>OU015756.1:26930486-26943453 GCA_907169655.1 Acomys percivali | reverse complement strand
AGAAAGAAAGAAAGAAAGAAAGAAAGAAAGAAAGAAAGAAAGAAAGAGGGAAAGAAAAAAATGATTTCCAAAGAGGTCCCATGGCCCATCACTACAATCACAATACTAAGAGAGGCTGAGTGTGAGGACCAAGAGTCCCACAACAGCCTAGACTACACAGAAACAAACTCCACACACACACACAAATTGTTGTACTGTTCTAGTTAGGAGCCACTGTCCTTTTTCTTCAGTATTTACTAATCTCTGACATAACATTTATCATTTAGATAATATGGATAGACAGTAGTTACTGTTGTATGTATATGTATATGCAAGAACTTCCTTCTACATACATGCTCATGTGTTTATGTCATGTGTGCATTCCATTTTCATCTTATACCTCTACTTGGGTTTGGGGAGCAAACTCAGGTTGGCAGGTGTATATGGCAAGTGCCTTTACCTAAGCTATTTTGCCCACCCTGTCATGGTTTGCATCTCTCTCCTTTTTGAGTCCATAGCTCAGTATGGAGTTTTAACTGTCCTGGAAGTCACTATGTAAATAGATCAGGCTGGCTTCTAGCTCATCTCTGCCTGCTTTTGGCTCCTGAGTGCTGTTATTAAAAATATGTGGCCCCCTCTTCCTTTTAAGGGTGAGCACTCACTATGACAAGGCCAGTCTTGAACCTGTTATGTTATGTGTAAGACAGATTGTACTATTCCAGCTTCCAAAGTACTGAAATTACATGTGGGAGGAGAACTGGGCTCCTTTTAATTTGTATCTATTTGTTTTATCCCTTAAAGGCTCTAACTGGATACTTACAGTCTTTAAAATATTTCTATGCCACCACTAATATAGCACCCATCGCATTAGCATTCATGAAAAAAAAAAAAAGGTGGAGGGGGGAGGAATGTAGGTAGCTAAGCTGTTGGACTTGGTAATCTATTCATGTTTTTGTTGTTTTGTTTTGTTTTTTCTAGACAGGGTTTCTCTGTGTGGCTTTGGCTGTCCTGGAACTCACAGCAATCCGCCTGCCTCTCTCTCCCCCAAGTGCTCGGATTACAGACATGAGCCACACTTAGCTGGTAATTTATTTCTGTAATTCCAGGACTTGTTAAAAAAAATAAATAAATGATAATGATAACGAGTAACTAGAAAAAACAAGGAAGGTCACAGACCTCCTATTAAGATCATAGGTCAGCGGAATGGAAGCCCGAGAAGAATCAAGCATGTGGCTCTCTCTTACGTTATGGATCCACATGGAAGGTGAGATCTACAGACACCACACTGTGGCGGCTTTGACTAGCACACCAAGAGGACACCATGTATCAGAATGGCAAGAAAAGTTAACTTAATGACTAAGCCAGAATAGTTAGAGAAGCCGCTACCAAGCAAAGAGTAGATCTGAATGCTAAAGGGGGAAAGGTAAGCAAGTAGCTCTGTAGCTATGAGAACCACAGGCAAAATGGAGTAAAGAACAAGAATCAGCCGCGGGAAGTGGTGGTGCAGGGTAGGCAGAGGAAGGCGGATCTTTTTGAGTCTGAGATCAAAATGGTCTAAATACCTAGACAACTACTCTTTCATTAAGCTACAGCCCAGTGAAGGATGTCTAAAGTAATATAATTTTAAAATATATACAACATACATAGATGGGCTTCCTTCAGAAAGGTTGATGCAAAAAAGCATGTTTTAAATTCAAGACTCATTTTATATAAGAAGTTTCAAGGGGCTGGAGAGATGGCTCAGCGATTAAGAGCACTAGCTGCTCTTCGAGAGGTCCTGAGTTCAATTCCCAGCAACCACATGGCAACTCACACCTGTCTGTAACTCCAGTTCCAGAGGATCTGACATCCTCTAACAGACATACATACAGGCAAAACACCAATGCAAATAAATAAATTATTTTTTTAAAAAAGTGTCAAGTCAAACGGGACCACAAAATTCTTTCTCAAACAAACACAGTTCCTGAAATAGCCATCGGGTTTCTAAATAAGAAATTAAGCTAAAACTGCATTAAGTCACCAGTAGTATATTTTAAAATAAATTATTTAATAAAATCACACACAGCTCTGTGCAATAGCACCAGAGAAAGAAAAAGTTGCTTTTGCTTCATTGAAAATGTGTGGTTAGCCATGTGGTGGTGGAGCTGGCCTTTAATCCCAGCACTCGGGAGGCAGAAACAGGCAGCTCTCTGAGTTCAAGGCCATCCTGGTCTACAAAGGAAGTTCCTGCATGTACATATACACATAATACTAACTAACTACCGTCTATCCGTATTATCTAAATGATGGATATTATATCAGAGATTAGTAAATACTGAAGAGTTCACGACATCTAAGGACACACAGAGAAACCCTGTCTTGAAACATTCAAAGAAAATATGTGTATACCTATAATCCCAGTACTCTAGAGGCAGAGGCAGGTGTATAATCTATGAATTTCATTGAAGTTCCAAGCCAGCGAAAGTTACATATAATGAGATCCTGTCTCAAAGCCAACAAACAACAATAACAAAAACAAGGCAAGACTCTCAAACCAAGTAAACAACAAAAACCCAAATAAATAAATAAATAAATAAACACACCATCAATCATAAAACAGAACTGTTTATCCTATAACAGTGATGGAAGGAAACATCCAAATATTATTTTGTGAAAGACTAAGATTGTAACTAGATTTAAACGTGCAGCTAAAAATGTATCTGCTTTATTTTACTTATTACTGCATATGCTCATGATGTATGTATGTCGGTGCCTGTGGTGCTTTGTCTTTGTTTTCTGTTTGTTTGTTGCTGTTTTTCCCAAGACAGGGTTTCTCTGTGTAGCCTTGCCTGTCCTGGACTCACTTTGTAGACCCGCTGGCCTCTAACTCACAGCAATCCTTCTGCCTCTGCTTCCCTGAGTGCTGGCACTAAAGGCGTTTGACCCATACCCACATGCCTATGGGACTTTGAAATAGGTTATGGCCCCCATAAACTCATGTGTTTGAATGCTTGGCCCACAGGGTGTGGCCTTGCTGGAGAAAGTGTGTCACTGTGGGGGCAGGCTTTGAGGTCTCCTAGTGCTCAAGGTCTGCTCAGTGTAAAGAGTCTCCTTCTGATCAACATATAGAAATGTTGGCTCCTCCAGCAACAAGCCTACCTGTAGGAAGCCATGCTTCCTGTGATGATGGCAATGGACAGAACCTCTAAAACTTAAGCCAGGTTCAATTAAATGTTTGCCTTTATAAGTGTTGTCTTCAACATGGTGTCTCTTCAAAGCAATAAAACACTAACTAAGACAGTGCCTATGCCAGGGTAGGCATATAGTGGTCAGAGGACAACTTAGTGGAGTTGGTTCGTTCCCTTTTACCATTACGTAAGTTCCAAGGTTCATTCTCTGGTTGCCAGACTTTCATGACATGCACCTTTACCCTGAGTCACCTGGCTAGCCAACCTAGAATACCTTTTTACAAGTATCCTTTGTTTTGATGCCCAGTATCACTCGCATTCACAGCTTTTCTGAAACACTGGATCTATCTGGTTTGCCAGTAAAGCTTTTATTTGCACATAGTATTATTGCTTTCATCAAAGTTATTATGTCATAGAAATGACTTTAAAATAATCGCCAAGTCATGTTCTCCCTAGCACAATCAGCCATGTGCAGTGGAAGTGAGTGAGGATGAGAAGCGCTACCTTTCTAAATGCAGCCATGAGAGGCGTTATCTTGCGGTTATCCGCTGCGTCTACATCTGCACCTGCTTGCACCAGTAGCTGAACCACATCTAGGTGTCCACCATTTGCTGCCAGCCACAGCGGAGTGTTCCCCTTCTTGTTTCGCACATCAATATGAGCTCCCCTGGAAATGAAAGACGGCACTTTCTTACATGAACTCAAGGACTAAGGAATTTTTTTCTAAGAAATGTATCATCACACAGAATTTGGGGTTTTTTCTTTTAAAGATTTATTTATTATGTACAAAGTATAATCAGATCACATTATAGATGGCTGTGAGCTAGCATGTGGTTGGGAATTGAACTCAGGACCTCTGGAAGAGCAGTCAGTGCTCTTAACCACTGAGCCCTCTCCCCAGTCCCTACAGATAATTTGTATAAATTAAATATTCATATATTCAATAATGCTTTCCTTATTTTAAAAATTACTGCACAACTCTGAACTCTTCAAATATTGAACATTCAATACTTTAAATAAAGCAATATCCACCTCAGACTATTTGTATTTTCATATTTACAGTATACAGACAAAAGAAGTATCAACTTAGTGTCTAGTTAATAGGTAAGATTCATAGTAATAAGAATAACTGTTTGGGGCTGGAGAGATGGCTCAGTGGTTAAGAGCACTGACTGCTCTTCCAGGGGTCATGAGTTCAATTCCCAGCAACCACATGGTGGCTCACAACCATCAATAATGTGATCTGATGCCCTCCTCTGGCTGCAGATGTACATGCAGGCAGAGCACTGTAAACATAATAATAAATAAATAAGTCTTTAAAAAAAAAAAAAAGAATAACTGTTAATAAGTTCAGTCGGAAACAAATACTATGTAGAATGTCATGCAAAGGTATTTAAGATTCTATTTTAAGATAAGGTCTTTCTACATAGCCCTGGCTGACCTAGAATTCACTACAAAGAACAGCTTCTAACTGACAGAGATATACCTGCCTCCCATTTAAAGACATGCACCACTACACACATAAAATTAAACAATTTTCAAGTGCAAAAGCCAAAAGTGACAAGCATTCTATGGGAAACTACAAGACAGCTTCCAAGTAACTACAAGTAGCAACTCCTCTTGATCCTGTTTGACCCTGAACAATGACTGTCAACTTAAAAGCCTAAAGCACTGTTAAGAGAGAAAAAAGTATAGCTACACTTGCCTTTCACAATTTTATACAGTAGCACAGCCCAGAGAATAGTAACACTTACATTCATACACAAAGGATATGTGCATAACATACCTGCCGATGAGAAGTTCACAAAATTTATAATGCCCTTTATCTGCAGCTATGGTTAAAGCTGTATCTCTTGAGGAGGGCACTGGAGGGGCATTTACATCAGCACCTTTATCCAAAAGAACTCGGCCCACCTCTGCATACCCACCAGAGGCCGCTTCCATTAGTGGTGTGAGGCCAGTCTAGGTTTAATGGAAAATAAATAAAAAAAAAAAAAAAAACAATAAAAAAAAAAACTATGGAAGAGACCAGAAATAGCCAAAATGTTAACAATCTGAGGGAGCAATATGGTATACTTTGTACAGATTCATAAATCTCTCTACTGATACATGTTTGAGTTACAGTCAATTAAAATATTAATTCTACCTAAAAATCAGTGTTATGGTAAACAAGACTGAATAAGATACAAGTCCATTGTTGGGGGATGGTCTGATGTATTTTGATGCTAATTAGCGCTTACCTTCTCTGTGACCAACCTTTTGCTTAATAAAAAGCCATCCCACCTGGGCAGGGCAGAGGAGATAGGTGGGGCTAGGAGAGAGAGAGAGGAATTCTGGGAAGAAGGACTGCCAAGAAGAGAAGGAGAAAGACCTCAAGTGAAGAGAGGAAGGCCGCCATGGGTTAGCTGGAGGAGAAGCACATGGCCGGCAGCATGGGTGGAGAATCCGGCCCAGATGAAGAACATGAGCAAGTATTTGGGATTATGGATGGGAGGTAGCTTGATAGAAGTAATTGGAAGCAGATGGCGTGGGACTGAGGCAGGGATCCCATGCCTGAGGCCCTACTATGGAAAGCAGTTTAGAGGATTGATATCTGCCCTACCCCAGGTTAACTAAACCTATTTTAAAATATATCAACTGTCTGTGTCTTGATTGATTGCTACCGTGCCTACAGGTAATACATGTAGTTTTAAAAAACAATAGTCCATTGATGTGAATGATAACGTATTCTGCCCTTCCAAAATTGCATTGTTTTCACCTAATAACCTACCATTAATACCTATAAAAATGTATGGCCAAATATTTTCCTAAGTTGACAAAGAACTTTAGCTATATATATATAGATTAATGTGATTAGAAAGTAGTGAATCATAACCTCTAAAATAAACTTGTTTTCCTTCTTGAAAATTAGTTTCTCAGACATTTTTGCCACAATAACAAAGAGCAGACACCTGGTATGCTTCAGTCTTTTTCTTACCTTAGCTCTGTGTTCAACATTTGCTTTTCGATCCAGCAGAAGACTAACCACTTCAGTCCGTCCTTGGAAGCAGGCTAAAGTAAGGGCAGTGTTCCGATTGGTTTCTATCTGAGCATTTATATCAGAGCCCATGTCTAAAAGGAGCTTAACTGCAGCTGTATGCCCATTCATAGCTGCCAACATCAGTGGAGAAATGCCCAATTTGCTGCCAGTTCTGAATACGAAAAATATGGGGAACAAAAGGAAACATAATTGTGTGTAACAGCAGAGATGCAGCAATGGTTATAACACACACACACACCGCAAAAAAACAAACAAACAAAAAACAACTTTGAATATAAAATTCTTTCATTTGGGGACAAACCAACCTGTAGCTAAGGATGGCTTCTTTTTTTCTTTTCTTTTTTTGAGACAGTCTCTGTGTAGCCTTGGCTGTCCTGGACTCACTTTGTAGACCAGGCTGGCCTCAAACTCACAGCGATCCACCTGCCTCTGCCTCCCAAGTGCTGGGATTAAAGGTGTGCATCACCAGGCCTGGCTCTCAGGCTAGCGTCACTGGGCACAGTGGCTGAGAATGACCCTCACTTCCTGATTCTCTTACTTCAACCTCCCAAGCACTCTGATTACAGGAGTCTGGCTAACACTCTTGTTTCTTTCTTTAAAATTTTAACTACTTTTATCAGCCCTTCCATCTCTTGCGATACTAAAACTTCCTTGGAGAACTGCTATTAGATGCTACATAATAACAATCTATGGAACCAATTCTCAATCCTATGACAAAGAAGCAACTATCTTCCTGTTTAATAAACACTACAAGGTAAGCCCGGCGGTGTTGGCGCACGCCTTTAATCCCAGCACTTGGGAGGCAAAGACAGGAGGATCCATGTGAGTTTAAGGCCAGCCTGGTCTGCAGAGAGAGTTCCAGGAAATAAACACTACAAGGACTGGAGAGATGGCTCAGAGGTTAAGAACACTGTCTACTCTTCCATAGGTCCTAAGTTATTTCCCAGCAACTACATGGTGGCTCACAACCATCTATGATGAGATGTGGTGCACTCTTCTGGTGGGCAGGCACACATGCAGGCAGAACATTACATATATAATAAACTAATACATCTTTAAAAAAAAAAAACCATATTACATTTAGTACCCAAGAACAGTAGTTTGCATTTTCAATTTTATCAACATTTTAAAAACTTGAATAAGACATATCTTAAAATTTTTATTCCAAATTGTAATAAAAGTCTTTATACACCAAGACAGCATTTTCCAAGTATTTATAGCACAACATTCTAAGACAAAAAGTAAAGCTTGCCTTGAATTGATCTCAGCTCCTGCATTTAGCAGTATTTTGATGATGTTCACATAGCCACCAGAAGCAGCCAGGCTTAGAGGTGTGTAATCAGAAACATTCCTGTGTTCTTTATTTGCACCCCGAGCTAACAACAACTCCACCACCTGGGGGAGGGGAAAAGGTATGTAATGAAATAACAAAGTTTTTTCATCCTTACAGCCTCAGAAGACAAGAGAGCTCTCAAGTAAGCAAACAAAACAAAACACCAAACTGAAAAAGCTAATGTTCACAAAAGCTTCAGCCCCAGATGTTCTGGTAAGGATTCAGATATGAGTACTTTTGCTACTTTTATAGTTATAAGAAAATGAGACAAGGTTCATTTATATACATATCTGAATGCACTAAAAATATAAGACACCCAATCACAATTTGGGTAGGGGAGGAGAGCACAGAGTCTCACTATGTAAACCAAGCTGACAGCCAGCTCAGATCTGACTACTTGCCCACCCCAAGCACTGGGACTAATGGCACTTAGTATTTTTTCTTTTGTTTTGTTAAACTAACAGAAGAGTTGAAATTGTTTCCCATATACTGACTACTGCAACAACCTTAATATTAAATCTGCACCTGTGGGCATGGCATTCTCCATCAACAATGGAGCTCTGGCTGATACTACTGCTGGGTCTCAACTCCACTTCTCTGATAGCCAAATGCTGAGTATTAAGAGCATTTTGGCCATTCAGAGACATATCAGTTAAAACTTTATTTGTTTAGATAAAGATACAGATAGCTTTTCTTAAAGCCAGGATGATTTAAATAGCTTTTGTTCATAGTATGTTTATGGATGTGCAGGCCCATATTGAATGTGGGTGGAAGGCAGAAGACAACTTTCATCAGTTGGTTCTCAGCAATTTGACACAATGAGCCATTTCCTGGTTTTTTTCTTTTTCTACTATCGTATGTGTGGGACATCAAAGTCAGATTGTTGGGCTTATTGGTAAATATCTCTACATGTTGGGCCATTCTGTATCATTATTTTAAACTTTATTTATTTATTTATTTACTTTTGGTTTCTTGAGACAGGGCTTCTCTATGTAGCACTGGCTATCCTGGATTCACTTTGTAGACTTGGCCTGGCCTTGAACTGACAGCGATCTGCCTGCCTCGGCCTCCCATGTGCTGGGATTAAAGGTGTGCGCCACCATGCCTGCTTAAACTTTTTTTTAATTTTTACATTTATTTATTTATAACATATACAGCTTTCTGCCTCCATGTATGCCTGTACACCAGAAGAGGGCACCAGATCTCATTATAGATGGTCATGAGCCACCATGTGGTTGCTGGGAATTGAACTTCGGACCTCTGGAAGAGCAGACAGTGCTCTTAACCACTGAGCCATCTCTCCAGCCCCCTATTCTGTATTATTGTAATGGCAGTGTCTTTCTATATAGCCATGACTAACCACTATATAGCGCAAGCTTGCACCAATCCTTCTGCCTTTCCCTTCCAAGTCTAGAGGCTCGAACCAATAACAACTATGAGCTAGCATGTCTGTTTAAAATGGTTTGAGTGTTCCACAGTACCTGCCACATAACAGAGTTTAAATATATATATTTCTTCTAAATTTCATTATGTAAAGGTAACAGAAATGTTTTTATAATCTTATATTGAATTGATTTTTCCGTATCATACTAATTATTTAAAAATGCCTGTTTTAATATACCAAATGAAGGCAATCTGCCCATAGGCAAAAACTTCCACCAGAAAAAAAACTTGTAACTTATCCTGCTTTGGTTAGTTTTTAGTGGCACTAAGAATGAAACCCAAGGCCTTAAACATGCTAGTCAGTCACACTTACAAATGGATCTATCTCCACCCTATCTGTTTTATTTTAGTTATAAACATCTCACAAAAGCATGCCTTATTGGTTTTTTTTTGTTGTTTTGTTGTTGTTGTTTTGGAGACAGGGTTTCTCTGTGTAGCTGTGGCTGTCCTGGACTCACTTTGTAGACCAGGCTGGCCTTGAACTCAGAGATCCACCTGCCTCTGCCTTCTGACTGCTAGGATTAAAGGCTTACGCCACTACTGCCTGGCCTGACTTGCTGTTTTTAAATGAAGTTAATTTATTGCTTTGATTCAAAAATAAAATTTGTATCAATATGTGAAAGAATTATTATTTCAAGCTAAATTATGATTTGGATTTATAAAAGTATATAACTGCGATAAATTCCACCCTCACGTTTCTATTTTGAATTGACAGGCATCTGATGTGGTAGTTTGAATAGCAATGGCACCCACAGGCTCATAGGAATGCTTATTCATAAGGGAGCATTGCTCCCTGAGAGGGATTACGAGGTGAGCCTTACTGGAGGCAGTGCATCATTGGGGGTGGGCTTTGAATTTCAGAAGCCCATGCCAAACCCAGAGTCTCTCTTCCTGCTACCTGTGGATCAGAATGTAGAGCTCTCACCTTCTGCAGCACCATGCATGCCTTCGTGATGCCATGTTCCCTGCATGACCATAATGGACTAAACTTCTGAAACTGTAACGTAACCACAATTAAGTTTCTTTTATAAGAGTTGTTATAGTCATGACTGACATCTCTTCATAGCATTAGAACACTAAGACAGAAGATTTGGGGGTTTGTTTTTGTTTTTTGTTTGTTTCTGTTGGTTTTTTAAGGGCACTCTGTGGCTGGGCTGGAGCTCTCTATGAAGACCAAGTTGGTCTCTAACTCTGAGATCCACCTGCCTCGGCCTACACTACAGAGTACTAACATTAAAGACATGGGCTACCACACCCTGCTGCTTTTTAAAGATTTTCTTCACTTCCACTGTGAATGAGAGATGGAATAATCAGAAGGAAGAAACAATACAACAGAACAGATTCAACAGCCCATACACATATCATGCCTTTACTTTTAACCTATAATGTGAAGGGCACTACCTTCCGTGTATACTTGTGTCACTTCTGCTACATTTCTCACTCTTTTGGACAGAAAATATATTTACTAGTTTGTTTTGAAAACCTAGTGAACTTACCTGATTCAGTCTAATATAACTAGGAAGGGAAGGAGAAAAAGGAGAAAAAGACAAGTTTCTTTAAGAAAAAGAAAAAAGAAAAGAAAGAAAGAAAAATAATTTTGTTATTGTGTGTTGTGTGTGACCAACTGTGGGGAGCATGTACCACAGTAAGAATGAAGAGGTCATAGGGCAACTCTAGAAAGTCATTCCTCTCTGTCTGTCCACCTGCAGGTATGCAGCTGTGAGCCTCCCTCAGTAAGCCCTTTACAGGGAAATAAACATGGACAGCAGGGCAATTTGTAGGTCTACATTTGGTTAAGTTGTGAATCCATAAAGATTTAGCTTAAATCCCCTATATAAAGGAACAAAGTGAAGGGAAGGGGAAAAAAAAAAAAAAAAACCCTGGGTTAAGTGGCTAATTATTAAACTCTATACATACGACTGACTGCACAATTCCATTTTCTTGGGCCTAAGCAGTCACCTTGAGTCATGTGGTCTGTCTGAAGTTCTAGAACAGGAAGAATGAGCAGACATAGGTGCTGTACACCAGGAGCTCACAAACCTCATCTGCAGTGGCTTAATCTTTTGACATAAACACCACACAGGATTCTTATAGCAGGTACTACTTTTAGATTAATACAATTACATACAATATATGACTTCTGTGGGAAATACTAACTGTATTCCTGCTAACACGTAGCACTTTCAATAAAGCTAACAGCAAAATGCCTATATGGAGTATATATACATGATTACTTATTTGAAGAACAGAAAAATTACACTGTGGGGAAATATTACCTCCTGTCTGCCCCCAGAACAAGCCAAGGACAGTGGTGTGTCCTTGGTTCTTTCTGACTGGGCTTCTATGTCTGCACCATTATCCAGCAATATTTCTACAACGCCAACATGACCAGCTGTAGCAGCCAAGATAAGTGGAGTGAAACCTGGGGAAAAAAAAATCATCTTCTTACTATATGCTAAGCAGCTGTTTTCCAACATACCTACACATCAATATGTGGCTATGAACTAGTTCTAAATATATAGTTTCCATACACATTCCAGAAAGTCAAATAAGAAAACTAAGGGCTACCTTTCTTGTCTCGGTGTTCAATGCTAGCTCCTCTTTCTAGTAGTGTTTGTACCAATTCCTCATGGCCACCAGCACAGGCAAGCGTTAGTGCAGTATCATGATTACTCTCAGTCTGTTAAAAAAAAAAAAAAAAGACAATTTAGTTTATCTGAAAAACTACCCAGCATTAATGATTAATACACAGATACATTTGTACCCCTCTATTACTGTCAGTACATCAAGTTCCGTGGGCCAGGCTAGGCGGGAATGCACCATCTGCTACGGCAGGCCTCTTCTGAGTACTGGGATTATACATGTCTGCCACCAAGCCAGGTTTACATGAGGTATTTGGATTATATGTAGTTTACTACCAACCCTTCTACCAGTAAGGAGCCAATCTTTTCTGTTTCCCTTTTCCTTTCTTTTCTTTTTTTTTGGGGGGGGGGGGGAGTGAGGAGCGGGGTGATTTTTGCAACTTTCTAACTCAGATCTGTCTTAGCCGAGGATGACCTTGCTGCCACCACTGGAGTACTGAAATGTATATGCCTGTTCCATATGTTAGCTTCAACGACCTTTCTGGAGCTACAAATAACACTCAAACTTTATATTTTACTATTTCAAATAACACTGAACCCCACTGTACCCCCGGCAGACCTTGAACCTGTATCATTTGTTGCAGGATATTTGATTCCACTGTGAACCCTGAGGTTGTGAGGTGGTATGGTTCAGCCCTAACATACACCTTTAATCCAAGAACTGTGTGTTTATTGTAAGCAGTTGATTGTGGTGTGCTCAGTCCTAGCAAACAACTTTACTCCAAGAGCTTTCTGCATACAGGATTAAATAAAGTCAACCCTAGGTCAAGAGGCGGAGCAAGTAACCAGCTGACAGGGATGAAAGAGAAAGAAGAGGCACTGAGAGAAGAGTATTTAAGACAGCGTGGATTAGACGAGCTTTTGGCTTTGTCCTTCTGAGCTGTCAGGTGACCTAGCAAGCTTTTGGCCTTGGGCTTTTTGCTTTTTCCTTCATGATATAAGGTGAGTACTAAGTTCAGGTGGGTGCTATGCCTCTCTGAGCTAGTAGATGTTTACCCTAGCATGTGGCTGAGTCTTTATTGGTAAAAATCGAACAAATTGGGATTTTGTCCTTTATAACTATCCTTCCTTCAACCTCTGTCCCTCTCTCTCCCGTCTCTGTTGAGGTTTTCGAAACAGGGACTCTCTGTGGCTATCCTGGAGTTGCTTTGTAGACCAGGCTGTCCTCGAACTCACAGAGATTCACCTGCCTCTGCCTCCCAAGTGCTGTGATTACAGGTGTGTGCCACCATACCCGGCCAGCAATTTATATTGATATGTGCTATATATATACTTATGCTATATGTAAATATACATACATGCACACACACACATATACACACACACACACACACACACACACACACACACACACACACACACA
>OU015756.1:26889302-26930476 GCA_907169655.1 Acomys percivali | reverse complement strand
CACACACACACACACACACACACACACACACACACACACACACACACGGTACACACTATTCAAGACAGGCAGTGAAGAACAGTGATTCATAAGAAAAAATCTGTAGGAATGGCAGGTGCCCAGAGCCTAGCTGAGGAGAGTGTGTGAAGAGGAAAGGACGACATACAGAGTGGTCTGAAGATTACGTAGAGAATTCCTCTGAGGTTTTCAGCTGACTCTCACCAGCTCATGTACAGGAGAAAATGACCAGGAGGCAAGAATGATCACCAGAAAAGATCAGGCACAACAGCAAGAGCAGGGCCACAGGGCCAGGAGTCCAGGGCCTACTAGCTGGAGCAGAAAACCTACACAACACACAGGAGAGCAGCAGAATCCTCTGTATAGATACCAAGTAAATTAATTGATTTAGACCCACAAAAAACACACAAACAAAAACTGAAAAGCCTTAAAACTTAACAATTGTGCCAAGCACAGTTTCACACACCTTTAATCAATCCCAGCACTTGGGAGGCAGAGGCCAGCCTGGTCTACAAAGCCAGTTCCAGGGCTGTTATACAAAGAAGCTGCCTCAAAAAACAAAACAAAATTGTTTTCAATTTAGGTATGTTAAGCACTCAGGGAGACAGAGGCAGGCGGATCACTGTGAGTTCAAGGCCAGCCTGGTCTACAAAGTGAGTCCAGGACAGCCAAGACTAACACAGAGACCCTGTCTCGAAAAACCAAAAACCAAAAAATAAAATAAAAGCCTAAATTCTTTAAGAAGTAACATGTGATATATCCTATACTTTTGAAAGATAAAGACTGTAATCATGGTGTGGCACTGCCGAATGTAACTTCTGGAGTGACGTGCAAGGCTACTGTGATGCTAAGTGAGTCACACCTTTTTGTTTCTTTTTGAGACAGGATCTCATTATGTAGCTCACGAGGTCTCTACTCATTCATATATTTCCTCATGAATGCTGGAAATACAAGTGAATGCTACCAAGCCTGGCTTTTCAGACAGAGTCTTTGGCTGGTCTAAAACACTGTATGTTCTAGGGTTGGCCTCAGACACAGAAATTTACATGCCTCAATTTTTTATTAAGTTAAAAATTGAAGCCAGGCGTGGTGGCGCAAACTCTTAATGGCAGCACAAGCGAGTCTAGGACAGCCAAGGCTAACATAGAGAGACTCTGTCTCCCCTCCCCCCCCCAAAAAAAAGAAGAGGAGGAGGAGGAAGAGAAAGAAGAGGAGGAGGAGGAGGAAGAGAAGATGATGCTATCCTGAGCTACAGGTTAGTTTGAAAACACAAAACAAAATTTGAAATCAGTCTGACTACTGGAAAATGTTTTATTTAGATAGTCTGGAAAAATGAACTTGTGAATGTACTTTTAAAAAGTATGTAGTTAGATTTAAATATAAATAAATATTTCCAACATGAATCCCTACATAAAACTGAGATGTAGTCTAACAGGCTGACAAACTAGGCTGGAGAAGCCTTTGTAATAATAAGGGCCTTTCAATACTAAAACTATTCTCAGGTAATGTAAAAGGATGCGCTCACTCTTGCCTATAAACTCAATATACATAACTACACTTAACCTATGACATAAAATTTCAGGGAAAAAAGTTTTCTTTTTCTTCCTTTTTTAAAAATTTTGTTTGTATCAGGGTCTCTGTGTGTGTAGTCCTCTCTTGGAACTCTCTATGTTCTCCTTCCTCTGCCTCCAAGGGGACTGTGGTGGTTTTCTTCTTTTCAGGGGCTGGTCACACTCTGCAGACTTGGCTGGCTGCCTCCCTACGTATACCACCCAGGTCCACCTGCCTCTTGAGTAAAGATGTGTGTCATCAAGCTCTACTTGTAACTAAAAGTGTTCTAAGTTAAGTTCATCTGTGGTTTGTTTTGAAATTTGTCTCATGTAGTTGGAGCTGGCTTGGGAATTCACAATATTGGCTAAACCAAGTGGGAGTAGAACTGCAGTCCTATGCCACTGTGTCAGGCAAATTCTATTTACTCTTAGATAATATATGTATATCGATTACCATACTGTTTTCTTTATCCATCCTCAGACGACTTTTAAAAATTGCCTTTGTTTTGTTTGTTTTTGAGACATGTTCTCACAATATAGACCAGGCTAACCTTGAATTCAGAAGTCTACCTACGTCTGCCTCCTACACTCTGGAATTAAAAATCTGGTGCCCCATGGGCAGCCCACAAAATTCTTGAAAAGCTAATGGACATATGCTGCTTTCATTCTTCACCTAGTGTAGTATTTTGTCCGGAAAACATTAATTGAACATCAAACGATTGACAATAACAGTAAAAGGTCACATATTGAAAGGTTATTAATTTAGACCTACATAAAATATTATAATGTTCTTCTATAGTAATGTTTACATAATACAGAAGCAATACCCTCCCAATAACTATAAATGCCAAACTCCATTACAAAAAAATAAAAACAAGACAAAAAAGTGAAAATGATCAAGAGTCAAGAAATGAGAAAAAAGCCTACTAGTCAGTGATGGAGAAGGAGCCGCAAGAGCTGCTCTGCAGAAGAGCTGGCAGAGACAGAGCCACTGACTGCAGAGATCAGGGATGGCCACAAGGGGGAGCTGCACCAACTACAACAATGGAGAAGGACATGAAGCTTCAATAAGTGACAGTCCTGTGTTTCAGTATATGATCTTCATTTCAGGTTTTACATTTAAAAAGAAAGGAAGCTATGTCTCATTGCAGGGAAAAGAAAACAAAAGCTCAGATAACACAACTTCCTCGTGGCCGCATTAAACTGGTAACTGCTAGAGATGTGCCTGTGAAGACCAAGAAGGACACTGCAGACAGCAAACTGCATCACAAATCCTATCTTACAGTACTGAGTGAGACTGTTAAAAACACCACGCTGAACGTTCCCTGTTAGTTGTATGTAAACTACAGACAGGGTTACGTTACAGATAAGTTTTAAAAGTTCTTTTGGAGACTAAAGAGTAATTTGTAATAGTAATGTCCAACTTAAATATACAAAATGTTAAAAAAAATGTTTGAGGCGGTGAATAAAATATATTTTCCCTCATCATCAAGCATAAATTTACCTGAACTTTAAGCATCATTTTCCCCAAGTATTCTATTCCATAATTTCAGGTTGACAAACTGAATATAGGTCATTCACAGGATCCTATTACATAAAGTCCATTTAAATTTAAGTTCAAACTATTTTTGAAAAAGTTTGGACCACACACTTTGAGAACTCAAAAAAAAAAAAAAAAAAAAAAAAAAAAAAACTGAAGCTGAGTAAGGAGAATTGCAAAATTCCTCAGTGAACTGAAATTAATTACAGTAAGAAGGCACGTACCATTTTTCATTAATAACTGAAAGCAACTGATGCTTGAAGATAACATGAGAAAGACTGCTTTTGCCCTGCAAACATTTAAACAATGCCAAACTGGTGGGTTTCTGAGTTTCAGGCCGGCCTGGTCTATCTAGTGAGTATCGGGACAGGCAAGGATACACAGTGAGAAACTCTTAAACAGACAAGCACCTTTATAAATTATTTACATGACTAGTTGAGACAGGGAGAGTTCAGTGATACAGCCACACACAAAACCCAATTCAAAGGATTATAAAACATATCAAAATGTTGTAGGAAAATGAAGCTAATTATTATACAGGTTGAAAAACTAATATAGAAAAGATAACTATTATTCCTAAACTATGTTTAAAACAAGAAAGAATGGAAATAACTAAAATTTTTTTAAATCCCTGAAAAAATAAAATCTTTAAAATTTTACATATTTCATCTTCTGATACAGCCAGATTATGTGCAAGTTTAGAGTGGTCACTAACATGTGAGGTATCAGGTGTATGAGAACAATCGCCATGATCACTATGGATGCCGGCTACCCCCAGGGCCTCCCTGTCTTGAGTGCTGGAGAGGCTAGGAAATGGCGTGAGTTCTCTGGAACCACCACACAGGTGATGGAAACCAAACATAGGCCCTCTGCAAGAAACAGCAAGTGGTCTTAAACTCTGAGCTCTCTCTTCAACTCCTATATGCTATAATTTTAAAGGAAATTGGTATTTTTGGTTGTTGTTGTTTATTTTGTTTTGAGAGAGGGTCTCAAACACCAGGCTAATTAGCATTCAACTCCTAATCCACTACCTCACACTTTCAAATGCTGAGATGCTAGGCATGTGAAAATTCCCAGAACACAGTAGAAGCCCTCAATGTATATTACATATAGTATATTTCCTCATCACTACTGTGAAACTTCTCTCCAGATTCCAAAATCAGGAAAAATAGAGAAAGAGAAATCAAACATTTAGGTAACTGAAGGTAAAACACATTTTCACGTACTCAACTCTGTTTTCCGCTAGGAGCTGGGAGGCAGTACTGAGACAAGCTCACTCTGTACTCCAGACTGACCAGCAGCCTGAGATCATTCTCCTGCTTCATCCCAGTGTTAGGGTCAACGCGTGAGCTGTGATACTCAACTGCTATAATTTGTTGATGTTAAACAAGTTAAACTTAATAGTTTATGTAATCCAGGCTAGCCTAAACCATGCTATATGCCAATGGATGACACTGAACTCTTGGTTTTCCTGAATTAGAGGTAAATACCATCGTACCAGGGTTAATATGATGTTGTACAGGGTGGGTAACAAACCCAAGATTCTGTGCAAGTTCTTTACCAACCGAGCTACATTCCCAACCCACATCTGTACCTTTGAAAAGATAATGGAAATAATGCATAGAACAATTTTTATTAATTTTTCTCACATTATTTCTATTTGAAGAATAACAAAGACAAGAAGCTCATACACATATGACGTCAGTGTGATAGCAAAGAGGCTCAAACAAGTACTTTTCAAAAAAAGACCATGAGCAAAACAACGGTCCTTTCTTCTACTTACATATCTACAGGAGTCAATCAAATTTTATACTCAAAAAATAATTAATTCAGGGGTACCCAAGTTTAATCTTACTTCAGTTTGTGCTAGGATCACATTCAGGAACTCACACCTGCTCTACCTCTGAAAGCATCAACTAAAATAAAAAAGGTGTTCTATCCCACTGGAGAGTGTTTAATCTCTCACATCCATTGCTCTTTGTCTAGTATTTTTCAGTAGTTCATTTGTGCGTTCTAACACAGTTTGGTCATATAAACCAAAACATTCATGGTATCAGAGTTTATGCAATTTTTTTTCTACAGTAAGAAATATTTTTAGAGACAGTACAAAAAAAATCTTCTTTGTTGTTTTGTTTTGGAACAGGGTTTCTCTGTGTACTCATGGCTGTCTTGGAACTCACTCTGTACACCAGGCTGGCCTCGAACTTGGAGGTCCACCTGCCTCTACCTCACAAATGCTGAGATTAATGTCGTACAGCACCACCCCCACCCCTGGCTCTAACAGGGATATTTTACTTGTTTGTTTATTTTGTTTTTCAAGACAGGGTCTCTCTGTGTAGCCCTGGCTGTTCTAGACTCACTCTGTAGACCAGGCTGGCCTTGATCCACCTGCATCTGCCTCCCGAGTGTTGGAATTAAAGGTGTGTGCCACCATGCCCAGCAAACAGGGATATTTTAAAGAGCCACATAGTTAATACTTTTTTGTTTGTTTTTGGTATTCGAAACAGGTTTTCTCTGTTGTAGCCTTGGCTGTCCTGGGACTCCCTCTGTGCAACGGGCTTGCCTTAAATTCAGAGATCTGCCTGCCTTTGCTGGGACTAAAGATGTGTATCATCATCACCAAACCACTGCCTGGCATCAGTTGGTCAAATCTTTATAAATAAACAAGTTTCTTTTAATTTATGCACATTCTCAGTTAATTTACAAGACTGTTGGTTAAGCAGTATCATAAGTGAAATAATTTCATCACTAATAACTTAATATTCAGTAAAAATAAAAGTTGTACTTGGACACACATTTTTGGGCCCATTCTATTTGAAAATGTTTTAAAAACAAGAACTTAACTTTATACAAGGGGCCCTACATAAAGTTTCTTGGTCCCCTAACTATCAGAACACATTTGTGGTAAAATGCAATAGTCTCAAGATCAGAAGGAGAAGGGAAATAATGCATATTCAGTGCCAAGTTTTACTGAATTCTACAATTTGGTCAGTAATAAATATAAATGAACATGTTTTTCCACAGTTTTACAAGAGACGATGAAGCCTGGATAGCATCTTACCCAGTGCAATGGGACACTCTTGTAGTTCTCCCTACCCAGAAGATAAAATCAGGTCATGTGTTTAGGTAAGCTAAGTAAGACTCACAGCAAACAAACACAAATACATAGCTTTCCTCCTTCACAAACAATGTGAGTACAAATCCACAAAATGCTTAGCCTCCTTTTGGGATAGTAATGGAAGTGACCTGGTCTGAGGATTAGATGATTTCTTTATTCCCAGAACAACTCTTTAGACTAGAAAGAGGGTTCAGTGATTCGGTGCGCTTGTTGCTCTTACAGAGATCCCAGGTTCAACTCCTAGTACCCACATGGTAGCTCACAGATCCTGGGAATTCAATGCCCTCTTCTGGCCTCCAGAGAGCAGGTATGTTTGTGGAACACAGAAAACATGCAGTTCGAACATCCACATATAAAACACACGAATAAAAATAAAAACAAAACAGGTCTGAGCATAGTAGTACATGCCTTTATCACGGCACTTAAGAAGCAGAAGCAAGTAGTTCTCTGAGTTTCAGGCCAGGTTGGTCTATATAGTAAGATCCTGTCCAAGGATAAACAAACTAACCCATATATAAAGCAACAGACTATGAATCATCTTAATAAAAAGAACTCTCATAGCTTGGAAATACATGGTTTTAATGGTATAGACACACATTCCTTGAAATTCAGATTTATGAAAAGCTGGTTTTAAGTTTTAACAGTATGTATTTCCTCACCCCAGGTATTTATCAAAATACTACAAATATAAATCTAAATTGCAAACATTTTTACTATCATTTTACCTTTTTAAATTGACTTTTTTTTTTTTTTTTTTTTTTTTTTTTTTGGTCTGCATGTGTTGCTGGTGTGAGGGTGCCAAGTACCCTGCTGGAACTGGGAGTTACAGAGAGTTGTAAACTGACACAAGGGTGCTGGGAATTGAACCTGGATGCTGTGCTCTTAACAGCAGAGCCATCTCTCCTGCCCCCCATCACACTTTTAAAAAGTGATATAAAGCCAATATTCATCCTATAATCCGAGAACTTGGGAGGCTTAAACAAAAGAACTGTTGGGAGTCTGAGAGCAGCTTAGGTTATACGGAGACCCTGTCTCAAGGGGAAAAGTTGCAACTAAGAGTATTTAATGTATAGAAACAAAGTTCATTAAGTTACAGCATCACCTTTTGTTGAGGCTACAGACTGAACCCAGGACTTTAAGTAGTCCTCCACTGATGCATAGTCTCAGGCCTAGCAACAATCTACTACCTCTTTAAGAAAATATACACCAGTCTAATTTTTGTTCTAATGAGACAGGGCATCATGTAGCTAAGACTAGCTTCAAACCATTACATGGCTAAGGATGACCTTTAACTCTTGATCCTCCAGACCCTAATTTTAAAGACTGGTATCACAGTTGGGGTTTTATTTTAATCTTACTAGGTTACTTCTTTTATATTCACGTCCTTTCTAAACTACATTAACGCTTTAGCTAGGCCAGATTATGAAGACACAGGCTGGCCTTGTACTCGTGCAATTCTGATTTGTCCTTCTAGGATTAGGTGTGAGCCACCATGTCTAATAGTTTTTTTTAAAAATGAATTTTAATTATTAATGCATCCAGAGTCTTTGACAATGTAGTCTGAGCTGTGTAAGATCACTCACTGTAGGTCAGCGTTTTAAAGATGGCTGATTCCAGTGAAACCACCTCTCTTAAACGTGGAACTTACCTGTGCATCAATATCAATGGCAGGGTAGATAGGTAACATGGCTGAAGGAGAGATGATGGGACTTGGAGTTGGAGTCTGAGGTTGGGAGACAGAAGCAGCGACACTGTGGGTAGGAGTGTTTGACATTGCAGACGCTCTTCCACTGACTGCTGTTGAACAAAATAACTGCACTTAATAAGGAGGAAACACTGTTAGCAAGAAATATTTTAAAGAGTTTTTGAAACAAAACATCAATAAGATGTAACAATCCATCTGAAAGACAAATTTTCTTTAATGAAAGTAACCAAAAAATATAAATTCAAAATAATTCTGAAAACAAAAATATTTTATGTACTAAAATTACATAGAAAAGGAATAAATGATAAAATAGTCAAGAATGGGGGAAGTGATTCTTTTTTTAAACTAGCCAAGTCACACCTTATATTTTAGAGCAAATAAAAGTTGCTTTACTTTTAGAATGGTAGATTTTTAAAATTCAAACTATTTAAAAAACCACATACTTACTAATCACAATAGGGCAATAGTAACTTTCAAGGCCCTGGTGTGACAGTTTTCTCAACTATAAAAACTTGATCCTCCCACAGAAAAGGATTTTCTTACATTAACAATTATTCTGAGAGGAATAAAATATCTCACAATCAATTTGGCAATCACACTGACTTGGGACAAAATTAAGATCAGGCTAGAAATAAAAATATTTTATACAATCATCCTCCCAGTATGGATTCTTATTCTTCTATGCAGGATTCTGCTGCAGTCTCATTTCACCCACATACGTGACTAAATAATAATGGCTAGTAAGATCTGTACTTGAAGTGGGAGAATGCTAAAGACAGAGGCATAGAATAGACTGAACATTAGCTTAACCAATTTTATTCTCCCGACAACTCAATTCTGAAGTTAATGTGTGAACTCTTCAACCACAGTAAGAATGCTGTTGCATTAATATTAAGTTTGGACAGTAATCTCTGAATAGAGTGTAGATGTGTGTTTCCCAAGTATTGTCAACTACACCAGACAGAAAACAATTATGATTCACAGGTGAATCTGAAACCAGGCAAAAGAACTTATCTTGCGCCAAGAATAATACTGAAATTGACCTTTTAACAGTAAGTATAAACATGACTATCAATTAAGAAATCTACATAAAATCCTTACATCAGGCACAAACATACACTGTACATTATTGCAACACACACTCTATAATCATACATTTTTAGTCCACTTAAAAGTCAAAAGAAAAACAAAGAACAAAAAAAATCAAACAAAACACTTGAATCATCAAAGAACCAGATTGAGAGAAAGGGTCACGTGTTACTGATTCTCTACCAACTCAGATACTATTCCGGATTGTCTTTATAGACAGAGTTTCAATCTTGCAACCTTAATCTCTTGAGTCTACCTCAAGATTGCCAGGATTATAGCCATGAGCCAGCACATGGCCTTAAAGATCAAATAATTTAACTGAAAGTTCCTATCTTATACATACATTTCAAAAATCGCATAAAATCTACAGCTCTTAAGATCGTTTACACGTTTCATTTGATAGGTTTTCAAAAATGGAAAGTGACTAAAGATGACCTTGAACTATTGCAATTGCTGCTGTCTCCAGCTCTCAGGTGCCAGGATTACAGAGCTGCACCATCACAACTGTTCCCGGAAGCACTAGGGACCAAACCCAAGGTCTCGCTACCAACTGAGCTATGTCCTTGGCCCACACCGACCTTTATTCTATGATTTTAAATGGGTTAAAACATGGGCAAATGTCTAAATGTAATCCACATTCCAACTGGAATAATGTTTTTTTATTTGTATTTTAAAGTACATATTAAAATTAGTTTTCTTGTTGGGGTATTTCAAACCCTCATTTCCTTTGTGGTGCCTTTGAAACAATTTTATCAATAGTAAGTAGCCACTCACCATTCAACCCTTTATTACATTGCTAAAACAAAAAAGCTTTAAATATCTAAGTACCAAAAGGAATTCTAGTACTAAGGACTTTCTTTTCTTTACATTTGAAAACTCAATTTAGAGAGGGAAAACCACATGCCTGCCAAGTTTTGGAAAACTGTAAATCAAGATAAAACAAAGGCTAAGAGAAATTCAGCAAGTACCAAGCTTTGCTTTGGCGGGTATGGAGAATAAGAAAGGTTGAAGACTTGGCCAGCTAGGTACCAGAAGAAATGAATGACAGCATCATATGAGAAGCCTAACAAGTGAGGCCTGGAGAATAAGGGGGGCGGTGCTTGGGAAGGCGGCCCAGTGAGGTTGCATTACACAAGAAGCCCAAAATAAGATGTGAAAATGAACCTTAGTCAACTGAAAGGACAAGTATAATCAGAAGTTGTTCAAACAATGAGAACAGAGAAAAACCTATGTACACATACATGTGCACATCGTGTGAGTGTGAGCGAGGTGCTAGGTAGGAATGACCTAGGGGTAGGCAGCAGATTACTTTTAATTCTGTTCTTTCTCTGCTGGGTACTTTACCCACACAGAAGAGCACAATACAGTAGTAGCCATTTTGGAAAATAGAAAATCTGTCATAATCCCTAAAAATGTTACGTTCATTAAAGTTTGAAAAAAAAACTTTTATGAAGGAATAACCTTGAACACACAAACAGAAATTTTGGGAATAAATGAATCAATATAAAAAGGTACTTTACAAACATCTGATAATTCTTATCAGAATTAAAAAATTTTACAACAGCAAATTGTTGACAACTATGCCCAACTACATCAGGTAGATTCTGATAGCACATTAAAAACAATTTTCCAACAGTCATTGGTATAGAACGACCAAGTCTTCATTTCATCAATAAATAACACTTAACTCTATAATCCTTTGGTAACCTGACATATTAAGAGAGTTATGCTCTAACTTACTGAACATTAGATTTATAGCTACTGTGCACTGTCATGCAATGTTCAAGTCTTTAAAGTTTATTATTACCATAAGTATTTAGATGTGATTAGTAGGGATTTATGTTTTGAAAATCATATACTCATGAACATTAAGACTGTTACAAATCTTATTATTAGTCACTATTAGCAATTTTCCTGGGCAACATGTAGTATGTTAATCTCTGTTATTCTTAAGAGTAAAATAAACTACACCAGGAAATTATAAGACTGGGAAATTGGACGAGTTTATGAAGTGCAAAAATCTTCATCACCTGTTTTTCTGAGTCTCTTCATGTTATTTCAATCTAGCCATCTAAACACTACACAGAGTCCTTCCTCAAGAAATGAACCTTATACTAATGTGTAGTCATACATTATAGTCATCATAATATATTGTTTCTAGGAGTTTTAAAATTAGAAATAGCAAACAATCCAGGTAAAGACAAATGACTTTTTTAAATGGGAAGAAATCAGAAGAAAATTATTAAAACTCAACTATTTACTCTTTTTTCTTCCCTTTCTTATCATCAAGTGTCCTTCCGGAGGAAGGAGAAGTGTTTTAGCTAATAGAGCATTCTCATGACCTATAACCTATGAACTCTCATCCTACTCTGCTACACAGTTCACAAGATTAGCCCCAAGTAAGCAGCATCAACACTCTTCTTATGTTGCAGTCCTTGTTAGGATAGAGTAACATCTCTGGCTACACCTTTAAAAACATGTCATTTACCATACTGTTAGGGAAACACATCTTCCCATAATACAGTCAGAAACAAGACTACACGTTAACATTCACAGGGGATTAAAAAAAAAAAATCACTGACATACAGTAGAATCAGACTGTACTTGGTTGGTACTTTATTAATGTTGTCAAAGTGTTTGTTTTGATTGCTATTTGCTTGTTTTTAAATAGCCACCATGAAGTTTGGTACATTAGTATATAAAATATATTTTTTTAAAATCACAAATAGACTTAATATGTTCTACTACCTTTGTACTTCAACTTTTATCGATTTTCCTTTTATTGGTGTAAATACAGAAGCAAAATGCCAAAGCCCAATCCCAGTGTTTTGAACTTAAAATGAAAAACAAAACCAAAAATAAAAACCAAGACTCAACCCGCTATTGAAAAGCCTAAGATTCCCAACCTACTGAGGTAAGACAGACATGTCCGGTCATTTATATTATATGAACTTATCTTTAATTTGACCTGTAGCCATCTGAGAACGTCCTAAAAATATAATGGGTCAAGAGTCCAAAAATAGTTCTCAAGTTGAGTAAGTTACATTTAAAAAAAAAAAAAGAAAAAGAAAAAAAGAAAAAGAAAAAGAAAAAAGAAAGAAAAAAAAGAAAAAATTCTGGCACACTCTTACTCGCCTTAAGCAAATCATATTTGATACCTGCTCACAACAATATAAACCCACCTGCCATGATGTCATCCAGCGTGTCATTGAGGGTCTGAGCAGGGCTGGCTACCATTAACCCTTGCTGTGTTTCAGTGAGAGTTCCTTGCCCCAGCCCTGCCAACTGTGCTTGGCCCAGCACTGGCTGTCCAACTATCACTCCTTGAAGTTCTGTAAGATTTGCGATGGACCCTGGCGGCAAGGGACCCGCTGCCAGAGGCAAAGCTTGAGGCATCGCCAGAGGCTGGATTGGTGCAAAACCCATGTGAGCAGCAGTCTGCTGGGGTTCATCTTTAAGTAAAACAGGCTCCACTTGCTGTAACCGTGCATAATCTCCCTCGGAAAGCTGTTCTCCAACCCCAACAGAAGTAAGCAGTCCCAGGTGCTGGCAAGACTGTTGCTGCTGCTGCTGCTGCTGCAGTTGAATTCTTTGGGCTTTAACTTCTAGATACTGTTTTTTTAGCTGTTGCTGGGTTTTCAGTTGTAGCTCTCGCTCTACTTTCTGCAGTTCCTCCAGAATTTTTTGTTTCTTCTGAATCTGTTCTTCCCTCGTTTTGTTCAGCTCCTCAATCTTCTCCTTGGTAAGTTGGTCAGCATGAGCCAGCTCCAAGGACTGCAGCTGTGCATTTTTTTCTATGGCTTCTTTTATCCTCTGTTCCAGTTCTGTTAACTTTCCCTGAGCCTCTTCTACAATGCTCTCTGGAGACTGATTGGTGATGTGACCCTGTACATCCTGGCTGTTTGCTGGCAAATGGCTGTTGGACTTTTGTTTAGAAGCAGCTGTGTGAAAAAGAAACCCCCTCAGAAGTGCACATGAACGGCATCCTCACTACAGAGTTACTGTTGGGAGGGTTAGTGCCAACAGTTATGCGCGAAGTTATCATACCCATGAAGGGGAAATGTACGTTTAAGGAGTTAAACACAAGTCCACCTTCTCTATCATAAATATAGAATGTATGTATTTTATGTGCATAGAGTAATATTGGGAAGTAAAGTTCAGAATTTTATAAATATCACAAGACTAAAATTAGACAACAGACGGATGTAAGCTGTGATACCTAAGTGGTATAGTTCATGTCCAGTCTAAGGCTACATGTAGGTTCATATGGTCAGAACGTAAAAAACTCATAATAAGAGCAGGAAAATAAGGCTACACATTAAAGGTGTATTGAAAACTTGGATGTCTAAGTCAACACTTTCCACACTTAATAAAGCATCTGTGCCTTTTATAAACACACACACATACACACAAAGAGTGTCCAAACCAGTGAGATGTACCAAGAAATTAAAATATGTCTGTGTTGGGACCTACCATCTTTAAGACTGACAAAGGAAAGAGATAGAAAATCACATATTCACGCAGCTACCTAGCCAATAGAGAATCGGGATTTACTTTCCCTGGAAGAAAAGATGCTAGACTCCGCCATCCCCTGTATCTTCTGACAGCCAGGTAAGTAAGACTGGTCTGGCTAACAGGTTTAGCAACCAACAGAAAAGAATGCCAAGACAATAGGCTGGTAGCAGTGACCGAAAAGAACTGCTGGGAATACCTAGCATACTTGTTGGTAAAAGAATACAAGTAGCCAAACCAAGATACAAAAATCACATAGTTTCTTCAAGTAAAACTTTTCAAAAGAAAAACTGATTCAAACTGGTAGGCGTCATGTTTGGGGACATACTTAAGAACAGGCATGGTATGACATACACAAGTCAAAAAATGGACTTTAGAACTCTAAGGTTAACAAGTGTGTCTTACATATCTTTAATATTTGTTGAGGAAAAAGTATCCTAGATACAAATCTACATTAAACCAATTCTTTAAATTGAATTTAATATTTGATCCAACTTCTTAAGCTTTGTCTCACATCACTACGAAGACTTAGGTATGGTAAATAAAAATGAGCAGAATGTCATCCAACTGCATCCAGCTTAACATGAATGAGAATGACTACTCATTAGAGGACATCGTGGGTAATCAGAATTCCATTACACAGAGCACCTCAACCTTCTCAGTTCCTCTTAGCACCTAATCTTCTCTCCTAGAAACTTGCTTTTCTCATTGGTTTAAAACAAACAACAAACAAAAAACATTAATGATACCACTTAGTAAATTCATCGTTGGTGAAAAATAATTGTTAAGGGCTAGTTTCTGTTTTCTTATTTTCACCTGGACATGTACGAAATCGTCTTTAGAAGTGTAACTGACCTTTATTCCTGACGGGAAGAGCAGCAGCAACATTGGCAGGTGGTTTGTCAGGCTCCTGGGGAGGGACAACCATGGGCAGTGCTTGAACTGGTACACGAGGCGCCTAAGGGAGAAGGGTTACAATCAATCTTTAGCAGACAATCCACCATCACAGTAGTAACTTACGGAATTGTTAAACATATTTAATATGCCATTTCAGACAATGACGTATCTACACCAAACTACTTTTCTTAATATTCTTCCTTTTTTTTTTAAACTGGCTTTGAATTCCAGTTGTTATTCTGATAATTAAAAAAGAAAGGAAAACATAATCCCATCAATACAAAAAAAAAAATGTTATACCAAACATCTATTAGCCTTGGCATAATTATGAAGAGAACTTAACAAAGATAAGACTTTAAATGAAAATTATTTAAGCTCTAAAAGAAATATAAGATGCTTTAATTTTGAATCTTACCCTATTTAAATCGTGGGATGGGGGGGTTAGCTGAGTGACATCTGGTGGAGGGGTTGCAAGGAGATTATTAGGATAGTCTAAAAGATAGCAAACAACACTTGTATGGCCACCTTTTGCTGCTTCTATCAACATGGTTGAGCCATCCTAAAAGAATGTATATAGAAGGGAGGAAAAAAGAGGACACAGAAAAAAGCCATTAGATCTCAGATACATTGAACATAAGTATCTACTACAGAACCCTTTTTAAAACCAGACGACTAAAATTCAGAACACCATTACAAATACAACTAATATATGGTAATTGTATGACTTTCAAACTGGAGAATTCAAAACGCTGCGCTAGCCACTTGAGTTACCTACTTTTAAACGGTGAGTAGGGTCTGCTCCATGAGCCAAAAGCAGTTCCACCACTGCCAGATGACCCCCTGCACAAGCCAGGGACAGGACAGTGTGGTCATTATTAGCTGTGGTTCGATTCACATTTGCTCCTAAAATAAGCATTAGAAAACCATATTAGCAGATGGTTAAAAAAAAAGTAAAGATTTTTTTCATTTTTAATTTCTATGTATATATGTATATGCCTGTGTGAGATTATGTGCCCCATGTGCTTGCACATGCACTTGGAGGCCAGAGGACATTGGTATCCCCTGGAGCCAAAGTTACAGCAAGTTTTGAGCTAACTGATGTGGGTACTGTAAACTGAGCCCAGGAAGTCTTCTGTAAGAACAGCGAGTCCTCTTCACCACTGATCCAACTTTCTAGCACCCATTGGGGAAAATTTAACAGATTATTTAGTGTTAGTACACAAGTGTTGTGTGTGTGTTTGCATGCGCACTCATGCTGATGAATGTAAACAAGCACATGTGACATGGTGTGCATGTGGAAGTCAGGTTTTCAATTTGTGTAATTTGATTTTCTCTTTCTACTATGTGGGGTTCCAAGCATCGAACGTAGGTCATCCGGCTAAAACGGAAAGTACCCTTACCGGATACCCATTAACTCACTTTATTATTTTTAAAGAGTAAAGCAAATAGTGCAATGAAACCTCACACTCATTACACAGTTTCATTGATTATAAACAGCCTCTCGTGTTTCACAAAAATTCTCTTTTCTTTCCTATACAGAATTATTCTCATGTAAATTCCATGAAAATATGATATATTTCTCTCATATGTTAACATGTACCAGTAAAGATAATACAATACAAGCTTATATTATACCAAAGGAAATTACTATATTAAAAAACTAAAATACAAGGGCAGGAAAAATGGCTCACTTTTTTTTTTAATTAATTTATTTATTTATTAATTTATTCATATTACATCTCAATTGTTAGCCCATCCCTTGTATCCTCCCTTTCTTTCTTCCTTCCCCTTTCCCCCTCTACTCCCTTCCCCTATGTCTGTGACTGAGGGGGACCTCCTCCCCCTGTATATGCTCCTAGGGTATCAAGTCTCTTCTTGGTGACTTATATCCTTCCTCTGAGTGCCACCAGGCCTCCTCATACTACTCAGCTATTAAAAACAAGGAATTCCCGAAATTTGTGGACAAATGGATTGAACTAGAAATTATCATAATGAGTGAGTTCACCCAGAAGCAAAAAGAGTCAAATGGTATATACTCACTTATATCGAGACACTAGGCCAAGGGGTACGCCCCCATGATAAACTTTACCTACCAGGAAAGTGGGTCAGAGGGGAGAAAATCCTATTGAGACTTTAGGGGTGAGAAGCCTGGAAGAATGAGGAAATAGAGGGATCCAGTGGGTCCTGGAAAAATACAGGCGGGTCTGGGCCCTCTAGTCCTCCTCAAACTACGGCACCAGCCAAGGAAAATATAGCAGTAAACTTCGAACCCCTAACCAATCTAGCCAATGGACAGGACATTCTCCACCGTTAAGTGGAGAAGGGGATCTGACTTTCACACAAACTCTGGTGCCCCATATCGGACCAAAAATGGCTCACTTAATAAAGTACTTGACTCTCTTCTGGGAAACCCAAGTTTGCTTTCAAGAACCAACAAGCACCTACCTGTACCTCTTGCTCTGGGGAATTTTACGCATTCTTTTGGCATTTGTGGGCACTGTGCTCAAGTGCACAAACCCATGGGCAAAACCAAATATACATATAATTTTAATACACAATGAAAATAAAATCTTTTTTAAAAAAAGACTAACACTGTCGTCTATGAGCTCAATACGTAAAGCCTCATAAGGAACATAAAGATCTAGTGCTGTTTTCCCTGTCTTTCTCATTAGGAAGCATTAGAGCAAAGCAGGAAGGCAAGCTTTCCCCCTGGCTTGGCTGACTGGATGGGTAATGTGCCAGTTGGAAATTTGAGGAAGTGAAATCAAATTAATTAAAACTCAATCAAAGAATGAGTAGTAATTATAGGCATAATTCCATTCTCAAAAAAAACCATAGTATATATGTGAAACCAATTTGAACATAAAATTTCTGTAATAATTTTGTCCAAAACATTTTTGATTGTATATAAGGTTGTAAGTCTCTGATTTAAAGAACACAAAAGAAAAATTGCTGACTATGAATGAAAATCTTCAAGCACTTAGTCTTGTATCACATTTTCTTCATTCAATTTTAAATCATGTATTTAAAAAAAATAAAAACAAAAACAACAAAGAAACAAACAAAATAGGCTGGAAAGATGGCTCAGAGGTTAATTAAAAGCACTAGCTGTTCTTCTAAAGGTCCTGAGTTCAATTCCCATCAACCACATGGTGGCTCACAGCCATCTGTAATGAGACCTGGAGCTCCCCTCTGTCGTGCAGGTGTACATGCAGACACAACACCGCACATATAACAAATAAATAAATCTTAAAAAAAAAAAAGAACAAAATAAAACAAACAACAACAACAACAAAAACCCAAAGTAGGAAATGTTTTCTGTGGCAAAAACAAAAACCCTGTTCGAAAATAATGCCGTATTATCCAAACAGAATAGGATTTAAATATACAATCTTTGGCACAGAAGAATTTTTTTAATAAGTGTTTCTCCACAAGTGGGCTGTTTGGTGTAATAGTAGTTCACAACTACTATATATTATCATGAGATGTTTATCACTAATGTTAAGAGCATCCCTTCTCCGTGTCATATAACAACCATAAATGGTTTTTAGCCTTCAAATGTCAGCATGCCTTAGCACAGAACCAAGTAGATATTTCAGGAAAAGCAAAACAATTCCTCTACATAAACTTACCTTTACTAATTAAGAACTGGACTGTGCAAACATGACCAGCTCTTGCAGCTTTCATTAAAGGAGTTCTTCCACCTTCTGATTCATGTTCCTGTTTTAAAATAAAAACATAAACAACAAACCAAAATCAAACCAAAACAAAACACAGTTGTGTAATTAAAGGGAATAATCACTCTTTTCACGAAAATCAAAAGGAAAAGTGGAGTTACTTTTCAACCCAAATATACTAAATATCATGTAATGAGCAAATGAAGAAAAATACACTTTTAATTAAAATAGATGTATGTTTTGTTGTAATAATTTGAAACCTACAGTAGATACCTGTAGCCCTAGTTACCAGGACACTACAGCAGTGGTTTCAAGTGCAACAGAATGAGACTGTACCTTCAAAAGAAGAGCACTGAAATGACACGCTCATCAAATTACAGACAGGAATTTTTCCTTTCTCCATAAACATAACTGCAGAACTTGAACATTGGCCAGATGGTCAACCTGCTTCCCTTTGTTAATGGTGAGCCTCCAACAATGCATCTTAGGTTTACACAGCACAATGATGCTCTAACTTCAATTTTATGAATGCTAGGATTATTATATATAAACCCTCACCTCAAATCCACATCATTTTCTGAAAGAGTCTCATGTAGCACAGGACAGCCTCAGAACTCCCTCTAGTTGAGGCTCTAGCGACCGCCCAGTTTCCTAAGCGCTCCTGGGAGATTTGTCCTTCCTTCCACAGACACTTCACACCTTTCAATCTCTCAGAACATTCCAACAATTTTTCAATTATGCATTGTTTTTGTCATATTTCCTGTCCTCCTTTGCCAAACCCTACTCAGCCAATAAACTATCTCAAATTACTAGTTACATCTTTTGACCTTTCTTGCTTTCTGCACTTTCACTATGTACTCACAATCTCTTATACCATCCTAAGTAATTTATGTACTGTTTGTGGGAAAAGGTTATCAAATACTTGTCTTTTTACACTTTTATTAATAATGCTCAAAACACAGTAGGCAATTTCTTCCCCAACCTACAAAGGAATGCTCATAAGCCATATTTGCCTGAAGTAAATAACTACGGAAAATTAATTTGTAGTACTACCACTAGCAAAAAAAAGTTCTTTGTAAAAGGATGAGATTAGTGAACTTGGATAATACTACAAAAATAAGAAAATAACCTAAATACAGTAAAAAATAATCTATGTGACTTTACATAATAGCAAGAAAAAAAGCTAACAAAGTTAGAAGAAATAAGCGTTTGAGTTGATTTCTTGGCTTTGTCTGATGGGGCAGAGTCTCACCATGTACTCTGGGGAGGCCTTGAAGCCAAGCAGCCAGGCTGCTCCTGAAACTCTCAGGTTTCTTCCTGGTTCAGCCTCTGAGCACACACGGATGTGCTACAATGCCTTAACTCTTGTCTTATTTTTTACAAATAAAGATTTAAGTGACAAAGCTTACCAGATCTGCACCTGCCTGAAGTAAGACGTCTGCTACATCCGTATGGCCATTTTCACAGGCGTACGTTAAAGCTGTATCTCCTGTAGCTGTCGTTGCATGAACATTAGCTCCTGCAACAGTTAGTTGAAACCATTTTTTAAAATGAACATAAGCCTATTCCTTCACGATAGCCCACAGCTCCTGAATCAGACAGAATATCTATATCTATTTCTAGAATGAACACATCAACAACCTCTTTAAAAGAGAGTGGGGGAATGTCTGTAAGAAATGGCTCAGAGGTTAAATGTACTTGCCACCAAATCTGCCCCCCCCCACCCGCAGCCCCAGAGTTTAGTCCCCAGGACCAGGGGGTAGAAAGAGCTGACCCCCTCTCAACATATGCATGGTGGCATGTCTGTGCGCACACACACACACAAACACACACACACACACACACACACACACACACACAGTGATCTTTGAGAAAAAAAATTAAAGTACTTGAAGTTAAAATTGCATATATCTCCTATGATAGTTAAATTATTCAGAATATACACAAAGCACATCCTATCTTTTCAGCACATATACTGTGTACCATAACAACATAAAAATATCTATACTGTGTGGTACTTATTAACATCATGCACTGTATGCTCAAGTGCAGAAAGGCATACCTGCAGTTAGTAAGTATTTAACTAACTCCAAGTGGCCCTCCTGAGCGGCTTCCATCAGAGGGGTAGAGCACCCTAGTTCTATATCCGCTCCAGCCTTAATCAGAAAGTCTGCCACTTCCAGAAAGCCTCCACAGCAAGCCAGGGTCAAAGCAGTTTCTTGAGTTTCTTCTGTCTGTGCATTGATATTTGCTCCTAAAATAAAAATTCTACTTAAAGAATTTACTCAGATATAAACAAAATATAACTGTTTTCTACTGAACTGTATCTAAAATGAATAGAAGTATCTCTTCTCTATTCTTAGCAGTCAAGTGGCAGGGGAGAGCGGATCACATTCGTAAGTCTGTATTTGATATATGTAATTGGAATATTTGCTTAGAAAGAAGGTACCAGTAATGACTAAACGCTAACATTTAGTAAGTTGTTACTATTTCCCAGACAATCTTCAAAGTACAGACTGTTAAGGTGCACTTACTTATGTAATTTGAATTTAGGGGAGCGGCAGTGCTGGAGAAGGGCCCATGGTCTGTCATATTAGGCAACTGTGTGCTGCCGGATGGAGATAAAGTCCAAAGTCCTTGGGAACATTGAATAAGTACTCTACCACTGAGCAGCATATTCCTAAGGCCTTACAATGGCTTTGCTTTCAGCACCATTCTACATAAAACTGAACTAAGGTTAATTCACTTAATTTACTTGCCTAGGCAACAATATTATCATGATTACTATCACCATCACCATAGCTGATTATAATTGGCACCATATGACAAGCACTGATGTAGGAGCATCCTGTGCCACTCCCACAGAAATAAAACTGCCTAAAGTAACAGAATTGCCATGCAGTGTAAATGACTCACATTTTAAAGTTTACTTCAAATCAGTACTTTAAAGTTCCAGTTAATAGAACCCTACATAAAAATATGTAAATGTGCCACTTGTATTAAATGGACCAGATCTTACAAAATAAAAACAAAATCCTAATTAAAGAAAAATAAGGTTATAAACCCAAGAATAGATTATTATCTAAATGTAAGATAATTAAACTAGTAGATTATTTCTCTTTTTCCAGAAGTTCCTTATTGTATGAGCTCAAGAGTTTCTGATGTGCCTTGTTGGTTTTGTGTGCTGATTTGTTTTTCCTCAGTGGTTTTCTCCATATGTAGGCCGGTTGGCCTCAGCCTCGGCAGCACTGTGTGATTACACGTGTATCACCCCCGCCTGGCCTGCTGCACACTTTCATCAAGTCAGTCTTCTCAGCGGTTTCCCATTTTGCTTCCCTATCAGGCACTAGTTCCATCACGCATTTATTAGTAAGTGTTCCATCTCCAAAGAAGTCTCTATTATAGGCTTGGAGAATTGTTGTACTTCATATTACCGTAAGAAAACTGCCCACAGGAACCTTGATTTTTGTTTATTTTCTCAAAGCTTGTGACGTTCAAAGTTATACATTGAAGAAAACTACTTCATTTTTTTAGCAGGGTGTGTGAGCCATTTTACAGCAGACAAGGTAGAAGTTTGGAAGCACTAGCTCAGTTAACTCTTTTGAGGTGAAATGCTGAAATCCAGTCTTGACAAAGATTTGTGTTCTAGAGCCTCACGGTTTAATGTCTGCTAGACGTGCTTACCTTGGCCTAGAAGTAACGCTACCATTTCCTCGTGTCCTTCACGCGCTGCCTCCATCAGAGGAGTATAACCTTCATCATTGACCTCCTCCAGGCTAGCTCCTCTTTCAATAAGTAAGGCGGCCAGTTCCACATGTCCCCCGCACGCAGCCAAAGTCAATGGTGACTCGAATGAATCAGCTGGCATGTTCACTTGAGCACCACTGTCCAGAAGCAACCGAGCTACTTCAACATGGCCATCCTATTCATGAGCAAGTAAAAAAACATTCAGTCAGCATCGTAAGGGCTTTAAAATTTAAAATCACCTCAACTATCAGATACTCAAGTTTGCTGACATTTACTCCAACAAGAATCAATCTACAGCCGACACTTTAGTAAATATATATTATGTGTTGCCAGTACTCTTTTATCATATAGAATTGGGAACGAGGACTTTAAGGGTTTAAAACAAATAGAGAAGAACTGTGCCTCTAATCAAGAAGCTTATCAGCCATCAAGAAAGAAATGGCAAGTAAATGAACTGAGATGACCCTAAGGCCACAAGGTTATCAGCAGAGCATGGTGGATATTTATATGGTAAGTGACAAACCTCAGATAAAGGAAAGCAAAGTTTTCACAAGATCTTAAGAGTGAGCAAACTTTTGACTTGGCAGAAAATTTTTTGAAACAGTAGAGAAAAAAATGCATCATGTGTTAAAGGAATACAATGTGTACATGATATTTTCTTTGTTGTTCATCATTTAAATTCAAGTGAGATGACAAAGAAGGAAGCTTATCCTATTCCGGCAACTACTAAGGAATTTCTTTTCCATTCCATTTTTATTTCAATAACTAGTTTCTTTTAACCCTTGATAATACTTCCTCACACATATTTCACCTTGCTCTGCACTCTGGCCTAAGAAAAAGATAATAGAAAATTCTAGTGTCTTGTATCCATGGTAACATTGCTATTTTTGCAGTTCTGAAATGCCTTCCATAAAGTTAAATCAATGTCCAATTAAGAGCTTCAAGTTTTTAGCAAGACCTCCAAATACCTGGCTTCTATTCATATCAAAAAGAGTACCAGAGCTCCATGCCCAACTATTTACATTTATTTCTATTTCTAGTATATATACCTATAGAAAATTCCTCCTTAATTTATTTGTCTACCACATGCATACATAATTTGGTTTCTTGAAACAGGGTCCCTATACATAGTTCTGGGCATCCTTAAATTCACTATGTAGAACAGGCTATAGTGAAACTCATGGAGATCGACTGTCTCCCTTAGTGCTAAGACTAAAGGCAAGCATCTCATGTTGTGTGGAGATCTACTGTCTGTCTCCCTGAGTGCTAAGACTAAAGGCAAGCATCTCCTGCTCTGTGGAAGCTCCTTAAATTTTGACAGGATGTTGTGTGATGTAGCCATGACAGTCCAATCTTGTCTCAAACAAACAGCAATCTTGTTTCAACTTCCCAAATGTTTGGATTACATGTATCACCATCCCATACAACTTAAAAATAATAGTTCACCTGAGAGTCTTTCTATTCTACAACAAAGTAAGGAAAAAAGGAGCTTTGCAAAAGGAAAAGGCTATTTATAGTAGCTCTACCTCCCCCCACCTAGTATGAAAATACACTTGATATATGCATTTCATTCATCTTACCATGCAAGCCTCCATTAGAGCAGTGTGCATTTCATCTGTTTTATGCTCTTGATCAGCGCCTGCTTCCAAAAGAAATCGCACCATCTCTAGATGTCCTAAATCAAAATTGTGTTGGATTATTTATTTATTTTCAAAATCAAAGTTATATATAATTTTTGGTGCAGGTAAACAAAGATGCCATGCTCCAACATCTCAAATGGTCTTTCTGTAACTTTATGAACCGTACCCACCATGCTATCCTTATTATTTTTAGATTTTTGTTACTTTTTTTTTTTTTTTTTTTTTTTTTTTTTTTTTTTTTTTTTTTTTTTTGATTTTTTGAGATGAGGTTTCTCTGTGTAGCCCTGGTTGGCCATGAACTTACAGAGATCCACTGATCTCTATCTCCCAGAATGTTGGGATTAAAGGCAAGCTCCACCACACCGGGTTCAATTTTTGTTATTCTTTTTTTTTCCCCTCCCCAGAGCTGAGGACCAAACTCAGGAGTGCTCTAACACTGAGCTAAATCCCTAACCCCTTGTTATTCTTAATTATACGTCTGTACTGTGAGTGTAGTGGCTATGGAGATGAAGAAGAGGCTATCAGATCCCCCTGGAGCTGGAGTTGTGAGCCCCCATGTGGGTACTTGCAAACTGAAGACAACGCCTCTTTGCAAGAGCAGAGATCAGTCTAGCTGCGGGGCCATCTCTTTAGCCACTTTTATTTTTCAAGAAATAGTAGCCTGGGATGAAAATCATTCAAGCTACTACCTCTATGGGACCAAGTGCTTAAAATCACAATAACTAACACATACTTTTCAGGAGGAAACTTATTTATAAATTATAAACAACATTTATGAAAAGACTGGTAAAACATCATTTAATTTATATGCATTCTTTTCTTTGAAGATACATATGATAGAAATGCAGTTTCAAATAAATCATCTATTTCAGTTCAAGAAGTGACTAAAAAAGTACAAGACCAATTATACATAAATAGTACTTTGGATAGTTTGTAAGAGAGTAATATGAAATGAGTTACAATAAGCTAAAACAAGAATTCCAAGTATAGGATCTACTACATCTTGATTTGGCTGACTACCTGTCTCCCTTTCCACTTTTGTTATTCTCCCATCAATCCCCACTCTCTCTGACTTCTATATCGCTTCTACCTTGTTGCCAAACTAACTCCCAGGAAATCTTATTTGAAACAGAAGATGGTAACAAGAGTTCACTGACCCCTTTAAGTACTCAAGATGTACTTTACTAGCTTAATTCTCTATTTTCTATTTAACTCTTGTAAACACAACCTTAGATGCCACTTCTAGAAAGCAGAGTAGGTTACAAATGTAAGAGATAAGAGCTGTACAGGTAGCCTCATCACAAAGTACTCTGGCCAGCGGGGAGTAAGTAATGCAATGAAACTAGTTCTAGGTTCAGAAGTGTTTGTCAAAAGTGCATAAAGGTATCCAGTAAAACTCCACAAAGCTTAACTCCTCTGATCCTTAATAAAACCAGCCCCTCCCTGTGCCTGACTGACTATGAAAGAGTGGGAAAATATCTGACCTGACTTCAGCTGTGCTCCCTACATGAAAATCTGTTGTCACCAGATACTCAAAAAGTAAACCATGTAAATCTTAGCCATTTACATGTCTAAACAGTATTAGGTCATGTTTTTAAAGGAAATACAGTTCTAAAAACAACACAAGATCTTGCCCACTCTTAAACACAGCAGAACAAAGCATTAGAAGAAAAAGCCAGGCTCAGTAAAACACCAGAGCAAAACTTTCAAGCAAGCACTCATTTACAGTCTGGTGCACAAGGAGCAAACCTGAGGGTGAGCACCTCTTTAAATGGTTTTGTATCTGCACTTGGAAAATCATCTTCTTTATACTTCAGGTCAACACTGAATGGCTTTTATGAACTAATTGCGGAAGGGTACAAATACAGACACAAAATTGCCTGGCTCATTTTAAGTTCAAGGAAGGAAGGTAGAAAGGCTCACTTTATAGCCACAAATTTGTAATACCCGTGGATTATTAAAAAATGTGATACTCTGGCTCTTTTTAAAAATCTCTAATATTGATTTCATATAAGTGGCCATATCTAGCCCACCTAAGAACCATATTCTGTACTACTAATAATTTCTGATTGATTGGCATTTAATTACCACGTCCTCTTGCACACAGTAAAATACTTCCAATATGTAAAAACACCATAAAGTATAATAGTATTAAAAGTATAAGCTTCCTCTGATTAAAGAGCTAGACTGTCACTTTCATTGACAATATTTTTATTGAGACTATACAATAGTAAGTGTAAATTTCAAAACACTTTAAATGAACTTATTTATATTTAATGACATTATGTACTATTATGCTCTATTGTTAAATTAAAAACTGATTTTAATTTCATTATTGTATTTCAAAAAAAATGTATACTATACCTTTGTAACAAGCTAATGTAAGGGCACTCTCTTTAAATTCATTGGAATGCGTATTGATGCCAGCTCCATTTTCTAGCAGCAATCTGGCTACTTCCACATGTCCAGCACTCCCAGCTTCCATAAGAGGTGTATGACCATTTTCATTATGGTCCTCAATACTAGCACCGGATTCCAAGAGCACCTTTACAACATCTACATAGCCTCCAGCACAAGCGTAGGTAAGGGCTGTGTTGCCTGTTTAGGTAAGCAAACAATGAAAAGATTTTAATATTACTGAAATACACTCAAACACACACACATGCCCGCGCATGCATGTACATCCATCAATAAAAATAAATTTAACGCTTTTCTTTCTCACTCCCCCGCCCCCCCCCAAGACAGGGTTTCTCTGTAGCTTTGGCTGTCCTGGAGCTTGATCTATAGACCAGTCTGGCCTGGAACTCATAGATCCGCCTGCCTCAGCCTCCCAATGTTCTGGGATTTTAGGCATGTGCTACTGCACTTGACTATATAAAAGCCTTTCTTAAATTAAACAAATGTACATCAGAAAGATGGAATGGAAAATTATATCCATAATAAACATTAAATAGAAACATATAATTGCATTACTTAACTGTATTTTCTCATTCCAAAATCAACTTCCTGTCCTTCCTTACTATTTAAAAACAGTATCAAGCTGTGCCTGGTGGTATGGGATACAATCTCAAATATTAGAAGGCTAGAGTAAAAGGATTAAAACTTCAAGGCTAGCCTAAACAACAGAGTGAGTCTAAGAAGAGCTTAGACAGCTTAGCAAGGGCCTGACATTAAATACAAAGTCAAAGGCCTAGGAACCATTAGCTTGTTTGGGGAATGCTTGCCTAACATGGCCAAGATTTGTACTGCCAAAAAACAAAAACAAACTACATGCTAAATTGCAGAGCAATCAGATACCCTTATCAAGATGGGAGAAATCAGAAATGGCAGTGTTGCTGTAAAGAAAGAAAATGCCAAACTGTTCTATTTCTTCCAATGAAGACTCAGGAGCCAGACACTGGGGTGAGGCAGAGAAAGCACTCAGCTCACCTTCCTACTTAGCTCAAGTCCTGAAGGAAAAAGCCCAATGCCAAAATCTTGCTAGCTCAGCTGACAACCCAGGAGGAAAAAGCCTACTAACTCACCTGACACTCAGGGAGGGAAAGGTCAAAAGCTAAAAAGCCAAAGAGCTAAAGAGTTCGTTCTTCTCAAACGCCCTTCTTTCAATGTCCCTTCTATCCACTTATTTATTCCCTGTCAGTGGTTTCTTGTTCTGCCTCTTGTCCTAGGGTTAACTATTAAATCTTGTGTACAGAGGACTCTTGGATTAAAGGTATGTGCTAGGGCTAAGCCACACCATAACCACCTGTTTACAACTAACAGAAAGTTCTTAGATTAAAGGTTTGTGCTAGGAATGAGCCACACCATAACCACCTGTTTACAACAGACGAAGTTCTTGGATCTTGGATTAAAAGTGTATTAGAGCTGAACCACAACAAACAAAAATCTGTTTTTTACAGATTTTATTCATTTATTTTTATCTGAATGTACACCTGCATGCCAAAGGAGTGCATTAGAGGGTTGTGAGCCACCATGTGGTTCCTGGGAACGGAACTTGGGACCTCTGAAGTGTGGACAGTGCTCTAAACCACTGAGCCATCACTCCAGCACCAAAGCCAGGTTTTACAATTCACAATCTCAGGGGTCACAATGGGATCAAATATCCTGCAACATGACATAGAAGCCGAACCCATGATACTGCAGTTATAGAAAACTCACAAAATATAAATGCTAGAGCCAGATTTGACCCTACCTACAGAAGAAATTAGGGTAAAATTGTGGCACACACAATGTGTTTTTAAAATTCTTTTTTCATGGGCCATAATTTAGCAAAATTAGGAGATTATGGTCCTATCCTCCCCAAATTTTGCTGTCATAGTAAAAAGGAAGGCAGATTTTAAGAAGTCATATAAGCTATACTTTTCCACATTTACAGAATAGTAGTCTTTCAAACTAAGAGCTTCATATACTTTAAAAGGAACATAAGAGTGTCTCATAAACAAAACAGAAGACACTTCTTTTAAGATATTTAGTATACTTAAACTTCATAGAAACTTAAGGAAATATGTAGCACATCTAAGAAACCAGGGAGCTGTTAATGAAATCCTTAAAAGTGAATACTTTAATGAGAAGCAGTTATTGAAAGGGATGCTACAAGGTAATGAACTAGAAAAGCAGTGTACATGACCTGTTGACGACTGTGCATTGACATCAGCTTTATGAGCTAGCAGCAATTTCACGATTTTGACATGTCCTCCATTAGCAGCAGCCATTAAAGGTGTAATGTCACCTTTGATTCCCCTGTCTTCCACATTTGCATGCATGGCCAATAAAACCTTGAGAAAGAAAAATATATAGTTTATAGAATATTAAGAAAATAATTTGAAATTTTTCAATATATTTATTTATAATATCTAACTATTCGTAAGAACCCTAAGAGTCAAATATATACAAGTTACAGTAACAATGTACTGAAATTAGCTTAATGGACAAAAGGGTTTATTCTTTTAATAAATTACAGATTTCTGTTAAAGGTTTCTTTTCCTAGCACACACCTGTGCAAGCTCATAGTATCCAGCAGAACAAGCTAAACAAAGGAGGCTCTCTCCTTCCTCAGTGTGCTCATTCACACTTCGACCTTCAATGAGTAATTTCCGCACAGCATTTACATCTCCTTCAGAACAGGCTTCTGCCAAACTGCGGCTACGAAACAAGAATAGAGATTAGCAAAGAACAGCGTCACCTCAGGGAATGACAGAAGAATCTGTATCATACAAGCACTCGTTTTTATGTCATCCAAATTAAAATTATCAGCATTCTCTAATACATTTCCAATTATGCACACTCTAATTTCATGCTAAATAGTAAAATCACATAACAAAAATTAAAACAAATACAGTTAAACTTTTGTTCAATTGCTAGAAATTTTATATAAAATTTAAAAATATGTAAAATGGGTAAGACACCTACTAATTTTTTTTGTTTTTTGTTTTTTCAAACAAGGTTTCTCTGTGTAGCCTTAACTGTCCTCGACTTCCTTTGTAGACCAGGCTGGTCTCAAAGTCAAAAAGATCCACCTGCCTCTGCCTCCTTGGAGTGCTGGGATTAAAGGCGTGTGCCACCATGTCTGGCTGACACCTAAAAAATTTTAAAAGCCTACCTAAGTTCTTCTACTAAGTAAAGAGTATCAAACACAAGATGGGAGCAGGTAATTTTACTGAATGAGTAACTAGGGAAGTATTTATTTTTACAGTCACCTCGGGTGTCAATCTTCCCTTCTGCTTTGTTAAGACAAGGTCTGTTCATGGATACATGATAGGCTAGTGGGCCCATGACCTTTTGAGAAGTTTGTCATCTTTACTTCCTATGTTTGGTTTTGCTTGTCTTATGGGTGTTCACACTCATATCCCCAACTTTACTCAGCAAAAACACTGTGCCTGCTCCCCACATAGCTTTATGTTCAATTAGAGGAAGAAAAAAAAAAAGGTCATAAGGACTGAAAACTACAATACAGTAATGATATACTCTGTTCATGCTCCACAATACACCCATACTTTATAAATGGAATATGATTTTCATTATATAGCAATAGAAAACCTTAAAATATTACTAATAATACACTGAATCCTTACTAATATTAAAACCATAAATACAAATTATGAGACTCAAATTAAAGTCTCTTGGCCTGACATTTAAATTACAGATACAAGATTTATAACTTTAAAATTTCAGAAAAATAAAGTTTTATCCTTTAAAATTATCTAAGCCATACAAATGAGCTGGAAAAAATAGTAATCCAATTGATAGAAGAGCATTTACTTCTTTGTCATTAATACATAAGAAAGCAACATAAGTCAATGAAAGGTCTTTTATGATTTCTGTGTCTGTACATGCCATTGAGGAGAGGTATCATCACCCACCATGGGTGGAAGCTGAACTCAGAGCCTGTGGAGAGAGCAGTAGGCTCTCATAACAAAGAGCTCCCTCTGCAGCCCCCAACAGCTGTCAGCACTGCTTGCAGACAGACACTGGTGCTCACTTCCCTACCTGAGCCTGAGGAAGCTGTTCATCTCTCTCAGTTTGCTTAATACAACTGCCGTTTAGAAAAAAAATCTACAATTTAAAAGGTTTGGGGTTTTTGTTTTTTTAAATGCACAAAAAAGGTATCACATTAAGCATATCTAGTATCAGGTATAAAGAAAAGAGCTGAACAAATACTAACTACTTTCATTCATGTGAGATCATTTTTCTACCGAATACAACACAGAGCACTCACTTGTCCGACTGCCCTGCATTTGCTGTGCTTTCAGCTCTCATCCGGGTAAGTGCAGCAGCAGCTTCATCCAACGCACAGCTGACAGACGATGTCAACCTCCGGAGCACTTCAGGGTCTGCAAAGGCTTTACCATCAGCTGTGGATAACTTGCCTATCCCTATTTTATTTTCACACCAATATGAAATACCCAAAAGGGGGAAAAAAGGAACACTCAGGTTACTAAATTCTGTATGTTGACAAATGACCTTCATATACTATAATAAACTTATCTGTCTATAATCTTTAGGTAAATAATGCTCCTCCAATCTAAAAATCTTATCCATGCCATTTACTCCTCAATACATGATCTGACACACTCTGGAATCAGATGTGGATCTTTTAATAAAATATACAAATAGATAAATAATAGATAAATAAATAAATAAATTTTAAAATGTTAATTAAGCTCCTCATAGATTCAAAGTTCTGTTCTTTCACTTCTCAGACCAGGGTCTTCACTTTGTAGCTCAGCCTCAGCCTCCTGAATGCTTGGAAATGCTGAGACTGCAGGGATCCACCACCATGCATGCCCATAAAAGTAATTTTAGAGGATGATCAGGATAGAACAAAAATATTAATATGAAAGTAATTAATTCACGGCAGATTATGGTATGTTAAGCAGTGCTGTCGTTTGAATAGGAAGGGCCCCCACAGACTCATCTGTTTGAATGCCTGGCCCATAATGAGTAGCACTCTCAGGTAGGTGTGACCTTGTTGAAAGAAGAGTGCCATTGCGATGGCAGGCTTTAAGATTTCATATGCTCAGCCTGTGCCCAGCACAGTACACCGTCTCTTTCCTGCTGTCTGTGGATCAAAATAAAGACCTCTCAGCTCCTTCTCCAGGACCATGTTGGGACCATGATATTAATGACTAACCCTCTGAAGTCAGCCCCAAATTAAATTTTTTCTTTTATAAGAGTTGCCACGGTCATGATGCCTCTTCACAGCAACAGAAATCCTAACTAAGATAAACAGCAATAACAAAAATAAATGAAGAGTATAACCATTTATTCTTTCCAACTTCAGACATTCAATCAGTTGAACCACAAGCGTACAAAACTGAACATAGAAAACACACTATAACACCTGTGTTTGATTTAAAGATAAGAGGAAACAGTTCATTTTTTTCCTTTCCTCTTAGAACTTAGTAAGAATAAGAAGAATGCAACGGAATTCTACCCTTGAGAAAACTAAGATACACTTTAAATGTAAGGTACTATTGGGAAGGTGAAAGTGGACTAAGCTGAAACACAGCTATAGAAGAGAAGTAAGAAACTAAGGTCCTGAGAACTGGAGATACAGAAATGGGTGTTAGGCTCTGGCCATAAAATTGGGGAACTAGCTGAACATAATCAATTATATTCAAGTCTCCATATATTCCTTAAAATCAAATTGGATAGGACCTCAACTAGGTGGGTGACCAGGAACACAGAGGAAGAGCGGAGAAATACTGGTCGGAGAGGATGAACACCTCCACGCTGAGCCCTCAGCCTCCTTCCTTCTCTCAAGCAAGCAGAATGTTGCCAGTCAGGCTTATCATGCACAAGACTAAAACTACAGACATGTCTCTCAGAAAACCAAACAGACTCTGAGGAAAGACATACATACTAATATGTTAGGAGAGCCCAAGGAAATAAAAGCTTTTATATGTAATCACAGCTAGGAAAATAACAAGGTCCCAACAAATTAAGCAACACTGTCAAACATATCCTATGCTATTTTTTGGTTTATTATTTTTACATGATAGTGTTAAGCAGCATGCATGTTGTCTACCATGTGCATGCACAATGACAGGAAGTCAGAGCATGGGCCAGGTCCCCTGCAACTGGAGTGACAGTGGTGGTGAGCCACCACTTAGGTTCTGGGAAATAAACCCTGGCCCTTTCCAAGAGAAGCAAGTGCTACTAATCACTGAATTCCTTTCTGTAGTCCCTATCCTATGCAACTTTTAAGACTACACGTGTCATAACATTTACTCCCATCACAAAGTTATACTATTATCAAACAGATTACCCTGGTGGGTCCAAAGCAATTAGAAACTCATGAGAAGCAGAAACAGTTCTTCGCCTAATGATAACAAAGGCAGGCAATTCAAGAAACAAAAAGGTTTCTATGTTCCATTACTGACTTAAAAATGGATAGGAACTGTGCATCAAGAAATGTGAGTAACCTTAAAAAAGCAAGAGGAAACCGAATTGAGTGCCCACAAAACGATAATGTTCTTCTCAAAGCTCCAACAGCAACGAACCAATTTTCTCAGTCACAGTGAGTTTAGAAGTAAGCCTTCCCCTCACAGCAGATAGGGTAAAAACTCAGCACAGATGGTTTCAAGCTCTTCAGGCAACAAAGTTCAGCTACACAACGTCCTAAGGGTTATTATATAGATATTACAAGGTAAATGAGTATTGTTTCTTGTAGCTGCGTAAAAATAAAATTAAGATGCAATAGGAGACCAGAGAATGCTTAACAGTGAAATACGTCAGTGAAAAAAGAGAGAGAGAGAGAGATGTATATACTTTTCAATTTAGCTTTGTATGTCATTGCTATTGTCCATAAACAGAACTCAGGGATCACCTCAGTCAAAGATAGTTTTATAATCTGGAAAGACAACCTAATGCATTCATATAAGACTAATTTTCAAATGCCACCAATTTCTGGGAAAGTAGGAACTAGTGGTGCAAAAAAGGAAAACAATCACAACTATAGTATTAAACTTCAATGGCAATACCAAAGATCAGGAGGGAATAGAGCAGTAATTTAAAAATTCTGTAAAAATGGTTTTGAAAACTAAACCTCAATGCATAAACAAACTATTAAGTATGAGAACAAGACATTTTTCACACATCTCAGAAAATAGCACCTCACAAGCAAAATGAGGGAAGAAAAAAGAAGAAGCTCTTATTTCACAATCTTTCTCGAGAAAGACATTCTAGAGCTAGAGATGGCTTAATAGTTAAAAGATAACTGACAGTTCTCTCTAGAATCAATCAAACAAAGTAAAACAAGAGCCAGAGAGTATAAAATAACTGATCAATTCTAAACACTAACAGGATATTTAGAAATATTAACAGTAAACCCAACTGTTTCTTTCTTTTACTGTTTCTATAGCTCTATTTTTAATGAAATCCCTGAGATAGATATAGAAGAACTCATAATTCTTTACTTTAGGAATACAGCCTATACCATACAGTGGGGATTCTACTTCATCATAAAGTAAGGTTGCTGCACACAGCAGCTGAGTGAGCATTAAACCACTGCTGCCTGGACAGAGAATGGCTACAACCTAGGTTCATGTGTGATACATGTAAAAGGTATGACTATATGTAGTTTACTTATTAGTAATTCAGGCAACAGGACTGTGCCTGAACTATGCATCAGCCAATCTTACATAGTTAATTATAGTTTCATTATAATTTTCTTAGACTAAACTACACTAGACAGCATTATGCCTGGAAGGCCTAATTAGTTTGGTAGCCTAGGCTGGCCTAGAATTAAATTGAACTTGTAGCAAGTCTCCTGTCTCAACTTCCCAAGTACTTAGATTATGAGCTGATGCATCAAGCATGGCTTAAAGGCCATTCTGAACAATGACAGCTTCAAGAAAAAAAAATAAAAATAGTAATTAAAGAACAGAGTGTTAAGCCAGACTTGGAAGATAGCAAACCCGGCTTCAGCTGTCAATATAAACCCTGAAAGATTGCTAGGTCTCACTGCTCTTCTGAGGACTAATCCAAGTGTTACATTTAGGAGGGACACAAACGCCAACACAGCATCTACTGAGTACTGAAAATCATCTATATAAAAGTCCTTTTTAATAAAGCTAAGCAGCAGAATTAATGTAAAATTTACATTGATTTTAAACTTTATTTCAATTTACCAATTTAATTTATAACGAATTTTGTCATTATAATGTCTTCAGTAAGGATGCTTCTGTTGAAATGTAACCAAAATTTATAAATAGTTACCACATAAAGTATACAGAGCACACATTTACACAGTAGCAAGAGTTGTGTAGCTCTGGACAATAAAGGAGACGTGATAAGGAGCATGGGACATACCTGCAGCTTCTAGTAAAGCTTCCAACCTAGCCTGCGTCTCTGGATCTACTGTCCTGAGGTCAGCACCATCAGCAGTGCCTGATAAGAGCAATTTGGAAGCGGTTTCCAGCATTGGGTTCTCCAAATCATCCTGGTCCAAAATGAAGGACTCCACCTAGAAAACAAATACAGAAAAAAAAAAAAAAATTAAAAGACAAAAAAGGGACCGAGAGACAAAAACTAAGTAAGACCAGAGAGAGAAATATATATTTAACATAATTACCACTGAGAAGCATAGTAGCAATACTAAATAAATTTAAACCGCCAAAGCCCATTGTTTAAACTAAAAGAAAATCAAATGCTGAAGATTTAAATAGCTCATTATCCAGTGCTTGGGAGGTAAAGGCAGGCAGATCTCAGTGACTTTAAGGCCAGCCTGGTCCACAGAATGAGTTCCAGGACAGCCAGGGCAACACAGAAAAACTGTATCTTAAAAAAAGCAAAAAACAAAAAAACAACCAAACATACAAAACCAAAAATAATGAACTAGTTATTCCATGACAGTTTTTTTATTTACGGAAGTCATATGCATTCTTACCAGTTTTAAAGTGTGTGTGAGCTACAACTGAGCTTGTGAACCTAAATCCTGGACCCTTCCGAGGAGGGAAAGTCATTTTAAATGCTTAGCTTTTCTCACTTTTTGCACTTATGAAGGACTGACTGGGCTTCCACGCACTCCATACAAGCGCTATTATTTACCAGTGTTTGCCAGTTAAAAACTGAATCAAAATATTGCAAAAAGCACACTTATCATACTACTAATGATTTCATCAGAAAACCCTAACAACTAAGAAGTTATCATGCCTAAACAAATAAGAATTTTTAAATTATAATTTGTGCTTCAAAGCGTAACTTCATTTCATTATAACAAATACTGTCAATTAAAATGGCAGGTTCACTTTGATGACTTTTGAGGATATTTGTCAAAAATCCAAGTTTAACAGCCACAGTTTATCAGTACTCTTTTACTCTTCAGCAAAAAATAGCCATTTCAAAAAAAAGGTGGCTGTATTTTCTTAGAACTCGAAAATTAATGAAAAGATTGGAGAGATGACTCAGCAGTTAAAAGCACATACTACTGTTCTTACTGAGAATCTAAGTTCAGCTCCCAGAACCCAAATTGGGGGATTTACAAACACCTACAAGCTTGGACTCATGTGCACATATCCACATATATAGACACATACTCAACAGTCAAAAGAAATATTTTCTAAAAATAATGAAAAGTGAGATCTGAAGTATTTTATTTAAGTCCAAGTGTACAGCAATGAAGAATATGTGCATACTTTGGTGCTATAACCTTAGGGAAACAAAACATCTATTCACTATTGCTGTTATAAAAGCAGCACAAATGTCAATACGTTAAAAACAACAAGTAACATCTCAATGTTATGACCTCCTGATAGTCCTAGCACCTATATGGCAGCTCACACCTGTCTTTAGCTCTACTTCCAGGGAACCTGACAAAACATTGATACACATAAAATAAAAATAAGTAATTTTTAAAAAATGTTCAAAGGAGAAGACATTTTAATAATAATAATAATAATAATAATTAATAATGATAATAATAATAATCATTTTATATTATTATTATTATTATTAAAACACCACCACCACACCTGGTTTTGCTTATTTGTGAGAGTTTGACTATGCTATTAAATCTAGCATCAAAATCCTGAACTCAAGAGATTGTACTGAAAAACACTGCAAACCTGAGCAGACAAGCCCATACCCAGCAAAAGTCTTAAGGTGCTTCTACATACCTCTGCAAAAACTACAATAAAAAACAAAGTAACCGGGCATGGTGGCGCACGCCTTTAATCCGAGCACTCAGGAGGCAGAGGCAGGCGGCTCTGAGTTCCAGGCCAGCCTGGTCTGCAAAGCAACTGAGTCAAGAACAGCAAGGACTACAAGAGAAACCCTGTCTCAACAAACAAACAAACCAAACCAAAACTAACAGTGGCTAGAGAGAATGGCTCAGCAGTTAAGGGCACCAGATGCCCTTCAAAGGACCTAGGCTCGACTCCTAGGATCCACGGAGTGGCTCACAACTGCAGTTCCTGGGGGATCTGACACCTTCCTTTGGCCTCAGAAGGTATCAGGCTTACAAGTGTGTGCAGAACAGGCAAAACACTCATACATATAAAATATAAATTAAGTGTGTGTGCACACAATACACGCAGTAATAAATAACCTCAAGCACTACCTGCTCAGGCCTGGTATCTAAAAAAAACAAAAGAAAAATAGTGAATTTGTGAAGGATTGGAGCACTGACAGTGACTTTTTCTTCCCACCTTCAAAAGTCACCACCATTCCTAGGATACACAAATTCATCCTTTTAGATCAGACCTTGGGGAGAGCTGGGGCAGAAGGACAGAAGGCCTACAGAGGAAAGAGGGGGGGGCACTTCTGTGCCAATCAGTAGGCCTAAGTCAGAACAGGCCTCTTGGGAGGATATGAGCAAGACTAGAACTGAAACTCCTAGTAGCAAGGGCCATGTAGACTGAAGAGGACACATTCTAACTGAACAACGACTCCTAGTAGAGGGAAAAGACCACCAACCTATGTGCAAAAGCTTCGATCCAAAACTTACCCTGCCTGTAAAGACAGAGCAGAGATGGAGGGAATGACCAAGCAATGCCTGGCCCAACCGGAGACCCACTCCAAGGGAGAGAGCCATCCATCCCTTGACACTATTAACAACATTCTGCCATGCTTCAGACAGGAGCCTACCAGAATGTCGTCTGAGAGGCTCCACCCAGCAGCTGAAACTCACAGCCAAATATTGGGCAAAGAACAGGGAGCCTAGTGGAAATGTGGGAGAAGGGTTAAAGGACCTAGGGGTGGCAAGAGCTCTAGAAGACGAGCAACAGCCAAGTAACCAGGGCCCAGAGGAGCCTGTAGAGTCTGAAGCACAAAGGACCATGCACGGACTAGACCTAGGTCCCCTACATAGATGTAGCCGATGGGCAGCTCAGGCTCCATGTGTGTCCACTAGTAAGGGGAGCAGGAGCTGTCTCTGACATGGACTTTGTGGCCAGGTTTCTGATCACTTGCCCCTGACAGGACTGCCTTGCCAGGTAACAGGGGAGGATGATGTGCTCAGTCCTGATGTGAGTTGATGAGCTGGGATGAATGAGACTCTCCTTTAGGGGTAGGAGATGGAGATAGGGAAGGAGGCTGGGGCTGGGTGGAGAGAAGGGACGGGGCTACAACAGGGTACAAAGTAAGGAATTTTTAAAAAACCAATTCATCCATTTTAAAAAATGATTTACTTATTTTATGTGCATCAGTTTTGTCAGCATGTATATCTAGGTGAGGGTGTCAGATCCCCTGGAACTGGAGTTACCTACAGCTGAGATCAGGCATGTGGGTTCTGGGAACTGAACCCAGGTCCTCTGGAAGAACAGTCAGTGCTCTTAACCACTAAGCCATCTCTCCAGCTCCAAAAATTCCTTTTATTTTTTCTTTTTTTTAAAATTAATTTATTATATATGTATATATGAGTGCTTTGCCTGCATGTACACCTGTATGCCAGAAGAGGGCATTAGATCACATTATTTAAAGTGGTTATGAGGCACCATGTGGTTGCTGGAATTGAACTCAGGGCCTCTGGAAGAGAAATCAGTGCTCTTCACCAGTGAGCTATCTCTCTGGCCCCATAATTTCTTTCTTAAAGGCAGCAGCAACAGTGTGCTAAAGCAAGACCAACATAACTTAATCTTAGTCTAGAATGTAGGAGGTTAGAGGGTAGAGTGAAACTTCTACTGTAGAGTATACTTTTAGATATGTCTTTGCCTTCTCAAACAGAATTCAAAGAGAAATTCTCTCTTTAAAAAAAAAAAAAAAAGCTGTGCTCAAAAAAAGGACAAAATATTACCTGCTGCAATATTGATAGTAACTTCTAAGTAATGAGAAAACAAAATACATAAATATGTACACAAGTGAAATGAATAGATGAGTAAGTAAGTATTTAAGTTAGGTATAGAAAGTGAAAGGATTTGATTCAAAAGCAGAAACGAGAGGTGTGCCAAATCTTTCCAAAGTATTGCAAGTTGCCGGGCATGGTGGCACACACCTTTAATCCCAGCACTCGGGAGACAGAGGCAGGAAGATGACTGGGAGTTCGAGGCCAGCCTGGTCTACAAAGTGAGCCCAGGACAGCCAAGGCTACACAGAGAAACCCTGTCTCAAGAGAGAGAAAAAAACAAAAAACAGAAAACAGAAAACAAAAAATCAAGAGTATCGCAAGTTGAAAAGAATGTTAACCAAAACCAACCAATCTGTATAAGATGATAGAGGAAAATAGACTGTGCAGAGACACACAAAAATTTCAATGTGATGGGACAAGAGAGCTCACAGCAAGAACATTCAGATTCTAAGTTGGGAGAGGCAACTTATATAAATCCCCCTGTTATAATGTATCATTATAGAGCTTTCTCAGCATGTACCCAAGCCCTAGGTTCAATCCCCAGAGAGGAAGAAAAATATTCATTATTCCTTTTCAAAGTGGAAATATTTGTGCTCTGTTCCCAAGAAATATAGAATGACTAAGAGATTTAGTCTTTTAAATATTCTATAGCCTCTTATGCAAACTTAAAGTGGACTATGCATGTATGTCCCTTACCATGTTCTAAATTGAAATAGTTAAGATTAAAAACCAAAATGTGTTTCCACTGATATCTAATTCATTGTATTATATAATTTCTATAAATAAATTTGGCCATAACCAAGCTTAGAACATAAACATGTTAACTGACCAAAGTAAGAAATAATAGTTAAATTTCTGCAGAACTGGAAATTGAATTCAGGTCCTTGTCCACCTACCAGGCCAGTACTAAGGCACTGCGCCATGCACTCAGTCTTTTCAATTATTTTCTTTAAATGAAACATATACGGTAAATAGCTTTCATAAAGTGTAACAAATGGCATTAGTTTATCCATAAAAATGTATCAAAATTAATGAACATTTAAGTATGACAACTTTAAGTTACATTTAAAGTATTGTAAATACTTAAGAGTTAGAACTGAGTACTTCTAAAACTGATGATGCAATAACTTTTTTTGCTTACTCTTTGAGAACTTCATACATGACACTGCATCTCCAACCATTCCCTTCTCTTTAACCTTCAACTTTTCCAGTGTCTATCCTTCAAAATTCATGATCTCATCTTTAATTATTAATTATCCAATTTAAAGACAGAAAACTGGAAGAGAAATTTAAGAGTCTTAGAAATAAATCACAGGTCTAATTCAGTGTTACAGCTAAGAGAAAAACAAGAATCCTTGTTTAAATAGCAGGTTTCTAAATATGTAATACAGAGAGATCAGTTAAGCCTCATGGCCACTCATTCAATGCTCTTTCTACCAAAAAAAAAAAAAAAAAAAATTCAATGCTAGGACATTAAGAAGCTGTATGTTCATAGAACTTTTGAAAACCTAATTTTTTTTTTTTTTTAGAAAACAAAGTTCTTAAATAAACTCACTACTAGTGACTAAAAGTAGGTCAATCAAGCATTTTAGGCCCCTGGTACAATAGAAAATGTGAATCACTCCTAAGACATATTGTTCTTTTAATAAATCCTTATCCTTTGTCTTGGGTGCACGCACGCACAGTGCATGTGTAGGCCCAGAGGACAACCTGTGTCTTGGGTACACGCACGTCACAGAGCATGTGTAGGGCCAGAGGACAACCTGTGTCTTGGGTACACGCACGCACAGTGCATGTGTAGGGCCAGAGGACAACCTGCAGGTGTCAGTTGTCTCCTTTCTTCCCGTGGATTCCCGGGATAGAAATCAGGAATGGCAGCGAAAGCCTTTTAATCCACTGGAGCCATCCCACCACCCCTCCCCAATAAATAATAATCTAGTAAGGCCTTTAGAAATAACTCAGTTTTGAAAATAGTAGTAAGGCACACCTTTTTTCACAACTTGAATAGTACAGGTGTTTTAGATGCATGCCTTTACTCGCCAGATGCCAGTAGTAACCTCTAATTTTGACAACCAAGCACATACCCTGACACGGTGAAATGTTTCCTTGGAAGAGTAAAGAAAAACTACCTTCTCAATGTCCCAGAATCTCACAGAAGTGAGGATGCTGAGAACCTGCGTTAAAGAGAAGCAATCATAAATCTGAACTATGGAACTATTTACAGTAAAACCATTTTTTTTCCCCACTAAGCAGAAGGGGAGCAAAGATTAAAGAACTGTTCTAAGTTAACAAGACTTAAGCAATGACAATACATGAAAATACAGATCCTATCTGAAACCTGGCTCAAGAAAGGCAACTGGGGAAGAGGGCATTGAGACATGAGAAGAAACAGGCCTATGTACTGGGTATCTGGAAGCATGAGACAGTCGTCTGGCTATGTAAGAGGATATACTTTATTTTGCTGAGATAGTCTGATGTGTGGCCTCAAACTCACTATGCAGCCAAAGAAGATCCCAAACTCTGGATACCCCTATATTCACTTCCTAAATAGATTACAGAAATGCAACACACGCCCAGTTTTATGCCAACAGAGGATCAAACTCAGAGCTTTGTGCATGTTAGGCAAGCACTCAACCAAATAAGCTACATCGCCAGCTCTAGAAAATTCTGAATGCTGAATTAGAACTACATACATATTTAATGAACGCATTTTTGGACTGGTCTCTTTTTGTGTTTGGTAAAGCCTTAATTTTGTAGTGGTTTTACTACAACAACTGTTTCAGTTTTGTTTGTAAAGCAAATATTATCTCTATTCAGTAATAGTGCGAGTGAGCGCGCGCGCGCGCGCGCACACACACACACACACACACACACACACACACACACACACACACAC
>OU015756.1:26813175-26889292 GCA_907169655.1 Acomys percivali | reverse complement strand
CACACACACACACACACACACACACACACACACACACACACACACACAGGGTTTCTCCATTAGCCCTGGCTGTCCTGGAACTCACTCCATAGACCAGAATGGCCTCAAGCCTGCAGATCTGCCTGCCTCTGCCCCCCTAGTACTGGGACTAAAGCCATGTGCCACCAATGCCCAGCTTTAGTAATAATTTTTTCAGTAATATTTATATTACAAAGTAAAATTATTTTATAACATTCTCCCCAATGTAACCAATATAGTTAATAAAAACCAAGATCTTTTAACAATGGTAAAATCCAAATAGATGGTTATATCCGTATTGATACTGCAAATCATTTTATACACAGAACAGAAAGACAGAAAGTAATATGGCATTTGAAGTTGCACAACAATCTGGACAAGTTTGAACATCTACCATTTAAGCCAACATTTTTCTCAAAATACAGTTACTAACCTTACAGCTAAATCCAGAGGATAAGGAAATAATGTACTTTAAATAACTGGCCATCATGTATACCAACTCCACTAAACTAGCATCTGCCACCAATCACACCTTGTGAACAAAGCAACAAGCTATTAGCAACAGAAACATAAAAGTGGTTTTCATTATAATCACTACCATCCATAAATATATAGTACATAGAGACAATGCTGAGTGCAAACAATTATAAAATGTATTTTTAAAAGATGATTAAATAGATAAGACAGTGATGATACAGAGGCATATGCCAATTCTCTCTAAGCATAGTGAAAAGAACAATGTTTAAGGAATAGGAAACTTTTATACAGTACTCAAAATTTCACAATTCATAAAATGTATTGAAAGACTCATTTAGGCAGTTTCAGAAACGTAATTAAGAGCCCATTCCACCAGTTGTTTTAGATGAATGTGACGTAAAAGATGAAACCTAAAGAATTTAACATACCAAATATAAAATGATATGAGGTTACAATAGGAGAAAGCTTAGGCTATGAATATAAGCATATTTAAATTGGGACTACCTAGAATTCAACATTCTGTGTTCCTTTTGTCACTACTATTCACCAATTATTAATCATTTTGTTCTATAAACTCACCTGGCAAAATTTTGAACTTTAAACCAAAAATGTAGATTTCAAGAAAAGTAACATATGTTAACTAAAAGGTACATTTAAAAAGATCTGGGCTGGCAAGATGGCTCAGTGTGTTAAGGTACTTGCTTCCAAGCCCGAAGACCTGATGTAAATCCCCAGGGACCCTCATGGTGCAAGGAGAGAACTGACTCCTGCAAACCACCCTCTGACATCCACCTGTGCCCCGTCAAACAGGCACTCAATCAGTCCATCCATAAATAACATTTAAGTCTCTATCTGGCTCAGGATGATTCTCCTGCTTCTCCCTCCTTTGGGCTGAGACTACAGTTATGTCCTGCTTTCATATGACCCACCAAGAAATGTCCTACAGAGCAATAAATGATTCTGTATTTGCTCCACAACAATAAGGCATTTGCATGTCTTTGATGATTTTTTTTAATCTTATGAATCTACTTTTAGTAATCAGTTACTTGACTCAATTTGGTATTTTCAGTGAATGGCTTATTTACACATATAAAACCTCAAATAACTATTTATTTTAAAAATACTTACTAAACATAAAGCCTTCGGCTATTTAATGCTATAATCACAAGCTGAACTCCCTAAACTCAGATTTTCTATTTAAATAAACATAATATAAGACAACATGTTCTGAATATTGATAGAATTAAGCATTAAGAAAATATCTTTTGCATATAAAAGATAGTAAAAAGCCAAATGAAGTGGTGGATATAAAATTTAAGGAATAAAGGCTGGATGTGATAGTGCATGCCTTTAATCCTAGGGTTTGGGAGACAGAGGCAGGCAGATCTCTGTGAGTTCAAGGCCAGCCGGGTCTATAAAGTGATTTTCAGGACAGCCAAGGCTACACTGAAAAACCTGTCTTGAAAAAAAACCAAAAGCACCATAAATAAATAAATAAATAAATAGGAAAGAATTTAAGGGATGAATGAGAATCTATGATAATGTTACCATAGTAGCTGACTGCTAGGGATAACACACTAAACACACTGGAACATACTAAGCAGTAGTGTATAGTACTGAGCTGGCCCACAGACACCTGAATCAATTCTTGTTTCATCCTAACTTCTTTACATTTCAAGCTCAAAGAAGAAAAGAAGAAAGATTATTTGCGCTTCCCAGTTCCTCACATATAGTAAAGCAGACTCATGTTAAATAAAAGTGTTTAAAATATTACTGTTGACCGAGTTAATCGTTTTTAAACTAATACAACTAAAAAAGGTGTTTAGCAGCAAAATATTTTAAAATCATTTGAAGTATTTCTTATAATGTCAACGAGGCTAAGAAGACGGCTCAGCCTGCAGACACCTGACAGCTCAAGTTCAACCCTCAGAACCCAGGTAAACATAGGAGAAAACCAACTCCACAAAGTTGTCCTCTGTTTTCCACATACATGATGGAATGAACACTAGTGTGCCCATACATGCAACACCCATGCAAACACAACGACACACAAAGCACACATACACACACAAAAAACCATTTTTTTTCTTTTTCTTTAAAAGAGTTGTTCTCTTTCCTTTCAATTGCTACCATGCTATTCGGACTGAGATGACCCTAGTAAGTGCCACAAGCACCTGGGAAGATGTAGATGCTGAGGGAGGCATCACAAGACCAACTTCAACAAGCATCATATCCAGTGACTTCGGGAAAGTTGGTATGAGGAACTAGCACTTAAAGAGAAAACAGAGCTTCTGCCCAGTGTCAACCTATCCAAATTGTGGACGCTGGTCAGGGACAACAGACTCATGTATAGCTGCAAAAAACAAATCTGAAGCTGCTCCCATCACTTATGTAATGCTAGAAAACTACAGGTTCTGGGGAAAGAAAGGCTCCCTAAGCAGTATGTCATTGTGAATGCCGAATTCTTCAGCAGAAGAGCAAGGGAGAAAAGTAAGGATGCTGGCAGTGCCTGTGTCCAGGTGGCCTGCAGCCACAACATGCTGTGTATTAAACGTGTGCTGAGTACAGGCTCTATAGTAATGGGTCAGTTGATAACAGTCACAGTGTATGTGGATAGACATAGGCCACCCTTACATTTCAAATACTTCAAGATGTGTGTTTACTCAAAGTAGACTGTATGCCAGAAATCAGTTGAGGATTCAAGAGGTCCTTGTGTCTACTATGAGTCTTGATATTCAAAGAACTGATAAACACCATTACTCTCAGCCCAAATGTATCTTATACAAAAGCAAACATACAGACACACACACACCCGGGGGGGGGGGGTATCCTGACGACCAGGGAAAGAAACACGCCGGAGATACAGATATGGCTGAGCAATGAAAAGCATGTATTGCTCTTCCAGAGGACCCACAATCAATTAGTTCCATACACCCTACGCCAGCAGTTCACAAACACCTACAACTTCAGGTACACCCAGAATGCCTCTGGCTTCTGTAGGCGCCCACACTCACATGTGCACACCCACACCCAACACATCAATATGCTTATTTTTTAATGAGGGACAAGAGATTTCAAAATATTTTTAGATATTACTGGTTAATGTGACTCACAGCTTTGATAGAAGTTAGCAAAATGAAAGTGAACGCATCTAAAAGCACCAGTACAAATCACTGCTGGGTACTGTCATAAATATCAGATATGCATTTAGTAAGAGCTACATGTAAGAACGTGCTAGCTATCAGCAACAGAATTAACATAGCCTTTTCAACAGAACTGACAATAAACGACTTCAATTTTTAAGCTTCAAGGTGCTTTTCTGTCCACAACTCAGTATAAACCCACTAATATCACCTAGCATTAAATTTTTAAAAATTACAAACTTTACAAAGTAGACAAATCATTTTTAAAAATAAGACAAAGTTGTATGGTCTAAAATTTACAAGTAGAATTTTCTGTAACTTTGCAAACCACAAAGATAGAACTTAAGATAATAAACATTTTTAAAGAAAAAGGGTTGAGAACTGAGAAACAAAGAGCCAGACGTGGTACTCACGTCTTTAATCCCAGAGCTCAGGAGGCAGAGGCAGGCAGATCTCTGTGAACTGGTGGCCAGCCTCGTCTACAAAGTGAGTCTAGTACAGCCGAAACAGCCTGTCTCAAAAAACAACACAAAAAAACCAACCAAACAAAATGAAAAAAGAAAATTGAGGAACGGAACAGCAATCATAAGTAAAGGTTACTAGTATCAGATACAAAATAATCCAAGGCAAAACACTAAAAAGAGTATTTCTATGTGCAGTGGGCACATCCAGGGTGGTTCAGACATAAACATACAGTAGCCACGCACCTACTAGAAGTATATGCAGCTTAAAAAACATTAATAAAATTTCCATACACCTCTCTAAGAAAATGATGCAACGATACTAAGGTTTCGGAAATAAAATTATCTAAAACATTTAAAGTAAAATGGACAGCAGAAAAAATAGTTAAAAAAAAAATAAATAAATATTAAAATTAAACAAGTATCTGATCACACGTTGGGGGGAAAAACTCAACGAATTTTAGAGATTTATGTTTTTGTTTTTTGGTTTTTTTTCATGACAGGGTCTCTCTGTGGTAGCCTTGGCTGTCCTAGATTCACTTTGTAGACCAGGCTGGCCTCAAACTCACAGCAATCCGCCTGCCTCTGCCTCCCAAGTGCTAGGATTAAAGGTGTGCGCCACTACGCCCGGCTCTGCAATTTATGTATATGTGAGGTTATGTTCTTGATCCAGAAAAAAAGAAATAGTATGTTAAATATTAATAGTATATTATATTTGGAATTTTTAAGTCCACTGATTAACAATAGAGGGAATAAAAACCTAAAAGGCAATTATTTCCTGTAAGATTTAACCAATTTTTTTTTTGTGTGTGGGGGGGTTCAAGACAGAGTTTCTCTATATAATAGTTCTCGCTGTACTGCAACTGTGTTTGTAGACAAGGCTGGCCTGGAACTCACAGCAATCCACCTGCCTCTGCCTCCCAAATGCTGGGATTAAAGGCATGTGCCACTACACCCAGCCTTAAATAGAATGTAAGATTTTTAAAATTACAAATCAAGATGTATAAAACTGAGGCTACTTCTAGGACAATTCTAGCAAAACAAAGTACACCTATATTAAGTGTTGTAGACTGAGTGACAGGGAACACATATGGGAAGAAGTACGCATCAACAACTGGAAAAGCTTAAGAGGAATGCATGGCAGTCTATTAAAAGCTGCTGTTAAAACAGCATTATGATAATTAGGAAACCGGGTATCTTAATTACAAAACCCAGAAAATACATGGGAAAATTACCAAGCTCATCACAAACAACGCTATAAACAAACCCAAACAAGAATCACATACACAAAAGTAAATGTAACCCATCTAACATTTAAATAAAACAAATATACTGGAAAAGAAAGGGTAGTCATAAGAAAGAAGATACAAGAAATTCCAAAGCAGCACCAATTTTGTTTTCTTCCTGTATGGACTGCTTCCTCCTCCACTTGCAAACTTCACGTCCCAGCTTGTATTACACTTTCTCAGGTCATATGAACAAGGGGTGCTCTCCTTTGCTCTCTACCTCACCACCCATCTCTCACTTCCTACTTAGTACAGTCACAGTTGAAAATACCACCTCCTCACCTTCGTGCTTATTGCTTCTCCACAGAAGACAGGGGTCTTTAGAAACCTCTACGAATACTTGTCATAGTGGCAGTAACTGTCCTACTATTAGCTTATGGTAGTTTCTGGCACTATCTAAATATATCCTTGAAGGAATTATTTAAAATAAACTAAATTATGTTCAACAATTGTAAACATATAATTCATCACATTAAATAATATAGGTGGAAAAAGAACATGGTTCATCTCAACAAAACTGTATGGTTAAATTAAATGTCTACTGCCAGGCATGGTAGCATATACCTTTAATCCCAGCACTTACGAGGGAGAGAATGATAGATCTCGTGAGTTCAAAGTCAGCCGGGATTATATGATAAGAACTTCTCATAAAATAAAATATTAATGGTCATAAAAGTACCAGTTGAGGGGCTGGAGAGATGGCTTAGAGGTTAAGAGCACCGTCTGCTCTTCCGAAGGTCCTGAGTTCAATTCCCAGCAACCACATGGTGGCTTACAACCACCTGTAATGAGATCTGGTGCCTTCTTGTGGTGGGCAGGCACACATGTGGGCAGAATACTGTGTAAAAGTACCAGTTGAATCAGAAAAGAAATTTGCTTTGTTCTCTATTAAAAATCAGTATATATCATCTTAAAATTGAAAAGCATTTAACTTAAATCAAGAATAAGACATTCAAATTAGAAAGAACAGTAGCTGTTCTGAAAACCTTCCTAATAAAAGACCAGGAAATCATAGCAAAACACTTTTAAGCATAATTACTGAAAAAGAAATAACACAATTTACAGAAAACATATTATCCTTCCGGCAAAAACTAAGTAAATGATAAGATCAAGATGAAAAAATTAATAGCTTCCTATACAACAGCAATAGCTCATTAGAAAATAATTTTAAAGATATTATTCACAGTAACAACAAAAACTAGATTCAAGAAAATACCTAACAAAAAAGTGTGTAAAATATATGAAAATAATTTTTTTAAAAATCAATAAAATTGTACTGTAGAACATAAAAGAACACCTGAAGAAATGGAGAGGCATACCATGGTCCTGGATGGGAAGACTCAATAGTGTATAGATGTCAATTCTCCCCAAATTAATCTGTAAATTCAATGCACTTCCAATCAAAATCCCAAAGGGATTTTTAATGGAACTTGACATGTTGACTCTAAAGTTCATCTGGAAGAGAAAATACACAAAAATTGCCAAAAAAATTTTTGGAAAAAGACAATGGGGAGGGGTGCCCTACCAGCAGGTGTCAAATATAATATGAAACGGAAATAATCAAAATTGTAGAGTACTGAATCCACAGCACATGTATTTGGGACTTAAAATATGATCAAGATGATTTTCATGTTAGTGGGAGAAAAGAACACATCAATCAATGATTTATTTTGGAAGAAATGATTATGAAGCTAGAAAAATCAACTAGGCCCCTACCATGATTATTAAAAGAAAATTCAGATGTATTAAAATCTACTAGCAGCATAAGAAAACTATACTGCTGAAGAAAGTGTAAGGAACTAGAGTGCTCCATGCTGTTGAGAAGATGACTCCGAGAAAGGCACGTGAGAAGACGGTAAGGTTCTGACAGCATAAATATAAATCTAAAAACGTCACAAAGTAAGAAACTTCATAGGGTAGGTAAAAATATCACACATGATAGCTTATTAAGTTAGTAAGAGAATCAAAGAAAATTTAAATTTTTACTAAGAATAAAATGGACAAAATTTTACAAGTTATTTTAACAGAAATATACAATTCCAGTAAATATGCTCAATTTTATTGGGAATCAGATTAATACAAACTAAAATAAAGCATATTTTTCTACCCACTGGCAAATAATGTCTAAAAGTTAGGGTGGAAGATGGAATATGAAAACTCAACAATTAGAATTAAATTCTTCTTCTTAGGAATTTTATCTACAAAAATATATGCACATGTAAGTAAATATAAATGTTCATGGTCGTTCATTACAACAATGATGTCACAGAAACAAAAGACTATAAATTACCTTTGTATACACCAATACAATAGTGGTTAAATGACTTAACAATGAAGTAATAGGTGACATGGATGTGGTTCAGAGGAAGGGTACTTACCTAGCACACTCAAGGTTCATCCCTCTAACCCTCAAAATGAGCCAATGTACCTGCCACCACTTCGTCCCTTTTAGCCTGAAATACTTCATAAACTAAATAGTAATGGCTCCTTTAAATTGTATTGTCCTCCTCTCTCTTGAATATAACAGAAATCCTTACTTCCTTGCACTAGAATAGAGCCTTAACATTAAGCATATGAAAATATACACCAAATGAATATATAAATGAATACTGAGGCACAGATTTCTATACTATTAAATATCTATATTTATATTATATAGTAAAACCATGCTGCAGAATATATACTGTGCATCTTATCTGTATTTAAAAGAAATATAAAATGTATACTTGTGTAAGTACACACAAGCAAGTCAAGAGTGATAAACCAAGGTAACTAACAGATAATCAAGGAATAAAATCTCCGAGGAAATTTTGCCTTTACTTATCTATACTCTTCTGTACCACTTACCTTAAAAATAAAGTTAGAGGCTAGCAGTTAAGAGCACTTACTGCTCTTTCAGAGGCCCCAGGTTCAGTCCCCAAAAGCCACAATCTGTAATTCCAGTCCCAAGGGATCTGATGCCCTCTTCTGGCCTCTCTGAACAACACATGCATATGATCCACTTAATGCAGGCAAAACACTAGTGTGCACAGAACAAAAATAAATAAAACATTTAAACAAACTTTAAAAAACAAAATGGCCCTGCAGTTTTCTATTGTGTGGTTTCAGCAAATAACAAAATCTCAACTTCTTTAGAGTTTGGGCACTAAAGAATCAAGGTAGAATATAATCATGTGCCTATGATTCTAGCTTTCAAGAATTGTTAGTTTCAGGCCTGACTGAGCTACAGTCACCACCACTTCCAACCTCATGGCTCCTGATTCAGAATTATCTATTTCTATATATTTAGCAGAATTATCAATAGCTAACTTCACAGCTTATAATATTTGAAATATGTAAGATTAACTTTTAACTTGCTGGTACATGTCATTCACTTAAAAACATGTCTATATGTAGCTTTTGTTAGTATGTTTGCTTTTGTTTAGATAGGGTCTCAGGTAATACAGGATGGCCTTGGAGTTAGCATACCTGCTAATGGTCTCCAGCCACCACCTTCCAGGTGCTGGAATTACAGATGGGCATCACCATGTAGAACTTCCTAATTAATCGTTTTATTATTATGAGATAGGGTCTCTCTATGTAGTTCTGGCTGCCCTGGAACTATGTAGCTATGTAGACTAGACTGGCCTTGCATACAGAGATTCTCTGCCTCTTAAGGGTTAGGATTAAAGGTACACACCACCAAACTTAGGCTTGTAATTATCCTTAAGTGAGGAAAATGTTGGCATCAAATCAAGTAGTTTTAAATTTCACTTTGTATGCACTAGTGTTTCGCTTACATGAATGCCTGTGTGAGGGTGCCAGGTCTCCTGGAACTAGAGGTACAGAATAGTATGAGCTGTCATGTGGCCACTGGATGGAGAACCTATGGAAGAGCAGTCAGTGCTCCTAACCACTGGAACAATCTCTACACACACACACCCCCAATCAAGTACTGATAAAACTCAGTTCAATCAAGGCTATTCTAAAGTGAAGGTTTAAAAAAAGAATCAAGTATTATGTTCTCTGTTCATATTATTTCTCCCTCTATATACAATAAATATTCTGTAGGGGTTGTTAGAGACAAATGTGCCTATTACATTTCTTTCTTGATTTTTATTGTTTTCCCCTATTATGGAACTGAAGAAATTCTGACTATAAGCCACTTATCAATCATGTTGTTTACCATATTTTTTTAACATGTGTTTTCTTTAGGCATTTTCTCAGTAGCTTCTGAAAAAGAGGTTTTTAAAAGTCCAAATTACTCATTTTCTGTTGTAATGTATCCTATTTACAATATACTTACTAATCCAAGTCATAAACACTGTCTCTCGTGCTTTTTTTCTGGAATGTATCATGTCTTGACTTTTACAACTACATTCACCATTCACTGGGTAAATTTTTACATATATAAGAGTTGACCTATCCTTCCTTTCAATAAAAAGAGAGTCTTGAACATTTTGGCACCAGTGATTAAGATTACAGTTTTCCTTATTGAATCACCTTGGCACCTCTGTCAAAAACCAACTGATTGGCCAGGCAGGCGTGATGGTGCAGGCCTTTAATCCCAGCACTCAGGAGGCAGAGGAAGGTGGATCTCTCTGAGTTCAAGGCCAGCCTGGTCTACAGAGTGAGTTCCAGGACAGTCAGAGCTATTACACAGAGAAACCTTATCTCAAAAACAAAACAAAATAAACCAACTGATTGTATTACGGATATTCTCTAGAATTTCAACTAATTCATTAAACCATATGTTTCTCCTTTTATCAATAATGTAACAAACAAAAAGTATACCTATATAATCCATCATAGTTAATTAAGCTGTATTTCTTGTAAATCATAAATTTTTCTTTATTTTTCAAAAGTGTTTTGGATATTCTATAGCATCTCCTGTACAAATATTAAAATGTGTCACTTCCAAAGACCCCACCCCTACCCAAAAAGCTTGGTGGATTTGACTGGAACCATGAGCAGAATAAATATCTTCAACAGTATTTAGTTTATAGTCCATCTATACATTCATGTATCTAGGCCACATTTGCTTTCTCTGAAAAATTTTTAGTTTTCAACATATAAACTATATAGTTTATTAACCTTGCTTCCTAATAGTTTAATATTTTCTAGTGGTACTACAATTACTTTAAAATGCTTTTACTTTCCAAAGGATAATTTCAAGCTTGTAATATCATGAGGTTACCAAATTCATTACTTTTAGTAACTATTTTGTAAAATAATCGAGATTTTTGTACAACAACTATGCTATCTACTTACATTTTGTTTTCTTCCAATTTTCTATGGGTGTTAGAGGAAGGTGCTTTGTTCTTTAAATTCGGTTTACTAGGCTAGGATTTCAAGTATTAAGAGTACACAATCAACCAGTATCATCACTAGGTGTTACACTGGCGACAAAGTTTCCTCAGATGTTCATCAGGTCAGCCTTATAATCAGTTTATGAAGAATGTTTTAATCAGTGGGTATCAAGTTTGCCCCCTTTCTGTACCTACTGAGATAATAAAATATTTTTTCCGTTGAATGTGTTGACACCATGAATTACACTGGTCAACCAATGCTCAAACAAGTTTGCTTACTCTGGCACATACATCATTAATTTGACACACTAAGATTGTTTATACAATCATGATATATATTGGTTTCCAAGTATAAAATTACTCTGCATGTGTGCACACATGAACAGGTAAAAAGACAGTTTGCAGAACTCAGTTCTCTTTCTCCCACTTGGAATCCAGAGAATGAACTTAGATAGTCAGCCTCGGCAAAGGATGCCTTCACCTGCGGACACATCTCGTGGGCCCACTGTGTTTTATGATGCTTTGGTATCAGATTGATGCAGGTCTCAAACATGGGAATGTGATGATCCCTCACTGTCTGTTTTCCACCAAATTATGTATACAGCTAGTGTATTTCCCTTTAATGCTTCATATAGTTTGTACATGAAGCCATCTGGACAGTAAGATGTCTATGTGGGAGCACTTTAAATTACAAACATAATTTCTCTAACAGAGTTTTCAGGGTCTTGACTCTCCAGCTAGATTTGTGTAGATGGATTTCCTAGAATTTGTTCATTTTACCTAACTTAATCTCATGGGCATAAAGTGGTTCCTATCAGTTCCTAGCTAGTTTATTATTTTATAAATGATGGGAATCAAACTCAGGTCCCCACACATTAGGAAAGCACTCTACTACTAACATATATCTTTGCAAAATTACATGAGAGAGAGAGAGACAGAGAGAGAGACAGAGAGAGAGACAGAGAGAGAGAGACAGAGAGAGAAGACATGATTGTGCCATTGCACACATGTGGAGGTCACAAAAAGTTTGCACGAGTTGGTTCTCTCTTTCTACTATGTGGGCCCTGGGGAATCAAACTTCAGTCATCAGGCCTGGAAGGAGCACCTTTACTCACTCAAGACATCTCACTGGCCCTGTTCACAGCTTTTTTTTTTTTTTAAGTAGATATGGACTGGTTTCTGAACAGCAATGATTTTCACAATCATCAGGCATATCTTGTCCTTTTACTCTCTCTCCTCCTCTCTCAATTTTAATCACTGCTTCAAAGAGACAACTGGTCACAGATTCTGTTTTTACCATCATCATTTCCTTTATTCTTTTTTTGTTTGTTTGTTTTTATTTTTATTTTTTTGACATTTTTTTATTAATTTATTCATATTACATCTCAATTGTTAGCCCATCCCTTGTATCCTCCCTTTCTTTCCTCCCTCCCGCTTCCCCCCCCACTCCCTTCCCCTATGTCTGTGACTGAGGGGGACCTCTTCCCCCTGTATATGCTCCTAGTGTATCGAATCTCTTCTTGGTGACTTATTATCTTTCCTCTGAGTGCCACCAGGCCTCCCCATCCAAGGGACATGGTCCGATATGGGGCACCAGAGTTTGTGTGAAAGTCAGATCCCCTTCTCCACTTAACGGTGGAAAATGTCCTGTCCATCGACTAGACTGGGTAGGGGTTCAAAGTTTACTGCCTATATTTTCCTTGGCTGGTGCCACAGTTTGAGGAGGACCCCAGAGCCCAGACACGCCTGTAGTTTTCCAGGACCCTCTGGATCCTTCTATTTCCTCATTCTCCCAGGCTTCTCACCCCTAAGGTCTCAATAGGATTTTCTCCCCTCTGACCCACTTTCCTGGTAGGTAAAGTTTTTCATGGGGGCATACCCCTTGGACTAGTGTCTCGATATAAGTGAGTATATACCATTTGACTCTTTTTGCTTCTGGGTGAACTCACTCATTATGATCATTTCTAGTTCAAACCATTTGTCCACAAATTTCGGAAATTCCTTGTTTTTAATAGCTGAGTAGTATTCCATAGTGTAAATATACCACAGTTTCTTTATCCATTCTTCTACTGAGGGACACGTAGGTTGTTTCCATGTTCTGGCTATTATGAATAAGGCAGCTATGAACATGGTGGAGCATATGTCCCTGTTGTGTGGTAGTACATCTTCTGGGTATATTCCAAGGAGTGGAATAGCTGGGTCTTGAGGAAGCCCTGTTCCCATTTTTCTGAGAAAGCGCCAGATAGATTTCCAAAGTGGTTGTACTAGTTTGCATTCCCACCAGCAATGAAGGTGTGTTCCTCTCTCTCCACATCCTCGCCAGCATGTTTGTTTGTTTTTAATTTGCTCTCTTTGTCTGGTTTCTTAATGCAGAACTTTTAGATTCTGATATGTTCTCTTTACAATCATTTCCTTCCAGGTCAGTTCACAACGAAAAGTACCCACCACTCAAATTTCCCTTTGCCAGCTCCTCCAAACTTCAGTTAGCTGCTATTCCTTGTCCAGCTTAGGTAAACATGCGCTCTACACCATTTTCCCACTTTTTGTTTGTTAAGCTGTACAACTGGACAACTTCAACAAATCCATGCTTTGACAATGACCTACTTTTGCAGCAACTTTGGAGTATGTCTCTCTCAGTAATTTCTCAGCTGAGCTCTAGCTATGTTTTAATTCAACTGTTGTATTACCTTTTCCTAGGCATGTTCTTAAACAGTTACACATAGCCCAAGCTGCTAAACACCGGCCCTCCCATTACAATTCCCCGGGGTTACGTTACTAATTTGAAAACTCTTTTATTAGGATAGACCTCCTTTCCCCCAAAATAGCCAACGAACAGCAAAAACCCTTTAGTTATAGAAAGCTATGCTTCTTGGAGAAAGTACTAAACATGGAAGCCACTTTGTCTCAAAAAGTAACAATTTTTTTTTTCTGGAAATACAGTGATCACAGATTCTATTACTATCACTGTAAACAATAAATATTAAATCTGAAACTATACACTGACTTCACTGTAGTGGTCAGAAAAAGATAAATGGACAAAAAGTGCAAAGTTCCAAATACCTTAGTTATAAAAATATAGACTTGTGGCTTGAAATGCAGCATTACACCTATTATGAAAGTATGTAAACCGCAAAGTCACAAATAGTAGTTCAATGAGCCCTAGAAACTGTGTCAAGTGACCTAAAATAATCATTTTAGGGGCTGAAGATATGGCACAGCAGTTCTAAGCACTTGGTGCGCTACAGAAGAAAGTTTCAGTTCCCAGAACCTACATGGCAGCTCACACCAGTCTGTAACTCCAGTTCTAGGGAAGCCAATGCCCTCCTTTGGTCTCTGTGGACACTTAGATACAGGAAGCAAAATACACATACATATAAAAAATAGTAATTTTAAAACGCAACTAATATTAAAAGTAGTAACAACCAAAGATTTTGAATAAAATTGTTTCGTAAGACAAAGACAGACAATTATTTCTTAGGTACTTTATGAACCTGACATTTAAATTTTAGGTTCTAAAATACACATTTAAACAATGAACATGACTGGTGTCTTCCATGTTTATACTTTCCCCAAGAAGCGAATGAAATATTAATAGCTTTTTATAATTAAAGGATTTTGCTATTCCTTGGCTATTTTGCGGGGAGGGAGTATAACCTAATAAAAGGGTTTTCAAATTAGTAACATAAGCCCTAGATATTGTAATGGTGGTGGGGGAGGAAGAGAAAAGTGCACTGCAGCAGACTCTTACCATGTAGCCTTGGGTGGCCTGGAGATCCCTATGAAGACCAATCTGGCCTTAACTAAACAGATCTCCCTACCTCTGCTTCCAAGTGCTGGGACTGAAGGCATGCACTACTCATGTTAGGCTTTGAAAGGTACAGTATACTTTGCAGAATATTGGGGTTTTTTTGGTTTTTTGTTTTGCTTTGTGTGTGTGTGTGTGTGTGTGTTTGTGTGGTGTGGCGTGGTGTACGTTTTGGTTTTTTGAGACAAGGTTTCTCTGTGTAGCTTTGGCTATCCTAGACTCACTTTGTAGACCAGGCTAGCCTCGAACTCACAGTGCCTGCCTCTGCCTCCTGAGTGCTGGGATTAAAGGTGAGCACCACCATGCCCGGCCAGAGTCTTGTTAATTCACCTGTTTTTCTTATACTTTGAAAAAGGTATCATTGCGTGGGGGGGGGGGGGGGGGGGTATGAGTGTAAGTGGCACAAGTGTAGAGTTTAGATGAAAACTTGATGGAGTTGGTTCTTTCCTTCCACCTTTGTGTCAGCTCCAGATAGCAAAGTCACATCTCTATCCTGTGTGCCTTTACTTGCTGAGTCATCTTGCCAGCACAGTAATTCTTTATACTATTTTTTTCTAGAAAGATGACATTAAAATCATGAAAATCCAGGCTTTAAAAAGTCCATCGATGGAAGTGCAGTATGTCATAGCTTTCCAGTGATGTTACTGTGGTAAACACTGACAGAAAGAAGCAGTAGGTGAACAAAGTTGGAGCCACTGCTTTGTCTTCATCCTGAAAACAGGACTATTTTTCATCTGTCCTGAGCAAATACAATATTAGAATAACTCAAAATACAAAAGTACCACTGATGTTGTCAAAAGAATCCTCTTAGGTGACCTAAACGAGTATTGCTCAGCTTAATACAGACATGGGTACTATGAACGAAATACGTAACGTCTATGTTTGGGGGCTTGTTATCACACTGTTTCTAGCAGAGTGTTTCATATCTCGACCTCATACATAAAATGCAGCTTAACTTTAAGTACCACCATTTATTTTTTACAGGTAAAATATAATACACTCAATTTTTAGAGATCTAGAGCATTTCCCATTTACCCACTGTTCTATTGGTCTGTGGCTTTTCAGAAACAAATACATATTAAGCACTACCCTTTAAGCCAATTTCCTGCCAACTAAATTAACTAGATATACTGGATGGGCATAGTTCTTGGCTACTAAAAGGAAAAGTCTTATGATAGAAAATAGGATTATGGTATTACATCACCGTTTATATTCCTAACCATCCAGTTTAATACTGTTAACATTACAGAAAAAATGTCTTATAAAAATGCTTTGTTTGTAAGTTAATTACAAAATATAATTTAAAACAAAAAACGAATTTAAATGGAGGTATCTTGCATAGGTGAATAAACAATGCTACTTCCAAAAGACATTTATTAAGAGACAATCTTAAGTGTCAGGCATGAGATGTCTCCCTACATATTATTGGTCAGAGAGGCTCTCCCCTAATGACACAGGTTGGTTCTCTATGTGTACCTGTGCAAGGGCACTGCATATACAAAGACGGAGGGAAAGAACAGGGGAGCTCCTCACCTCACGGTAGTCTTGTATATAACTGAGAAAACCATCGTACTGCCCAATTTCTTTATAGAAATTACATTATGTCTACTGCCTCTCAATCCTCCCCTCAAAATATCAATTTTGGGGACTTTTCTCATAAACTTTATACTTACAGTTTCCTCTGTATGATCATCTTAATATTCAAAAATCTGCTCAATTTGTCACTAAGTCCCTATGAGCAACTCTTCTTTGTCACAGTCTAAGCTTTAGATTTACAATAGTACATTGAAGAGTAAATAATACTAATTACTACTGTTTGTATATTGAGACAGTCCCTTGTTTAGCTCCATCTTGTCAGTCTGGCTTTTGGTTGTAGTTCAAGCCAAAAAACAACACAGTAGACCTAGAGGGCAGATGGTTGAACATACGTAACTTCACTGAAGACACACAACTTTGACAAGGCCTTTGGTTGGTGATGCTATGATATTTCCATCCCTCCTGTGGTTTTTTACCCCATCAAAAAGTTTCTAAGGACAGATGTACATATTATGCATGTGGTGTTGTCTCAATAAAAATTTCCATCAATTTACTGTCTTTGACAAAACTAGAAAACAAAAATATTAATTGCTCATTAGCAGTGATTTGCTTGTATTATAATTAAGCACACATTTAATGAGGTTTACACTGTACAGGGATAACTGAAAAAAGAAATACTGAAGAGTTTTAGTCTCTATCTGTACTGGTTAGGGAACAAACTGGATACCAATCACAAACTGAAATAAAAACTTTTTTGTAATTCTTTAAATACTGAAAATGTCTACTGTGACAGACTATGAAATACTGCTTCAGAAAAAAATTTTTATAAGGCACCACCTACTTAAAATTTCTAATCATTTTTTTAAAGAAGCATTTTAAGAAATGCTTTTACAGTTTGGAGAAAAATAACTTTAAATCATCTTTGTCCATAAGTTTCACAATATCAGAGGTAAGCAAAACTGGGATTTCCTCCTCCTCCTCCTCCTCCTCCTCCTCTTTTTCTTCTTCTTCTCCTCCTCTTCTTCCTCTTTTCTTCTTCTTCTCTTTTTTAATTACTAGTACCCAGAACATTCCCTCAAGAGATTCCAATTTAATCAATCTGGGACATGATTTGAACACAAGGAGAATAGTAATAGTATTATAAGGCCAAGATAAAAATCAATGATACAATGAAAGGAATAATGAGAAATGAAACATAAAAAACAAGATGATTTTTAAAAAATCAAGTTCTAATTACAGAAAATGGGAGATGAGAAATGTGCATATAAATGTAGGCAAAATTCAATACGCTTCTAGAATAAAAACCCTTAGCAAGCTATGAGTAAAAGTGAACACCTTCAGTAAGATAAAAGAATCATGAAAACATTAAAGGTGATATATTAAATGGTAAAAAACAGTACTCCCTGCTCTAAGACCAGGGAGAAGGTCCACAGCCAACAATCCTACTCAATATTTTACTGAAGATTCTTAGTATAATTTTTAAAAAGGGGGAAAAAAAGAAAATCAGAAGATATACAGATGAATAGGGAGATAAAGACAACATTATTTGTACTTATGCTTAAGTACACACACACACACAAAACTTTTACAAAAAAAGATTTTAACAAACAACAGCCATTTATCTAAAAGAAATACAGAATACTGAGTAAATAAGTGACTTTTAGCTAGCTTACAAGTTACATGGTCAATATCCACTGTATTCTTATACACAAAGAAGCAGCAAACACTTAGAAAATATAATAATAATCAAGCCAGCTGAAGAGTTTAGCAGATAAAGACACCTGCCACCAAATCTGAAGATCTGAATCTATGACGTAATGGAAGAACAAAACCAACCCCTGCACGTTGTCTTCCGGCCTCTACATGTGCACATTGACACATGCAAGCTCCTATACACCATCCATGTACACACAGCACACAGAGAATAGAAACATAAATTTAATTTTTAAAAAAAGAATTAGCATTTATAACATTAAACACATATGATACTTGTAAGACAAATTTATCAAACTATCTGCAAGGTGTTAATTGTGAAGACTGTACACCAATGTGGAGGAAATGGCTCTGGTTCAAGAAAATGCAGTCAATGTAAGGTCTGTGTTCACCGTAAGGGTCAACAGCACACCACAAAGGCACCAGTTTGTCACCTCTAGTCAAGAAGCTCTAAATAGTATCTGAAAAAAATCAATTTGTTAATAAACACTTGGATAATATCCTATAGGAACAAATGAAGCTTGGTGGTGTGGTATATTTCCATTATTAGGGCCCAAGGACAAAGTGCTTGCTCAGATCTAAGTTTGGGAGAAACATGAGTTTTTCAGACTGTCTATGGACAGAAGCTCTGAACTCTGCACAGATCAAAATTCATCAAATTTCACATTTAGCACTAGTTGTCAGTTAACTTGAAATATGCTTACTGCATATATACTTCTAAACTGTGCTCTTTAACTCTGGTCTTAATTTACTAATATTAGTTTTGTTTTTAGTTTTTATGGAGTATATGTTCTATAAATTACTTTAAATTATTCTGGTCTAATTATAGTCACATAATATAATGACACTTTATATAAACATATATAAAAGTTATAAGTTATACATATATAACTTTTAAATCTAAGGTGAGCCAATGTCCCTATATTTTACAAAATTACCATTTAATCAACGACATAACACAAACTATAAAGTATCTTTTTTTAAAAGATTTATTTATATATTACGTATACAGTGTTTTCTGCCTGCAAGTAACACCTGCAGGTCAGAAGAGGGTATCAGATCTCACTATAGATGGTTATCAGGCACCATGTGGTTGATGGGAATTGAACTCAGGACCTTCGGAAGAGCAGCCAGTGCTCTTAACCTCTGAGCCATCTCTCCAGCCCATTATAAAATATCTTAATGTACAGACTTCCATTACTTTTTCAGAACAGAAGAGGTAAGAGAAGGAAATGCATGACAGGCTAGACAGAGCAAACTCCAAGGGGAACTAAGTAGTACGTTGGCAATGGCAACAGTATTACTGGCAACGTAGTAAGTGCAAACAGAATAAGGACTGTAACTATAAAGTTATGAGATTTATCAAAAACATACTGTGCGTCTGCAAAATTGAGCTTCAAGTTTTCCTGTCAAAACACACACACACACTTTTTGGTAAGAAAATGTCATCTTTACCTGCTACCCAGGCTATGTATGCAGCAGGGAGCCCCAAAGGTCTGCTATTTCTACCTCCAGTGCTGGGGTCATAGACTCACCTGTCCCATCTTGCCCAGCTCTTTTACTTAGGTGCTAGCACTCCAAACTCAGGCATTTGGGCTTGTGCAATAAGCACTTTCCACCCTAGCTTAGTTTTTTAATGAATGAAGGACATATTACATGCTTTATTACCTGAAAATATTTTTATATTTATTTATTTACATATCGGGGGTGGGGTGAGTGCTGTGTGTGGCTCCTCACGCACATGCACATTACCACAATACAAATATAGAGGTGCAGGAATTGGCTCTCTTCTTCGACTCAGTCGTTCTGGGAACTGAATTCTGGTATTTAGACTTGGTAGCAAATTACGCACAAAGTCACTGTGTCAGCCATTTTGCTTGAACTTACGTTGAGGACCCTGCTACTTAAGGTTGCAGTCCTCCCGTCCAAATAGCTTTGAGCTCAGCGATAGATGGAGGACTCCCTCTCCCCAGCAGGGCCTCCTGCTCTCTGCCTGACCTCATCTAGATTCAGATGCCTCTAACCACATCAAGTAATGGCCCCTTTGGTACAGCTCCCTGGTAGCTCTCCCCTCCCTGCGCCCACAGGATAATTAGGTACTGTGCCCCTGCAAACATAGGACCCTGCTGTTTAATGTAAATGAAATACACTGTGAACACCTGTCAGACTATCTCCTGGCTGCTTCCCTTTTCCTATATAGTCTCCTCACCACTGGATTAAAGTTGATCTGCCTCTCTGCAGCTGGTCCCAGAAGCTATTTCGTGGTCAAGCTCACAGTGCCCCACCTCGGCTCCTCCTGCACTAGTGGGCTGGTAGCCAACAGCCCCCAGGGAAGAGGAGACCCTCAAACTTATTTTTCACTTTTAGAAATATATAACCTAAGTAGTTTCTAAGAAAAACAAACTCGTCGTGACTGAATGAAAACAGAAGCTGCATCGTTTCAAGATGCAAAGAGAAGAAATTTACAGCCTTCAGGGTAAAAGCTGTTCAAATTTGGGGAAAATGTTTTATGTCTGTCTTTCTCTCTGGTTTTTCAAGACAGGGTTTCTCTGTGTGGTTCTGGCTTTCCTTGAACTCAGAAGCCGGACTCCTGTGCCTCCTGAAAACTGGGGTTAAAGGTATGCTCTATCACTGTACTCGTCTCTTATACTTCCTGAAATGTGTGATCAAACAACTTACAAACCATCTCTAATTATTCAGAAATGACATCTTATTGAATTTATAAAATCATTTCAGTTTTTAAATGTGTCTCGCAGTATAACATGATTGGTACTTCATATTGTTTTACAACAAAAATAAGTTTCTAGGTGCTTGAGTGACAGCTCAGCAGTTCAGAGCCCCTGCTATTCTAGAGGTCCTGGTTTCCCTTCCCCACAGTCACATTGGTGGCAGACAACCATCTGTAACTACAGTCCCAGGGGATCTGACATCCTCTTCAGAAAGTCCATGGGCACTAGGCATACATGATGTGTATTCATACATGCAGGCACTCAAACAAACACATAATAATTTAAGTAGAAATTCCTAAAAGAAGAACAAACAGTTTTCCTAATTGCAGTTCGTCCTCACTACTTCATTCAAGCCTTCAGATTCCTCACTTCTAAGAATCCATGACAAAGATAGGACTCATATTCAAGGCACCAGCTTTCCTCCACTTTCTAAATTTCGCTCTATCGTAGGGAACACTGATCCAGAAGGGATCATCAAAACAGAATAGAGAAGTTTAGATTATGTACTGAATTAATATATTCAATAAAATGGTACAGCTATATTTGAATGAAACTTACTTTAAGTCTAAAATATAGATACTAGTTTTTGCTTGTCTTAAATGCTGTCAGCTTGGGTGGTATACAAGCAAGCTGGTAGTTATTCAAGCGTGATCACTGGGATCTTCTGTGAAGGAAGCATCTACCTCTTCACAGATACCCAAGACTGTCTCCAGAAGCAGTATAAGGCCAAAAGTACTTTTAGGAGATGGTCTCCGTTAATGGCCTTCTTACACAGTGCACAAAGTGCAGTAGACTTGTAGCACTACACAAAACATGGCATGTTAACATGAGCCTGTACTCCCAGACACAAGAGACACACACAGACACACACACACATACACACACACCTCTTTGTAATACTAAGGTGGTGGCTACTTGCCTACTCATCATGCAGATCATTCACTAACACAAAAGTAATGGACCCTGAGTTTGTTGAATACTACAAATGAAGACCACCCTCCAAATCTACAAAGTAGCTACAAGTAGACACACTTCCTACTATAAACACAGATATGAGGGTGGAGAAAACAAAACTAGTTTCTTTTGCAAAACACTAAAAAACATTGAACTGTTTTTGTTTCTTTCTCTCTCATTCACCTGTTTATTTAGTGAACATTTCTCTTGAAGTCCAGGTTGGCCCAACTCTGTGGCTATCTTATCCTATCCTGGAGTCATACACCCCAGCAAGGATTACAGGTGTGCTGCCACTATGCCCCACCAATTTCAACCTTTTCAACCATTTGTGCATTATCTTTTTAAAGTTCTATATAATAAAACTGGAAGCATTTCCTGCTGAATGTATATTATAGTGACCTCAAGAAAAACCTGCAGATGACAACAGAACAAAAGGCACTTTTTAAAAACATGGATTCCATTTTAAGGATTTTTCAAATCAGATTTATTTAGTTGGTAGACATTCTCTCAAATATGAGCAAAACCAGAATGTCATTTCAAGAAAGACTACTCACATTCTTTGTTGTTAATTATTAAGTCCAGACTTCAGGCAACATTAGATTTTGGAAAATATATTGGATACCATATCATAACACAAGTGAAGAGATCAGAAGACAAGGATGGAGTGGGTTCAAATTCCGACTGTCAGGTTTGTGGTTATTTGCCTTTATCAGCTGAGTCATCTCCTCGGACCTATTTTTTTTTTTTTTTTTATTGTAGAATTTAAATAAAAACTACCAACAACCCCCATCGAACCCAGTTCTAGATGACTGGTATGCTATAAAAATGTGTGCTTTTAACATATTCAGAGTACACCAGTTTAAGACACTTCACAAACTGCAAGGGTAATCCCTCAGATCATGTGCTAAAGAAACGACTGGTACTTGTTGCCAGCCCTAACAACCTGGTTTTTATCCCTAGAACCCGAACGGAAGAGAGAACAGACTCCTGTATGCTGTCCTATGGTCTCCACTTCCTAATTCGAGGGACCAAACACACATAAACATAAGCCCACACATGGTAAATGTAAAACACACTGAAAACAAAACAAACCACCACCTGTACCGATTCTGAGAGGTATCAGGAAGAATGGGCACAATTACCTAAGCTATGAACATGCTTTCCAAACCTATTATCACTGTGCACCTGAGTTTCTTCTGGGACTTCTCCACAACAATGTATTGTTCATTGAATATAAAAGCAAGTGACAGTTTAACTATCTTCTATTACGTCAGACTTGAGAACTACCTGCAGAAATATAAAGCACTAACACTCTTCCTCTGCAGTTCCTTTTGAAAAGTAGCTTAGCTTTAAATATATGTAAGCTAATAAGTAATACCTAGTACTTAAATAAGTGTTAAAAGTTTTTCTGAATAATTTCCAGTAATACAAATACTGATTATTTCTAATACTACAAATATTGATAGATATAACTCATAATAAAAAACTCTTTTGCAGCTGGGAGTGGTGGCACACACCTTTAATCCCAGCACTCAGGAGGCAGAGGCAGGAGGATCGCTGTGAGTTCGAGGCCAGCTTTGTCTACAAAACAAGTCCAGGACAGCCAAGGCTACATAGAGAAACCTGTCTCTTAAAAAACAAAAAACATAAACAACAAACAAAACAAAACAAGGCAAAAACCCCACCTCTTTTGCACCCTTAACTTTTAAGCAGTTTAAATGCTAAGAAAATAAAGATTATGTGAATACTCTCTCAGGCTCAACTTTTCATCTGTCAGTTGGAGGATGATAGCATAAACATGGTACCTGAAGGTTACCACTACTTGAAAATAAGATCTAACAAATGTCAACTATATTTGTCACTGTGATCCATGTTTATATAACCTTATTATTCCTTTTATGACATAGGTCCCTACTTACTAACAGAATCATTTAGATTCACTAGAGGAATAAACATCTTATGAAGTACTTGGCATTTTATTCCCCTTTGATAACAACTTAAATATTCAATAAATAATTGCTAATAGGGCTGATCATACTACTAATATACACAAACTAGTCACAGCCCCTAACCAATTAGTAGATATCTAGCTTCATCTGAAAACCAATTATTATTAATCAATATTCAACCAATCACTAATAAAACAAAAAGTCATCATTTTCACAAGGCTCCACACTAAAACCAATAATAAAGCAGAACTCTTATGCTCATCAACTTAGCAATCAATGATCAAGTTTATTTCATATCAAAATGAGCTCCTCAGTGAATTTCCCAACAATGCAGAATGGTTTCAAAGCTGTTGCATGCATGTAAATACTGCATTATACAGATGAGTCTAACCCATTTGCACACAATGCACTGACCACTAGATTACAATGCATCAATGTGGGATTAGAGACTCACTGCAAAGCCTCATCTGAATCTCATATTCTCTTATGAAAGTAATTATATTTATTTGCATGTTTCTACCATTGTGTAACTGCCTGGAGCTTCTATGAGCCATTACAGTGTCTCTAAAATGTTAAAGGGATTACTACCATAAACTTAACCTGTTAGAGATTTACTCCTCTCACAAAGCCGATATCAAAGTAATGTGGCAACATCTGCCCACCATCCCAAGACAAACTAGCCTAAAAACATTATCTATACTGCAAAAACTAGCCTAAACAACATGTATGTGTAGTATATGTAAGTATATATACATGAGGTATATATGTACATATTCAGTTTTAAATGACAAGAATATAAAAATAAAAGCAGCATAACATATTGACAGTTCCACACTCACAAATACAGATACATACATACATACATACATACATACATACATACACACACACATACATATAAAACAAACATCTAAAAATGCTATAATGAAATCCAAACAATGAAAAGTTAAAAATGACAATTGAAGGAAGAATGGTGGTACTACATTTAGAAGGCACAGGTACATTAGAGGCAGAGGAGAACTCTGAGTTCAAAGCCATCCAGGACTATTACACAGTGAGATGACTATCTCCCACACAGAAGACTGTCAACATGAACAGGTAAAGAGTAATCAAACTATGAAAATTTAAGAACAATATATGTCAACTTCCTAAAGATACTTCTGAAAACAGGCCTCAAATTATTTAGACATAAACAATGAAGAATGTTAGTAAACAAATATAGATCCATACAGATTTTAGCCTTTTAAAATACTAATGGCAAACATTTCTTCCTCTGTACTCTTCAAATTTAACCTTGTGAAACAAAATAAGCTGGGCCAACTACTGAATTTCAAGCATCCATCTGCCCACACTGCATGTACTTAAAAACTCAAAATGAGTATAAGATATTTACTCATCCAACATGCCTCTTAATTATAAAACCTTTCACTGAAACTGCCAAAATAATGTGCATACTTAGTTTAACTTATATCCTACACATCAATTTAGATGTGTGACCTAAGGGTTACTCCATCCAGTTCTTTCTAGTAGCAACTGCCACTATGATGACATATACACCATGAAATTTAATGGAATACTACATGAATGGTGTATGTTAAATATGCTGGTATGTTTTATAATAAAAAAAACCAATACCCGAGACTACTTATACGGGTGATATAAAACCACTACCAAAAACAATGGTAAATAGCAAACGGACATTCCCTACTTGAACTACACATAGAATGACTTACTATAACTGAAACTGCTCTATGGCTCTTTTAATCTTACTTTAAAAAGCAAACAAAAATCCTAAGACATCAATCAAGGTAAGATTACACATTAAAGCAGGTTATATGATAAACCTGTTTATACTTAGTTTCAATATTATACTTATTTCAGTTTCAACTTTAAAGAGTACAGTCAAATACTCAAGCTTTAACCTGATAAACACTGTGACTGTAACATCAAGTATAATCTATAATCCTAGCTTTACCTCACAAAGAAATACAAAAGAATTATACTCAATACTAGTAACATTTCTATTATTATAAATGTTTTTCAAAAGAAAACATTAAAACCAAAGAGTATATTTTAAAGGATTTAGAATTTAATTAAAAGGTCTGTGATTTCCTGTATTTCATGTTATCATATACAAAATCTATATATAAACCTCAAGTCTCTACACACAACTCTTAGTCACTCAAACTCAGGCTATTCCACAACTCATAGAAAATTGAAGGTTTTTTCTTCCCACTGATCTTCTGAGAACTGCTGAGACTAGCTGCTACATACAACTAATATACAACTAACAGGAAAACCATGACATTCTGAAATTAGAACCATATCTATACAAAACAACAAATATTACATTTAAGAAGTATTTATAGACTGAACGAAAGCCCCATTCAAATTTCTAACAATTTTCTAGTTTCTTGAGCAGTATTACATAAATGTAAAAGAACAAACAGAAGTATTTTGACTAGTTTGGGGACAAAATAGTGATTAGTTAAAAACAAATTATTCTTGTTCACCAAACTAGACAGTTGAAGAAACAGTAATATAAATTATAGCCAACCCCTTCTAGTTCTATTATGAATTTCAGAAATGTATTTCATTCAAGATCTTAAAGATTTAAAGCGGTAACTATTCTTTCTGTGTGTGCATCTACATATACCTGTCCTCACTTCTGCCACAGACAGCTTTCTGCCTAAAAATGGGCAAGCTTGGATGCAGGCAAAGTCAATGGCCAAACTGCCAAGGCAGGGCAAGCAAGTCCTCAACATTTATTGCCTCACAAATATGTCTGTCAAATATATAGGCCTAGAAGGCTGAAGATGATGTTCCAAAGTTATAGAGAGTGTTGAGTGACTGTTCAAGCATCCAACTGTTTCTGTCATTTTTTTCATTTTGGAAGCTGCTAACCTGCACTTCCGGTTTACTCAGGTAATTAAATTTTATTCCTTTCAAGTCTCTGATGGAGGTGAAGACCAGATAGTTTAGTCTTACAATTAAGCTTAGTTGTTAAGGGGTTAAGATGTTTTTAGGTCTAGACAGATACTTTAAGTTAATAAAGATATGATAGATATTGATTTACAGTCAGAACTTTAGACTCACCAACATAGGAAAGACGTTTTCTTTAAGGTTACCAAATACAAATAGCCAAAACACTATGAATGTAACATTAATATAATTCCTGACTGTTCTGTGGTTCTTCTTGCTGTATGTAGTTTTATATACATGTAATAATATATATGTATATGTAAAAAAGAAATATAAATAAAAATTAAAATGTGGTTTTAAAAATAAACCACAGGAAAGTTTAATAATTAAATTTGAAATCAAAACCACAGTACTAAGGATATGTCTATATTTCTGGTTTTAAGTTCTCTTTTACTAAGATTTAATAAGAGAACCTTTAAAACTTACATGACTAAAAGCGTCAAAGTACAAACCTGAAAAAAGTTGATGTTAATTTAACATAAATTAAAAAATCTAGTAAGCACTATGTTTTTAATAAACAAAATGGCAAAGGTAAAAGCTACAAAAGTGCCATTCACCTGGCTTATGTGCAGTAAGACTGACACTGCTATACAGATACACTCCATTATCGATCATCAACATTTAGAGTAAGTTATTTTTAAAAAGAAGCCAAAGTGGGGCATGGTGGTGCACACCTGTAATCCCAGCACTCAGAAAGGCAGAAGCAGGTGAGTTTGAGGCCAGCCTGGTCTACAAAGTGAATCCAGGACAGCCAAAGTGACACAGAGAAACCCTGTCTCAGGAAAACAAAACAAACAAGCCAAAGGTTATTTTTCTGGAAAACTCATTATATACGATTTGTCTACTTACAATATTAAGACACTTTTTTAAATGGTGCATTTCATTTCAAAGTTTAAAAATACATTCTTTGCACTTTTATCCTAGCATTGTATCATTCTAAATACTCTCACTTCCGGAAAGTAACTTCTTACTACTTGAACATTTTTCACATGGATTCTGTCAAACTAAATTATATTCTAATATTTTAAACAGAAAGGTACTCAATACAGTTTAGTGTAACAAGTATAAACTAAATTAAAATAGGTGGAAAATTAGGACGAACAAAATTGCAGTGATTTTAATAACTGATAACAAATAAATATTTCATTCAACATCTAAACCTGTTAATTTAATGGAAATTATGATAAGCAACTGTTATGACAATAGTAAAAAAAAAAATCTGTACTTGGGAGTGTAACTATTCTCAAAGAGGTTTTTCCATCAGAAAATGAAGATTTCTAAAACACTTTATAATCTTAATTTAAATGTCCTAAAAAATTGTCAAACAGGTTTACCAAAACTCCATGAATCAAATTTCTTTAAAATCCAAGCAAATGTTTTAAAGTACAAATTAAAAAGCACCACCAGAGCATTAAAATCTAATTAGGTCTGTTTAAACTGTATTGCCAAAGACGTCACATGATGTCTTGTAATTACTGAAGTCTCTTAATGAATGTATATTCCACTGATTCCAAGTAATTATTTCACTGCACTGTAAAGTAAACTAACTAGTAGTGTCAAAGCTTGGGAGTTGGAAATTAACCACACAATTCACCCTATACAGTAAGGTTTAGGAGAGGAGAGGGTATTGGCAGGTGTCTGCAAGGAGGTAGAAAACACAATGGAATCAGTTTTCATTCTGCAGAACCCTGAGACTTGCTGCAATGTCAGCTCCAGGAACACACTGAAAGACTCCAGAAAATGCTCATTGATCATGCAGCACTTTATAATGCGCAGAGGCTTTTTTTCTTCTCTTGGCCCCGCCCAGCTTCCCTTTGCAGCAGCTCCCAACCCCTCTCCCCACAATGAAATCTCTTTTGAAGACTGTGAAATGGTAACAATTATCCTTGCACTACCATAAAGCCCCTATATCCGAATAGTCGGGCTTTTTATTCCTTTTCTTAAAGAGGAAAGAGAAAAAAACACTAACCAACACAATAAGAGTCCTGCAGCCTCACAGATAAGGATTTGAGATTTAAGTAAATACAATTTTTGATAGCATGCTACAACCAAGGCCATAATCAATTACAGTTGCCCTTTGACACCGATTTCCTTGAACTGCTTTCTTTTCAAATAGTGTCATTTAAAGCTGATACAATCAGAAAAAAAGTATAATTTAAAATACCCATGGAGATTTTCACTGATAGTATTTTAGTATCGAAGTCAAATTTTGGAATTTTTTTAAGATTAAATTCCTAATTTATTTCATAATAAAGTCACATGGAAAATGCAGGACCAGAGTACATCATTTAAATTAAGCAATTAGATTAGCAAGCTAAAATAACCAGCAGTTTTTACAGGTAATTGCAAGCACAGCTTTAGGCTTAGATATGTAAATGAATTCAAAGACATTTGATACTAAATCTACTTCAAGCTGCTTTGCAGACCCCACCTTCTAATGAGTTAATCTAAAGGTCACCACCAGCACAAGGCTTTTGATCAAGTCCGAACCCACGCTCCCTTTTTCCCCTACCAAACACATCTACAATTTATAAAGCATGACATTTACACAGTTTAATAATCATGTGAACCAGACTGACACATTCTCACAGGAAATAAGGCTTGTCCGTATCTTGCTTTTATGCTCTGTCTCTCTCTGCTCTCTAATCTATTCATCTGTAAAATAATTCTAGCAGATGAGATTTCTTTGTTCAAATTTCAACTTCCATTTCATTTACAGACCTAACCCTACCTCAAGAATGTCCTCTAGCACATATGCTTCCATCTCGGCCGCTGTCTCCACCATGTTTTATCAAACTGCCATGTTTCTTACTGCACTATGATTAGATCATTGCCAGCAGGAACACTCCTCTGTGTCAGCAAGGGAACAGGAAATGGAATGTTCTATTACATGCCTAAAGCAGCTTAGCTGTTCACCAGCCAGGCATCTACCAAAAGAGCAGGGGGTGACTCACTCTGTATTCTTTAAAGACACAGAGGCTCTATTCTGAAGCAAACTCTGTCAATTAAATTCAATAGATAAACTCTCTTATTTTACCATTACAAATTATAAAATCCCAATTTTCCTAAAAGAGTATGTGTATTTTTAAGCTACTTAACACATTGGTTTCCTGACTAAACAAAAGATGTTTAGCTAGGAACGATCAGACATGCAGCTTGCATTCCCTGCCTTGCTTTCCACATCTTTAAAGTGGGTATAATAATAGCATTTAATAGCATACAGTAAGCCCACTATACTTACTAGCACTATTAAGTTAGTGTAGTATAGCTAGGTTATTATGAGGCCTAAATAACACGTTTTTGTTTTCTAAATCACAAAACAAAACTCCTACATATAATACAAATACTATACAGTAGGTACTTTATCTCACTTCATCTCACTGTTAGGAAGAAACCTTATATTGGCTACCCCTAAAATACTTACTGATACACAGTAGTTATGTCAGGTGTCTTACAACATTTATTTATATTAATAGAAAAATCCTACACTGTTGTAGTTAATAAATGACAATAAAGGTATTAACAGAAAATAATATTGTGCAGTACATAATAGCTGTTCATTTTGTACATAAAGGATTTTACAAACAGATGAATTTATAGGAAAACAGTTGACCATTTAAAAAGTGTGCATTAAGATAATTGTTAGCCAGGCGTGGTGGCGCATACCTTTAATCCCAGAGTTCGAGGCCAGCTTGGTCTACAAAGTGAGTCTAGGATAGCCAAGGCTACACAGAAACCCTGTCTCGAAAAACAAAACAAACAACAAAATAGAAAGAAAGAAAAGAAAAAGAAAAAAGATAATTCTAAAACTTCTAAGTCAGCCACAGTAGTTAGGTATATTTTACAATCCATTTACTTGATTTCTCTTAATTCTTAACTTGGCATTATCATGCCGCCTCCTCTGCATCTTTAGTACAGCAATTAATCTCACTGTAAGCCTTTACTAAATTGAACATCTTTTGTTTAGTCAGGAAACCAATGTGTTAAGTAGCTTAAAAATACACATACTCTTTTAGGAAAATTGGGATTTTATAATTTGGTTGAAGAACTAAAACTGGTGAATCTAGGCAGTTACCTCTGGATTTTATTCTCAGAATCGTCTTCTACAGTCTTTCTCTCTGCAATATTATTTATATTTCATGGGTAAGGAAACAATGTCTCAGGTGGGCACAGAGTTACATAACAAAGCCAAAGGTACACTCAACCTAGAATTATGGGAGTCCGTGAAGCTATTGGCCAACAGTAGTATCGTGAATGCTGCTGCCCTTGGCCCACATGTAGCATCCACATTTACGTATGACAATGCTCACTTGGCAGCTTCTCCAAATAATCTCCCTGGTGAAACCTAGCACAAAGTAAACCCAGCAATCTGAATTTTATTACCTCCTACTTTCAAGGTCAACCATCTTTAAGGTTCAAACAAACTTTATCTTTAGACCAAAGAGCAAACTTTCTCTCCCTCAGCACTTCAGTAAAAATAAACAAAGACAGGTTTAAATTCAGGAACTCAGAGGTTAGAGCATTGATTCTTTTTTTCTCTTAAGCCTAGAAAAGACATCTTCATTTTTTTATTTGAAAAATATAGGTCCCTCCAAAACTCAAACCAAATATGCTCACTGGCACTAGCAAGGTCGCTCAGTTGGTAAAGGGCTTGCTGCACACGGCTAAGCCTGGAACCCACATAAAGACTGAAGGCGAGAAATCAACTGCACAAAATTCAGTATGAACAGAATACACATTTAAAATGTACTTTGATGTTTTGTTAACATCAAAACAGTGATTTTTCCATTAACTTCCCTTCCCTCTCTATACCATACTGCTAATATAATGACTTGATGTTAAAGCAAGGAAAATACTATGGAAGGAGATGCATAATTTCTGTCTTAAACCAAGCGTGGTAGCACCCGCCTTTACTCCCAGCACTGGGAGGCTGGCAGATCACTGTGAGTTTAAGGCCAGCTTGGTCTACAAAGCAAGTCCAAGACAGTCTCGAAGAAACCCTGTCTCGGGGGTGTGGGGTGGGGGTGGGGGTGGGGGAATATATATATATATATATATAAATATATATACACACACACACATATATATATACATTGTCATATATGTTGTCTTAAGCTTGATAACTTTTTAATAGTGCATCACCTTCAGCTCAACAGCACTTTAGGGGGAGGGGGTTGGACCTCTTGTCAGTTGTACAGAACAGATTTCAATGAGAAGATCATTTCTCCCTAATAGCACAGATAGGAAATAGTAATAGACGCTTACTAAGTATCTAGGCCCAGGACTGGTTTCCTAAGCAAGAAAAAGAGGAAAATTAGACAGTAACACAAATGAGCTAATAAGCCAGAGCACCATTTTGCATATTGATGTCTTTCCCTAAATTTTATGTTTATTTTTGGTGATGGCAATCAAGCCTAGTAAGATTTCAAAATCTCCATTTTCAGACAAAAGGACAATGTAAAGATGTCACCCACAGAAAAACATACTAAGAAAAAAATTTACTTCTCAAAAATATATTTATGGTTTTCCCCTATATTAAAAGTATAGTGTAGCATACATATTAAAAAAAAAAAAAACTCAATTGCACAATAGCCTAGCCAAGCATAAGTAAAAGACCATAAAGACTTAATGAAAATGCTTATGAACTACAGCAAGATTTTTGAAAGGACACTTTATAAAACATCAATGCATATCTATGTTTTACCTCCTATCTCACCTACCCTAGTTATGCCATAAAAGGACTGAAAATCATAGATGCATGCCTAATTTATCACAGTAATATTCTTTTCATTACTATTAAATTTATTTCCTTTTACTAAGTATGGTCTTTACCTATAAGAATACATATGCATGGAAAACACTAACAACATAAAACATAAGAAGACATCACAGGACTGAGGCTGCAGCTCGGTGGTAGAGCACTGGCCATGTATATCCAAGACCCTGAGTTGTACTCTCAGCGCCAAAAAAAATAGACTTAAGAGAAAAAATACTTAAGAAAGAGTAAAGTAGACCTCTTAGCATCCTTCGAGTTGCAACCAACTGAGTATATAACAGCCTACATTTTTCATACACATCTTGCTGTAAGATTACTTTTACACAAATCCAAGTATGCTATGCATAGTCGTCCCTGTTTCCATGGGTTCTGCACCGCTGGATCCTATCCACTGCAAAATGATAACAACAAAAGTGGCATCTGTACAACTATTTATGTAACACAGAGAGAGAGAGAGAGAGAGAGAGAGAGAGACAGAGAGACAGAGAGAGAGAGACACAGAGAGACAGAGAGAGAGAGAGAGAGAGAGAGAGAGAGAGAGAGAGAGAGAGAGAAAATGCAGCTAAATAATCAAGAGTTAAGTAGGCAGAAGGTGGAACAGTGAAGTTTGATAGGAAGAAAACGTCTGAGGGACCATCAGTTTTTGTACAAGGAAACCAGAAGAATCATCACTTGCTGAATCACAGGAAGCTGTGAGTTTTTTCCAGGTGAGGGAAGATGATAATGCATATAATGGAGTCCAAATCGTGAAGGACACCAACAGAATTTTGAGATCTTTCTCCTATAGATGAATTGTTCAAGTTAGCGTATAGTCATTTTCATTTTCCTAATGAAGCAGTTTTTAACCTCTTAGGACACATGCAGGAAGCTGCACAAATGTTATACACTTATGTAAATTTTAAACGAGGGACCGGAGTACATTGGCCCTAGTTCTCCAACCAGCACTGGACTGTGTACACGAACTGCGTGTTGAACATCTTCTATGTGTAAATGTAGTACTCTACAACATATGCTCCGACTAGCACATGTAAAATCTATTTTAGACAACTGCTCTAATTTCCAATAAAAACAATATTGCAACACATTTCATCAGTTCACTACTGACAGGCATTTATAGTGTCCATGATAGGTAGTAATATTATAATTAACACTCTTCAGTATATTCTCTGTATATGCCAGAATATAATCATACAGTAACTTTCTAAAGATGCATATGTACAAAATGTTTCTAAATTAAATCTAATGAGCGATACTGTATCTGTACAAATACAATGTATTACTGACACAAATCTATTGGAAATCCTAGGTCCAAAATCAGCATTAGCCATAAAGGTATCTAGGGTTATACTTAATTTCTCAACATTTTCACATTACAAGGGAAAGACAGAAGTCACACCTTCTTAACACTTATCTTCTTCCTTTTAAAAATAAAGATTCTTGGTAATTAACAATTTCAATTAATTATTGTTAAAAATGCTACACTGCAGAGACTATCAAGATGTATGTATTCAGAGAGAAATAGAATGCGATAAAATAATCTGAACCATAAAAACATAATCAGCTGGGCAGTGGTGGCGCATGCCTTTAATCCCAGCACTCGGGAGACAGAGGTAGGTGGATCGCTGTGAGTTCGAAGCCAGCCTGGTCTACAAAGGGAGTCCAGGACAGCCAAGGCTACACAGAGAAATCCTGTCTCAAAAAAAAAAAAACAACCATAATCTACTTCTGTTAAAACGTAAATTCCATCCATGGTGCTTTTCTTTAACTTGTAGATTACTATGAATAAGTAGATCTCTGTGTGAAAATTTAATATATTAAAACCCCAGAACCTGCAGAAAATATAAGTATGTTCTTATTAAATAAAATATGGTTAAATATAGGCAAGTGAGGGGTACAAGCCTGTAATCTCAGCACTCAGGGAGGCAGAGGCAGGCTCTGCGCATCTGAGGCTTGGTCTAAGTAAGTCCAGGACAGCCAAGGCTACACAGAGAAACCCTGTCTTGAAAAACAAAACAAAACAAAAAACAAAAAAAAGAAAGAAAGAAAGGTTAAGTGCACTAATTTACACCTTACAGTTTACAGTTTTCTAGCTATTGTAGGGATTTTTGTTTGTTTTTTTTAAAAAAGGTCTCACTATGTAGTCCAGGATATCAGAGGACTTCTTATGTGGCCCAGCCTCATCTGGAATTCATGATTTTCTTGCTTCAGCTGGGATTACTGACATCCATCACCATATGCAGCCAAATTATCTACTTTCTTTTTGTTTGTTTTTGTTTTGTTTTGTTTGAAGACAGGGTGTTTCTGTATAGCTTTAGCTGTCCAGGGCTCACTTTGTAGACCTACCTCTGCCTCCCTGACAGCTGGGATAACAGGCATAGGCCACCAGGCCAGACTCCCAAATTACCTATTTTCAAAGGATACATTTTAATGTAGCCTTTCCATGTACACTAAGAGGAAGAATAGGCATCAATGAAGCGTGTTTGAGTCTTCTGTTTCTTTTAGGATTGAAGCAGTCACAATAGCACTGGCTGGCATACTTGTTACATGGCTGGGAAACTGCCGACACTACCGCTTTCACGCAGAGTGCTGGAATACTGCGCACTATGGCTGTCAGTCTCAGTACTGAGAAAACTATACCATATATCCTATATCTGAGACTATATTTAAATATGACAAAGGCTAAAGTTCTGCCTGTATTAAATATTTTTAAATACTCAATTTTATTGTCTAAATAAAATTTTCTCAGGTTCATTAAAATTTAAAAAAAAAAAAATTTAAACCCTAATAACTCTGCTTTATATTTTTTGAGGGTGGCTGGTGAACTGGGTCTCACTATGTAGCCTAACTGGCCTAAAACCTAGTAACTTTCTTTTTAGAGATCACTGTTGACAGTTTGAGCACTCATTTATACTATACATTTACTGAGTACTTACCAGGTGCTAAGGTCTATACAGCATACTGGATACAGAATGATTGAAAGAAAAGTCTACTTTAAAAATTCATAATCTATATGAACCTCATCAAGATTCCTGGCCAAGTTTACCATCTGGCTAAAATCCTCATCATTTTTTCTCATTACAGTCCCTCTCTATTCTTCCCAAACCAAAGTAATAAATAAAACATAAAATTCAGCTTAGAACAGCACAGAAGAGAACCATTACACTTAAATACAAGAAATTTTCAAACTAGATGTGTGCTATATACAGAATATGATTTACGCAACCTTATCCAAAGGTAAGCAACACAGTCAGTGAAGGAACGAAGGCAGCTGCTGGCCAAGTGCATCTCAAGTAAAAGCTGTGTCTGATGGCACTTGGATTTGTTACCTCTCCCTCAGACAGGCTGGTCACACATGAAGTCATTATTTTTCTAGTACTCACACAATAGGACTTATGTATACAAAACTGACAAATTATTATTTCTGTATGTCCCATTTACCTTCCAAATTTACTAGTACTGTACAAGATTTTCAAATAAAAAATTACAGGCACAATAGAAATTAATTATCTCAACATTTTATTTTTTTAAAGATTTATTTATTATGTATATATTGCTCTGTCTGCATGTACATGTGCAGGCCAAAAGAGGGCATCAGATCACATTATAGATGGTTGTGAGCTACCATGTGGATGCTGGGAATTGAACTCAGGACCTTTGGAAGAGCAGTCAGTGCTCTTAACCGCTGAGCCTTCTCTTCAGCCCCAACATTTTATTTTTAAAAAGATAAATCCACTGATGGTATAATACTATTATTCTAGCTAGCAATATATATTAACTATTCCCTGCTACAAAGCACCACTAGCAAAGAGAAATCAGACACACACACACATCCTACACACATATATAAATTGGAGGTTAGCTGGAAATATACACTTAAATCATAAGGAAAAAAAATCTTAACGCCAGAGGCCTGAAGAAATGGAATGCTTAAAAAAAACAAAAAGAAAGAAAGAAAGAAAGAAAAGAAAAGAAAAGAAAAAGAAAGATGCTTGCTCAAGGAATCCTATTGCTGTCAGTAGCTCTCTTCCTCTAATTCCTTGATGGCCTGGATTCCCTGATATTAATGTCCAATTAGTACAGTGTCAAGAGACATTCCCATTATGGAATTCTAGCCTAATATATCTTAACAAACTTTGAATGGTTGACCTGCAAGCAATCATTTCAATTACCAAGATTATCCTTTCCAATTTAATGTATGTATGTATGTATTTAATGTATTAAATATATAACATTAAGTTGTCTAGGGCTAGGCTAGAAACTACAGAAAGGGCACTATCCCCATGAGGGATCACTACAGAGCTGTCACAAAGAAAACTCTGCTTTAGTGTTTCTACTTCTCCATCAGTGCACACCCTTCTAAACCACTGGCCTGTGTTTTCAAGAGAATGATTCTTTTAAGTGTGAGAGTGTTTTGTCTCCATGTTTGAGGTCTGTACACCACACATGTGGCTCGTGCTCAAGGACTGGAGTATACATGGTTATGAGCAGCCATGTAAATGCTGAGAATCAAACTCAGATCCTGTGTAAAAGCAGCCAGCGCTCCTGGTCAGGATGTAGCTCCATCTACTGCTCCCGCTGCACAATGCATGCTGCCATGCTCCCTACCATGACGATGGACTAAACCTCTGAAACTGCAAGCAAACCCACAACCAAATGCTTTCTTTTGTAAGAGTGGCCTTGGTCATGGTGTCTCTTCACAGCAATAGAACAGTGACCAAGACAAACATCATTAATCAAACACTGCAAGAAAGGAAATTAAAAGAATATGATGGATCATCTATGTAAATCCACTCATTTCAAAGAAAATTTCCATCAATATCCATAAAATGGAGTAACAGCTTCATGGGTGGCCTAGAAAATGAGGCAAAAGCTGTGTACTTTAATGAACATAATTTAGCTGTCTATGAAACTCTTCCCCATCCAGGGGGAGGAAAGCAAATATAAAAGCTAATTCATTCTTAGTTTTTTGTTGTTGTTGTTCCTGACTGATAAAAGAAGAACAAAGGATGGTTGATAGTGACTTAAAATGTTCTTATCAGGAGCTAAAAAGATGGTTCAGTGGCTAAAAGCATTTACCGCTCAATCATGGGACCACAGAGTTCAGGTCCCAGCACCCACATTAGGTAGTTGACGAATGCCGCGAACTACAGCTCCAGGGAATCTGACACCCTTTTCCTAGCCCTCTAGGCACTGCATGTATACATGTACACACACACACACACACACACACACACACACAAACAAAACATGTACACACAAAAGCCTAAACAAGTCTTAAAAATAAAAGAAAATATAAATAAATAAAATATACTCATTGGCTCTGGTCAGTTGGCTTGCTGTCCAAGTCATCAGACTTCATTCTATCCCTGTAACCATGGTGACAGGGGAGAACACATTTCTCAAAGTTATCTTCTAACATCTATTCCCACATCATGGCAGCAGTGCAATCACACACCACACACTCTCGTACACGTAAATAAATAAAACATTTGAATCAATGATAGCATCTCAAATGTTAAACAGTAGCCCCTCCCAAATGGGAATTTCTGTAGTTAACAGACAAAATTACTGAGGGCTGAGGTAAGGAAATAGTAGGCTACAACCCAAAAGAGGTAAAGAGAATTGTTCCTGACTAAAAAAGAACAATCTCAACTTTATTCCAAAATTCTATATACACATGAAGTTGAACCAAGTATTAAATCAACTATGTAAAGCATCTTCATTCTTTAGAGCTCAGTTGCACAATCCCACAGACAGGTCATGTGTGTACTGAAAAAAAAAGGCGGGGGGGAGACAGCACTAATCAGTTTCTGAAACAACCAAAAGGCAGGGAAAAAAATATAAAGAAAAAATTAGGCATATTGGTACAGTCCTTTAATGCCACCAATAAGGAGTCAGTCCAGTGGATCTTTGTTGAATTTGAGGCCAGCCTAGCCTACAGTCAGTAAGTACCAAGCCAGCCAGAGTTATACAGCTGACTGTATGTAAGTTATATAAGATGCTGTCTCAGAAGAACAAGTTTCTACACGAACAACAACAAAATCTGAAAATAAATACAGAACAAATCCAATGTGTTTCTGTTAGCTTTCAACTATGTTCTCTGACATAACTCCACTGCAACCCTTGGTTCTGAACACAACATAAAACTAAATGCAACAATGATTAAACGCCCCAGCTCAGATCCAAGATTGTTGTATATGGTTTGAATTAAGGTATTTTTACTGTACATACAAAGTTTTCTGAACTTATAAAAACATACTTAAATATGGAAAGTAAAGGCTAACACTTTCCTCCATCATTCTTCATCGCGTGTTGAATTAGTCTTAATTACTATCTTTAAGGTAATACTGGATTCTAATATTTTATTTATTTACTTATTTACTTCTATATATGTTTGCCATTCTGTGTTCTTCATTTACACAAAGCAGCATTTTCAGCACTGAAGACGACAAAATCAATGCATCAATGAATTCTATAAAATGTTGAAAATGATGTGCCCTGTAATATCAAATATTCAGCCAAGATTCAGTCCCTTTTGTAAATGTAAGTAAGCAGATCCACCCTACTAGTATGTAAATTAGCCATCATCTTAATAAATGATAAAAATATATGTATTCCAAAGGATGTTTCATTTGTTTACCTATACCTATATATCCAGGTGATATCTGAAAATTCTTCAAGGGAAAAGGGGTCCTGAGTGGGAAGTTAGAAAACCCTAATTTAGAGAAACCTTGTTAAAAAGCTCAGTAGATCAAACATGAAGAAACAAAATTAAACAATAACTAGCTCCAACTCAGATGGTACTAAGGAAGAATTCTAAAGTAAGATGCTATCTCAGTTTCAAATTATATCCTTTCCAGAAGAAATAATGCTAGAACACAAAATGCAAAAACAATGAGTTATTTCAAAATTAAATGCAACTTTAAGTACAATATATGTAAAGTACTCAGATGTCTGGATTTAAAGATTCTAGACTCTGACTGCTTTTCTTACTATCCTTCGATTAAAATCATCATAAAAACCTCTGTGGGGGCCTCACTGGCTAAGAGCACAGGCTTCTTCTAAAGGACCTAGCTCCACCTCCCCCACACTCCCATGGCAGCTCACAGCCTTCTGTAAATCCAGTCCCAAGGGGTCTGTCCTCTGCAGTCTCCATGGCACCAGGCACACAGGTGGCACACAGATATAAATGCAAGCAAAACAATCATATACATATAAAATAAAAATAACTTCTAAAAATCCAAGCTTCTGTTACTGGTATTGAAGATGAGGGAACCTTAGTATTTCTTTAAGGCATATAAACTTCAATGGTGCCCATCTTCCCCCATCCACCCAAGACAGAATTTCTCTGTGTAGCCCTGGCTGTCCTCGAACTCTGAGACGTGCCTGCCTCTGCCTACCTGAGTGCTGGGATTACAGACATGTTTAAGCAAGGCTGTTCTTCTGGACTTCATGAAATAAAGAACTAACATTCTCATGCATGAGGAAAAAAAGACTGCAAAATATCAAGTCTGCATTTAGGTCTTGGTATAAAAAAGAGAGTGTGGCTAAGGCTAAAGTATGTAAGAACATCCTGATGTTGAGGCGCATTTACAGCTTACAGCGTATTACCAAGAGAATGAATGCAGGTACTCCTAGAAACAGAGAGCTGAGCTGAGAGTAAAAGGGATCTTCAACTGTAAAGTAGTTATGCAGAGGCAGGTTAAAGTAAAAGTTAAAGGGCTGGAGAGATGCCTCGGAGGTTAATAGCAGTGGCTGCTCTTCCAAAGGGCCTGAGTTCAATTCCCAGCAACCACAAGGTGGCTCACAACCATCTAGAATGAGATCCGGTGGCCTCTTCTGGCCTGCAAGTGTACATGCAGACAGAACACGGTATACATAAGAAATAAATCTTAAAAAAAAAAAAAGTAAAGGTTAAAGTGACAAGCCCACAAAGTTAAGTGGGGACTCTGTGTTAAAGGGTCTGAGGTTAAGAAAACAGCATGTTCAGAGGCAGCAAGATGCTCACTTACTACCAAGCCTAACAACTGTAGTTAGTTCCCTAGAACTACATGGCGGAAGGAAAAAAGTGAATCCCACAAGTGCTATGAGTCACAGACAACCACACATACATAAAATACATGATTACACACATACATAAATAAATGTGGTTTTAAATGATTTTAATGAAAATATGTTCATATCTTTGTTTGATAACTGGCCATTTTATCCAAAACCTTAGCCTTAGTTACTATGCCTATAGCAAAGAATTAGCCACAGAAAAATAACCGTATGATGAATTACTAAAATTTTAAAGTTCTAAAGAAAGTTAAAAATATATTCCATTTAAATTCTTAAGACCTAGTGAATCCAGAATATAATCCTGTATAAACCAAACAACTAACATTTTGTGGACTCATAACTACCAGACTCATGCATGGCCTTAGCCTGTGGTATCATTGCCACTTAAAACCATGCACATATATTTTGTTGGGAGTATATAAATTCATTAAGTAATGACATTTGTAAAAATCGGGAAGAAAAATAAGTGAGTTTTTTTCTAAATAAAATAAACAAACAAATAACTAGGTCAAAGGCCGATAATGTGACTCAGTGGATAAAAATTTGCCTCCAAGCCTAACAGCCTGAGTTCAATCCCCAGAACCTACAAGTGAAAAAGAATTGGTTCCTGCAATTTGTCCCCAAATTCCACCTATGTGCTCTGGAAAACATATACAAATAGATGTAATAAAAACCAACTTTTAAAAATACCCAAGTATCTTAAATAACAAGTAACGACATTTTTCACAAGGCTCTCTTTCAAGTGTAACAAGAGCATCTTTAGAAACCCTAAGTTCACAAATGTTTCATATACAATCTATCACACAATTACCTCTAAAACAAAGGTTAACTACACTCCTTTTGTTTTAGCGTCTGAAAGCTTCAGCTTACATGTCACACTTACCTGGCAACAAGGACATTCTTCCCAATTCACATTTTGAGAACTTACACTACTACATTAGCTACAGGGTATGTATTTTTATATGATGTTTAACAATAATGAGAAGACAGAATATAATTTACTGATCACCTTCACAATCTATAAACTCAACCTCTAGATCAGTCACACGAATATTCTCAAGCTGGAAGTTAGGGAACCAACAGGAAGAAAGAGACACAACAGTCTGCTAGAGTCTACAGTTTATACAAAAATCCACGTTTTGAGCAATTACTAGAGAGGCCATAAAAGGACAGGAAGGAAGCCACAGAGCAAAGAAGTTAAGAAAGTAGATCCTGATGAATACTGTGCATATCCCAGTTCCACCATTTACTCTAACCTCGAGAAAATGACTTGCATGTCTTATTTTTTTTTCCACTATAAAAAGGAGTAATTAAAGCCATTATAGAATATACATAAAGCAATCAAAACTGTCTCGACTCAGAACTAAAGTACATTTGGGGTTATTTATAATTACTAAATATGCGGAGAAGTTATATTTGTGGATGAAACAGTCAATGGAATTCTCCCCAAATAGACTAATACATATGAACAGAACAGGGCTTGTAAGCTAGCATTCAATCTAGCAGATCAACACCCAACAAAGCCACTACAGTTTCAAATTTATGTTGACATGAGTAACTTGATAATTAAAAAAAAAAAAAAAAACAGACCTATGGGGCCAACAAGATGCTCAATAGTAAGTAAAGGTGTTGGCTGGCCATGCAAGCCTGATGATCTAAGTTTGATCCCTGAAACCCACATAAAGGCAGAGAAAACAGACTCCGTAAGTGTCCTGACCTCTTTACACTTACACACACACACACACACACACACACACACATATACACACAGACACACAGTTTTCCACATGCAGAATCTATGATACTAATTAAGAAAGCTTCGGGGAGTATTTCTTCAACATCCCCATTTATTCAAAACCAAACTTTGATTCCATAAATATTTATACATCTATATGAAACTGTACAGAAAAAGGCAAAAGCTTAAGTTTTAAAACATACAAATATACAAGAAAATTTTAATTACTGTCATTACCTATCTTGCTCTACTGTTTAAGTTTTCGGTCATCATTTACTATGTAACTTAGCAAAGAAAGCTAATGTAATGTACCTTTAAGATTACAACAACATAAAATTGAATACTCTATTACTGGTAGAAACTTCTGAAAGGTTTTCTTTGAAGGACATTATCCTATTCCCTCCACAGAATAAAACATATCCACTTTAGGTCTTAGAGAAGTTCTAGTCTCATTATTCTATGAACAGCAACTGTGTGAGTTTTAAACTATTTACAGTTTATCTGAAATTTATACAGAAGGTGTGTGTGTCTGTGTGCGCGCACACGCAAACACATATGTATATACAGGAAATGCAGCTCAGTGTTAAAAGTGTTTGCCTGGCATGTACACCGGCTTTAGATTCAATATTTAGATTCAATAAAAAAAAAAACTGAAATACTTTACAAAATATTCCCAGTCTACCCTGCACTAACCCTGTGTGGAGACAGTAGGTTCACAGACAATCTAGACCCGTGCTTATCTTCCCGTGGGGTATGAGACCAATGAGGTTATCTGTCAGATCTCCTGCTTGTCAGATAGTTACGTTACGTTTCATTAACAGCAAAAATTATAGTTAGAAAGAAGCAACAAAATAATTTGAGTGAAGGCTGGGGTTCATAACAACATGAGGAAGTGCACTGAAAGTGGCCACAGCATTTGGGAGGTTGAGAACCACTGCTGTAGATGAAATCAAAGACCACGTAAAAGGGCACTATAACTAACTGCCACTCTTCTTAATAAAAGCTTTGTTTGTTTCTTTGTTTTGCTAGAAATTTATAAAGACAAGGAAGAAGGAAAGAAGTCAAGCCTGCACAGGAGGAAAAACTTTCAACCAAAGACCGCTACATGAGCCAGGAATGGTAGTACTTGCCTATAATAAATCCTGAAGTGAGACAGGATAGTATTAAGACCTTGCTTCCCCTCACCACCGGGGATGGGAGGTGGGGAGGCAGAAGAACAGGCATTTAATCAAGTGAAAAGTACTTAATATACACTAGGCCCTGGGTTCAATCGCCTATACAGCAAACCAACCAACAAACACTTGGATTACATGAAAAATACATAAATTGGTTTGTCAACCATAAGCCACTCACCAATGTTAGCTACTTACAAATAACATGTGAAACTGATTAGTCTAAGTAACTATAATTTTTTGCGTGTGTACAGAGATGTTCCTGTGTCCATGTGCACGTCTGTGTGGGTGTGCATGACTATGCGGGTCAGAGGTAAACTTGAAGCCAAGTGTCTCAACTGCTTCTCCTGATGGTTGAGGCAAGCTCTCTCTCTTAACCAGAAGCTCAGCTAGACTGAGCTCATCCAGGCTCCACGTCCTCAGCACTGGGATCACAGGCATGTTACCCTCGGTTTTAAAACTAGCCCCTATTTTGTGCGTTACTCTTCAGCATATACAAATGGGGTACTTACAAAGATGAGCACACCACGGAGATACACTCTGCCTTATTCTACTTCAAACAATGAGAAAGATCAGAGCGGAGGTCAGATGCCTAAATCAACCATTAACTGTTAAGTCTCTCTCTGCCTCCATGAGCCTATATGAATATGGAATTAATTAAACGTAAAAAAGACAGAAAGGGCCAAGAGGTAAAAGCAACACAAATACCCACTAACCGAAGAACATATGAACAAAATATGATACACACTAACAGTGGAATATCACTCCACACAGCTCCATTACAGAAAGGGAAGACAAGGCTAGCCTGCATTAGTTCCAACAGTGGACATTTTGGAGACATTTAAAACTGGCACAGTAAGGAGAAAAAAAGAAAAAAAAAACTTGCCATAAAAATTGAAAACCACACTCGGGAGGCAGAGGCAGGTGAATAGCTGTGAGTTCGAGGCCAGCCTCGTCTACAACAAAGTGAGCCCAAGACAGCCAAGGCTACAGAGAGAAACCCTGTGGGGGAGGGGGGGAGACAAAAATAATATACTACTGTCAATATGACAATTTAAAAATTAAATTTAATATAAATTCAGTTACACTGACATATAGAAGGTAAAAATACCAAAATCAATAGTGTTCATACTTCCAAGAATAATTAAAAGATATGAAGGAAGATACAATTTGTTACAGCAATAAGAACTATAACACAATCCACAACAAATGTGTAAAAGCTGTCTAAAACTGCGTAACTTGCCAGATGTGGTGCCCACCTTTCATCTCAGCACTGGAAAAGCCGAGGCAGGCAGAACTCTGTGAATTCAAGACCAAGCTGGCTTATAAAGGTAAGTTCCAGGCCACCAGGGCAACACAATGAGAGCCGGAGCTGGAGACAGCGCAGGAGTTAAGAACACTTTTCCAGAGACCTAGGCTGGTTCCCATCCCACACCTAACTGTAACTCCAGTTCCGGGGATCTAACACTCTCACACAGACAGACATGCAGCAAAACAGCTGTGCAAACTAAACTGAATTATTAAAAACAACCACACAACTCTACGATGCCGTGTAACTTCTGTAAAGAGTGATATGGAGAGCATGAAAAACAGCAGCATACTGTGCTTACTGGTCAGACTGTTCAGTACTTACTACACATCACGGCATAACGCATATCCTATCACAATGCATATCCTATCATAACACATACCCTATCATAACATAAATAGAATATTTGTGCTGGTTTACAAATGATAATCTAGAGCATATCTGGCAGGTCAGAATCCAAATTCCAGACAAACAAAATCATCAACTGAGAACTGTCTTCTAAAACATTAAAGCAGCCTAGAGTATTACACTTAATCATATGAAACCACAGACACTCATGACTTGTCACTTAGAAATACAGCAATTTCTGGAGGATGAGGAGATGGCTCAGTGGATAACGTACTTGCTGTGCAAGCATGAGGATCAGATTTGGGTTCCCACCACCCATGTTAAAGCTGGGTGGGCATGGCAGCTCATCTGGTAATCCCAGTATGTAAGAGGCAAACACAGGGTGTAGATCCCTGGAACAAGCTGGCTAGCTAGACCAGCTAAACCAGGGAGTTCTAGGTTCAAGAGACTGCTTTCAAAAACCCTGGACCTCCACAAACACAAGTCCCTGTCATCAGAACAAACGAGACATTCAGGCAAGCACGCGTGTACACAAACACACACAGCCCTTTTACAAGTGTTAACAAACAGGATTTAGCTGGGCATGGTGGTGCACGCCTTTAATCCCAGCACTTGGGAGGCAGAGGCAGATGGATCACTGTGAGTTCCAGGCTAGCCTGGTCCACAAAGTGAGTCCAGGACAGCCAAGGCTACACACAGAGAAATCCTGTCTCAAAAAAACAAAAAACAAACAGGCTTTAAAATCCATTCAAATATTTACTGCTAAAGTTTAGCAAAGGGTCAATGTGGGGCATCTGTTTTTCATCCTAATCAACTTAGAGGTAAAAATGGAAAGGCAGAAGAAAGGGTACAGAAGGGCAGGTCTCCCTCAAATACCTAGAGAATTGAAGAAATCTACTTTGAAACCTCAGGGTTAAGAAAACTGAAGAAGGGCTGGAGAGATGGCTCAGAGCGCAGGCTGCTCTTCCAGAGGATCTGGATTCACTCCCCACCACCTACACGGCAGCTCCACTTCCAAGGGATCCAACACCCTCTTCAGACCTTCACAAGCAATAGGCATGCAAGTAGTGCACTGACACACATACGGGCAAAACACCCATAGTCATAAAATAATAAAGAAAAATCAAGAGCCAGGGGAAGACTACCCTAGGCAAAAGACTCCAACACAAAACGTCAGAGGTTCTAAGAACCTTCTAGCTCTGAATGGCAAAAAGATAGGATGAGCTGAAAGGGATACAACGTGATAGTAGAACAATGGAACCAGCCATTCAAAGTCTTACAGCCCAAGTTAAGAGTTTCAATCTCAAGTAATGACCTACATTTCAGAAAGATTAGCCCATTTGTTACATAAGGACTGAACGAGATATAGGGAGAAAAGATGGAAAAGGAAATGGGCGGGGGGGAGGTGAGGGGAAAATAGGGTAAGCTAATGTGCCAGGTAGGAGACCAAATTAGGAGGGTACTAAGAAATTTAAGTATAACAACAACCAGCACCAATGGGCTGGCAGCAACAATAGCGTCATACAGGACTGGAGGTTCTATGCTTTTCTTTTCCATTCTCCCACCATGCCAATTTAGCTATGGAAACTATTCCATGACTCAGATGGGAATAAGCTCCTCTAACTTATCATCTATATGGTGAATATAAGCCAGTCCTAAATGAAGCATCTCTTTCAAAAGTGGAACCACAGCCTACACTAGGCCAACAAGATTATTTCAGGAAATCAATAAAGACATTTTCTCTTGTATTGTTAGCTAAGAAGACAAGGCGATCCTAGAACTCTGTACGATACCGCCCCAAGTCCACCCAGCCTTCTTTAGTACCTAGTCAGTCCCACAAGCTCTCTGGGCACAAGCCAAATACCCAACTAAACACTAAATTATGAAACTAAGTTCTGACCAATGGGATATAAACAACAAGCAGTATTGACAAATTCTTGATCAATCCTTAAAAGGAGTCAATCCACAACCATCCTTCTATTTCTTATTTCTCACAGGCAGCATAGTAATTCACTATGGCTATCATACAAAATAGCATACACTGGACGGCTCCAACAGCATTCCTTTTCTCACAGTTCTGAAGGTTAGACCTAACCATATGACCTAATTTGACCATAATTACTCTTCTAAGGGCTTTATCACTAACCACAGACATAGCCTGAGATACAGTTCAGTCCTGGTCATCGGGGACATAGACATTTTGGTTGATAAGCTGTATGTATTACACTGGACTTTTTGGTCAAATCAGCACTGCAAGGTTCTGTGCTGGTGGGAATGTTCTCTATCTGAACTCTTTGATATGGCAGCCATGGCCATACAGGACTACTTAAAGTTAGTTTAAAATGAAATATATATAAACTCAGACTCTTAGGTGTCACTAACCACAGTTCGAGGGCTCAGTAGCCTCGTGTCTACTGTTCTAGGCAGCAAAACTTAAGTGTGACATAATAGCTAAGACAGCCAGAACCTAGATCTGTGGTGGATGCTTACAAGGACCATGCCTGGGGTCTCAGAGAAAGGGAGAGCACAAAAACAACACAGTAACAGCAACAAAACCACTTCTACCCTGTATGGAGCACATGTCTGAAGTCTTTTCACACCAATTACTCACCCAATTCCTCAATACAGAAATCATAGGGCATTAACCTAGACTTCTAAAATCTCACAGTACTTGGAAACATATGCCAAGATGGAAAGCAATGGCCTCTTGCTATACCTGGGAAACACTGGGAAATCCGTGCCTGTAATAGCAAAAAGAGCACAATACATATCTATTAAGTACACGCTCTGAAAAAAAGCAGAAAAACATTGGAGGGTGCTACAACCAACAATAACAAAACCGTAAATTTACTATAAACAGTGGGAAGCAGAGGCAGTCTGTGAAAGTAATGCTAAGGAAGCCTAAAGGAACCTAGACTACAAGAAACCCAGTGATTGGGTACTTCTCAGGCTAGACAAGGCTACTTCCATACTCTACCGTGACGTAAAGCATTTTTCTTCCTGCCAAACAGTAGCAAAGATCAGGCTGAATGCTGTTTTCCTAGCTGTGATGGCTTCTGATGAGACACTCTAGTTAGGCTAGTCTAAGAAAGGAAGACAGCATCCAGTCTGCAGCAAACAGTATCTTCCTCCAATCAAACACTAATGCAGCGCCTGTCTTGAGATTTTGAAGATGTAAATCCCCAATCAATTAACTGTAAACAAGGGTGATTTTTATTAGCGATCATGACCTACTTGAATGAGCTGTTAAAAATCTTATTCTAGCTACCAAAAATGGAACTCTGAACAAAATCTGAGTCTATAATTGTTCTCTCTTTTACTATTCCTTCTTAAGTGCTTAGGGAGAACAATTCCAGCCTTGGCCATGAATTTCAGCTTCCTCACAAACTTCACATCCTAACAGCTTCCCAGACTGGCTTACTTAAGCAGTCCTTAACATCTTATAAGACAATTAATTCCCTTTAATAAATCTCTAAAGGCTAGCTAGCTTTCATATATATATATATATATATATATATATATATATATATATATATCCCCTAACTGTTTTACTTCTGATTAATTCCTGACTGATAATCAAAACTACTATTTCCAATGTCCTATTTCCAAGTAGCCAGGAAAAACAAAGGAAAGGAGTCAGACTTACCAAAGAAATAAGTAAGTCAGAATGTTAATAATAATGATGATGATGATGATGATGATGATGCAGCAGCAATAATATAGATCTTCTGTTATACTGTTTTATGTCATATAGCTCTGATTTAAAAATAGAAAAGTCTGACAAGTTCTATCACCAAACTACAGTAATGGATCTCCAAAAATGTGATCAGGGCCTAGCTGGTAAAGATGCATGCTGCCAAGCCTAACCATCTGAGTTCCACCCCCAGCATCCATAGGGTAGGAGAGAAAGTCATTCTCTGACCCCCACAGGTACACCATCCTATAAGTCATAAACCTGAACTCCATAAGCTACAAAGCAATGATGCTCCTAGGGTTCTCATACCCTCCAATGCCCACTATATTTCAAACATGATCGAGAAAGTCACCCAAAAACAGAGCTGAGGGCATAGACAACAGTCAGAAGAACACTCCTCCCAAGGCAGAGTGCATAAGGAACTTGCACAGCGGCCAGCAGGACGGCTGCCCCAGAAGGACCTCATTCACCTGGACCAAGGACACTGAGTGCTCCCTTCCTCTCCTTCCCTAAGGGAACACTGACCACACTTACCCTTTTCCTAGTCATCATTACACAGTGGGTTAGGCAAAAGAGGAGTCGCTTCTTCTTCAGTTTGCTGAGTATTCAACTTGTAGCTTCCACTTTGAGCTGTATGTAGTAGCTGGGTAGGATTTTGAATTGGTTTTGGTTTTTGGTTTTTTTCAAGACAGGGTGAGAGCCTGTCTTTAAAAAAAAAAAAGTTACTGCTAAATTGTATTTGGGGATGTTTACTAAATTAGTGCTAATTAGGTATGAGAAAAATGCTGGGTGGGCAGAAGCTTGAGCTCAGTTAATCAAGAACAGAAGTTTAGACTGAAAATGTAAATTTTAAGGCTTATAGTCAAAATAACAAAACAGAGGATGAGACAAAAATCACCTAAGATCAAATTCAAAACAAGACCAAAAAAGAACAGTAAATAATCAAAAGGTGCCCTATGTGGGTGGGGGAAGCAAAATAATAGCAAAAGACAAGCTAGTAAATATGGAAATAGAAGGAAAAGAAACAAGGAAAGGTTAATGCTCTCTTAAGAAGTAAGACTGGCCAATGGTTGAGTGGGAAAGAAATTAACAAAATAATTGAATCCTCTGTCCAAAAGGAGTACCACATTACCTCTGAAAAGCAGAGTGCTTAATACCAAGAAAATTAGTCTATCTTTACGTAGGGTCAAGGGAGTTCTCGTGTGGAGTGTTTTATGACTCATAAAATACAATTTACTAAGCAAAAATGCTTTTTTCATACTGGGAAAATATAAAGAGACTATATGGAACAGCGTAAGAATACTCGTAAATAGCACCAACAAATCACCAAGAAAAAAAGAAGACCAACTAATATGTAAGGAATGAAAAAGGAAATTCTCAAAACCAATTCAAACAAAAACATAAAACCAGTCAATGTTCTGGCCAGGTAATGGTGCCACACATCTGGCTTCATGAAATCCAAGTCTAAGACTTACAAGAAAGAACTCACAAGACACTCAGATTCACAAGAAAAAAGAAAAACAGCAACTACTTTTCATGATAGGCCTTCTCTGTTAACACTTACTTTCTCAGAGGCAGTTTATAAAAGTTGGATCCAAATAAAAGGATGTTAAACTCACAGATCTTTCTGGGTAGCTACTAACAAGTTGGACATAAGCTACAATGGGCTATGAAAAGTTTTTGGTTTTTTCAAAATTAATTAATAAACCTTGTAATTTCAGGCTATTTACTCTATCCAGATTGCAAGTCAACAACCCCTATTTTAAAGGAAATATATTCCTTTGGCTGTCTTGGACTCGCTTTGTAGACCAGGCTAACTTCGAACTCACAGAGATCTGCCTGCCTCTGCCTACAAGTACTGTTATTAAAGGCATGGGCCATCAAACCTGGCTCTTAAACTAGTATCTTTGCCTGTAAAATGAATGAATGCCTCAACATTCAAAAGAAAAAAATTGGAGGACTCAGGGGTACATTGGTCAGAGGACCACTTGAGGGAGTCAGCTCTCTTCTTCCACCGTGTGAGTTCCAGGGGTCCAAGTCAGGGCAGCAGGCACCCTTTACCCTCTGAGTCATCTCACTGGCCCTGCCCCAAACTTTTTTCAACTACTGAAACTCACATTCCTTAAACAGAAAATATAGTTAAGTATTCAATAATCTCATTCTTACATTTTCCCAACCTCTGTTTGCTGACTGGTACATTTTTAACTTACATGTCTTGAAAGTTTTGGCCGGGGTGTGGGAGGATAGAGGGAGGATGGCAGTACACACCTTTAATCTCAACACTTGGGATTAAAGAGGCAGGTGGACTGCTGTGAGATCGAGGCCAACCTGGCCTACAAAACTAGTCCAGGATAGCCAAGGCTACACAACCTTTTGAACCCTGTCTTGAAAAAAAAAAGTTTTATTTACCACTGCTTAATCAAAGCAGATTAAGCACACAGTGGCAACTCCAGGTTTTGAATAATGAAATAAATATGGTGACACCTTTATAGAATTATGGAGGAGCTGGAGATGGCTCAGAGGTTAAGAGCACTGGCTGCTCTTCCAAAGGTCCTGACTGCAATTCCCAGCAACCACATGGTGGCTCACAACCATCTACGAGATCTGGTACCTTCTGGGGGGCAGGCACACATGCAAGCAGAATGTTGTATACATAATAAATAAATAAATAAATCTTAAAAAAAAAAAAAACATTTATGGAGAAAGAGCTAGGTGTAGTAGCGCACACCTTTGATCCCAGCACTCAGGAGGCAGAGGTTCTGGAAAGCAGGGCTGTTACATAAAGGAACCCTGTCTTTAAAAGAGAGAGAGAGAGAGAGAGAGAGAGAGAGAGAGAGAGAGAGAGAGAATTATGAAAAAAGTAAAATGAGAAAACTTTATTAACTCCTTTCACTTTCTTAATGATGCTATAAAGTGGGGCCTATTATCACAATTTACATAGAAGAAAAATGAGCTAGAGGCCAAGTAACTGAACTAGACCACAGAACCAGTAAGTGATGGGTCAAAGAGGTGGACACACACTCCACACACAGTCCATGCTTATGACCACTAGCAAAGTCTTTGCACACAGTGGACTCTCAAGTACTAGTTCTTACTACATAGTTAGAACACAAACGTAAGTTGAAGGCTTAAAGCACCTACCAGGCATTCAACAGTCAATAGTGATTGGTTTAACTTGTCTTCTGTCTACTACCTAGATTAGAGTTTTGTAATTCAGAATAATTAAGAAATTGAAAGACCTTGCTTAGCGTAGTGGTATACGCCTGAGTGCCAGCACTCAGGAGGCAGAGGCAGGTAAATGTTGGTAAGTTCGAGGCCAGCCTGGTCTGAAGAATGAGTTCCAGAACAGCCAGAGCTATATATTGAAACCTGTCTTGAAATAAACAAAAAAGAAAAGAAAGGAAGAAATTGAAAGATGTTAAAACCCAAACATCAGCTACTCATAGGCTCTGCATACAAGAAAACAAGAAGGAACTCTCTTCATGGCTTCCTAAATGAACTCCAGATTCCCTCGAACTAGTACTAATTAACTGAACATTATCTGTATGTGGTCCCTTTTTTGTTTTGTTTTTAATCAAGTCCTCTTTAAACAGAAGACAATAATTAACACAGAAAATCTTAAAAAGATCATCCATTTTACAAATAATGCTACATCAGTTGAAAAAACAGAACTGGGAAACAGTATGGGCAAGTTTCTCTGGGCTAATCTGAATTTGTAACAGAGGGACCTAACACTCTCTATTATAAATAAATAAATAAATAAATAAATAAATAAATAAGGAAATTAGATTCAAGAGTCTAACTTTGCAATACTTCCCCCTTATCCTTCATTCTCAATCTATCTCTTTTATAGCTCAAGGTCTCCTAGCCTTGCAAATCCTTTCAGGACTGTCAGCACTGACTTACTCACTGCCCACACTGTCTAAATTCCTTATCTCTTAATTTAAGAATCACACTTTTCCTACAAACACAGGTGGAGTTCTGACCAACTTCCACCACACTTATATTTTATCCTCCCTCTTCAACAAAAACACTGCTCTTGACTTAAAAGTTCTATCTTAATATTTCCTCCCTTTGAATTCTGCTTTAGAAAGAACTCACTTCGGGGCTGGAGAGATGGCTCAGTGGTTAGGAGCACCGCCTGTTCTTCCAGAGGTCCTGAGTTCAATTCCCAGCAACCACATGGTGGCTCAAAACCATCTATAATGTGATCTGACGCCCTATTCTGCAGATAAAGCACTCATATACAATAAATATTTTTTAAAAATAAATAAAAAAAAGAAAGAGCTGCCTTCCACTCATATCCCAAAGTGTGCACAACAGAATACAAAGTTATTTCTGAATGAAGTATAAACCCTTGTGAGTTCATTCTTTTCTTGGACCATTTAATTTAGTCCACTAATTTCAAAAGAAGTACAACATGGCTTCTATATTGCTAGTTAGTAGCCCATTGGGGGGCTTTTCTGGCCAGTAGATGAAAAGCATAGTGCTTGGCAGCACTTAGTAAATACGCCTGACCCTGGATCGTGTATATTTGACTGGAGCAGGTCTTCAGGCATTGGGGCATCTTCCTTCTCTAGGGAAAGTGTGATTTTGATTTTTTTTTGGATAGGGTTTCTCTATGTAGCTTGGCTATCCTGGACTCGCTTTGTAGACCAGGCTGGCCTCAAACTCACATTGATCTGCCTGCCTCTGCCTCCCAGAGTGTTGGGATTACAAGTGTGCACTGTTCTTTTAAAACAATGATGAGGAAATTTCTGGTTACTAAAACCCACTTAGCCTTGAGATGGGGGGGAGAGAATATATTACATTTTCAGTTTAGAGCTAAGGTCTTGTGTCAAAAGGAAAGAGACAGGGAAAGCTTCTGATCATTTACACTCTTTCCAGGTATAACTAAAACTATGCAAACACTGGAACATTACCATGCTATTCTGAGACACTTAGCCCCCAAAGGGTCCAACACTCATGTGTAACTAGGAATTGGGACCAGGTACCTCAACCTACAAATAGAGTTCTTATTTAAACTCGTTTTCTCCAGTTTTTTTCCTCTTTCAACAGACACAGAATATCCAGCTAACATTCCTTCAAAACCACCAATATATTTTTTGTCATGTAAAATCATCCTTTACGTTTTCAAGTTACACACTGCAAAAGGATAAGCTTTCATATTCCCTCCTAATCTTCTGATGATTTCTACTGGAGAATTAGTTCAAGGACCACATTATCTGCATGTTTAAATTGTGTAAGCTAAACAATGATTGTGGAGAAATGAACGAAAAGTACACTTCTAAATTCCTGAAAATTAAACTAAGAAGACATGTCAGGACACTGAAAGGGAAAAGAAAGTGTTGCACAACCCACCCATCTGACTTCTGGCACACAGCACTGTAGTGTGCTTCTTCACTTTGATCAAAGTGTGGAGGCGAGTGCAAAGGGAACAGCTACTCTCTTCTTCGGTCTTGTCCCATTATAGGTTATATTCACTTTGTCACGGCTCGACTTTCCTACACATACTTCACCCAACAAATGACAAGCCGATTGCTTTTACTTGTGCAAAGAGAAGTACAAAACACAGTAAGAACCAAGACTGTCTTATTTGGTCAAATATATATAATACTTATTTTCAGATGAAAAACCCCAACCTACAAAATTAACATACCTACAAGCTTTGAGCCATTTATAACTTAAAGACATTACTAGGCCATGTTCCAATGAACAAATCTACCTAGGTGGGTACAGTTTCTGGCAGAAAAATCTGTTAAGTATTACATCAAGTACATGACCTTGTTCCAAACCAGAGCTTAATGTTAGAAAACTTGAAATCTTTAAAAAAAAATTTTTTTATTAAAGAAAATTTAAAATTTTAATACTGTATTTTGCTCACAGCTGCTAAACCTGAAATTCAGCACCAGTTTTTAATAGGCCAGAAGGCAGGCACAAGGAGATAAATCACCACTCACAAAGTGCACTGTTCTCACCAAGTCTCTAAAAATCTTGATTCCTACTTCTGCAACTATCAGACATAACCAGTTTGCTTGTTTTTAAAGTAAAGAGGCTGAGCTGTAGTAGAAAATGCTTCCCACTTCTCAGAATTAAAAAAACTGCTTAATTCTAAGCATCAAAACAGAAAAAAGATTCCATTACAACTTTCATATCATTGTTTCAATACTGAAGTTTTGTTTTCTCTTGTTTTTTGTTTGTTTGATTTAATGGTGTCTAGGGCCTTAAGACCTGCTAGACATTAAGTCTTGCCTCCACTGCTTCTAATGAAGCCTGAGCAACATACTATCCCAAAACAACCAAGTAAGCAAGTACAAACTACCCATACACTCTAGGCCAAATAGAAATAACAAAGGGAGAAGCTTTAGTATATATATTCCTACGCTTAGAACTCTATGTAGCTTCACCTAATCTAAGGTTTTTTTTAAAAAGTGGGTGGGTTTTTTTGGGGGGGTGGTTTTTGTCTTATTGCTAACAAGTGATCGCCAGTCCCTTTCCAATCTGGATGAAGGGGGGAAAAGAAGAAAAAACTAACTCAAAAGAAGGCAGTACTTCCGGGTAATTCAATTAGTCGTCTCTCTTAAAACTAAGTTTTAATCAGCTTTTACAGCCTCTTCCTTCTGCTGCCTCAAATTACTTCATCCTCCATATTAGAATGGAGGAAGCTTCCATTTCATAGCATTGACAAGAGGGTTAGTTATAAAAGCACTAACAACTGGTAGGTGGTGGTTGGCTACCAGTATGGTTCACTGAGCTTTTGGGTTAAAAGGCCTTCTTTGAAGAATAAGGTCCTACCACGCCGCCTGTCTGTAGACCCAGGAAAAACTATAAACAGTTATGAAACCAGATCACTAGGACAAATCATAAGGCCTCCGTACCCTAATCACTACAACCAAGCCTGGGGTGCAATGCAGACGCTTCTCCCCCCCTTACAGATAGACAGACGATTGATAGACAGATAATAGATAGATTGATAGATGTATGGATGAGTGGATGGGGATCTGGTTTGATTATTTCTTCCTAAGGGAGAACCTGGTATTACACATGCACATAAAGTATCAAACATTTTTTATGTACTAAGTCATCTGTAAATGCATACAGACATAAGATCGGTTCAGCCAAAAGCTCTCCTAAATCGAGGAAGTGAAGATTACTTCAGCAGCCACAACAGTCAAAAGGGAAAGGAAAAAAAAAAAAAAAAAGCCCTGCAGCAAAAAACAGTATGGAAAAGTACAGGTTCTCACGTGTCTCTCGCAGACACAAATACTTAGGCCCGAGTCCATTACAATCTTACCACCCCTCCAGAATTGCTCTCCTCCACCTCACACTGACAGAAACTACCAACCTCGCTGCCGCCGTTTCCCCCAGAGACTCTCCTATTATCTCACCCCTCCCGCTTTAGCTCCGCCCCCGCCCCGGGAATGAGGTGGCCTTACTGGCCCCAGAGAGACCACCCTCCTGCTCCAACGTGCAACCCGGGAATCTAACCAATACCACCCTCCTCCCCGCGCCCTTAACCGTGTGAAGAAGCATCCCAGGATAACAAGCTCTTCACCAACTAAGTGCACTCTGGTCCTCTCACCCCCACGTGTCAGCTACCCTCCCCCACGTTCCCACACCTCACGACTCAGGCCGAGCAAAGAAAGAGGGCAGACCAAAAGCCTGGTCCCCAAGACCGATCTTAAACCCAGAGGGCTCGGTCCCACCCCTCCCACCTTAGGCCCTCCACCGTCCCTTCCTCCCTCCTCGAGGTGAAACCAGGCCCTTGCCTCAGAAACCTCCTCTTCCTCGTCGTCGTCGTCCTCCTCTTCCTCGCTGTTGTTGCTGCTGGTGCCGCCGCCGCCTCCACCTCCTCCTCCTCCGCCGCCGCTGTTGTCGCTGTCGCTGCTGCTTTCGCTGCTGCTGGGGGGTCGGCAAGTCCGGTTCCGCTTGGCCTTGTGGTGCGGTTGCTGCGCTGGCTTCTTCTTCAGGAGCAGGTCGCACACTCGCACCATCCCACGAGGAGACGAGGCCGAGCGAGCCCCGCCGCCGAGCTCTGCCACCACCGCCGCCGCCGCCGCCGCCGCCGCGGGGGGGGCCGCCACTGCCGCCGCCGCCGGGGGGCTCCCTTCTCCCTCGGCCGCCGCCGGAACCGTCGCCTTCTCCATCCCCGCGGGAAGAGGGAGGGTGCGGACGGGGGAGGGGCGTATGGGGCTGTGCTCTACCGCGACTTCGGCCGCGCCGGGGCCGACACAGCTCTCCGGGCCGCCGCCGCCGCCGCTGCCGCCGCCGCCACCGCCTCGGTCACCTCTACTGCCGCCGCCGCTCCGCCAGCTCTCACCTCGTCTCGCGATACCAAGGGCGGGGAGCTCGGCGACGGGAGGGAGGGAGGGAGGGAAAGAGAGAGGGAGGGAACGAGCGGGAGGGCGGGAGGGCGAGGTGGAGAGGGGGGGCAAGGCGGAGCACGGACGCCTTGCCCGGGAAAGCGGAACAGGAGTCCCGAACGATCCGCCCGAGCGAGTGCGCCTGGAGAGGCTTCCGCTGGGGAGGTGGTATCGGAGCGGGGACCGCAGGCAGGGGGCCACGGGCGAATGATCGAGCGCCGGGATGGCTAGTCTTCTCCTCGCTACTTCCCCCACACACAGCCCTGCAGCCCTCCCTCCTTCCTTCCTGGCTTCTGATTAGAACGCAGCCGCAGGCGGAAGCGCTGATGACGCCATCAGCCGGCGCCCCGGCGGCTGCGCGCGGATCGCTGGCTTCCCGTCCCAAAGTGTAGTTTCGGGGGGTCGTGGAATCATAGGGCCCCTGCGAGCGTGCCGGGGTGCAGGGGAGCGGAGGCTGCGGCATGGAGAGCGTGGGCCCGGGCGGAATGGGGGGCGGGAGCGCGGGCCAGCTGTGCTAGCCGGAGGCCAGGCTGCCAGATCCGGGAGGTGGGGCCTCGCCCCGGACCTCCTAGACGGACTTTTCCTGCCTGGCCATTTTCTCCACCGACAAATCCAGAGGGCTTTGGTCTTCAGAGATGACTACGTGTAAGGAGAGAGATTCCTGTCTTGTCCAAAAGAAACTGTCTCCTCAACCATACCTTGGAGAGGTCCTGTCCTTACTTTATAAAACTCCCTCGCTGGAGTTTGGGTCTCGGATCACAAACTTCCTAAACCTTTTACACGTTTGTAATATGAAGGAACTAGATTTAGTGAAGTTTAGGACCATGCAGATCCGAAGAGGTGCATATGGAGTTGTGCCAACATTGTATGTTTTTCTCCATCTTGAATTGTGAGATCATTTCAGGTGCCTGGAGAACTTGGCAGACCATTCAAAATGTAGCTTTCCTCTCGAAACAGCGTCGCCACTGTAGCCCAGGCTACCTTTAAGCTGGCCATCTTCCTTGCTCCGCTCCCGAAGTGCTGCGATTATATAGCTTTTGCATACCCACCACGTCATGTTTGTGTAGCTTATTGAACTCAGAATTAGCCATTTCTGGTCTAGTACGAGTAGTGGCATAAGGGACACGAAGCAAACATCAAAGACAGATGTACTGGCACAAGATAAAAAGTGCCTCAACTGACAGAGTTGCCATTTTAAGACTTCTAAGTTTAGCTGAGTCCCTTAAAAAAAAATTTTTTTGCGTGTTTCTTCTTTTTAGCACTGGCATACCATATGAAATGTGGGCAGTTGCCAGTACGCTACAGAGTATCACAGAGGAATTGTTGATGACTAAATCAATTCATTCAGGCAAATACTCGTCATGTGCCTACCGTGTGTGAAATCTATGAAATCTAAGTCTGGTTCCAGGCGCTTCTCTGTATTGTATACTACAGTAAATATACATACAGAGTGCTAACCATCTGCCTATTATTACATTGCGCTGCTTGCTAATCCGGTGTAGAACAGAGCACTGTATTAGGAATCTTAGAGCCATAGATCTGGATTGGATGGTTTCAGCTGGACGGTGTCCATGTTGTATCTTCTTCAGCACCTTTGTCTCACTTTCCACTTGAATACCTTTTGCAATCTTTGAATCCCAAGCCCATTTCGTTATATGACTGACTTCACATTTCACAAGAAGACTGAAGCCGCTGACTTCAAATACCTTCCATTTTCCAAATGCTAGAAAGGTGCAGCAGCTCTATTGCCAGTACTGAGAGAACAGCAAAACTCCTTGCCCTTACACAAGACCAACTCTCCCATCTACATTCCAGTTCCAGTCTCTCTCTCTTTGGTCTGTTTTGTTTTGTTTTTCTGATTTCAGCCCTTAACAAATTCTGGCTCCTCTTTGTAACTTGCGCTCGGGTTCATTCCTTCACAGTCATGTTCTTTTTCAAAATAATTAGACCTGGTGTCTTTTTTGCAACCAGAATTTACTCATTGGTTTTTGGTGGTCCTGTATCCTACTATCAACAATGCTCTCAATGTAAATTTATTATCTGGGAAAAGGTAGTTCTTGCTTTATTATATAGAAACGAGGTGATGATCTTGTTGGAACTTCTCAGGTAAGGCCAAACTATTAAGAGTCCAGTTCCCTGGCATATTTTATATCTATTTTTTAAATGATTTTGTGTTTAATATACTTTTCTATATTTTCTCCCTTTGTTAGTTTTATAACCAAGACCGGCTGGCCATTTATTAAATCTCTCCCTGGGCACACAGATAGACTAAACCTCACTTGTTTTCATGTGATGATGCCCAGGGGATCGGATTCTAGAAAGTAAAGTGTGAGCAGCAGCAGCACCAGTAGTATGATCATTTTCAGGTTTAATGAAGCCCTACTGAGCTCATTATGTTCCACCATCTTGATGCCAGTGAGCATGTGACCTTGAGGCGGTTTGTTGCTGATTTCAGAATCTGAGGAGAGTTTGATTGACTGATCCTCCTGCCTCTACTTCCCAGGTGCTGGACTGCAGACATGCACCATCATACACAGCTTCAGGTTATATTCTGAGCCCCCAACTTTACCTGGTGATTTGAGTATTGACATCTAAAAGTCTCCAAGGTAGTACCAGTGTAAGAATTCCCTTATGTTGCCTAATTTCCAAGTGATTTGAAAAAAAATTACAAATGAAGGCCAAAACTATGACCATTTCATGAGAGTAAATTGCCTAGTATACTTTATTCATCACTAAGAGTATGGAAACAGGAGTGTGGAGAGGCTCATAACCAATTGTGAGTACAAGCACCGAGAAGGCCCAGGCCATTGTGGGCCACCCCTGGGCTGGCGATCCTGTTTTCTAGAAGAAAGGCTGAGCAAGCCATGGATGCAAGCCAGTAAGCAACACCCTTCCATGGCTTCTGCATCAGCTCCTGCCTCCACATTCCTTCCCTACTTGAGTTCCTGTCCAGACTTCCTTCAATGATGAACTGTGCTGTGAAACTGTAAGCCAAATAAACCCTTTCCTCCCCCAAGTTTCTTTGATTACAGTATTTCATCAAAGCAATAGTAACCCTGAGTAACATACCTCCCTCCACAGCCCTCAAGTTAGTCACCTTTATTGTTCTCATAGTCACTGTCTTATTTTGACTGTCTTGTATTTGACTATACTTTTACAGTAAATCTTCCTGCTTCTGACCACCCATGCTATTCCACTGGATCCTCTGTGCCTGTATACATATACACACTAAATATGTATATAAAATTTATATATATATATAAAATTACTCAGAAAAGGAGGTATTGGCATGGGGGTGTGGTTCCTTGGTAAAGTATTTACCTAAACTCAACAAGCACTGAAATTGAACTCCAGCACCAGAACTAATAAATAAATAAATTATATTAAACTTTATTAGAAGATCAGAAACTTAGAAAATGAATGAAAAGTGTTTAAAGAGGACTCTAGAAAGACAGGAGGAGACAGACCACAGACAGACCACCACAGAGGCCTTGATCTTGACTTAGATTTTGAGATTCTCATTCTCTCTCCTCTCCTCCCTCTCTCAAATATAGTCATCAATGACTTTAATCCTCTTTTCCTTAATCTCTTTTGTCACTCACGTTATATGTGACATGGTTATATGCTCCCTATTACCCTCTGGTCATTGCTTTATAAAATTAATAATTTTATTAGTTCACTGTTCTAGAACTACAGCCAAGTTGAATTCATTAAGCTGACGTCTAGAAGATGACAGTCTAATCCTGGAATACAGTAATTAACAACTGAGTGCTTTAGAATAATAGAATTGCTACATACATAATTCAGGTAAATGTTGTTACGTAGCCCAGGCTGGCCTCGAACCCTCAACCCCCTAACCTCAGTTTCCCAACTCTGCGATTGTTAATCACATGCCATATTCAGATCTATTATCTCGATTATTTTTAGGCCAAATTTTCTTTTGTATAAACTTTTATTTAGATTGAAATTACAATCAGTATTGCTTTCTTATATGTCCTCTTATGTTGGATAAATGGATGAAAAAGCTTAGAGATTAGTGGATAACTCAGAAAGAAAAATAGCCCAAAGGTAATGGGTAACAAAATAATGTGCATTTAAGTCTCGCTTGTTGTGCAAATGAGCTACCCACAGTTATGTTTTGTATTCCATTTTATGTTGGTTTAGCAACACCAGACCCTTGCAAGGCTTAAAGTGGATGTTGCATAGACTCCTGGCTGGAGATGTATGTGTTCCTGAGTTTTGTAACTTTTGAACTGAATGTCAAGAGAAAAATTTTCAGAGTACAATTCAGAACAAATTAGAATATTAGCAAAATTATTAAAGGAATGTGTATCTTTCTCAAGGCAGGTCCACTGGAAACTTGGGATGTGACCTGAAGAAGGGAAGAATTAGGGAATTTGGGGGGCATTATTTATAATTATATGTGTGTGCATGCTTGTGTGGGTAAGTGTGGGTACAGGTGCCATCAGAGGCTCCTAGCACTGGAATTGTTGGTAGTTGTGAGTCACCCAGCATTCAATGCTGGGGACCAAATCAGATCCTTTGCAAGAACAGGATGGAGTCAACCTCTGAACCATCTCTCCAGCCCTAGAATCTGGGAAGTTTTAAGGGAAGAGTTCATCCTCTGAAATTCACACAAGAAACCAGCCAGGTATCTCCTGGAACCTCAAATATGCACGTATTTACAGCATACAATTTAACTAAGAAAATGAAATACAAGCAAGTGTTTTCACACATAACACACAGGTCTTCACATATAACAGGACAGGCAGGCATTCTATAGCATATGTGATGCTTAGAAGATGCCACTCCATGGGAGTAACAAAGAAAAGGCCTTGGCCAAACAAAACTAAAGGAGTGAGATCACAAGGAGAATTTAGCCCTAAGATTGGTGAGGCAGACAAGCAGATGCAGAGAACTCTAAGAGCAGAGACGTCTGTGGGATCCAGTACGTGGTTAGGAAAACCTCAACCATTAACCCACGAGCTTGCTGGACACCCAGTGAGGACAAGCCGAAGAGTTCAGAACCTTACAAGGGAACAACTTCTGGGGAGAGGGTGCAAGTTTTCCTCTCTAAACACCATCAAGTTCTCATGCTGAGTAGCAGAGAAAATCCTTCTTCCTGCTTTACTCTCAAAATCCATCCAGCATTCTGGTATCAGGACCTGCCCTCAGGAGAAATGACCTAACTTGCTGGGCTTTCATCAAAGCAAATAACTCCAGCTGCCTCTAGTGGTAGAGGGAAACAAACAACCGCCTAGGGGTTATTTCAGATGAAGCCTTGAGAGTCCACAGTGTCTGGTTACAGGCTCCCTGAGGGCCCAGGACTGGGTCATAAGACTGCAGAAGCCTGTCTCCTCCCAGCTTCCACTGCATTTCTACAGGCCCCTTGACCCAGTACATTGTGATCACCTTTCAGCAAAACTAAATTGCACGTCAAAGGCCAAGAACCTTATAATGGGGTTTGACAGGAAGCTTTCTGACTGGTTGTTTTCCTGAAAGCTCTAGCAATGAAAAGAAAAAAAAAAGTTCTAGCAACAGAAGTGGAATAGTTTTAAGGACCTGCTTCGGTAATGACCTAACTTTAGCAGTACCTTCCTGATCTTAACAGGGGCAGTGCTCCCTTGGTAGTCTTTTTCTAAGGCATAGCTTTGGTTATAAGTTTCGGATTCTCATCTGAAATCCATTCCATCTATCCAACACCGGAATCTGACAGCTCTTTAATACCTTGTAATACAAACTCCTTCTGTTTAAACAAGTGTCTTCTCTCTATGGCGTAGCCCTCACCAATTGAGTAGAACTACAAGCAGGTACAGATAACTATCCCTCAAGAAAATAGGAGGCTTTGGGTTATGGCCCAGTAAAAGCACTTGCCACCAAGCCTGGCAACCTGAGTTGGATGCCCAAGACTTAAATGGTAGGGCAGAGAGAACAGGCTCCTGAAAGTGGTGCTCTGACCTACACATGAGACATGCTGCACAGGCACACTTATGTGTGAATAAATCTGAGAGCTGTGGTTGCTCAGCTGATCTCAATGTATTCATGGAAGCAAAAATCCTTGCAATGTCAGTGGGTGATCAGACATCTTTACTTAAATGATCTCTGGGGTTGCCAAGAATGAGATGGCTACTGAATGCAAGGTTTGGGCAAACCACATAGCAACAATGGAAATGGCGAATGGAGATTTCTGGGATGGATTATCTGCTTTTAGCTGTAGTGGAGAGAGGGGGAGTAGGTTAAAAAAAAAAAAAGGAGGGAGCAAGAGGGAGGGAGGTACTTAAAGCTCCCAAAATCTTAGTTTAAAAAAAATTAACCCCTGAATCTGTAGGCATGAAGAGAGATTTAAGAAGTTTATAAGGTCTTCAAAAACCTGAGACCTACAGAATATGGCATTTAAAGATGTTTTTATTATTTTAAAGATTCTTTCACAATAAGACAGGTTAACTCCTGGCAACACCCAGCCTATCTCAAAGAAGATGATGAGCAGCAGTGAACCTCCTTATGGAGATGACTTCAAAGGTGGCAAACCAGCCACTGAGAAAAATGTCCTTGCTTCTGCCACAGACAGAAACCTGCCTAAAAATGGGCAAGTTTGGATTCAGGCAGAGTCGATGGCCAAACTCTACTAAGACAGGGTAAGCAAGTCTTCAACAGTTCCTGCCTCACAAATATGTCTGTAAGATGCACTGGTCCAGAAGGCTGAAGATGATGCACCAATGTTACAGAGAGTTTTGGGTGACTGTTCAGCTAACCTGCACTTCCTGTTTACTCAGGTAATTAATTTTATTATTTCTCAATTCTCTGATCCAGTTGAAGACCAGATAGTTTAGTTTTACAATTAAGCTTAGTTATTTAGGGGTTAAGATGTTTTTTGGTCTAGATAGATGTTTTAATTTGATAGAGATAAGATATGATAGATACCGAATTACATTCAGAATTTTACACTCACCAAGATAAGAAAGATTTTTTTTCAAGGTTGCCAAAAACAAATAGCCAAAACACTATGAATGTAACATTTATATAATTCTTGATTATTTCACAGTTCTTCTTGCTGTATATAGTTTATTGTATGTATGTGTAATAATACAAATGTATATATAAAAAATTAAAAATTAAATAAAATAAAGAAGTTTCTTTAAAATAATACTAAAAGCAATAACACTTCCGTCTTTAGGTTTAGAACAATCATACCTGAAAATGAGATGCAGAATATGATATTCCTAAAAATGAGGATATTACCTTTTGTTCCTGGTTTTCCAAGAGCTTCTATCTGACATGCTTTTTGAATCTTTACGTACTTTTTCTGTATTTATTGAGATAGTGTTATTTTTCTTTTTTTAGTCTGATAAATTGCATTGACTGACCACTGGGTATTATATTAAGCTTTGACTCCTGGGATAAATACCTTTTAATCATGGTATATTATCACTTATAATTTATTACTTAACTTGCTAAAATTTTGTTAGGAATGTGTGCATGTGTGATCAGGAGATTTATTGGTCTGTAATTTTCTTATACCATCACTGGTTGATTTGGGTATCAATTCTTTCCTTAAAGAATGAACCAGAAAACTTCTTTGTCACCCATTTTTAGGAAGCTTGTGCAGAAATAGTGTTGTTTCTTCCTTCATTGTTTTGTTGAATTTATCAGTGAATCCTTATGGACCTACAGTTTTCTTTGGGGAAGTTTTTATTATAAGTTCAAATTTTTTACTAAGTAAATAATTCATTATTCTTTCTTTTATAGTAATCTTAACTAATATTTGTCTTCCAAAGAGTTTATCTGGTATAAGTCCCTCATCTCTGATACTACCATTTCTTTTGAAATATGTATTATTTTAGCCAGGTGTGGTGGTACACACCTTTAATTCCAACACTGGGGAGGCAGAGGCAGGCAGAGCTCTGTGAGTTCACAGCCAAGGTTGTTATTCAGAGAAAACCTGTCTCAAAAAACCTGAAACTAAAACAAAATAAAAATAAAAAAGAAATACCACTGCTTATTTCTCTTTAACATTTATCATATCTATTAACTCATTGTGGGTTTTTATTGATCATAAGTATGTGTTCATGTCTGTGTGTATGTATACATGAACATGGGTGGGCTCAAAGGCCAGAGGCATGAGATCTCCCCAAAATGGAGGTAGAGGCAGTTGGGAGCCACCTGATGCAGATGCTGGCAGTCTAACTCAGATCTTCTGGAAGACGAGGACATGCACTTAACTAGTGAGCCATCTCTCCAGCCCAGATTTTTGGTTTTTATGTCAAATTTTTCATTTTGAGGATTTCAAATGACAGGGATTAAACTATTTCCATTTAATGAAATTATTAATAATTTGGTTCAATACTATAATACTATGTTTGTGGGTTCACATATTCCCTGATTTCTCTTTCTTTCCTTTCATTTAAAATAATGGTTTCATTACATTTTAAAATTGCATTTATTTATTATTTTTTCAGTGCAGGCATGTCATGGCTTGTACATAGAGTTCAGAGAACACCTTGCAGAAGTCAGTTCTCTCTCTCTACTAAGTGAGTCTTGAGCATTAGACTCAGATTTTTAGGCTTGGCAGAAAGTGTCTTATTTACCTACTGAACACACACACACACACACACACACACACACACACACACACACACACGCACACGGGGCAAGGGAGAGAGAGACAGAGACAGAGAAACAGAGATACACTCACGCATTTACTAACCTCTCTCCTCACAAAAAACCACTGCCTCAGAAAAATTAATTATCTTTAGTACCTTTTAAAAACAGTTGAATAAAGAAGACATCTTTATATTTATCCATGTGGTGGCCATTTCCAGTGCTTTCCATGTCTTTTATATCAATTTTTTGATCCATCTGTCATCATCATTAATTACTGTTAATTTTGCTAAAAGACTTCCTCCACCATTTCTTTTAGTGCACATCTTCTGATGATGATTTTTTTTCACCTTTCAAAAATGTTTTAAAAAGTCCTCATTTCGTTTTTGCATTTGAAGGCTATTTTCAGTGAGTGAAGTACTTCAGGTTGACAGGGGTATTATTTTTAGTACTTTTAGTATATTATGACTTTTGTCCTCACATTGACCTCACATTGCTCCTGAAAGAAAACGGATTCCCAACACTGTTCTTCACAGCAGCACCTTTTCCCTTTGATCGGTATAAAACTTCATTATTATCACTATTTCAGTGATATTTGGCTGTAGGGCAATATTATACAGAACCAGACCAATGTTGATTCTGGGGGTAAAGCTTAACACAGAGACAAGGCTTCTCTGTTGCCGTGTCACCTTCTAACGAGGCTTTCGCCTCCCGCTGCTGAGAGCAGGCGTTCAGACGGTCCTCACTGTCCTATGGAGGCTGTTTGCTGTAGTCATGCGTCCTCCTTCATGCATGTGGCTACTGTCCTCACATGAATGACCGGTAGTCACCTGGACATTCAAGAGATCCTCTTGAGGTCTCAGAGGCTGTTCCCCAAGTTGCCTGGATTCCCAGCCTCTTCTCAATCATGATTTCTCCTCTGTATAGTCTAGAGACATTTTCTAGACATTTTGTTAGCACTGTGGTGTAGCCTGACTCATCTGTTTTCCTCTGGTAGACATCACTGTCCTTCATCGTCTGATATCCCTTGTCCTGAAAGTAATCGCTCTGTAAGTTTATCTGTTTTGTCCTAGCTGTTTTAGGAAGGATGACAAACCCAGCCTGCCTTTACTTGCTTTGACCAGAAACAAAAATCCAAATTTAGTTTTTTAAGTGGACACATCTAGGTTATTTCCAGATTCTGGCTATTACGAATAAAGCTCCTTGTTGTATGGGGGAGCATCTTTTGGGTATGTTCCCAGGAGTGGTATGGCTAGGTCCTGAGGTAGAATTATCCCCAATTTCCTGAGAAAGCACCATACTATTTTCCAAAGTGGTTGTATACATTTGCACTCCCACAAGCAATGGAGGAGTGTTCCCCTTTCCCCACATCCTCACCAACCTGTGCTATCACCCGAGTTTTTGATCTTATCCATTCTAATGGGTGTAAGATGGAATCTCAGAGACATTTTGATCTGCATTTCTATGATGACTAAGGACATTGAATATTTCTTTAAGTGTTTCTCAGCCATTTGATAGTCCTCTGTTGAGAATTCTCTGTTTAGTTCTGTACCCCATTTTTCATTAGATTATTTGGTTTGGTGGTGTTTAATTTCTTGAGTTCTTTATATATTTTGGGTATCAGCCCTTTGTCAGATGTAGGGTTGGTGAAGATCTTTTCTCAGTCTGTAAGTAAGCTGTTGTTTTGTTCTATTAACAGAGTCCTTTGCCTCACAAAAGCTTTTCAGTTTCATAAGGTCCCATTAATTAATGGTTGATCTTAGGGCCTGCGCTGTTGGTGTTCTGTTCAGGAAGTTGTCTCCTATGCTAATGAGCTCAAGGCTCTTCCCCACTTTTTCTTTTAACAGATTTAGTGTGTCTGGTTTTATGTTGAGGTTTTTAATCCATTTGGACTTCAGTTTTGTGCAGGGTGATTGATAAAGATCTATTTTCATTTTTCTACATGTAGACGTCCACTTAGACCAGCACCGTTTGTTAAAGATGCTATCTTTTTTCCATTGTATAGATTTGGCTTCTTTGTCAAAAATAAAGTGTCTATATATATATGTGTGTTTATTTCTGGGTCTTTGATTTGATTCCATTGATCAACCAGCCTATTTTGATGCCAATACCATGCTGTTTCTATTACTGTTGCTCTATAGTACAGCTTGAGATCCAGGATGGCGATTCATCTGGAAGATCTTTTATTGTACAGGATCATTTTAGCTACTCTGGGTTTTTGTTTTTCCATATGAAGTAGAGAATTGATCTTTCAAGGTCACTAAAGAATTGTGTGGATATTTTGATGAGAATTGCATTGAATCTGTAGATTGCTTTTGGTAAGGTGGCCATTTTTACTATGTTGATTCTCCCCATCCATGAACATAGGAGCTCTTTACATCTTCTGAAATCTTCAAATTCTTTCTTCAGAGATTTGAAGCTTTTTTCATACAGATCTTTCACTTTCTTGGTTAGAGTTACAGCAAATACTTTATATTATTTGTGGCTATTGTGAAGGGTTAGCAAGTCCTCACAAATATGTCTGTCAGATATATCAGTCCAGAAGGCTGAAGAAGATGTTCCAACGTTATAGAGAGTTTGGGGTGACTAGGTAGCAAACTGTCTTTCTCATCTTCTCATTTGGAAAGCTACTAACCTGCACTCCTGGCATACTCAGGTAATCAAGTTTATTCCTTCTCAAGTCTCTGACGGAGTTGAAGACTAGGTAACTGAGCTTTACAATTTAGCTTAGTTGTTTAGGGGTTAAGATGTTTTCAGGTCTAGTTAGATGTTTTAAGTTGATAATGACAAGATGTGACGGAGACTGATTTACATTCAGAATTTTAGACACACCAAGGGAGGAAAGATGTTTTCTTCAAGGCTGTCAAATAAAAATAACCAAAACACTAAGAACGTAACATTCGGGGCTGGAGAGATGGCTCAGTGGTTAAGAGCACTGCCTGCTCTTCCAAAGGACCTGGGTTCAATTCCCAGCACCCGCATGGCAGCTCACATCTGTCTTTGACTCCAAGATCTGACACCCTCACACCAGCATACATAAATTAAATAAAATATTTAAAAAAAGAATGTAACATTTATATAATTCCTGCTTGTGTCATGGTTCTTCTTGCTATAGGTAGTTTATTGTATATATGTGTAATAATATAAATGTGTATGTAAAAATAATGTTTAATTAAAAATAATAAAGTGGACACATCTTCTTATAGTCTGCTCCTCTTACACTTTGGCTGGTGAGCCTAGCCTTCAGCGGCTGAGCCATCTCTCCAGCCCATATTATGCTTCCCATAAAACATTCCTCACTGGTCTTAGGATAAAGTCCACATTTCTTAGGAAAGCCATGAACACTCGCCACCCCTTGCTTACGTCATGCCGCATCTTCCTTCCCTCTGCCAAGCCAGCCACCTTTCACTCAACAGGCACTTCCATCTGTACTCTACTTTTCACATAGTTACCTATCTGTGTTCTCCACAGTTTGCCTGAGTATCATTTTTCTGGGAAACCATCCTCTGTTTCCCCCATAAGTTTTATATATTAGTGAGATTCCACTACGGCAGTGAGATTCCTGATGGAGATGAAGTTTTCAAAGGAAAGAGGTTTATTGCTTACAGTTTTGGGAGGCCGGACAATCCCAACCACCCAGGTGGTTTTACCTATGATGGGAGCCCTCTTGGTTATAGCACATCATAGATGATTGGCTCATACTAGGAACATGTGTGGGAACAGAAAATCATATCACAAAACTGGAAGCCATAGAGCAGCTGGCGTCTCACAGCCTTTTCCAAGGACTTTGAGTTAAACCAAGAACCTCTTACTGGGTCTCACCTCTTAAAATCACCCCCTCCAATATTGCTACACTAAAGTCAGGGTCTCAAGATATGAGCCTTTTCCATAAAAGCACAAGCACTATCCAAAGCATAGAATGATGACTTTATGATTATCCCTATACTTTAAAATCAATACAAATATTGAAATGTTATAGTACATTAAATAATTTCTGAGGGCCTTGTAAGTTGTAAATTTTCTGTACTATAATCCAACATATATTCCTCAAAAAAAACCCAAAAATGTCATTTTGAAGGAATATGTTCTTGAAGACAATATAAGAATTTATTAGATTTATTTGAATGGATCTAGTTGCATGTAACATCTCTATGAAGCCTTTGGTGAATTAAATTAAATGTTGCTACTTATATATGCCTCATTTACAATTTGCTTTTTTTTTTTTTTTTTGAGACAGCATTTCTCTGTGTCACCCTGGTTGTCCTGGACTCACTCTTTAGACCAGGCTGGCCTCAAACTCACAGAGATCCACCTGCCTCTGCCTCCCAAGTGCTGGGATTACAGGCATACACCACCATGCCCGACTTCAATTTGCTTTTTTTTTTTTTAATCAATAGTTGTATGATAAGGACTAAAGAGTGGATAATTTATCCATCCATCATGCCTCAAGAAACTTAAGATGTAATTAGTGAAATATGAACTGACAAAGAGGAAACAATAAGAAATGGTTAAATTTGCAAATAATAACCAAGTGTATTTAAAGTTGTATATTCTACAGTCCTCATTCTTGCTACTATGGGAAGGCTTGGGCTTTTAGGTAATATACCAAGCAGGGATGTTTACTGGACACAGAAGCAATTGATTAGGTAGGTTAGTTAATTTTCTGAAAGAGCTAAAAGAAAAAGGAAGCAGAAATTGGGCACAAATGGTTGACTGAAGAAAAAGTACAGAGATCAAGTGATTGAAACTGAATTGGTGTAGATGCAAAGAGTCAGTGTTGGAGAGAAGGCCAGCAGACCGTGAGCTGAGTCAGGCGCGCAATAAGGACAAGTGCAGGACCACAGTCAACCTAAGCATTTAACGCTCTAGAAGTGAGGGCGGCGAGACTACCCAAGGGCTCCACTATCACACACACATCAAGTAATGACTGTGTGAGGGAGATCAAATTCTAGGGAAGTGGTTAGAGAAAAATCCCCAGACCCCCACACAATTAGATTTTCCCAGGGTTTTCCCTGGACATTCTTACATTATCTTTGGAAAGAGTCTCTCTGTCTCTGTCTCTCTGTCTCTCTGTTTCTCTCTCTGTCTCTCTCTGTTTCTCTGTCTCTCTGTTTCTCTCTCTGTCTCTGTCTGTCTGTCTGTCTCTCTCTCTCCCTCTCTCTCTCCTTTTACATATTTATTTTGCACTAGTCACAATAGCTAAGGTAAGAAATGAGCCCAGGTGTCTTTCAAGAAGTGAATGGATAAAGAAAATGAGTCCTATATACGCAGTAGAAATTTATTCAGCTCTAAATAAAAATGAAATTATGTCATTTCTAGGAAAACCAATCCAACTAGAGATCGCCATGCAAAACAAAATAAGCCAGCCGCAGAAAGACAAATTGCACTTTTCTCCTAATACCCAGAGTCTAGATTTGAATATATATATATATATATGTGTGTGTGTGTGTGTATGTATGTATGGATGTATGTATATGGATGTAGGAGCAATTTAAGGGAGGAGGAAGTGATCTAAAGTGACAGGGAGTGTAGAATGGGGAAACAAAAATAAAAATATATCTTTTTTGATATCCAAAAAATATGTTCGAGGAAAGATATCAGAAAGGGGAGTTTGTGTTCCAGTTGTGTGCCATCAATTGGCCAATTGCATGTCCCCAGGTACTTGCCTGCCATGATCTTCTCATAACAATTACTGTGTATAAGCTGCCCTCCTTCCACATTTGCACTCACAGAGCCCGTAGTCCATCTGGAGTCTGACTCTGGCTCCATTTCAAATTTACAGTTGTACTCTTGTCCTGTGTACTAGACTTTGATGTATTTGTTTTCTCTATTTCTGATTCTTGGCTTGCTCAAAAAAAAAAAAAAAATGTACTAATGGCTACTCTCCCTTCAAAGTGCTTCGTTTGTAGTATTCTGTAAAGACCCAACACCCACTTCCAGTCACGAGCCACTGTCTCACTCAAAACCAGCCTTACGTGAAGGATTCATATCAGTGATTATTTATATAGTTTGACTTCACTAATGTCATTGTCAAAGATGAGGTGCTGGCCGCAATGGCAAAGTCCAGATCACTGCCTACTGTGTACTTTGGCTTCTTCTTTCCAGCCACCGCAGTGAATTACAAAGGCACTAGGTTCTGAGAGAAGCCCCAGAGCCATGCTCACAAGGATCTGTTACAACAAATCTCAGTCGGGCTTGGTGGCACATGCCTGTGATCCCAACACTTGGGGAGGCAGAGGCAGATAGAACTTTGTGGGTTCGAGGCCAGCCTGGTTTACAGAGGGAGTCCAGGACAGCCTAGGCTTCACAGAGAAACCCTGTATTGAAAAACCAAAAGCAAACCAAAACACACAAAACCAATGAATCCTGGCATATAGATGGTAAACCTCATGATCCTCTTTCTCCAACCTCCCAGGTACTGGCAGATGAGGTATTTTCAAAACTGCTTAGTTTCCACGGACTATTGAAGAGCAAATTGCGGGTTATTGAAATTTTCAGTGTGTATTTTGACAGACTCTGCTTTTTAAAAATCCTTCAAATCCATGTTAAACACAAAATTAATTGTGATAATTTATAACTTTGCACGATTCCTGTTTGTTCTGCTGCTATCAGAGAGACACTATCCAAATTAACAAAATCAGAAATGAAAAGGGAGACATAACAACAGACACTGAAGAAATACAAAGAATCATAAGATCCCACTTTAAAGGCATATATGCCACAAAATTTGAAAACCTAGGGTTCCACTGCTATAACAAGAAAACTGTATCATTAGTCAGTAAGTATAAATTTTGATCCTCAAGCTTATTTGTTGATGGTGGTAAAGATTAAAGTGAAAAAAAAAAAAACCCCTCACTGTCCTCCAGAGTGACTTGGCCATACTAGGTGAACACCTGGAATCATAAAAGCAAGATCATTATCATACACAAGCAGAGTGAATGTATAACCTTCCAGCACTTTCTCTGCTTCCCATCCCCCTACTCCAGTTTTTCCTCATTACTGACGTCTGATAGTGCAAACAGTAGCTCCCGCTTACAACTTGAGCTATGCCCAGCCAGAGGCCTTTCATTCAGAATCTTTCTGTTCTTCATGGGCCCTGTATCTCCCTGCCTCCTTTCCCTCTATGCAGGGGCTATGCTACAGATGAGTATTGTGGCAGCTTAGAGACAAGCATATGAGTTCCAGTGACATAGAAAAGTCAAAGCTAACAGGACAGGACTTGCCTTCACATAGCTGAAAAGCTCTCTTTGTTGCTCTGGGCAGTGTAACTCCAACTGAGTACATTCCTGTTTACAGAATTTAAAAATACAGGGATTGGAAGACGTGCAAAATTTATATGTCTAATTACAGAGTGTTTAGGTTTGATCTGAAGTCAGTGTGGAATTTATTATTAATGATGGCAGGAAGAACCTTGGAAATAAACAGTGGTCTCCCTATAAGAAGGGCAATTTTCATGTATATGTTATAAAAAGACAAAAGTTATACTCCCGTTCTCTCTAGCTCACTCCCTTCTTCTCCCTCTCCTCTCACTTTTCTACTACAAATGTTTGATCGCTGATATTGGAACTACAGAGAATTTATTATTCTTTTTTTTTTTTCTAAGACAGGGTTTTTCTGTGTAGCCTTGGCTGTCCTGGACTCCCTTTGTAGACCAGGCTGGCCTCGAACTCACAGTGATCTGCCTGCCTCTGCCTCCCGAGTGCTGGGATTAAAGGCGTGTGCCACCATGCCCGGCTGAATTTACTATTCATTTAATATTATCTTTAACATATTTCAGTAAATCTAGATAGTAGTGTGGGAACAATCTTAGCTACTAAGAGGCAAATAAACATGTGAAAGAACTCAAGTGACTGAAAAAGAAAATATAATAGATTCAAAAGAGAGAAGCATAGCAAGACTTCAGTCCAAATAAACCACTCAAGAGATTCCTGTGAAGAATATTTCAAAAAGATGGTAGTGGCTCTCCAGAGCTACTGAGATGGGCAAAACAGACTTGCCTATGTATGTCAACAGAGATTCACAATGAAAGAGTTTCATTTTAAGCTGTGGTTTAGGGCACTCAGTGCAGAGAACGCTGTGAAGTGTGAGGCAGTAGTGACTGAGTCACCAAGAATGACTGGTGTATCTTTAAGCTGGCTCAACATAGGAGTTCAACATTTGACAAATTAGGTATTTAAAACCATCTGCACTGGAGGCAGCAAACTGGGAAGGTGCAACTTAAAGTGGTTTCTAAAATATAAGAGAACATCTGAATATTTGAATTAAAGCAGTTAAGTGGGAAATATTAGCCTAGTTACTATCAGAAACAATATCTATGTTGTAAAAGAGTTCATAAAAAGCTTCTAAATGTTCTCCAATAAAATGAACAAATGATATAGTTTGATTGATTAACAAAAATTAATCATGTAATATTAAAAATTTTTAAATATTGTTTCAGCAATAATTATAATATTGAAAAAGAATTTAACTCTTATACTAATATGTATTATATTATTATATTATAAATGCAGTAAAATAAGTAGCTAATGGTGGGATGACATTAGAATTGTTGTGTTGTTGTTTACATTGTTCAAACTGTTTATGATGTTATTAGGCAACACATATAAAAAGTTACATAATATGTTCTTGTTCTGTTTTTGTTTTGTTTTGTTTTATTAGCAGGGTTTCTTTGTATAGCTTTGGCTGTCCTGTAACTTGCTCTGTAGACGAGGCTGGCCTCGAACTTAGAGATCCACCTGCTTCTGTATCTCAAGTACTGGGATTAAAGGCATACACCACCACTGCTTGGCTCTCTTTTGATTTTCTAACAATTATAGGAGTATATTTTTGTGAAAACACCGAGAAAGTAGAATGATATGGATTATGGTTTCACAGGACGTTGAAGGGAAAATGTGAATGTCCAGTGATTAAAAAAAAAAATATTGCTTAAACCGTGGTGCAAGAACTCAGGGAAGTGCTCTGTGTTGCTATTTTTAGGGGAAATGTGGAAATCATAGAAAAGTGGTAATTAAAACTCAGAAAAATTATATGTATGTGTGGTGTGTACACACACACAAGAGTGAGGCACTAGAATCAAAGCATTGTGATTCAGGAAAGAAGATGGAGAATGATCCTTAGGTCCAAAGAATATAAATGGAACCAGAATTGAATTACTGGTACATTTAATGAAAGAGTGTGTCACTTTATAGTCAGATTGCTCAAATACAGAAACAAGAAAGCAAGCAAGCAATATGGCAGTGGTGGTGGAGAGGAGTGTCGAACTCAGAGTGTTTGCACAAGGAAAAACAAAACAAAACAGAACAGAATAAAAACCCCCAAAGTGTTTCACCCATCTAGCACTGTTTTTTTTCTTCTTATTTTTTTGATTTTTTGAGACAGAGTTTCTCTGTGTAGCCTTGGCTGTCCTAGACTCACTTTGTAGACCAGGCTGGCCTCGAACTCACAGGGATCCACCTGCCTCTGGCTCCCAAGGGCTGGGATGAAAGGCATGCGCCACCACGCCCGGTTCCATCTAGCACTATTATCCCATCTGATCTTGCAAGAGTCCTTGGCATTTGGGGATGGTGTTGGTTTGCTGCTTACCCCAATTCTGCCATGTTGATGTCATCAGACACCCCAGGTGTCTTAGGTAGAAGCAGTAACTGACAGGACAAAGCAAACACAAAAAGGTAAACTTCACAGTAATTCTTTTAAATGTAGATTAATCAATTGTAGTTTCACCAGATGTCCATCCTTTCGAGGTTTACTAGAAGGAAATGACACCCCTAAATTCAGTCATTTTAGGGGCAGAGACCAAATTACAGGTCAGGCTGTAAAAATGAAGGAACAGTGAAGAACAGACCAAGGTAGGGGGCAGTTGGTTTCTGATTACTGGTGACCTGGCTTTCACAGGTGGCACCCTTTCTCTTTTATGCAGTCTTTCTTTGTATGTGGAGATGATAATTATGCATTCATGCAGTAAGTATAAAAACTCTTTTATGGGGGCTGGAGAGATAGCTCAGTGGTTAAGAGCACGGCCTGCTCTTCCAAAGGACCAGGGTTCAATTCCCAGCACCCACATGGCAGCTCACAACTGTCAGTAAATCCAAGATCTGACACCCCCACACCAACGTACACAAATTAAAAAAAATTTTTTTTAAACTATTAAAAAAATTTTTTTAAACTATTAAAAAAACTCTTTTATGATATTTTAAGTAAAAAGGTTAAAACATAAAACCTGTCCACCATAAAATATGCTTTAAAATATACACAAATATGAACACAATAATACAGGATCATGGAAGAAGGAGTGACTGTTTGAGAGGCAGACATGCTAATCACATTTCTATTTGTATCAAACTTTTTTTTTTTTTACTTCTTAAAAATGAGGAGGAGAATAAAGGCAAGTTTTGTGCCTGAAGTTTCCTATTAAGAAATAAATATAGCTGCTGCATCTATGGCACAGGAAACATTGAAGAAGAGGGGAAGGAGATCGGAAGAGCCAGCATATAAGAAGTCCGCTCTGACATGCTCTCTTAGCCATGGCTGCATAAACAAGACCAGGACAATGGCAGCGTCAACAGACGTGTCAGCGTGGGAAGCAGGAAATTTCATGGGGCCTAGTCCTAGACAAATAACTACAGGCAACTAATGCCTCTGGTAAAAGGTGGATTAGCCTCTCCCAAAGTGTGTGTGTGTGTGTGTGTGTGTGTGTGTGTGTGTGTGTGTGTGTGTGTGTGTG
>OU015756.1:26792070-26813165 GCA_907169655.1 Acomys percivali | reverse complement strand
GTGTGTGTGTGTGTGTGTGTGTGTGTGTGTGTGTGTGTGTGTGTGTGAAAATAAAGAAAAAGAAGCTATAATGTTATAATTCTTTTTTAAAAAAGATTTATTTATTATTTACACAGTATTCTGCCCACACGTGTGCTTGCCCACCACAAGAAGGCACCAGATCTCATTACAGGTGGTTGTAAGCCACCATGTGGTTGCTGGGAATTGAACTTGGGACCTTCGGAAGAGCAGACGGTGCTCTTAACCTCTAAGCCCCCTAGTGTTATAATTCTATTTCAATTAAAACACATTGAAAACTACTATCTTAAAATATATTTAGTAATATAAAATAATATGAAAAGCATATCAAATGCTACTATTAATTAGATGTTAAAATATATTTAACATTTTTTATGTTAAACTATATTAAACAATAGTTTTTTGGAGATGTATCATCACTAATTGCCTCAGCAATCTGACCTACACGCAGCAACCAAGAAAACTCATGGCCAAAATGAAAGTGCAACCTGGATTTGATGCTGCACACCTATAATTCCAGTACTCAGGAGGCTGAGGCAGGAGGATTATCATAGGTTCAAGGCCATCCTGTTTTGCATTGTGAGTTCCAGGCCATCCAGTGTTATAAGATCCTGTCTTAAAAACAAAACCAAACAAAACAGAAATAACAAGAAGTGCAATAGCCACACCCCTGTGTATCTCATTCCCCAAAGAATATTCCTCAGATGTGATGCTTGGGCAAGTGTAAAGAAACTGAGCATTGAACACTATCTTGTAATGTGTGGAGGACTCCAAATAAGATCTGAGAAGTTACTTGGCAATAAATAAATAAATATAAAATCTAGCTATCTATTTCTGAATTTTTCATTCTAATAACCAAATCAATCTATGGGCATGGCACTTTTCTCTTCGTGGTCACTAAGTTGTCAAAATTACTAGCAGCGAGATTCAACTTTGCTAGAAATAATTTCCTTGTGCAGACACTTATAAAAGAACACAATGGAGACTTGTATGTATGTCCTCATTGGTTGAAGGCTTTGAGAAAGGATTGTGATGTGTGACACAATATACAGTGTAGTTCATTGTTGAAGGCCACTGGTGTTCAGTTTGTAGAAAAACACTGTAGAACAAAAACTGTTATACAATATTCACATCGCACTGGGGATTATAAATAGTTAAGGGAGGGTGTAAAGTCGACAGGAAGATGTCCATAGGCTTCATGCAAGTACCACACCGCTTCATTTAGGGGACCTGGACACCCACAGATTATGGTATCGTGTGGGTGATATAGTGAGGCATGGTTGAAAATTTAACCTTAAGGATTTAATATCATAAGGTGTGGTAACACATGAAATCTCAGCATTTGGGAGGCTGAGGCAGAACCCCAAGTAGGAGGTCGGCTTGGGCTACATGGCAAGTTCAAGGACAGCCTTGAAGAAAGACAGAAAAGTAATTGCTGTTCTCCAAACAGAGTTTTAAGTATTAACGGAAGTGTGCTCGCTCCAGTCTGGCCCCTCGTGCTGTCCAGGTTGCGTTCCCTTTCTGCATCCCGATTCAGCTTAGTGAAGGTCTCCGACTCCCTCTAGAGTAAGGACATCGGCACGCTCCACTCAAACGGAATGTTCTCGGTGCCTCCACAGTTCCACAGTCTGAGGTTCGTCATCCAAGACTATTTTTATTGCCGAGCCTCTTCGCCTGTCCTCCCCCTCCTGGCCGGTGCGCGTTTATCTGTCACTGGTTGCCATATTTAGAACAATTTCTCAGAGACTGAAGCAAAAATAAGCAATCATGGCCCATAAAATTCAAACAAGCTGCAGGATCTCTGGGGGGAAATGAGGAGAGATGGGATTAGACCAGGAAGGACTGAGCAGGGCTCACTTTGTCCACAGGGACATGGTTGCTTGACGTCAGTCCTCGAAACACCTTAAAGCCACATAAATTGTAATATATTTGAGTGCTGTCTATGAGCCTCATTCATAACATGCAAAAATGCAAACTTAGCGCTACTCAAAAGTATCTGCCATATGTGTATGTTATATGTATACACACATGATCGTGTATATGTATATGCACATGATTGTGTATATGTGTGCATATATGATTGTGTACATGTATACACACATTATTGTGTATATGTGTACACACATAATTGTGCATACGTATGCATATGCACATGGAAGCCAAAAACCAATATCAGGTATAGATCTCTCTGTCACTCCCCACATTACTTTTTGATACGGGTCTTAATGAACCTGGAGTTCAATGGTCAGGCCCCAGATACTTTCCCGTCTCTGCCATCTTAATACTGGGACTACAGATCTGCATCACATGGATACCGGGCATCTGAACTCAGGTCCTCATGCTCGTGTGCCAAGCACTTAACAGATTGAGCCGTGTTCTCAGCTTGTCTTGTTTATTTTTCTGTGTATTTTTATTTTGCAGGGACTTTTACCTCAGAGATCCAGAACACATTTGCAGGCACATATCACATATATACAAACATGCTTAGTGTATGCTTAGCTAGATCAAACTACTTTCAGGAGATTAGAGAAGCTACACAGGACACAATCCTTAAATACACTACATCACACCTCCACAGTTAGACATATGAACATTCTTAGCTGCCTTTCTTTTCTCCATACCCATCTGAGAATACATATAAAGTCAATAGAAAGGAATGAAAATATACTTTTGTTGTTGTTTCTTTCACGAGAAGCAACCCTTGCCGGGAGGTGGTGGCGTACACCTTTAATGCCAGCACTTGGGAGGCAGAGGCAGGTGGATCCCTGTGAGTTCGAGGCCAGCCTGGTCTACAGTGTGAGTCCAGGACAGCACAGCCAAGGCTACACAGAGAAACCCTGTCTCGAAAAACCAAAACCAAAACCAAACCCAAAACCAAACCAAACAAACAAACAAAAAAAAAAAAAAAAAAAAAAGAAAGAAAGAAAAGTGACTCTTGTGCATGAAGGTGGGAGGAGATGGCAAAGCGCGGAGTCTAAGAGATGGAGGGCGAGCAGGAAGTTGACATGATAAAAATACATATATACATATATGCAGTTCTCAAAGAATGAAAAATAAAAGTATATTTAAAATAGAAACTCTTAGCCAGGCTGTGGACGTTCCCACCTTTAATCCCAGCATGCAGGAGGCAGAGTCAGGTGGCTAAGTTCAAGGCCAGCCTGGTCTGTAGGGCAAATTCCAGGACACCCAGGGATATACAGAAAAACCCCCACGCCACCCCCTGAAAAGAAAAGAAACTCTTGTGAGTGTGATAAGCAACTCTTAACTCTGTGTACCAGATGTGACTCACAGCTCGAAGCTTAGCAATCTCACGACCTGCATTAGTTACTGCTGTATGATAAATTATTCCACTCCTCAGTAGCTTAAATCAGTAAAGCTGCCGTCTCAAAGTCACTGTGAGTCAAGGATGCAGGGCAGGCTTTCCTCGGGCCATCTTCCTTGAGGCTCATCACGAACTATGGTGAAGAAGTACGCTGGGACTGGAGCCTCATCTGAAGCCTCCATAGAGAGAGGGTCTGCTTGGCAGAAGATGTGTTTTACAGGTGGGTCTTGGCAGGCTATTGCACTGGGGGTGTTGGTTTTTCACTGCTGTTGGTTAGGGTTTGCCTTCAATCCCTTGTCCCCTGGCATGGAACAGTTCCCAGCATGGTGATTGAATTGCTTATAGCAATTCAGCAAAAATTAATGTGTAGGATGGAAGCCACTAGGTTTTTTTGCTTGTTTGGTTTGGTTTGTTGTTGTTGTTGTTGTTGTTATTGTGGGGTTTTTTTGTAACCCAATTTCACAGGTGCCCCTTCACTTTTGCTACATTCCTAGGTCTAGCTCATACACAAAGGGAGGAGACTTATAAAGGTATGGCTGTCAGGAGTCAGTCAATAACTCCAGAAGAAACTGGAACCATCTTAAGAGATGCCTGGAACACTGCTCCACCGAGAAATTGTAAACAGAAAGGTGTTTATGACCATTTGTAGCATGCTCCCTATTTCCCCTAAATGACTCCAATCTACTGATTAATCCTAGGACCATGGCTACTTGCTTAGCTGTAAATTCCCCCTTCATAGCATCATGTAACATCTTATCATCACATCATCACCGATCTTAGGAGACACTTGTCAAATGTTCTTTTTTTAAAAATCATCTCATCTTGCCTCACTGACTGGGTGAAATAAATTTAAACTAAACCCTAAGAGCAGTATTGAAGACCGAAACCTGACCTAGCAACATGGCATCTTAAGTGAGGCTCTAAATAGAGAGGGATGGTTTCGGGGCTACTGCATGGCACTGGAGCCTTTCCCATCCCCCCACCCTCTGCGATTTCATTTAAGTTCTTATAGAATGATTTATATTGTCTTCTAGAAAATAAGAGAGCAAATCAGGTATGAACTGGATTTCATAAATAATCGTTATGCCAAATCACAATCTATTTGATTCAGGGATCTTTCAAAGATAGAGAAATGTAAGTTATTGCCAACCATCACCTGAATAGCCTCTCTGGTACTAGTACAAATATCATAGCCCTGTGCCTCTCTGATATTTCTACAAGTTCCTAAAGACCCGGTGTTCAAACGGGAGCTGCCAATAAACTTGCCATCACGTCAAGGGATGTCTCACTAGACTTCGGTGCCACTGGGAACCCATGTTATCTTCCAACTCTTTCATTATTGTGTAATATAATTCTTGTCGCTTTTAGGTATATACTATGGACTCCAGGCTGTTCTAAATAACAGTATATGGATGCTCTTAGTGCTTCATACTGACTTTGGGAGGCAAGCATGGTTATCATGTGGATTAAAGACAATAGTGCCTTCCAACTAATGCAAGTTGAAGCAAAACTTAACAAGCTGATTGTCCACATCTAGTTGCTGTCTCTCAAACAGATGTGTGTGTAATATTTATATAGCAGAGAACTCCCAAGGGAATGTTTTCTAAGGCATGTTTGAATGAGCCACTAATTAAGTTTCTTTTCTTTTCTTTTTTTTTTTCTCTTTCTTTTTTAAATGAGAAGCCACTAGATGGCCACATATTTTTAAATTAAGGCACAAGATTTACTATTGATTGGTTTTTCTATGAGTGATTTATCTGTCTTTCATTGGCTAAATTAACATTGTGGGCTTTTGTTTGTTTGTTTGTGTGTGTGTGTGTGTGTGTGTGTGTGTGTGTGTGTGTGTGTGTGTATTTTCAGCGTTGTTGAGACTTTTAAGTGGGATGAAACCTGCAGTGGCAGTTGCTGCTTGGGCTTGCGTCGGTTTCACCTGAGTTTGAGGTTGAAGATGAGTTTCTATGAAACTTGCAGTTTCTTCCTGGAAACTTTTCCCACATGCCATAGTTGTTCCAGAAAGCACTTCTTGTTTGTTTAATACCAAACATGGCAAACACTTTAAACAGTTCTCCCCAGAAGTATGTTGTGTCACGACAAGCTTTAGGAATTACAAATAAAGTTCACACTGCCTGGAATGCACCACTCCTTCCTCCCAATGTGCACTCCAGAGTGTATTGTGAGTCCTAAGTTCCCTCCGTGTGGGCAGCTGGAATCTTAACTGCCCCGTCTTAACACTACATACAGGGCCCTGTTGAGCCTTTGTTGCATGACACATGTCTAGTGACTTAAGTGTCTATATAAGTTTGCTCTTTTGGTAGCACTTCAAAAGCACTCTTTAAAAATAATATATACCTGAGCCGGGCGTGGTGGCGCACGCCTATAATCCCAGCACTCGGGAGGCAGAGGTAGGTGGATCGCTGTGAGTTTGAGGCCAGCCTGGTCTACAAAGTGAGTCTAGGACAGCCAAGGCTACACAGAGAAACCCTGTCTTGAAAAACCAAAAAAATAAAAAATAATAATAATATATACCATATTTTTCGGACTATAAGATTCACCTGACTATAAGAGGCACCCAGGTTTTAGAGCAGTAAAACAAGAAAAACAGTAAAAACAGCAATCGGATCATAAGGCGCACTTTAATTTCCACCTCACTTTTGGGGGAGAAAGTACGTCTTATGGTCCGAAAAATACAGTAACTTTCTTTTCAGCCCTCACTGGCCATGGTCTACAGTTCTCAGCAGTGTTTCTGACTATAGCTCCTCGATGCCTAGGTAGAGAATTGCAGCATCTCTCAGTCTATCTAACTCTTTACCAACGGCATTTGAAATCCTTTCACAAATCTGCTATCGTATTCCATGCTTTAAATGGCCCTTGCTTCTGTCTTGTGCCCATATGAGAATTTCTTTAGAAAACTTAAAGATAGTAGTTGTGAATTAGCAGGTGTGCAGTTTTAAAAATAGATGACAACCGCCTCTCTGTCTGCATGCTCATTAATGAGTTTGACTCCCTATGTTTTCTGACCTTCGCACGAGTGTGAATATGCTGAGCTTTTATCAACTGGAGGCTGAGAGTGTAATTTCACATCCCTCCCACAAAGTTAAGCAGGATTTAATGTACATTTATTGGCCGTCAAGGTTAGGGATGATATAAAACGAGGCTTGGCTCTTTTCCTGCAAACAGTGAAAACATCAAGCACTTGTGCATCTCTGCTTCTTTATTCCCAAACTGTTGCTTGGCGAAGGTTATAGATAGCAGGGGCCACAATTTCTATTCATCCTGAGCCTGTACATGTTATCACTGCACATTTACTTAGAGTTTCATATGTTGTTACCAAGTTACTGTTCTGATTGTACTCTTGTCTGTCTTAATTACTTTTCTGTTGCTGTGATAAAACACCAGGGCCCAAGAAACTTCTAGAAGAAAAAGTTTATTTTCGCTTACAAGTTCCAGAGAGCTAGAGTCCACGATGGTGGTAACAGCACGGTGGCAGGGTTGTGGGAATGGCAGCAGGAAAAGGGAACTGAGAGTTCACATTTTAACAATGAGCGTGAGCTGGGCTTGGTGGTGCATGCCTGTAATCCAGCACTCAGGGAGGCAGGGACAAGGGGATTGCTGTGAGTTCACACGTTTTGAACATAAGCATGAAGCAGAGAGTGGAAACTGAAAGTGGATGAGGTTTTTGTCCTCAAAGCTGGCCCTGAGTCACATACCTCCTCCAACATGGCCATACCTCCTAAATCTCCCCCAAACGGTGCCATCAACCATCGTCCAAGTGCCTGAGACTTATGGGAACATTTCATTCAACCACCACTTCCCTTGAGGGCGCCATTAGGGACACGGTCACCTTGTCAGCTGTATGACTGAGGAATCTTCTTTTGCGTTAGCATTTGTCTGAAAGTCAGTTGCTTGGTATATAGTCTTCTTAAACATGAACCACATACGCTCCATACCCAGAAGCAGAGCTGTCTCTGTGAGTGTGCATCTACACTATAGAAAAAAAGGCCCTGCACTTAGAAAGCCCCATACTTAGTTTTATATTCTACTGCAGTGGTTTTAAGTTTTGTTTTGTTGTTTTCAGATAGGGTCTCACTGTGTAGCTCTGGCCAGACGGGGGAACTTGGAATGTAGAGCAGGCTGGCCTTGAACTCACAGAGATCTGTGTGTGCCTCTGTCTCCAGAGTGCTGGGATTAAAGGCATACGCCATATGCCTGGCTTGTTTCTGATTTCTTAATAACCTTTGGACAAAGAGCTTTATGTGCTGTTTTTACACTGGACTTCAAAAATTATGTAGCCAACCTTATCTTTAAGGAACGTCTCTGGTTTTCGCCTGTGATAGAGATGTAAAAAGTAACATGTCGTTATAAGCCTGCTGTGCATCACCAGCCTCACCCACTATCATCACAAGAGGCGAAGCCTGTCATCTTTGCCACAGTCAGTTGGTTTGAAGCAAGTCATAGATCCTAATGACGTACTTGGGAAGATTATAAAAGAATATGAGGGCCTGGAGAGATGGCTCAGAGGTCAAGAGCACTGTCTGTTCTTCCAAAGGTCCTGAGTTCAATTCCCAGCAACTACGTGGTGGCTCAAAACCATCTACAATGAGATCTGGTGCCCTCTTCTGGTGGGCAGGCACACATGTGAGCAGAATATGTATAAATAATAAATAAATAAATAAATATTAAAAAAAAAAGAATACGAGGGGAGATTGTGAAGGCCACACATGGAGTCTTTTTGCTACAAAACCATAAACTGAAGTTTAGCGAGTAGAGTCCATGTAACTTAGACAGATGGAGGATTTCTCTGCTGGCCATGCTTCTTTTAGAATCACTCTTTCTTGGAATTTCTAAGCATCTTATTCACAGTCATTATATCCCACAGAGCTTTGTCTCCAAGAATTGACTTTACGGTTGATCCCTTAATCACTTGCTCATAGGTTGTCAGAATGTTCTACTGAGGGAAACGTTATGCTGGGTGATCAGGTTGTCGTTCTTACTAAAGGAATTTTTTGTGGTCTGGGCTGTGGAGCTGTTTTTATTGATTATCAGAAGACATAAATTTGGGGGGCAAATAAGTATAAGTTACGGCTCACAAAAATTACACCAAACATCCTGCCTATGTACTTTTTTTTTTAATATCTTCTCCTTAGAATGAGGATTTTGTTGTCTACTCTGAGAAATAGTAATACTTAAAAGATAGTCTGGAAGATACGATTTAGTACCTAAAAGGCATTGTCTTTTGTATCTGGAGACACAATGTTCAACTGTATGGAAATAGATACTGCCGAGGCGGGGCTGTTGCTCAGTCTGTAAAGTGCCTGCTGTGTGAGCATGAGGACCTCAGTTTAGAGTCATGACTCTGTATGTAACCCTAGCATGGGAGGCAGGGCAGGATCAGAAAGATGCCCAGAGCTTGCTGGCCAGCTAGTCTCTCTGATTGGTGAGTGCAGAGTGTAAACAGTGACCCCATCTCAAAAGATAAGGTGGATAGCAACCAGGGAAGGTACCTGACTTATGTTATCCCCCTGGTCTCCATGGACACGCTGGCATCCAAGCCCTGGCAGGCCCTCATGACAGAGTAGCAAGGACTCTCAACCAGTGAGGCCCCTTTCGAGCCCTCCCATTTAGTATCATTATAATTTTTTAAAAAATTATCCTTGTTGGAATTAAAAAAAGATTTATTTATTTATTTATTATACAGTATTCTGCCCAAATGTGTGCCTGCACACCAGAAGAGGGCACCGGATCTCATTGAAGATGGTAATAAGCCACCATGTGGTTGGTGGGAATTGAACTTGAGACCTTTGGAAGAACAGACAGTGCTCTGAACCTCTGAGCCATCTTTCCAGCCCCCTAGTATCACTATTATTAAACTTTAGTTCATTACTTTATATATATGAATGTTTTGCCTGCATGTATGTAAAGGTACCACATGTGCACAGTGCCCAGAAGAGGGTGTTAGATTGCTTGGAACTGGAGTTGCATACAGTTATAAACCACTGTGTAGGTGCTGGAAATAAAACTCAGATCCTCCGAAAAGAAGTGCTCCTACTAGCCGGGCGTGGTGGTGTGCGCCTATAATCCCAGCACTCGGGAGGCAGAGGCAGGTGGATCATTGTGAGTTCGAGGCCAGCCTTGTCTACAAAGCAGGTCCAGGACAGCCAAGGCTACACAGAGAAACCCTGCCTCGAAAAACAAAAACAAAGCAAACAAAACAAACAAACAAAGAAACAAAAAACCAAAAAAAAAAAAAAAAAGAAAAGAAAGAAAGAAAAAAAGAAGTGCTCCTACTGCCTGAGGCTCCCCAGCCCTGTCTCTATTTTTTATTTCACTTATTTTAATTAAGTAATTAATTAATTAAAGTGGGGTGGTGGCTCACTGCCACAGCGCTTGTGTGGCACTTACAGAGATTGGATGACAATTTGTGAAAGTCAATTTTCTTACTTTCTGGGAATTGAACTCAGGTCCTCAGGCTTGGCAGCAGGCATCTTTATCTGCTGAACCATCTTGCCAGCCCTATTTAAAAACATATTTTGTTTCTGTATATTTTTGTTATAGTACACACAAGGAGGTCAGAGAAAAATTCTGTGGAGTCAGTTATCTCCTTTTACCTTTATGTGATTTCCACAGATTGAACTGAGGTTGTTAGCCTTGCAGGATAAGTACCTTAACCCACTGAGCCATCTTGCCAAACCCCTCCCCCAGCTTTTAAAATAGAGACAGTGTATATAGTCCAAAACGGCTGTGAGTATGCTATGCTGCATGGATAATCCTGAATTCCTGCTTTTTCTGCCTTCACACCCCAAGTACTGGGATTACAGCATGCTCTACCATGCCCTGCTCTTGTATGGTTGGTCTTATGTGCACATGGTGTTGGGGATAGAACCCATGGCCTCATACATGCTAAGCATGGAATCTCAAGAAGCTACATTCTAGGGCCTGGAGAGATGGTTCAGATGTTAAGAGCACTGTTTGTTCTTCCAAAGGTCCTGAGTTCAATTCCCAGCAACCACATGGTATCTGGCTCACAACCATCTATAATGTGATCTGAGCCCTCTTCTGGTGTGCAGGCAGAATACTGTATAAATAATAAATAAATCTCTTTAAAAGAAGCTACCTTCTAAACTCCTCTTGACAGTTGGTAAATGGCTTACTTAGAATTCAAGGACCGGAAAAAAAGGACATTTTTTCTCCTTGAGTTTCCAGGAACTATGACCAAATCCTTATTGCAGAACTGGGTCATCAAAGATAATGCGGCGGGTGCTACAAGGAAACAGTTGAAAATTATGGCACTGGCAGTTTCACTATTGACCAGGAAGCCACCACATCAGCACATTATCTGCCAATTAGATATAGAGGCTTCACTGATGGGCAGGTTCAGAACCCACAACCTCTGCTTACCAGGAAGGAGGCTGCCCACGTCAGGACGCTGGTCCTCAGCTCCCGTCGAAGGGGTTTGCACACATCACTGCAGCAGGATGGGTGCTCATCCCTTTGTCCTCTTTCCTGGAATTGGCTTCCAAATCAAAGTTTTACGAGTGATATTAAACAGTAGAGCCCAAGTGACATCTGGTGTTGGCGTGAGAGATTCTGGGAAGTGCAATGTTTTAGACCACTGCCGCCTATACAGAGCGGAACAAGAGCCAGTCTTTTTTGGGAGCTTTGGACAATCCTCCCACGTTTTCTATACACAAAGCATGTGTAGAAGAGGTTTAGGCTTCTTGAAGGTCTTATGAAGCATGCCCACATTTTTTTTTTCTGGGAAAATTCTTTAAATGTACCAGTTGCCTTTCTCCTATGTGTGAGAAAAAGTGTAAGATAAGTTTATGGAAATAGTCACAAGTAAATTACAAAGCTGGAGAGTTTTGGGTTGTTGGGGACTCGGTGGGACAGCGACTTTTTTCAGTATATACTTGAAGGTTTTTTTTTTTTTTTTTTAGTTTAGAACCACAAATATGTGCTATGTATTAAAAATTTTTAAATATAATATGTAAAAACATGAATATGGTCAAAATTTAAACTATTATTTGTTCGTTATTTTAAGGATTTTCTACCAGATGTGGTGGTACACACCTTGAAACCTATCACTTGTGAGGCAGAGGCAGGCAGATCCCTGAGTTCTAGTCCTGCCTCGTCTACAGAGCAAGTTCCAGGACAGCCAGGGCAACACAGAGAAACCATATCTTGGAAAAACAAAACCACAAACCCAACAACAGCAACAAAAGATTTTTCTCTTTATTCATACTTGGTTCCTCCCCTTTGCATTTTTAATACTGCTTATATGTTATAATATACATATTTACAATACATATTGTTGTTGTTGCTGTTGTTTTTTAAATTTTTTTGTTTTTTACTGTTGTTTTTTAGACAGAATCTCACCATATAGACCTAGATGGCCTTGAGCTTGCAGAAATCTGCCTGCATCTGCTTCCCAAATGCTGGCATTAAAGGTGTGTGCCACTAAGCTTGGCTTTATTATTTCCTTTTAATTAAATTTTCATTAGCATACAAATACATTTGTTTCATTATAACATGTTAAAGACATATCCTTTTATTTGGATATTATTCACTCTACACTATCTTTACTTCTCTCTTGCTCCCTTTTTAGTCACATCCCCCTTCTGCCTCCTACTGTCATGATATGTACCCTTTATTACCCCCACTTGTGTTTCTTCCCCTCCTGGTAGAACTGTTCTTCCCTCTAAGATGTCCTTGCTGTGCCCATGTCCTATGTATATCTATATCTATCTATCTATATACATACACACACACACCATACACACACATCCCACACACATCTGTGTATATATGTCTATACACACATCTGTGGATATATATCTACACACAGATATTTGTGTATATATCTACATGCACATACACACACACAAACACACACCAAACACAAAAGCACACAGACATTCCCCACACCCCCACACATCTGTGTGTATATCTCTACACACACAAACGCATGTACACAACACACATCCCAAACACCACACATACATACCACAAACACTGCACATATATATTACATACACCACACATGCATATATACACTGCATAGTACATACCACATACCCATATACACACACACCACACATAAACACCACACCACACTACACCACACACACACATTTAGAGCTAGAGTCCACAGCAATATTACTTGTTTTTATGGCTTCTTTTTCTCTTTTTCCTTCTTGATTATCTTATCAACATTTTCAAGTAACCAGATTTCAGATTTGCTATAATTTTCTTATTATTTCCTGTTTTTCTGGATGCCACCTCTTGGTAACTTTGGCTGCCCCACATCCTTTTTTAAAAAAAAAATGTATTCTTGACATATTTCATTTTCCCCTGCTTCTTGAACTCCCTTTAAATGCAGTGATAACTTTTAATTTCCCTGCTGATTTCTTCTAAGTCTATACATGGATTTTAGTATATAATGCTTTACTTTTTTCTTGTTGAAACTCTCAGGGTCACTTTTATTGCTCGTTTTAAGAAGTTAAAAAAATTCTATTATTTCTGTATGATAATTTTTTAAAGACAATAAACTCTAGATATTGTGGTATCTTACTGCCATGCACCACACTATGAAACATTGCAATAGGCACCTTATTCTCATTTGGAAACAAAAATTAAAATCTATCCATTCACTTTGGCATCATGATTACATTTCTAGGAAACATCCTCCCCTTTAAAAAAAAAAAGACACAAGGCAGCAATAACAGCAATGGCTTTATAAACTAAGGGATCACTGCAGTTGTTTCACAAACTGTCTCAGCCCACACTGTGTTTCTAGGTCAAAGATGCAAAGGCCCTGAGTTTCCGTCTTCTCCCCCCATTCCCTCTCTCTGTGGCCTCTCCCTTCTGTATCTCCATGCTTCCTTCTCTGTATCCCGACAACCTCCCACAATCTGAAAACCTATTCTTTTTCATTATTTGCCATTGCATTTAATCTAAAGCTCATTTGGATTTCATTTGTAAATTGCAACAGTGTATGCACGTCATTATGGGTACATTATAGCAATTCAACCCATGTACAATGTGTCTAACCAAATCAGAGCACTAAACAGAGCCAGCTCTTTAACCATTGATGATTATTATGTGTTGGGAATTTTGGACTCTTCTTGCCAAGTCATTTAAAATTTTGTTTATCACAGCTGTGCTTGTGTGAGTGCGTGTGTGTGCACACATGCGTGGAAGTCAGAGAACAACTTGTAGGAGTCAGTTCACTCTACCATGCAGGTGCTGGGGATTGAACTCAGGTTCTCAGGCTTGGTGGCAAGCATCCTTACCCAATGAGCTATCTTCTCAGCCCTTGAAATCATTTTGAAATACACTGCGTGTTATTTTGCCATCTCTGGGTTTGCTTGCCCCATTGACTTCATCTTTGTGCTTTCCGTTCTGGTCTGTAGTGGCCCCTATTCTATCCTATTCTTCTATAAGATTAACTTATTAGTTTCGTCAAGTAAATGAATGCATATGTTATTTGTTTTTCTGTGTCTGGTTTAACTTTATGATCTACAATTATTCCTATACATGTTGGTGTGAATGATGGGGTTTCATTTATTGTTACGACTGAATAATATACATACATGAAGTATGACATATATATCTTATCTTCTTTTCCACCCACTTGTTGGTGAGCATACTGGAGAGCACCTGGGTTAACGTATCGCTAATTTGAATTCCAACCACTCATTCTGTTTAAGCCTGTACCAGGGAGACGAATATAGCAACGTGGAGTTCAGTGCATGCCTTAGTTAGGGTTTTATTGCTGTGAGGAGACACTGTGGCCACAGCAACTCTTCCAAAGTAAAACGTTTAATTGGGCGTGACTTATTGTTTCAGAGTGTTTAAGCCATTACCGTCATGGCGGGAAACATGGCAGAGGGCAAGCAAGCCAAGGCATGGTGCTGGAGAAGGAGCTGAGCATTCTATACGCTGATCTGAAGGCAGCAGAAGGAGATTATGTGTTCCACATTGGGTGTAGCTTGACCGTAGGAGACCTCAAAGCCAACCCTTACAGCGACCCATTTCCTCCAGCAAGGCCATACCCACTCCGAGAAGACCACACCTCCTAATAGTGCTTTCCCCACCTGCCAAGTATTAAATGCGTCAGTCTATGGGGATCATACCTATTTAAACCACCACAATGAGACCTAAGTATGTAATCATGACAGTCCTCAAAGTAGCCCAAGGTTTGACTTTCAGGGTAACTTAAAGTAGAGGACCAGGATAAATTGATTCCCCCCCCCCTTTTTTTCCTTTCTGGAGCTTCGCTCCTTTAAGGATACTATTCAAGCTACAAGTCAGTTCCCAGAGCTTCTGAGGATGACCCATACCACTGGGGACCCTGCCCTGTCCTAAGTCTTGTATATTATTAGGATGATGTACTCCATGTATCATTAGAAGGGTCACCAAACACTTCTTGTTACTTTTCTGCCAAATTCTAATGGATCATCTCATTGTCCAATCCTGATACTTTCTTCCCATATGGCTACTTTGTAAATTTTTTTCTGGCAGATTTACCTTTAGTGTATGTGGTAGTTTGAAAGAAAATGAGCCCCCCCCCCCCACAGGCTTATAGGGAGTAGCACTATAGTAGGCGTGGCCTTATTGGAGTAGGTGTGGCCTTGTGGGAGGAAGTGTGTCACTGGGGATAGGCTTTGGGGTTGCAGAAGCCCAACCTAGGCCCAGTGGCACTCTCTCTGCCTGCTGCTTGAGGATCTAGGTATAGACCTCTCAGCTCCTTTTCTAGGACTGTGTCTGCCTGCACGCTGCCATGCTTCCTGCCATGACGACAATGGACTAAACCTCGGAAACTGTAAGCCAGCATCAATAAAATGTTTACCTTCATAAGAGTTGCCATGGTCACAGTGTCTCTACACAGCAATAGACATCCTAACTAAGACAGTATACGATTTAAGAGATATATATTAAAAATTTACTGTGCACAAAGCAGTGTGATTAAACACTGGCTCTAATTCTTAGTTTACAGTAAAACTTTTCTGATGCCTAGGCACATATATGTAAAGCATTCTAATTCTAGATTTGACATTTCTGACCCAAACGTTGCTTTGTTACTGCATTTCTTGCGTCTTTATTTTTGGCAGCTCACTCATACTGCTTTGCCAGTTATCTCCTGTGTTGGGTTTTTAAATTCCGTGAGAAGTCTGCATCTTTGTGTTTAGCATAACTGGAAACAAATCTGTACATTTTCCAGATTCTTAACTGTCTGTGCATAAGAGTGTTTGATAAGCACCAGGAGCTTAGAATGTTCCTAGTTACTTGCTAGTAAACGTTAACAACTAGCTCCCCCCTAAAACTATGGACTTATATGTATGTAAGTTCATTATAAAGTTTAGTACTATAAAGGATGCCTATGGAATAACTTAAAATAATAGGCTAAACAGAACTTTTGTGAGCTCCATACAGCCAATTGACAATTGATTATAGAATTCTCTTGTTCTCTCTTTCAAATTCTTACGAATAAATGTAGCTTTCCCTATAGTTGCAGTTGAAGAACAGGCACTGTTCACCCTAAAGTCTAGCTGACATATTCCTTGACATTAACAATTATGATGAAATTGAAAACACAAAGATTGACATTGGTACGTCACTCATTTGCAAACACGTATGTGTGACTTCTCAATCACATGACAGTTTTCAGCATCTAGAAGAATATTTCTGTATTTGTTATGTTACTTATAATGTGACATGACATGACACGTCACTCGTTCAAGCTTGGTGTGCAATGATTAACATTTCATCTATGATTCTCCTAACTCAATCATGAAAACAAGTTAAATATGGATTTTGGCAGTTTCTCTAGATAAGTACAAGGCATTTTTCTATGTTTCATCTAAGTCCATTGTTAGATGCACATTTGTTAATTAGTAGCGTGAAACTGGAATTACTGGTCGGAAATGGTCACTTTTGGTGCATGTTTTTCTTTTGTGCTGATGCATAAGAACTTTGGCTTACCCTATTTCTTCTTCCTTTGAGGTGGGTTTTACTATGGGAGGATTGGTCATGGAATTCAGTGTTCTCTTCTTTTGGATTCTGATTTCTTATCCAGGAATATAAGCCTGAAAGGCATAGTCATGAATATTTCATTCCAACTCTATAATTCATAATGATAACTGATAATACGTATTTGCTGTTTTCCCCCTCCTGTGACATTAGGCTTAGCCACGTGACCCATAGAGCCTTTCCTTAGGGGACTACTATGCTTCCAGGTTCAGCGATGTCCCTGGGTAATTTGCCCTGGACAATGGAGTAAGCAGAAATGAGGTGTGTCATTCCTGCTGGAGATACCAGAAGCCGGGCAACTTTTCTCTCTACCGTGCTGCGATGGCGGCCAGAGTTCCCCAGATACTGTTCCTTTCTGCATCAGAGAGAGAGAGAGAGAGAGAGAGAGAGAGAGAGAGAGAACAGCACAGACATAATCCCCCTGCAAAGTAACATGTTTACTGTTACAAGCCCCGGAGAGAACTGGCTTTTTAAAAACTGTATCATAAATTAGCAAAAATAATTGGCGTCTATGTATATATCCATAAATTCATCAACATTTGAATATCAATTTATATTTCAAAATGTAAAACAATAATTTCCAATTCAAATTTAGTGTAAACTGGGTGGAGGAGGGTGATGAGTTTTTTTGTTTTTGTTTTTGTTTTGTTTTTTGAGACAGGGTTTCTCTGTGTAGCCATGACTGTCCTGGACTCGCTTTGCAGACCAGGTTGGCCTTGAACTCACAGCTATCCTCCTGCCTCTGCCTCCTGAGTGCTGGGATTAAAGCCGTGCGCCTCCATTGCCCAGTGTGGAGGGTGATGAGTTTTAAGCCAGTTTGCTACATAGAGAGACCCTTTGTCAGAAAAAAAAGACACTTTTTTTTTTTTTTGGTATAAGATGTAAGTATGAATAATCTGTAAGTGCTGGCTAGTTTTATGTCAACTTGATACACAAACTTCAATTGAGAAAACGGCTTCATAAGATCCATTTGTAAGGCTTTTTCTTCATTAGTGACTGATAGGGTGGGGCCCACCAATTGCGGGTTGTGCCATGTCTGGGCTGGTGGTCCTGGGTTCTATAAGAAAACAGGTTGAGCAAGCCAGTAAGCAGCATACTTCCATGGCCTCTGCATCAGCTCCTGCCTCCAGATTCCTGGCATGTTTTGAGTTCCTGTCCTAACTTCGTTTGATGGTGAGCAGTGAAGCTTAAGCCAAATAAACCCTTTCCTCCCCAACTTGCTTTTCAGTCATACTGTTTCACTGTAGTAAAAGAAACTCTAACTAACGCTAACAATGACACCGTAAATGTATAAAAATGAGTTATACAGCAACTGTAAGAATATAACATAGGTGTAGAATTTACATTAAAATATAACTTTGTAATTCCTATCTTGAAGTAAAGATGATCATTTTTCAAAAACATTTTCATTCCTTTAAAATTTCATTATTATTATTGTTGTTGTTGTTGTTGTTGTTGTTATTATTATTATTATTATTATTATTATTATTATTATTATCATTATTGAGACAAGGTTTCTTGGTGTAGCCCTGGCTGTCCTGCACCAGCTTTGTGGACCAGGCTGGCCTTGAACTCACAGCGATCCACTTGCCTCTGCCTCCTGAGTGCTGGGAGTAAAGGAGTGTGTCACCACCTGGCTTAAATTTCATTTAGGCTATCCTAGAGAGTAGTGGGACTCATCACGATGTCCTCAGACTCAGGCATCATTCTACCTTGTTCTCACACATCTGCCCCCGCCCATCCTCTCCATCAGCTGATTTGCTTTAAGCGCCCTCACAGGTACTTCCTTCTGCCTTCCTATTATACGGATCCCATTGTTCTGTTTGTCATCTCAAATAAGATTTCTTCTGTTCCATATCATGGTCTCCTTTCTAGTTTTGTGACCTATAAATACACAGAAGGTAAACACATACACACACGACCCGTTCTTTTTTTCATATTTAATTTTATTCAGTTAGGGTTTCCTTCTTTTGGTTAAATTGGCTCAGGGTTTTTCCCTTTGGTTATCTTTTTCAAGAAACTAGCTCTGAGCCAGGCGTGGGGGGGAGGGGCAGGCTTTTAATCCCAGCACTCGGGAGGCAGAGGCAGGCGGATCTCTGTGAGTTCGAGGCTAGCCTGGAATACAAAGCAAGTCTAGGACAGCCAGGGCTACACAGAGAAACCCTGTCTCAAAAAACAAAAACAAAAACACAAAACAAACAAAACAAAACAAAAACCAGAATACTACCCATTATATGCTTGGGGTAGGTCTTTCTCTAATTGTTTTTGCTGAGCCTGCGTAGGAGATGTGTAGAAGTCTCCCAGGGCAACCTTCAAAAGAAAGAAGTTCCCTTCTCTGTGTAGCAGGGAGCCTCTGGTGGACCTACCTACCTTTGCATCCTGTGGGCTGGGCAGACTCTTATTTCCCAAGACACTCTAGATCACACCCCTGGGGAGGCGAATGTTTTTCGCTGGGGGTATCTCCTACTGTGTTGCGTGTGTGAGGAGCTGCCACAGCGCTGAGATCAGTAGAGGCACAGGACCTGCTTTCATACTTTCCTGGCCTCCCGCGTCTTAATCATTCTGCTGGAGGGATGCTCCTGGAACATAAGCCTCATGGACCCACAGCAGTAAATGTCAGCCAGGTGGCCTTAGCTCATTAATGGCCCGAACTCCTATTCTATACAGCTGTATCTCTGGCCCTACCCTCATCTGTAATAGGAAAACTAAATTTGTGCTTTCCCCAATCTGTGTGTTTCCTGATTTCAGGTCCCCAAAGTACTCAGTTTTTAAAAATAGAGTCTCCTTCAAGATCATCCAGGCATTGCTATCTAGCCACATCATACAGCTTCCTAAAACGTGATTTCCTTGCTCGGACCCATTTCCTGGAAGACCCGCGGTCTCACCAGAACCGACAGCTGGATTTGAGACGTGTGAGGGTGGCGTCTTGCACTAAGGGTGGCACTGTCTGCCGTGGTCCGCCGTACCTTCTGGAAGCAGCCATTCGTCCGCCGTACCTTCTGGAAGCAGCCGTTTTCTTCTGTCCCGCCAGGGAGCTGCACAGCTGATGCCTGCGTTAAGCTTGCATCTCGGGACAGCCCTCTTTTTGTTTTTGTTTTTGTTTTTTTCTTGCTTGTTTTTGGTGTCTTTCCCTTCCTTTGCGGGTTTCTGAAACTTTTTCGCTGTTTCTTTCTTGGGCATAAAGTCTATTTTTTTTCTTCTTCTGTCTCCTCAGCTCTCACAGAGATGACCTCTAGTTCACCATCTTACCTGGGAGGCTTCCAAGTTTTCACTGTTAAGGTATTAGATGTGGGCCGGGCGCAGTGGTGGGGCATGCCTTTAATCCCAGCACTCGGGAGGCAGAGGCAGGAGGATCCTTGCGAGTTCGAGGCCAGCCTGGTCTACAATGCGAGTCCAGAGAAACCCTGTCTCGAAAAACCAAACCAACCAACCAAACAATCAATATCAGAGGTGAATTGTAAGCATCAATTTCTGATTTATAACAACTACTTCAAGTATAGGGTTTCTACAAAATTAAAGTGGTTTCTGGTCTATACTTGGCCATTATTATTTTCAGGCTGGTAAAAAAAAAAAGACGTTGAAAATATCTAAGTGTATCAATACTTTATTTATGGTACAAGAACGGTGACTCATTTTCTTTTTTTTAAATATATTTCATTAATTTATTCATATTACATCTCAATGGTTATCCCATCCCTTGTATCCTCCCATTCCTCCCTCCCTCCCGCTTTCCCCCTACTCTCCTCCCCTATGACTGTGACTGAGGGGGACCTCTTCCCCCTGTATATGCTCATAGGGTATCAAGTCTCTTCTTGGTAAACTGCTATTCTTCCTATGAGTGCCACCAGGCCTCCCCATCCAGGGGACGTGGTCAAATATGGGGCACCAGAGTACGTGTGAAAGTCAGACCCCACTCTCCACTCAACTGTGGAGAATGTCCTATCCATTGGCTAGATCTGGGTAGGGGTTCCAAGTTTACTGCATGTATTGTCCTTGGCTGGTGCCATAGTTTGAGCAGGACCCCTGGTCCCAGATCCACCCATCATAATGTTCTTCTTGTAGGTTTCTAGGACTCTCTGGATCCTTTTATTTCCCCATTCTACCATGCTTCTCTCACCTAGAGTCCCAATAGGATGTCCTCCCCTCTGTCCCACTTTCCTGGTGAGTGAAGACTATCATGGGACATGCCCCTTGGCCTACTGTGCAGATATAAGTGAGTATATACCATTTGACTCTTTCTGCTTCTGAGTGAACTCACTCATTATGATCATTTCTAGTTCAATCCATTAGATAAGCTCCATGTTGGTCATAATGGCTCATTTCTCTGAACTGGCATCTTTAACGTCTTCAAAGCAACCTTGACAACCTTTCCTTCCTCTTTACTAACTCTCTTGAAAGGAAAATGGATTAAGTACAGTTCTGAAGGGCAACTACACAAAACATGCAGTTTGGGCCTGGAGAGATGGCTCAGAGGTTAAGAGCACTGTCTGCTCTTCCAAAGGGCCTGAGTTCAATTGCCAGCAACCATATGGTGGCTCACAACCATCTATGATTTGATGCCCTCTTCTGGCCTGCAGGTGTACATGCAGATGGTTGTAAGCCACCGTGTGGTTGCTGGGAATTGAACTCAGGACCTCTGGAGGAGCAGTCAGTGCCCTTAACCTCTGAGCCATCTCTCTAGCTCCCTCTCTTGTTCTCATTCTTAAAAATTATAAACAGAATCAGG
>OU015756.1:26745818-26792060 GCA_907169655.1 Acomys percivali | reverse complement strand
CAACATATGTGATGGGTAAAATAGAGCCAGAAGAAGGTGGAAAGAAACAGAAACAAAACAAAACAAAACAAAAACCTGCCCGCAGAGTCACGGGGAAGCAGGAGGAGGGGAGAATCCAGGCACAGCCCTCTCCAGGGATGTAAAGAAATGGCGCTCTTCACCATTCTTCAGACATAGTTTAAATAGTTGGTTGGCCTGCAACGGCTTGCAGCCTCTTTTGCAGACAGCGAGGAATGTACTTTCAAAAAATCTGGACGCCTTTCTAAGAACTTGCTATTAAACATGGACATGTACAACACAGAGCAGGGGACATTTATGTTTAACCATTTCACCTCCTAGACAGTAATTCCAGTTGTTCGATCTATCTGTCTATCTATCTATCTATCTATCTATCTATCTATCTATCTATCTATCTTCTATCTATTTGTCTGTCTACCAATCATCTATCTATCATTTATCTATCATCTATCAATCATCTATCTGTCTACCATCTATCTACTTATCTATCTATCTATCTATTAATCATCTATCATTTGTCTGTCTGTCTATCATCTATCCATCTGTCTGTTTATTAGCTACCTATCATCTATATATAACAACAATAGCAGGAGTTCAGGAGTCAAAGACTAAGAACCTTCCAGCACACTATAGCCAATCGTCTAACCCCAAGCATTACAACTAACACTGCACAGACAGACAGAGATTCTTTTTTTGGCATTGCCAAAAAATGCTTTCTTTTTATGTCACTCATGGGAGGAAACTTTAAGGGACTTAAACAAGTGCAGAGGAAGCATGCTAGGAGTGTGAATAGCCAGTGATGCAACACGAGGTGGCAGTCTTGTCCCAGTGAGCGCACTGTAGAGACTGGCATGGCATTTCAAACAGGACCTGTGAGTTTGAGAGATGTAGTCTATGAACATGTCTGAGGCTCCCTTGATAGACAGACACAGAGACATAGGTGGCCCCTTCTTAGAAAGTAGTGTGGCATAGTAGTGAACTACAGCGAGAACTGATGTCTGAACTATGGTTTATTGTACACTATTAGTAACCCACGGTCCCGTTTACACTCAAAACAATACTATGTAGTGGTAAGTCTGTGTTTAAATGATGTCTCCTTTGGTCTTCCCAATAAGATCCTGCTTTGTCTTCAGAGATTTTTCAGCCTCCACTCAGTTTTGAAGTGCATACAGCTCCTGAATCGTGTTCTCTCTCTTGCCTCTGCGATTGTGCAGGTAGGCACCTTAATGCTGGAACTGTCATCTTTCACATTCACGGATGATCCCTGAATCTCCTTTCTGGCCCAACAAGACATCATCTTCTAGAAGCCCCTGTTGACCACTTCCAGAGGCAAGTATGTAAGTCTCGCAATTATATTAAAATACCCTATATGGGCACTTAACAAATGCTATCTATTGTTTTCATATAAGCCCAGTAATTTTAGTCTATAAGCATTCCAATCTTGTATTAACCTGTGTATATCTCACAGATTCTGCCTGGGGACTCTTGACTCCCCTTCTTGCATCTCATGGTCCTCTCAAGTGCACATAGCATCACAGCTACAGGAAAGGCTTAGATACTTCTGACTCTGGCCTGGTTCCAGTTTAATCTATAGGATCTACAATCAGTAAAGGAACATGGGCATGTGAACTTTAATTCCTTTCATGAAGTTAACACTGTTTTCATGAGTGGAAAGAATAAAGTAGGGAGGGGTAATACTAAAACAAAGAGAGGGAGAAAGAGAGAGAGAAAGAGAGAGAGAGAGAGAGAGAGAGAGAGAGAGAGAGAGAGAGAGAGAGAGAGAGAGAGAGAGAGAAGTGAGAGGGTTGTGGGACAAGAGAAGAGTCTTATGTGAAATTAAGAATTAATTGACTGTATTTGACCAGAAGTGCTGCAAATAGTCTCTGAATTTGGCAAAGAAATGCCTTTGTGTATTACTAAGCTTTTTAAATGAATAAGAACAACTACTGGGCTGCCCTAAGCTAGGTGGTCTTGGGTTTCCAGATGTGCTTCTCCAGTGTCCCCATTCTCCAATATGACCCTGATTGCTTAATCAACAGAAGGCCTACAAATCTCAGAGATGCCTTTTCCATCAGCTGAGGCCTTGGCAAGATCCCTCCTTCTCTGAGCCTTTCTTTCCTCCTCTAATTGGAAGGAATAGCAGGACCATCTTCTTGGAGCTGCTAGTTGACTTGAGACACTTAGCCCACTCCTGTCATTGAAAAGCCACACCCCAAATTCTGAGTGATGTTTGTATGAGTAATGGGCACCATCAGAATGTATATAGGGACAAAAGAGATTGCTTACAAGTAATTGGTTCATGTCATTGTGGAGGCTGACAAGACTCATGATTAGTGGCTAGCAAACAGGAGAGCCGAGCGTGTCACTCCAGGCTGAAGGCCATGTGCTCAAGACTTGAGATCTTTCTCTTTCAGCTTGAGTCCCAAAGGAAGACAAAATTGATGTCATAGCCCAACGCAGTCATAAGGCAATTAATCCTTTTTATGGAATAGAGGGACAGTCTTTAGTCCTATCTGGGATTTCAACTGACTAGATGAAGTGCCCTCTTATCAGGGAGAGCAATCTGTTTTACTCAAGCCATTGGTATTTTTATTGGTTCTTTGAGAATTTCATATAATGTGTTGTGATTCTATTCACTTCTGCAAATATTTCCAGATCCAAATCTCCTTCCTTAGCAGCCCAAATTTGTTCAACCCACCAAGATCAATTCGTGCTGCCCGAATATTCTTGGATGTGTGGTCTACTGCACCATGGATGGTTTTAGGGGCTATATTCTTAGAGAAAACTCCCCCCTCCTCTCTCTCCATAACCGGTCACAGCCACTGAAGGTCTCCATGTGCAGCTGCCCTGCTGTATTCAGAAGACACTGTTATCCATGCAGTTACCCATCTGGTCTGTGTATAATGGTAAATCATGAGGACTCAGTTATACACTGTGTTCGTTTAGGAACATGTAGTAGTACGCTCTTTCCTAAGGCCCATATCCTGTCTATACAAAGGTTCTTGAACAGATCATGGTGCCAGATATGGATTTCATCTTACAAAGTGGGGTATAAATTAAATCAGAAAGTGGCTGGTCACGCACCCAAGAGTGGGACAGGAAGTGCTATCCAATAGTTCCAAATACTTGTTTTTTTTACATTTACACATTAATTGATCAGCACCACTGCCGTGGAGAAATAAACCCACAGCAGTGATTTTTCTGGATAATCATTTGGTTTCTGCCAAGCAACAGGTAATATATGTTGGTCGTTCTCTAGCTACAGCTTACACTATTAGTTTTTATAATTATGAATCCCCATCCTCAATAAAACTCTTAATACCTCGCTGCTAATAAACACTAACTTAATGGTTTTTTTCTTAGATACTTATCATCATTTCTTTGGATTAAAGAGCAACACCAGTACAGGACCCTGGTCTCAATCATAACATTTCTCCTTTTCAAGATTTTATGCAGAATTGTCAATAGTCACAGTCTTGATAAGAATCATTCGTTGAGGTGCTTAAAGAATTGTACCCAGATATAGCCAATGGACAGGACATTCTCCACAGTTGAGTGGAGAGTGGGGTCTGACTTTCACATGAACTCTGGTGTCCCATATTTGACCATGTCCCCTGGATGGGGAGGCCTGGTGGCACTCAGAGGAAGGATAGCAGGCTACCAAGAAGAGACTTGATACCCTATGAGCATATACAGGGGGAGGAAGTCCCCCTCAGGAACAGTCATAGGGGAGAGGAGTAAGGGGGAAAATGGGAGGGAGGGAGGAATGCGAGGATACAAAGGATGGGATAACAATTGAGGTATAATATGAATAAATTAATAAAATATATTTTAAAAAATAAAGACTTCAAAATCTCCTAATTAAAAAAAAAAAAAAGAATTGTTCACAAATGTATAGCCAAATTTAGGAAAGCAGACTCCCCAGTGGGCATAAAAACAGTGAAAACTGTACTAATCTCAGGCTTGAAGACTTAATGAGAGGGAGTAGAAAACATGATATGGGATTAGTTTTGTGTATGCTTGATGGCTCAGTCACATCTGGAGCCCTCACGGAAAGATGCCTGACCAGGCACGAGGCAAATGGTGTCATCACCTCTCTTCATTATCCCAGCAGCGCCATCTGCACAGGAGTCCATGAATAGAATACATAGGATGCAGAGGGCACAGGACTGAGCCAGTGATACTGCCCATGTAGGTCAGTCTCCTGTGTCAAAGACCAGGGTCGCACATGTATATGAGGATCTGCCAATGAAGGCTCAGCACAGACCTTAACTTTTCCAGAACTTCGAACCTGTAGCTGTTCACTGTCTTATTAAAATGATATAAACCCGTTCTCAGGCATTTTTGTTGTGTCTACAGGACAATGCTCTATGTTCAGTTTTTGTGAAAAAAGAAATATTTCCATTTGTTTTCTTCCTTGATCCACTCAATCAGTGCAGATCCTTTCTTTCTACACATGCTAGGGACATAGAGACAGTGCTTAAAGGCCACACCAATATGTGCAGATATAGGAAGTAACAAAGGCAAAGCCCACCACATTATGGAGTAACTCTTGAGAGTGATGAACTTTGGGGAAGATCAGAGGTAAAGAGACCTAGAAATGGGATGGTTACCATTTTCCAGAGGCTCTTTTCAATGAACTTTGTATTGTTGTATTTTCATGGTATCGTTACATTTGTGGGTGTTTGGCTTGCCTCTGTGTCTGTGTACCACATCAAATGCAGTGTCAATGGAAGCCAGAAGGACGAATCAGATTCCCTGGGATTGGAGTCACAGATAGCGATGAGCTGCCACGTGGGTGCTGGGAATTGAACTCAGATCCTCTGGAAGAGCAGCCAGTACTCTTAACCACTGAACCATCTCTCCAGCCCTACTTCAGAGGTGTTCTGGGAAGGCCTTCTGGAGCATAATCCTGCTGAGGTCCATCAAATCTTTTTTTTACTCTCAAAGTCATTAGCCTTGCATTTAACCCTTCAGATATCTACGGTAGGTTATATGGCTCTAAATTTCCTTTTCTGTGTTTTCAACTTCATTGTTTACATTCTTATTATAATTTCTTTGGTTGCTGGCGATGGACTAACTAGGATCTGGGCTAAAGATATTCTATATAGAAACGATTGCTTGTGAAAATTCTCAAGAAATGCATTTACCCATTACATTTACAAATCAAACTTTCACCCAAATCTGTAACCAAGTTAATAAGAATGTGCTTTGCGGTAATCTATGTGCTCACTCTATTTACACACTGTGTACTTAATCTTCAGAATTATCTGACCTGTAAGAAAAACAATGCTATCAATCTTACTATTCTTTAGAGTACTCTCTCATGTACCACTCTATGCCCATTTTTTCCTTTGTTACCCATTCATGCTCCTGACTCAGAACAATATATGTCTACATAAGATGTTATGGCTAGACCTAAAACCATTTGCTGAAAACAGCAAGGTACCGAAAACGGTTTCCAAGAAAAATGTTGAAATCATCATGTGGATATAGATTGATAACATCTGATTCTGGCTTTGTGGCTTTTCTGATTCCATAGGGCTAGCACATAATTTTCTCCTTTGTGAAAAGATTAAGATTAAATTTCCTCATTCTTTTTGGTGAAATATTCATTGTGTTATTCAATAGCTTTTGTTCAAGTGACCAGATCAGAGATCAGAGCCCTTCTAAGCAAATCAGGCCCATTCTTGGGTAGTTGATACCAAGGGTCAGTCTCTTTATTTCACATCAAGAGGAAAGGACACACTGACTGCACAGGACACACTGACTGCACAACACACACTAGTGCACTCAGTGGAATGTAAGCCCATTGTGACCCTGTGAGAATAAACTTGGGGATGTGTCTTTGAATTGTCCCTTTAAATAAAAATGTGCAGGCCCTGGCTACCTTCACAATTTGCTACACCATTCTGTTGTTGTACATTTAAAAAGGTTGTAAATCATGTTCCGAAATCTTCTTCTTCCTTTGGTTTTAGTCCTTTTCACATGGACATGAGAATTGTTGGTTGGCCAGCTAGGTCACACTGCCTTCCTTTCTTGAAAGCAGAAACACCTGCTATTTTTCATTTTCTCTGTTATAAGTCTATTACATGGTCTTTCAATGTGAATTTTTGTGCTTTCTGTCTCTTTTCTTAATCAATTACACCAAAAGTTTAAAAACAGTAAATTCCTTCCTCACATACCATATCATGATTACGGTTTCCCCTCCCTTTATTCCTCTCAGTTCCTCCTATGCCTTCCCATCTGAATCTACTCCCTTTCAGTCTCTCATTAGAAAAGAATTAGAGTCAGGCGTGGCAGTGAACGACTTTGATCCCAGTACTTGGGAGGCAGAGGCAGGTGTATCTCTGTGAGTTCAAGGCCAGCCTGGTCTACAAAGTGAGATCCAAGACAGCCAAGGCTATACACAGAGAAACTCTGTCTTGAAAAAAAGCAAAAAAGAAAAAAAAGAAAAAAAAAGGCTTCCAAGAGATAACAATAAAATATAGTCAAACACAATATAAGATAAAAACAAACACTATTAAATTAAAAATTGGGTACGACCAACCAAAGGAAAGATAAGAGCCCAAGAGAAGGCACAAGAATCAGAGACCCACTTGTTCCCACACTCAGGAGATCCATACAAACACTAAATTTGTAGCTAAAATATATACAAAGAGGTCCTGATGCAGACCATGCATGCCCTGTGCATGCTGCTCAGTCTTCAGGAGTTCATGTGAGCTTTGCTCATGTTGGCTTAGAGAGTCTTGTTTTCTTGGTGTCCTCCATCCCTGTGGCTCTAACACTCTCTCTGCCTCATCTTGAATCCAAGGTCTCTCACTTTCTGCCTATCGTCTGGTTGTGAGTCTCTGTATTTGTTTCCATCTGCTGCAGGAGGAAGCGTCTCCGATGATGGCTGAACTAGGCATCAATCTATGGGTATAGCAGAATATCATTAGGAGTGAAAAAAAAATGTACGGATATTCTAAAAGATAATTTTTTGCCACTTTTTCCCTCTTAATTTGGAGCTTCAAGAGCAGAAAAAAATTTAATGTTTTCATATATAGAAAAACTGGTAAGATTTTGTTCTCTCTCATTGTTTTTTTTGAGACAGTGTTCCAGTACTTAGCCAAGGCTGGCCTCTAATGCATGGCAATTCTCATGCCACAGGTGTGAGTGCTGGGACTGGAGGTATGGCCACCATGCCCTGGCTTATGTTCCTGAGATACTGGATGTCCTGTAAATTTTAATGATTTGCTTTTCTATTAACAACATAATCAATACTAAGTGGTTAAGTCCGATTTGGGTTGGAGTTTTCTAACTTGCTCTCTGAACTTGAATAAGTTACCCAACTTCTCTGAAAATCAATTCTCTCATTTCCTGTGAGAGTTAACATAGAAGAAAAAAAAAAAAACCTTGTGAAATCCCCTGCTTGGCACATGGTAAATGTTCAGCAAATGCTATATTATTATAATGACCAGTATCCACTGAATATTTCCCCACTTAACTAAAACATCATTGAAATGCCTACCATTATCTATTATCTGCCTGAAGTCCAAAAGTAGAAGAACTTAATGTTTAAAATGACTATGGAGTGAACATGAAAAAACAAACATTTGGATGAACACCAAGAAAGCCAGAGTTGGCTGAGATACTGGCAGTTTGACAAGATTAATTTGAATTGCTCAATGGTGCACAAAGGTCATGAGGAAGTTTCTCTTTACATGTGTCATGTCTTTGTCCCCAAGTTCTCCTGAGGTGTCTATGAATCAAGAAATTAGATGCTTTTATGATGTACATGTACATTCTGCTCACTCCACCATATTGCTAATTTCTAGAAGAGAAAGGAAAGGACTTTTACAGAGAGAGTTGTTTACTGGGACACTTCTTAACTTAGGCCTCATGGACTAGTTGAAGTGCACTGGCTATTCGAACAGTTGTCTATAAGAAGTGGTGGGAATTTTTTTGGGCTCTTGGCCCCCATCAGACACCAGTAGCTGTCTTTGCAGAAGCCTATGATGCTCACTGGCAGACAAAGCACCTATCTAATTAGTTCAATTCAGTTCCACAAATGTGACCTCAGCACCTACAGAGTCCAACAGGAGAGTGTCCACAAGCAAAAACAATGGTATGTTCATGTATTGTTTCAGAATTTGACAGAACACATCCATTCAAATCACCATTAGGGTTGCCATATTATTAATATAATTATGATATAATATACAAGCCTGTTTAGGTTCTGAAAACAACTTATTTCTAATCTGATTATAAAAGCATTTTAGTTTTCATAGCACCCTGATAATCTAAGAAGAAACTGAAGCATTATTAGTAAAATTTTTATAAAATATGAGTTCCTTGAACACATTGATTTCAGCAATTTAGACAGCAAATCATTGGGTGTTTATCTAGACAAGCTTATTTTATTATACAATTTACTAAGTTTTTTGATTTATTAAAGCTAAGGTTTCTGAAACACAGCATCTTTCCTCTGCATAGTCTCTGGGACTTTTTTAAGCTGTAGTTTCTCTTTTATTGTTTTGTTTCTGAACACATTGCTCTTCTGTCAAACTCTGGTTTCTACTAAGCTTACAGAATTCAATTAAGCTTTTTAATATTGCCACTAATAGGACATTTTTTTTCATAACCGCTGTCTAGTTCTCTTTGGATCATTAGGTACAGATTCAAAACCAGTAATGTTACAATAACATAATGTGCTCTTTAACTGTGCTTACCTACACTGTCTATGAGAGAGAGAGAGAGAGAGAGAGAGAGAGAGAGAGAGAGAGAGAGAGAGAGAGAGAGAGAGCTATTTGCTCTATATTTTGCATATGACAACAGGCTCAAATGAATTAGAAAGTTAGTAAACAGCAGAGCACAATAGAGCAGAAGAGACATCTTTTTCTCTCTCCTGTGTTCAATGCCTTCTGTAAACTCAGCAGAATCCTTAGCATTTACATAGTATCACAGAGACTTTCCTTGTACCCCAGAGTAAAAGAAGACCTTGAAGCATGCTCACATGTTTGGTCCCCTGCCCCAATGTATTTGCATCATTTATCTTTGGAAATTTTTCATGGAGCATGTTTAATAGAAACAAGATTGCTCTAACTTTGTTATAGGAAGCCATCTGGAAGTCTTGGTATATATTGTATAACTGGATAAACAGTGGAAATATTTTGCAGTTTCACAAGAATACTGGATCAAAAAACAAAACAAAACAAAACAAAAACAAAAACAAAACCAGAAAAATCAGGGGAAAAAACCTCAATGAGATCAGAAAATTACATTAAGAAATTCCTGAGAATTTGTAATTTTTCTATCTTTTAAAATACAATTTTCTGCCTTGGAAGTGAAGTGGTGACAAAATAATTAGAAACTTCAATAGGGGGAGGGGAGCTTGTTCAATTCTACATATTTTCTGCAAATGTATGCCTATGGTTTATGCTTCCTCTTCCAAATCCATGTTTTACAAATATAATTATATTCACAGTGAATATATAATTTTCATTCTGGTTTTCTTTTATTTACTATAATAAGAAAATGCCCAATGAACTTTCAAGTAAGAAAATTCCAAAGTAACATTTAAATTTCAAGTAATGTTTTTTATGAGTCAACAATAAATCTTAGTCACAGACAGTATTAGGTACAAAAGACATTAAAGTGTAAATCGTCAGATTAAAGTGAAAAACATAAAAGAGAATTTACTATGGCTTTTGTAATTTTACATTTCACCAGTTTTCCATATACGGAAAATAAATATTCTCTCTTTGAGAAGCAAATCTGGACATTTTACGAGGCATAGAGTAACTTATACACAGACATTGCCAACCACCCTACGGCCATAAGGGCGCCTCTTACAATGAGGGATTGTATCTGTTCAAAGGCAGAGTCCTTCACAAGCTTAGCCATGGAAGAAAAGATATCACAGTGGATCTGGTTTATCTGAATTCCTTCGTGACCAGGAGGTGGTAGCAAAGGGGTCTGTGCCTTCATGTACAGAAGAAATACCTCAGTAGCTTAAACTGCTCAACCCTCCCTCAAGAGAGGCACCTATGCAACTGTGGGGACCCTTGGAATGGTCACAACATTTGACTAACACATGGTTTACTGATGGTTCATCAGCCATTGATGGAACCAACACTAATGGAATGCGGCAGCTGACAGACCGGGGATGGAATGGCCAACACTGGGGAAGTGCAGCACTACTGACTGTAAGACAAATAACCAGGAAAGCAGAGGGTAACCATCCATCTTCTCCAATTCATGTTGTATGTGCAATAGTATAGCTATGTAGTCATCAAAATGGAAAACCACTAGCTGGCAGATGGATGGCAAAGATATCTGGTCATGGGCCAAACCTAGCCAAACTTAGCACAAAGACGTCAAATTTCATGTATCTCATACAGGCAAGGCAGACAAAACATCTCAAAATAATAAAATAGTAGACAAATTGACATCGTGTTTAACTAAGACTAGAATAGTAAAATTTGCCAGGGAACCAGTTCAAAACAAGTCAGCAAAAATGATAGATTATACATTCAAAAAAACTTGAAAGTTTACCCCTAACACTAAAAAATAAGGGGAAATGGAGACCAAGTTAAACCAGGACAGCCTTATGAGATATGAGGACTCCTAGCCAGCCAGTGGTTCATACCTTTACTCTCAGCACTTGGGAGGCAAAGGCAGGCACATACGAATTACTGTGATTTAGATTTAAAAGCAGCTTGCAAAAGGCAGGCTGAAATTCAAAGTGAATGTCTTTTGTGATCTAAAAAAAAAAAAAAAAAAAAAAAAAAAAAAAATACACTTAAACCTTGAATTTAGTTATAAAGAGAAAGGGGGAATATAGGTATATTTATCCACATATACTAAGGTATATTTAGTTTCAAAATTTCAAAATAATTTAAAAAATCCAATTGAAAGCTAATTCTTTTTCTGTTGCCAAAAAGACATTTTGCCTGACGAAAAAGAACCCTCCAGAGTTAATGCTAGGGCAGGGTTTTGTTTTTAATCTTTCCAGGAGTTTAAAAGCATCTAACTAAGGAATCCAGAGACCATTGGATAAATGAAACATCTGAAGAAAAAGGACAGATCATGTCCCCCCCCGCAAAAGAAAAAGAATAAACTGGCCTAGTGATACCACCCACCTCCAGCTGACTGGCCTGAAGTCTCAGCTTGGGGCCCCAGACTAGTGCCCATACCACCATCTTGTCAGAGTGGCCATCCTTTCCCGCCAAACAACAACTTGATATGGTCTTCATGTGGTCCCAATTCAATAAAAAAATTAAAGTTGGCTTTGGGGTTGGAGTGTACCTCTCTCTTTCTCCAAGCCCATGCACACTTGTTGAAGGAAAATCCAAAATCTCTGTCTCATATCAGAAGAGCCACCTGGTATGGAACAGTGGAAAAAAAAATAAGTGACTGCCACTAACCTCATTATCTTTTGGTTTTCATTTGACTTTCTTAAGTTTTTTTTAAGGCATCAATATTATCTCAAAAAATTTATAAGATTATTATGTATGTATAAACTTTCTGTTGTGATACTAGTAGCCCTCAGAGCACTAACTAGTTATAGAAATAAGCTTCATCTAGCTTCTTGTACGTGTTTTCACTTTTGAGTCTGAAGCAGGTAACTAGGAACTAAGTTTGTGTACCTCAGATGTACTTAACAGATTGTGGTCCTCAGACCTTTAAGAGATCTGCTGGATATGGCATTTAAATTGTTTAAGTTTTAGACAATAAACCGTGACCATTCCTAACAGTAACCTTTGAAGTCTCCAAGAAGATGATGGGGTCTTCCACCATCGAACGCACCTGGAGTGTGGTAGTGCTAACCACTGGGGTAAACTGCCCCATACTTCTTCTGCCATCTTTTCTGTTCACGTACAAATGGTGGGTGGGCACCTTTGGGTTGACTGCTGGGTTTTACCTAGCTAGGATTACCACTAAGCTGACAAACACCACGCAAAGATCAGCTTCAGACTACAAACTGCTCAGGACATTCAAATTCCTGAGTTCATAGGAGGCTGACATGACCATTTTACAGAACTTTCAACTCAAAAATATTTAATCCTAAGAGTGCCAAATACAACCAATCTTGACACTATAGAAAGCTTGGCAGAAATAGCTTAATTATTGTAAGTAGTTTTACTGTGTTAGATATAAAAACCTTTCCTTTTTATTTAGACGAAAATTGGGGAAATGTTGGCAGGATATTTGTTCACACTGTGAACCCCAAGATTGAGTTGTTTACTGGAAAAATCTGTTTTGGGTGTTCAGCTCAGTCTTAGCGCACACCTTTAATCCAAGAGCTTTCTGCTTGAATATTATAAATAGGATTAAATAAAGTCAACCCTAGGCCAAGAGGCAAAGCAGGTAACTGGTTAACAGGAAGTAAACATAGGATTATTAAGAAAAAAAAAAGTAGAGAGGAAGAGGAAGTCAGAAGGATGGACAGAGAGATGCACAGGAAGTAGAAAGGAGAGATATTCAGTTTGAAGGAAGTTGTTTAGGAGAAAAGATTCCTCCTGGGCTGTAGGTGAGGAGGAAGGTCAGCTGGGTGCTTTCTCTGCCTCTCTGAGTTAGCAGGCTTTTTCATCCAAGCATTTGGCTCCTGAGTCTTTATTGGTAAAACCGAATACTTCGGGTTTTGTTAAAAAGAACAGTTTGGTGGTTAAATTATGATAACAGCTCTTCTCAAAGATAAGTTGGATTTGAAGAAGAAAAGATTTGAAGAACAGGAAGCCACTCATTCCCAGTCCTGACTTCCCCCTCTAAGCTAAAGTCTTGGAGGGGAGAAGTGAGTGCCTGGCTACTTGAAGCATGGGCACATGAGAACGTATTTTAATGCTCCATCAACGAGTAACATGCATATCTAGTAATCATTCCAATAAAAGAGAATGCATTACCAAATAAGTTAGCTATCCTCTTACCTGGAATGCTTGCATTCAATTTGTTTGTGTGTATTTGGAAAAAAAAAGTGGGGGTATGCGGCGGGGGTGTGTGTTGGTGTGTGTATGGGGTGGGTTGGCACGTCCCTTGGATGTGGAAGGTATTACACTCTCTATCAACCACTCTATGGAGAGCTCTTGTTCTGGCCCGGGGTAGAATGCGCGGCATAATGTGAGTGGGTTGAGGCAGCTGTACTCCCCGGGGTCCTTCTTCAGGAGAACTGAGAACAGATGACCATGGTTCTTCACCAGTTGACACTCAGGATCAGTGTACATCTGGCAATCACCCTTCTATGTTCCTCCCCCGACTGTGACAGCACATGAGTCCTGTCCTTTCACACTGATTCATGCTATATAGAGGGAGTTACTGAAGTGGGGGATGAGTGAGAACGTTAAAAAACAAAACAAAACAGAAATAGATTGAGTTCTCAAACAGACTCTCCAAGGTAGAAGAAAGAAATATTATATTTCAAAAATTAATTTTTATCCCTTTCTTTACCTCTCACTGAGGAGAAGATTCATGACTAGCTAATGAACAAAAAGACTGTTTTTTAATCCTATATCTGAGTGTAGTGAGAATACATTTTTAATGCTACCTCAGTCATGTGTGTATCTGGAAATTAGTACAAACAGTACAAATTGGCTTCCGGAATCAGTAAGCCATTCTGTAACTAGCACCTTTTGAATTACACCATCCTTCCCAAGGATTACTATTCTGCTTGAGAGACTCTTTGCCCACCAACACCCATTTTATGTTCTTTAATAAAATGCTTCAAGGGCTGGAGAGGTGGCTCAGTGGTTAAGAGCACTGTCTGCTCTTCCAGAGGTCCTGAGTTCAATTCCCAGCACCCATATGGTGACTCATATCCATCTATAATGAGGTCTGGTGCCCTCTTCTGTTGTGCAGGCACACATGTATATGTAATAAATAAATAAATATTAAAAAAGAGACTTCTCCGTTATTAAAACACCTCGAGATTTTGCTGGGCAGAGTCAATGATTGCATTTTCAGTCTTTCTAGCGATTAAATCCCCACATGTAATGACTTTTTGAGTAGTGGTATGGATAAAAATGATGATGTGTCTCTTTTCTGGGTTATTCTTTAAAATGAAAAAGCTCACTTCCCCCTGACTTTAACGATGAATCATAGCACAACAAATGCACAAACATGCATAGCTCTTTAGTGTCATTATCCAGTTTTGTGTATCGGACCCAACTATATGTGTTGTAGTTTAAAAAGTAGTGTGTGTGTGTGTGTGTGTGTGTCTGTGTGTGTCTGTGTGTGTGCGTGTGTGTGTCTGTGTGTATGTGTGTGACACATGTGTGAAGGTCAGAGGACAATTGTGTTCCCTTATCTCCTTGTGATATTCCATGGGTTTCTAGGACTTGAATTCCGATAATCAGGCTTGAATTGTTGGGTGGCCAGCTCCTTTACCCAATGGAGCATCAACTTGGTCCTGTGTATTACATTTTTATATGCTGGATGGAACCCATCTCTGACAGAATGCCAATGTTACATAGTTCATGAATGGATATACTTAAGAAAAGCACACACACACACACACATACACACACACACACATACACACACACACAAACACACACTGCTTGGGAGGATAAGGCATGAGGAGGCCAGCTCAGCATTTTTTAAAGAAAGGAAAACAAATAAATAAACAAAAAAATATATCCCAAAGAAGACATGTTAATATATGCTGAGAGTCTAGTTTCCAGCACATCAGAGGTTAACCTAATTTAGAAATAGGGTACTCACAGATTTAACTCAATTTGGATAAGATTGTTTGAGTGAACCTTAATCCATTTTCACTGGTATCTTCATAGGAAGGGTGCATTTGTACATGGAGATAGACAAGCCCCAAGGGAACATGTGTGTATGTGTGTGTGTGTATGTGTGTGTGTGTATGTGTGTGGGGGGGCATGTCAGGGGAAGGGAAAGGTACCATGTCAGCATGAAAGCTTGGAGTAATGTATCTACAATCACAGACACATCCAGTGCCACCGGTAGCTAGAATCCTGCAGAATATATCCCTCCAGAGAGAGAAAAGTGCGTTACCGGCACACTGACTTTAGATACCGACCTCACCAAACCAAAAGAGTAAATGTGAATCATCTCAAGCTGCCTGGTTATCAGTGTTTTTCTGCCACACTTAGCAGACTAATGCCGTGTATAGAAACACAAATGTAATTGACAAATGCCATATAGCATAAGATATCATCATAAAAGGGAGAAATCTGTGCCTTTGAAGATAAAGATTAAAGAAGGATGGATAACTGAAGGATTAAGTGAAAGTAAAACACCGGTTAATTCTTCAGATTTGCCTTTCTCTTTGCTACTGCAGGAGACTATAGTTTTATCTAATAAAGTTATTGAACCAGCAACTCTGGATTTAGGAGGAAGCAAGGATGACATACCATATTGAAAGTTGGGAAAATAAATAAAGGTATATAAATACATTTATTTATTTATTTATTTATTTATTTATTTATTTATTATTTGAGAATGATCATTCTGGTGGTCCAAGCTACCCTGAAACTCACTATGAAGATCAGGCCAGCTTCATAATCAAACTCGGCTTGCTTCTGCTTCCTGGTATTTAGATTACAGTTATGTGCCACCATGGCCGGTGCAGATACAATTATTTTGAAGTTTCCTACCCAGCTGGGGCAACAGAATATTGGAGCTAGCCTTTTAAGCAGAATTTTACACAGTTGGAGATAGTTTGTTCTGAATTTTAGAAAACCACAAATACAAAAAGGCTTAATTTTCCTAAGCATTGGCATTTCCAGGAACTTCAAATGTCTGCTCGGAAAAGAATTTTCCTAGTTCTGTATAAAAATAAATTGCTCTGACTATGGAAGTTAATGTATTTATTATCTCTCAAGTTTTCTATTGGATATATCACATTATATTAAATATGTAATGTACATATTTTCAGAGTTAACAATACATGTAAATGGATTATATATAGGTATGCATGTGTGTATGCACATATATAAGACATACATATATTTAAAAGAAGTAAATAAAATATTTGCTGATGTTTTTGGGCACCCTGGACTTCCATAGATATAACCTGAGAAATACTGTTATAGGTACTGGGTGTTAGCGGGGTGACTGTTGGCCCTAGAGAGCCACCATACCTTAGAGGAATTGTTCAGTAGAATGTACAACATCAAAGTTCACTGGGTAGCTTATAACTTTGGCAAAATGAATGTTTCTGCAAACAATATATTTCTAATATATTGTTAATGTTTTTTTCTACCATCCTTCAGTCTCTGTAAGATTGAAAAACATCATGTGAAAAGATTTAAGTTTAATGTTGAATTTCAGAAGCTCAAATATAAAAATAATTTCTTGGGGGTGTTGAGGAAGCTTCTCACTTCAGTCTTTCACCATAACCAGCATTACTCAAGATCGGTCAGAGAAAAGATCAAATCCAGGAGCAACAGTTTTCAAAAGGCCAAATTGGTTTTCCCATTAGCTATATGACATTAGATTCAGAAATAACAAGTGTAGATCTTAGACAGCTGTTGCAATCTTAATTACTATTATTTTACAGAGACATACTGAAGACTTCAGTGCCTATACACGTTTCACAACTGCTCTGAAGTCATCCAACTCCCCTGCTAAGTTAATCCTTACGTTTTCTTGTGTACCCTTGCAGACGTCCTTTCATTCTGTGTTATTCAGGAAATTACATGAGCTGGCGAGATGACTCAGAGGCTTAGAGCACTTGTTGCTCCTGCAGGGCATCAGGATTTCGTTCCTAGTACTCAGATAGTGGTTCACAGACATTAGTAACTCCAGTGCCAGGAGATTTTAAGCCTTCTTCTGACCTCTGCAGGCAGCAGGCATGTATGTCTATATATATGCACAGACACACACACACACACATATAAATATATTCAGATAAAATATTAATAATACCGAATAAATAAATAAATCCAAATTTTAAAAAGAATCTGTACATTCCTGTCAATATACTTTCGCTGTTACCCTAAGTAGGATTACTAATGTTTTATATACTCTGTTCTTACTCCACTTTTCTTTTCAGTGCAGTGTGCACACTAGGCAAACACTCTCATACCAAATTACACCTTCAATCCACAGGAAATACTTCAGAGGTAATTAATTTTTTTAATATCAGCTTTTAATTTTTGAGACTTTCACATGAGTAGTGTATTTACATTATTTCTTATCATATGCCTCCTGTGCCTCCTCTCGACTCCCTATCAAATTTATAACTTATCCTTTAACTATTATTGTTACACAGACACACACTGAATCTATTTGACATTGTCCATCTGTGCATATGTTTAGGGCTGACCACTTGGGACTGGATAACCCACCAGGGGACTAGACCCTGGAGAACACTGCGTGCCTGGTCTCAGCTGTTGGTTGATTATAGCCCTTCCTTAGGGGTCTTGTGAAAATTTTCCCCATCCAGTTTGGCATGTTGATTGGTGTTGTTGTTATGCAATGGTCTAAAAAAGTTCCCTTTGATTTTATGGATGCAGCATCCCTAAGGTGCCTAGAAGACACTACCTCACAACAGGCATCCTGGTCCTCTGCCTCTTGCAACCTTTCTGCATCCATTCTCTGGGATGTTCTCCGAGCTTCAGGTGTTGGAGTTGCATTGAAGATGTACCTCTTTGGACTGGGCACTCCATAGCTACTTGTTCTCTGCATTTTAACTAGGTGCGTATCTCTTACACACATTATGGAACAGCCTTTGCATAGTAGACAGAACAGCCCCATTTGCCAGAAACTGAAGCTTCCTTAATGAATGGTGAGAGCTACACTTATCTGTGCATATAAGGATATGTATTTAGAATACAGTTAGAAAATACATTAATTTAGGAAAATGGCAGTAGACTCTCTAGTGTCTATAGAGGTCATATGCGTTCATAAGGCATTTTCTTTTTTTCAATATAGAGAGAAATATTTTGTTGAGTTACCACACTTTTGAGGGCATGTACGCAGTTGGAAGCTCATTTTAAAATTGATTAAATCATAGTCTCTGCACTTGGGAGGCAGAGGCAGGTGGATTGCTGTGAGTTCGAGGCCAGCCTGGTCTACAAAGCGAGTCCAGGACAGCTAAGTCTACACAGAGAAACCCTGTTTCGAAAAACAAAACAAAACAAAACAAAATGATTAAATCGTTCACAGTTGAAGAATATGCTTTAGTTAAGCAGACATCTTGAGATACATGAGAGGCTAAGACATTTTCCTCCAGGTAGTGAAATCAGGAGTGTTTGGTGCGCATTTGTCAGAGTGACTTCGGAATGGCAAATACTTCTGATTATTTCTCCCTTATATTCACTTCTTGTGAAATGAGATAGCTCCAAATCCCATTGGAGAGAAAAGCTAGAAGAAGATGAACAATTAAAGACATTCTCTCCACGAAAGGAGAATCATACAAGAGACGGGAGGTCAGTAACTCTGTGCTGGTGATAAATGCCAGGGGTCTTTTTGAAATAAGGGTAACATGAAAACTCTTTTGAAAATGATATGAGAAATACTGACAAGAGTGGACAACAAAGCAGAAAGAAGGGGTGCCTTCCCTGCCGCCCTCCTGGGGGTAGTGTTGGTGACCTTTAATTTGGTGTTAAATGACCTCTAAATCCTGTGGTTAGTGTTTCATGGCCAGAGTCAACAAATTTGCTGAGAACTGGGTAGGTTTGTAGAGCCCAATAGACAAACATGCGTGGGTGGGCTCTCCTGGACAAGACATGTTGTGAATGTTCTAGGTGAGTTTTCCATGTGACATTGGACTTGGTGATAAACTCTTGCCAAAGGGACTGTCACCTTCTAAAACGGTTTGGGCCACTCAGAACACCATGTCCTCATCTCAAGGCAGTGTTATCAGGAGGACTTGATGAAGAGCCGAATGACAGCATTGGCCAGGACTTCACTTCTGATTTGGGGCTAATATGAGGGATAATTAGGATTTAACGTACCAAATTTGCCAACTGCAGAAGGCCCTAATGCTTCACTGCTTAAGAGTATTATCATCATCATCATCATTATACTATTCTTGAATGTAGTTCCATTAGTCCGCAGGGCCCTATCCTGTCACTGTCCATTCTATCTATGGCCATGTATTATCCTTTGAGACTATCTGAAATCCTGTGTAGCTGAAAATGCCATAGTGCCTTCTGCACTTAAGCCAAAGGTGAAGCTCTTCAGGGACTGCATTTGGATACCCTCACATATCATAGTGAATGAGTCAAATCTACTAAAGCTCTAAAACTCCCACATCTAACCCATCCGCTGGCCATGAGCTTACTGTACATGCCTCATAGCCATCCATTTAGGATGTGATTGAATTATCATGATTCAGTATTGGGGCTGGGGAGATGGCACAAATATCTTGTTTACTCTGTGTTGGCCAACAGTTCCCAGGCATGAGGCCTCCCCTGAAGTGTGGCTAATATATTTAGTGAGTATAAATATATATGGTACTTGGAAAGATTAGGGGGTACAATGCAGAGTGTTAATTATTTCATGTATGTGTACTTAATATATCAATATAACAAAAGAGAGAAAGAGAGGATGAGGGAAAAATGTACAAAGAGATTGAAATAATTAAAACTGAATTGACCAGTTGAAAGAAGCAAAGAACTCTTTGGTCAGAAGTTAGAGAGTTTGGGAGACTTAGTCCTACATGGGTTGTCTTCATCAACGCTCTCCCCTAAGGCTCAGAGATCTGTGTGGAGAGGGAGTCAGAAAGATTGTAAGAGCCAGAGGGGATGAATGACTCCTAAGAAACAACAGGACTGATGTACTTTGGAATTCACAGAGACTCTTGCAGGAATCAAAGTCAGATAGAGTCCCAGTGCTGAGAAATGGGAGTGGAGTGGATGCTCCCCTAGCCAAGAGGCTATAAGCAACTGATACCCATTGGCAGTATGAATCAGTTTCCTCCAGTGGAGGCCCCATGCCTAGGAGTAGTTGACCAACAAACTCAATGGTAGATGTTTCTGTAGACTTTGAGCATTTTTTCTATTAGGTTTTTTTTTTTTTTTTTGCTTGTTTATTTTGATTTCTTTGCGTGTGTGTGTGTGTGTGTGTGTGTGTTCTCTTGTTTCATTTATTTATTTATTTACTTATTTTTATTTTGCTTTAAAGAAGAAAGGAAAAAGCCCATAAAGTTGGATGGGTAGGGAATAGGGAGGTGGGGGAGATCTGGGAGGAATTGGAGTAAGGAAAACATGATTAAAATAGATGGCATGAAAAATTGTTTTTCAATTAAGGAAAAGGTTGCCAGTGAATAAGACGCTAACAATTGGTTACTGAAGAAGATGGGCAATGAGAGTAACGTGAGTTCATCGAGGTCAACATAGAAGAGGCTAACCACATGTCGTTGACGGTGTCCTTTCATAGGAATGGAAAACATAGCACCGTCTTTCTTGCTGGGGCTGGGTACAATGACTTGAAACAGGGCTCCTCCACAATGGTAGGGCTAGTATTGGCTGAAGGGAGATAAAGAAAACATGACCAGCTGTGCCTGCTGGACCCGTGGGTCTAACAGACTTTTAGTTAGGAAGGAACTCCATACAGATGAACTGGAAGTTTCTTGTTCAGAACCAAGCGTCAACTTGATTCTCTCGTGCTTTGCAGGGAAAAGACGGCCTCTCAGTATTGTGCTATGCCCTCTTTGGGGGTTTTCTCTGTTGGCATTCTGAATTCCATTACCAGAACAGCAGCAGCGAGGTTTGCAAACCTCCAGAACTCATGACACTCTCCTGAGAGGCTGTGACTAGACTCTTTCCCACCTTTCCCTTCATTGACATGCAAAAAGATTACCTTAAGCCAGTCACCGCTCTGTTAGGTTCTACAGCTGTTTAGCATAGACGTTAGAAACTCATCAGGACACATGAGAGTGAGATGTGGTGGCCTGGATAGTGCACGGGTGACCCGTGTGACCCACTGAACAGCAGGCAGGTTAATTCTCCTCCTCTTCCTCTTCTTCTTGCTCATGCTCCTTCTCCTCCTGCCCTACTCTTTCCATTCTTTCTACTCCCTGCCCCTCCCCCCCCATAGACAGGCTGTGTAGCTGTGTAGCTCTGACTGGCCTGGAGCTCTCAGAGATCCATCTGTCTCTGCTTCCTGAGTGTTGGGATTAAGGGTGTGTGTGACCCAGCAGCCCCCTGCCCCAGATTAAAATTGTATTAAAAACATGTGCGTGGATACAAGTACTGTTGGACAGTGTGTGTCAATACTAATGTTACAGGAAGGGGCCTTCTGAGTTTAATTTAGTCAATTAAGTGATTTAAGCCTTCTCTACTTCAAGAATTGTGTCATCTTAACTTATAAAGAAATTGATTTTTGCTGGACAGGCTGGTACATGGCTTTAATCCTGGCACTAAGGAAGCAGAGGCAGGGAGATCCCTGAAAGCGTGAAGTCAACCTGGTGTACATAGTGAGGGTTTCCTAGGTGTGAAGACCTGTCTCAAACAGAGAAATAAGTAATATCTTAAAAAAAAAAAAAAAAAAAGCAACCTAAGGATTGTTAACACAATTCAATAGAAAATGAAATTTGCTAAGAGAAAACTGTTTAGGAAAATATCTGCATTTCAATAAGGGTCTTGTCAAAGAAGCAGATGTCTGGGATATTTAGCTTCATGGCGGTAACATTAATTTTAAAAAGTTGAAACTCAAGGTCGTATAGGATCATTCTCTTGAAGATTAAAACAGAAAGGTGGAGAGGTCGTTTGTATGAAATGTGGGTTACAAGAGAAGATTGGAGGTATAGAATCTGTAAAATGAACTGTGGGTCTTCGGTGTGGTCTGTATTTTTCCACTCAGTTCCTCACTTGTGCAATCTTCCGTTGTAGAACACAACATCCACTAAAGAGCAAATGTGTATGTCCAAGGGTTTGTTTAACTTAAAGAGATAACAACATCTTACAAGTTTTCTAAACAAAACCCGGCTGGTTCAAAGTTCTCTGGCCAGTGGAGCAATCAGCACGACCCTGGTGGTGCTCTGTTAAAGTGTCACCATGCGTGGGCTTCGGAATTTGCTTAGAGAAGCAGCGATAACCTTGGCTCTCTTTAACAGGACCTCAAATATATTAGTCCGAGACCCACATTCCACGTTTTAATCAGCAATGTTTACCTAGAGGTTTAGGTAATGAAACTCCACTTCAGGTTACTTTGGTTTGTAAAGCTGCGTGCTTCTTTGTCTGCTGATCTTGTGTGCACTTCTTCTTGATGCTCCACTAAACATTTTTTTCTTCTTAGAGCTTAACTTTATTCTGTATCTTCAGCTCCATATAAGGTAGCCTAAAAGAGTTGGGAGGGCTTGTCAGTGGTCCTGCAAACAACAGGTGTAGGCTTGTGACTTGATTGCTTAACTTGAGGCTGGGCCTCTTCTTGGCTAATTTCTTAGTTTCTGGAATAGAAATAGACCTTAGTTTTAGCATATAAACTAGATGATTCATCATTAATTAGTCATCAAAGAATTACATTCCCAAGAGAGCATCAAAGACAATAAGTGGATGCGGAACCCATCGCAGCTCATTCAATAGTTGTGTGATGGGTAAGAACGTCCTCAAGAAGCACCTTCGGGTTTCCGCAGTGATGCGTCCTCAGCTTTCTAGTGTGTAACCAAATGCAAACCGTTGTCATCTTTGATGTCACCCTTTCACATTTCATAAAAACAAATTTTTATTTGGCCTCTAGGCTCAGCCGATCCACTTTTGGCTATTCGGCCACCGGTTGGCAAATCTTCATGCTTGTTCATGGATTATCTATGTATTTTTTTGTTAATATTTAATTATTTCACAATTTCATGTTCAGTGATCATATTCTCTCCCATTATTCTGTCCTGTTCCCTTCTCCTTCCCATTGTGCCACTTCTTAAGTATTTTAAATGATGACTAGGATAGTGAAAAGTCATTAGACCCCTAAGTCATAAACAGCCATGTCTTCGTGCTGGTATTACCACTCAGCACTATTTTAACTTTTTCCACAGTGTTTGGGATGAAATTCAAAGCCTTCTACATGCTAGGCGAGTGACCTACCCTCGAGTTACAGCTCATCCTTAGCATACTTTTAACTAAAAACAATATTGAAGAGTAAACATAAATAAAAAGCAGTGTGTTACAGAAAATTCAGGTACGTGATTTTTCACATAGAATGATCACATACCATTTTACTATGAAATCAGTAATCTGACCTATATAATTCTAGGGCAATATAGTTGTATATTAAATGTATTAATTTTGTTACAAGAAGAGGAAAGAGGATAAAATTTATTGCTTTTCTAAGAGGAAATTAAAAAAAATCCTAATTTGAAGAACACTCTCACTCATTTAACAAATCTTTATTAAATGCCTGATGTTTTTTTTGCATTACTTGGTAGAGTGAGAATCCTGATGGGTGACATGTTAACCTTTAAAGGCCCCGCAGTCTAGCATGAGGAACTTCTTAGTATTAGGAGTAGGAAGCTAGGTACACTGAAGACCTTTTAATTGCAGGGTGGACATTTAGACTATAGTAATAATGTCCAAGAATCTTAAGTAGTTATGAGATTTTCATTTTCTAAATGCAATAACGCAATCTTAGTGTACGATGGGATTTCTTGGTTATGTGTTTTTCCAATACCAGCTTACTTTTAGTCACAAAGTCAATCAAAATGAATGTCAAAGTCTGTCTCATTTCCTGATGCACCTCTGACTCAGCATGTTTGTTCAGCGTGACCCTGTGTTCTTCGTTAACACAGAGGGAAGCTGAAACAGTTTGTCAGAAGGGGAGAAGGGGGTGCGACTCTTCGACACACGGCAGAGGGCAGCGGTTTAGAGTGCTGATTCTGAAGCCAAATTGCCAGGGTTTATACCCAACCCCACTACCTGATAGTTAAGAACCTTTGAATTAATTAACCCACTTGACCCAGTGCTTGAGGCACCTCATAGGTTAAGTGTGTGTGATAAAGCAATAGTACCTACTTTGGTTGTAAGGATCAAACATGTGCCTATGTGTAAAATGCCTAGAAAAGGTCACAGTAAATGCCATATAGGGTTTTTTGTTTTTATTTTTTGAGGGAGGGTGGTGGAGAGAAGCAGTTCTTTTCACTCACCGTATCCTACTCAGTTCTAATTCTGAGAGAATGGATGGTGTTTAGACACTAGGGGGAAATATTTATACTTTATAATGGTTTTTAGATATCAAAATTATAGGAAAGACTGGATGAATCATGGGGCACAAGATCTTCCTTTGATCAAGGAGAAAAGCAAGACCTCAGAAAGCTGAGTTACACGCGCGCGCACACACACACACACACACACACACACACACGTACACACATACACACATTATATATAATGTTTTTGATCTCATTTATATGAAAATTTCATAATGGAACCCATTATTGTATTTAATTAATATGCTAACAGGAACTTAATTCAAAGCAAGACTCTGAGATACACCTTCTATGATGCCAGTCATGATGGGGTGGCTATGCAGTTCCTTTGGGGGAGATTTCTTATGTTGTCAGTAGTGCCCCCTCATGTTTTGTACACAAGCCAAATAAACTCATTGGTTTGCTAAACAAACAAACAAACTTAGGAGTTACTCATCCAATATCCTTTTAAGTAATCCTGTATCAGACAGGTAAATCCAGCCTAGTAAGAACTGTTGGCTATGTGGACTTTTTGGATTATTTATGCCATACTGGATTCACTACAAAGTTTACCAAGATGAAATGAGATCCAACAGCTGTGACTTAGCCAGGCCACAAAAGAGGAATAACAAAAACCTTGGCTAAGCAAAGCTGAAGCTTCTTGATTTGAATTTACCATGAAGAAACCACCTTTACGTCCACTGTTCCGGAGGAGACCCATGTAGTAATAGTAGATATATGTCATAAAGCAAACTGATACTTCAAAGGAAAATAATTACAAATGCATTTAAAAGTTTTCTCCTATAAAGACTCTATTATCTCTTAGCTTTTCTTTTTGTTGTGGTTGAGTTCCTTATTGATCTTAAGATGACAATTGTACTTTAAGTCACTGTCCTGCTTAATGACATTTGCAACAAAGACACATAAAGAAAAAGTAGCTGCAGGCAGCTGTCAAGATCTTCTGCATATGCAAATTTATAAGTACTTGTGAGGCATATTGAGGATGTTGGTGTGTGGTTTGCTTTACTCCCTTGTTTTTTCATTCACTGGCCAAATATTTGCTGTGCCTATGCTATCCAGAAGCCCACCACTTAGTGGGCATATTCAGCCTCTGATATACTTCAGCTTTGATTTTTTATTCACCATAATTATCCTGAAATGTCCCCACAGACCTGCATGTAGACACACAACTCTAAGAGATGGGGTCTTACTACATTGCCTGTGTTGGGATTTTTTAACTCCTTAGCCCTGGCAGGCATGGAACTCAGGATCTTTCTGCCTCGGTCTTCCAAGTTAGAGTTATGGGCCTGCACACCATGGCAGCAGACTCCATCTTCAGTTCTGTGAATGCTATATGCTGGGCAGATTTATGCTGTGCACCCATCATTGTGATAGATGAAGTAGCTACACTGTACTGAGAATTGTCAGTTTTGTCTGCTTCACTTTCTTTCCTCTCTAACCCTGGTAGTTGATATTTTTGCCTCCATAATGCTTTCCTTTCCTTTCCTAAATGCTATGCTGTATGTAACCCTTTTCATCCTGCGTTCTTAGGATTAATAATATGCATTTAAATTTCTATTTCTTTTCATAGAATGATAATACATCTGCTTTTAGCACTGAATAATATACCCATTACATGGATATTTTTCAGTTCCCCTGCCCATCTACATATTAAAAGACATCTTGGAGCTGGGTATGATGGCTCCCACATATGATCTCAGCACTTGGAAGGCAGAGCCAGGAAGACTGCTATGAGTTTGAACTTGCTACTATAAGGAGTGAGACTGTATGAATAGAGGGGTAAGTAAATGAGTAAATACAATTTTAGTTATTTCCAGGCTTGACATTTAGGGCTAAAGGTTGTATAATATCTGTAACAAAGCTTTTGCATGGAGCTAAATGCCCATCTCTCTTGGATAATTCACCTAGTGTGGGACATATGGTTTGGACGGTAAGGTCTTTAAGCCCGTGGTCACATGTGTGATGGGGCTTCTTTCCCGGTTGTTTAATTGTCATCATTACATGTTCGATGACGTATCTGTTAAGAGCTACACCCCATATTTTATAAAGCTGGCGTTTCCTTATTGCTAAATCTGAAGAGTCAGCTGCACAATTTTTTTGTTTGTTTATTTTACTGAGCAGGGTCTTACCATGTAGCCCTGGCTGTCAAGGGACTTGTTATATAGACCAGGCTGGCCTCAAACTGACAGAGGTCCACCCGCCTCTGCCTCCTGAGTGTTAGAACTAAAGGAGTGTGCCACCATGTCTAGCTGGTGGTTTTAGTAGCAATTCTGTATGTTTCCCCCCCGAAATCTGTTGTGTGTCCTTTTATATTCTTGGCAGTGTCTAAGACCATAAAAGTTAATTTTATTGATGTTATTTATTTTATTGTAATTTCTTTTATTTGTAGATTGTGCCCTTTGTGTCATGTCTGTAATGTCATCCTCAAACTCGAGTCATCTAGATTGTTTTCATTTTAAAAATTTATTACAATTCATTCACATTATGCTCCGATTGTCATCCCCTCTTCCTGTTCCCACCCTCCCTCCCTCTTCCCCTCCCCTAGGCCTCTGTTAGGGGGACCTCCTCCCCCACCGTCTGACCACAGCTTATCAGGTCTCATCCAGATAGCCTGGTTCTCTCTCCTCTGTGTGCCTGCCCGGCCTCCCCACCAAGGGGAAGTGATCAAATCTGGGGACATCAGAGTTCATATTAGAGGCAGTCCCCACTCTCCCCACAGCTGTGGAGAACGAGCTGTCCATCGGCTAGATCTGAACTAGGAGTCTAGGGTCTCTGCATGGATTGTCCTTGGTTGGTGCATCAGTTTGTGCAGGGCCCCTGGATAATTTTCTTAAATCAATTTATGTCTAGTAGTATACACTTAAAGTTATTTTTTATGAAATTTCTATTTTTTTTTGGTCTAGACTATTTTTCTTTTCTCTCTCTCTCTCTCTCTCTCTCTCTCTCTCTCTCTCTCTCTCTCTCTCTCTCTCTCTCTCTCTCTCTCGCACGTGGTTGTCCTGTTGTTAGTGTGTTGAAAACACTGCCTTTTCCCTTTTGTGTTGATTTTAGTCCTTTTTCAAGCCACTGACTGTATTTCTACATGTCTGTTTCTAGACTCTGCTCTGTTCCTTTTGCCCTCCTGCACATTCTCCTGCTAGTGCACTGTAGTACCAGTCATTGTAGCTTTTAGTGAGCCTTAGAGTTGAGTGGTCAGTTCTCTGACTTTGTTCAATATTGGTTGGCTATTGTGGACCTTTTGCCTCTTCATATAAACTTTAGAGTCATCCTGCCAATCATTGCAAAATGAGTTGGCAGAATATTTGTCATTACTGTACTGACCCTACTAACCATCTTGAAAGAAAGTAAACAAGATAATGCCAAGTTTTTCTATGAATGGGCATTGAATACCTATGTATTTGCTTGTTTTCTGATTCCTTTAATCTGTTTTATAATTTTCCTTATACAAATCTTTTTTTTTTCCTTATACAAATCTTATAGAAACTTTCTTGTTAAGATTCTCACATTGAGCCAGGTGAGGTGGCGCATGATTTTAATCCCAGCACTCAGGAGGCAGAGGCAGGTGGATCTCTGTGAGTTCAAGGCCAGCCTGGTCTACATAGTAAGTTCCAGACAGCCAAGACTGTTACAGAGAGACCCTATCTCAAAAAACAAAACAAAACAAACAAACAAACAAAAAAAACACACACAAAAAAGCAAAAAACAAAAACAAAACAAAACAAAAAAACAAATAAAACAAACTTCTTCAAAGATTCTTATATTGCTACAGATACAACACAGCCTTACATTTTAGGCCCAGGAAAAATCATGGAAGAGGGAGAAGAAAGGCGGGAGGAGCCAGAGAACCAGGATGCCTGTTGCTACACAGTATCCTCAGAAGATGACATGGAATGAGCACCCACAGCGTCTCAACAGTACAGTTGCCCAAATAAGACCAGCATAATGACAACACCAAATGACACGACAATGTGAACAGGAGAAATTCTACAAGGTCCCGCACCTTGATGGAGAGCTATAGGTGGCCAATGGTTGCTGAAGAGGAGAAAAATCAGTTTCCTACAGGAATGAACTCTCACATAAGTTGTTTAATCCCTGGACACATGTGCATACAGGCAATGCTAAACTAACTCAGTAGGTTGTATACAGATCCCCCCGATGCACACACCAATAATTTGGGGGGGATATAGGAGGAGTTAGAGTTGGGAGGGAGGGGTTAGAGTGATACATATGCAGTGTTCGCTTATGAAGTTCTTAAATTTTTAAAAGATTTTTTTTTAGGTTTTTTGAGACAAGGTTTCTCTGTGTAACAGCCCTGACTATCCTAGACTTGTTTTGTAGATTAGGATGGCCTCGAACTCATAGAGACCTGCCTGCATGTACCAACAGGACCAGTGATGAAAAAAAATTCTCATTACAGATTTGTATCTACAGATATCCTTTTTTTCGAGGAGAGGCTAATGTAAAGCATATTGTCCTTTTAATTTTAAACAATTGTTGGTATGTAGGAAAGTAATGAATTCTTATATATTAACCCTATATCCTGAAACCTTTCTGTAATTATAGTGCAAAGAGTTTTCTTTGGTTCTTTCAGATTTCCTAAGAACACCAAGATATTTTAATTTATTTTGCAATTTGAATCCTATTTCCCCCTTTATTATTGCATTGAGCTGGATTTCCAGTACAATAATGAAAGGAACACTAACAGCCTAGTTTCTGAAAGTGTTCTTTATTTTCTTTTTTTAAAAAAATATTTTATTTAATTTTAATTTATGTGCATTGGTGTGTGAGTGTCAAATTTTGGAGTTATAGACAGTTGTGAGCTGCCATGTGGGTGCTGGGAATTGAACCCGGGTCCTTTGGAAGAGCAGCCAGTGCTCTTAACCACTGAGCCATCTCTCCAGCCCCACTTTATTTTCTTATAATGTAAATTCATTCCTATTCGGAACCTTTGAAGTAGAGACATTTCATCTTACTACATGCCTGGTATGTTTTCAGTATTCTCAGCTATATGAAAACAGTGATAGGGTCCATTTATAGCTGAGGAAACTGGGCACAGAGAAGTTACCTTTTCTAATGATAAAAGCTCATCCACAGTTGAGGAGGACTCACGCCCAGCATCCCATTGGTCACGTCTATCTTAATGCAGGAGCATGGGACTTAATTCTGCAAGTTAGCCAGTGTCTTGTTGTAGTGGGTGGTTTTTTATTTGATTGTCACTGCAGCTTTCTAGAGCTGCAAACTGTCACCCACATTAAAGGATGACAGGACTCCTTACTGACTCTTTCCAGGTGCAAGCTGCCAGCTAATAAACAACTGCCGGACTCATCAGGTCTCTTCCTCCCAGACCCAGGCTAGCCCTCGGAAGGCATTTGTGTGTGTGGACTTTCTGTAATTCATTTGCCCAAAGTACACTTTTCAATGGACATAGTTCACTCTTTGTCCATGACTGTTCTGTGAGGTATTTACCGTCTGCTTGGACTTTGCAAAAATTCTGTGGTAAAGGATTACACTGCAAATATCAGGTCAGTGGCCTTTGGAGGTAGATAAGCTGCTGTTGAGAATGTCTGAAAGAATTCATTCTTTAATGCACCCAGTGATTTCCACTGGAAGCTTCTTGTACAACAAAAGCACTTGCAAATGTTCAAGATGACTGTAAAGGATAAAGCATTGACTATTTGTATATAATACCAAAATTTAAAAGCACTCCGAATAAATGGAAGTGCATACCGCTTGTAACTGGCACTTATGGCCTCCTGTCTTGCATTGTAGGTATTATTTTAAATGTGTTTATCTTTCCCTCATCTTTACTTTTAATTTATAAAATCCTTGAGGGTGTTAATGTATATATCCGCATTAAGGCTTAATACTTTTTCTATACAGCATAACCCTGAGAACAGCTTTTGGACTAACTCTTTGTCCAAATCAAACAGCTGTATCTATTGATCTTATCCTTTGCACACGATGTTTACATTAGCACAGTCACCAAGATAGACTTCATGTCATGAAAAATACTGTATGTCACCCTGTTATTGGTTAATGCAAAGAGACTCTCCAATAGTTGCTAATGAGTTTAACTGAGTGATAATATGAAGACTTATCTACTGGCAACTTATAAGACCTACAAATAAGATGGGAGCTCATTAGCTTTCCTATCTGGATTAATTTGGTTTTCATTGTGTGGCCAATAGGTACAATCAATCAACTATACCTTAGTGAGTTCTCACAATGTATCAATATAGTTGCCTCCATTGAGTACTGTAGGCAATAGACAAATAAAATAACTAAGAATTTAGGACCTCTCATGTCTTTAGGTTCATATAAGCTAATGATAGAAGCTCTAACCTGTTTTGCATAGCAAGCTCATGACACATGTGTCTAATCTTTGTTGCCTGCCACCTGCACCCCACATTCTTGCAATTTTCTTATCACCCCACAAGTGCTTTTTTTTTTTTTTTTTGGCTTCCTCTGGCCTTTCCTCCACCCCAAGTCCTCTACCTTGTAGTACTGAGGCTCCCATCGTCAGCACTCAACCCTTCTGTGTGTGTACATGGTCCCTGTGTGGATAACCAGTAGGACAGTGTGGACAGCTGGGTACTTCTTTGCTCTGTTACAGGTATACAACTGCTATTGCCTCTGAACAATCTTGAAGTAGGACCCTATGGTGGTCCTAGTGTGCTTTATAAATGACAGAAGTGACGGCTAGTTAAACTGTACTAAGTGCTTGGTCTAAGGAGATGGCGTAGTAGGTAACAGCATTTGCTGTGCAAGCATGAAAACCTGAGTTCAAATCCCCAGCCCCCGGCATGGGGGAGAAGGGAAGATCGCTGGGGTTTGGAGGTTGCCAGCCTAGTTCCAGGTTCAGTGAGAGTCCCTGTCTCAAGGGATCGAGGTCAAGAATGATAGAGCAGGAGATCTGATGTCCCCCTGGGCATCTATAGCGCACGCACAGGTGTTGCATACCTACACACACAAGTGTGCATATACCCTACACAGAAACTACACATATGTACTCTATACAGTACACACATGCACTATATATGTATACACATAATTTTTTTTAGATTTAAATTTTATTTCATGTCAACATGTGTTGATATTCTTCACACTCAATTTGCATTATCATCTGGTTGAATCCTTGTAGGCATCCTGCTACCCTCTCCCTAATAATCAGAGGAGAGCCAAAGCACCTTGATGGAGTAATTTCCTGGTTCCCACATGGCAAGTAAGTGGTGGAGCTGGCATCTGGGGTGGGGCCTCCTTTCCCATGTCTGCACGCGAGTCAGAGTTCTCAGGCAGCTCTGACAGCAGAGGCTGGAAAGATGTGGGACGTATAGTAGATGCCCTGTCATTGTTGGCGCCATCAAAGTGAACGACAGCATAGACTACGCACAGTAGCTCCATGGGGCAGCCCGGCGTCCTCTCCACATTCAATCAGTGCTTATAGGAAGCTCATCCTCCCAGAGCCAGCACCCTGCTTTTTTTTTTTTCTTTTTCCTGCTTGTTTCCTTCCCTGGGTTTGTGTTTATCGTCCCAGACCGCTCTGCTCCTGCTTTAGGCAGCGGTTTTGTAACTGAGCAGACGCCCATCTTCAAACATTCCACGGATGGATGCTTCGCTTACCTGGCTTAGGTTGAAGGGTTATCATCAACACAATCAGAGGCAAACAGGCTCATAGCCCATCTTCTTACACAGCAGCAAGTTCGTGTGGGCTTGACATCTGGGATTAGAGTTGTGAAAGCACATTCTTCTGTGTATTTAGTGGCAGTGGCAATGTGATAAATGAAAAGAATATATTCAGTGAGACTACATGCTGTTTGAAATAGCCGTGGGGACTATTTAAAAAATATTAAATTAAATTCATTATTGACTGACACACAAAAACACAGAAGTTGTACCAAAAGTGTAGCTCAGTGGTAGATAGAACATTTGTATACCATTTGCAAGTCCCTGGGCTTAATTCTCAGCACAGCAAAATACCAAATAAAAATTATGTTTATCAATTGGGTAGCATCTGATATGTTGATTAAGTACACATTGTATAGTTTTAAAATCATATTTATGTCATTACATTTTTTATGTATAGGTATGTGCTCTGAGGATAGGTACTCATCAAGGCCAGAGATTAGGACCTCACTAGAGATGGAGTTATATGAACTGCCTCCTGTGGGTGCCAGGAACCAAACTTGGCCCCTCAGCAAGATCACTTTATGTTCTCAACTGCTGAGCCACTTCTCCAGGCCAAAACATTGTATAATGTTTAAGTTGAGTTAAAATATATCTATTTCTCCAAATATTTTTTTTCATTTTGTTATGGTAAAAACTTTAAAAATCCTTCTTTTATCTTTTAAAAATCTCTTAAAAATCTTTTAAAAATCTTTCCTAAGCAGGTTGTGTGTGTGTGTGTGTATATATATATATATATATATATATATAAAGGCTGTAAATTTAGGAGTGGTTGGGAGGACATGAGAAGGGTAGGAAAAGGAGTGAAGAAATGATATAATTATATTTTAATTAAATAAAAAATGTCTATCAGTGTTGTTGTTCTTTAATTTCAATGTGCTGGGTAATAGCACAACAAGTTTTCTGGTCCCATCTAACTTTAACATGACAGCCATTGACCTATTGGTCCTGATTCTTGCCTTTCTGCAGCTCTCCTCATCTCTGGTAACCACCATTCTACTCCGTGAGATCAGCTGTTCCAGAATGTGCACATGATCAGATTATGGAGCACTCATCTGTCTGTCCCTGGTTTATTTCCCTTAGCGTAATAGCCCCTAGGTCTCCCCATGGTTTTTGTGCCTTGGTGAACACTGTTCCACAGAGACACAGCTACACTAAGCGCTTTGTTTTCTAGGCTGTAATTATGCCAATACTGTAGTAGTTTTGAGGGACTCAGAGAACAGCCATACCGTCCGTTGTTTTTTAAATACCAGGAATTGAACCCAGGGCCTCATGCATGCCAGGATAGTGCTCTACACTGATCTACATCCCAGACCCCTAATTTATAATCTGCTCTGTTCACTGGTTTTGGATTTAGGCACGTTACTTAATCTATATCTTTCTGTCTTAATGTTGGTCTTTATAAAACAAGGCAATAATGATGTTCTGAAATAAGGGTTTCAGGGAAAACAAATGCACTGATGTATGTGCATAAGTACTGCTGAGAGCTGATATATTTTGGGCATTTTATTAATTTTTGTTAAACACATTACAGTCCCTGGCATTATTTCCCTCCAAAAATACTCAAGCTCAGTGGGGTTACCAAGCATCCAGCTGAATGTGAAGGCCCTTGAGATGTTAGCATTTGCACTCTTCCAAATGCAAAACTAATATAACAAGTAGAACAATATTTACAAGTATTAAAAAAGTGTCAATTTAATAGACCATATAAATAGAATAGCTATTTACGAATATAAGTAATTTACTTTCTAAAGTACATTTAGAGAAAAATTAGATAAGTGTCAGAAGATGGTAACCAGCTGTTTTTGAACATTCTGTGCTCATGTCAAGTGGGTCTCATGAGAACTGATGGATCTCCATTCATTTTCAACAGTGATTGTAGGAGGAAAAAGATTTTATGTGATGAAAAAATACAGGCAAGCAGAATAAAGCCATCACAGATGGCACCAATGCTCCCATCTGCAATGATTTTTATTATTTTCTGTGATTCTGGGGATTGAACTTGGGGCCTCGTATGCATCCTATGACTGCGCTCTGTCCTGAATTGATCAATTCAGTTATAAGCTATTCATTTTTCCTAACTGAGAATTACTTTCACAACACACCAGTCACTTCACAGTTGTGTGAAAACTAATTGAAGGTGGCTGAGGATTGAGACATTACAGTGTTATAAAAGTGTTTCTGGCAGTAAAGATCTTGTTGTAGAAGAAAAGTCAAGGTGGATAGAGATTTTTTGAATTGTGATTAAGAAGTATGTTTGAGTTAACAGAACACAGAACTTAATCCCAAATCTTTAAGTTATAAGCAGAGCATCTTTCGACACAGAGTAAGTTAGCCAGCCATTTCCTAGTGTGTGGATAACAAAGGACATTAGAGACAGCTACATTTGAAATGTGCACATTGCGATTTAAAATAAGTAAACATGTAAAGACGTGACTGTGCGAGCTTCCCTATTTAATAAAGGACTGTTGGCAGCCTTTCCCCATTCTCACAGGCACATTGCAAATGTGATGTTTCCCTGGATTACAGTTCATGAGCCAAAGAGCCATCTTCATGCTGGCGTAGAGTGTTATAATTGTCACTTTAATTTCATTAGTTAAGGAGCCACTGCACGTATCTATCTGGTGAGGGGCCACGAATATGTTTTTTTTTTTAACCACAAATGATTTTTTTTTTTTTGCAGGGTGGCCAAGACACTGGGAGATAATTCATATTTGAACTCGTGCGGCACCACCCTCTTTCCATACTAACCTAAGCAGAGTATCAAAGAATGCGTGTGTGAAACAGGACTTCTTTGAGATTGATGTTTGTGTATCCGGGAAAAGGAGGCACACTGTAGTCACCAGCATTTGGGTGGTGAATGCAGTGGGCTGGATCACTGGACCATTGGAAGAGACTTCAATATGCCTAATGGCTAGACTGGTTTTAGCCTACTAACCTCTTTTCCTCTACCCTACCCCTGTAACCATGCGAGTCCTCATTGCATTCTAATGAGAAAAGTGGGGGAGAACATATGATCTGTGGAGTTGCTCATGGCTGCTTGCCACACGTGCAGCTCTCTGCTCATTGGTCAAGTTAAATCAATGAATGTTCTGAATGGCTCCTTGACCCCAAGGCATGTGTAAGACTGAGTTTGGGATACAGTGAGCTCAAGACTTGACTTGTGCTTTCAGGGAACTCCTTATAGGCAAGATGTAGGGCACACATTGTAAATTTAAATCGCACCGAAACATTGATGTAACAAACTTAGTGATTAAAAAATAAATAAATAAATAAATAAATAAAAAGAAAAAGAAAAAGAAAAAGAAAAGAAAAAGGAAGACTGAACAAGCAATTTCTGAACAGCCCAGGAGAGACTCCAAAGTTTACCAGCCAAAGTTCAGCCTTGGCTAATGTTTACAAGGGACAACTAACCTTCTGTCCTAGTGGACAGGACCTATGTGGTAACATTTGGAGACACATGGGACCACTGCTCCAGGCACGTCCCATCCTGAGCGAGATTCCATCCATTGTGTAGTCAGTGGCAGAGTCACTGCTCCTCTGCATATCTGTATGTTAGGGGAGGTTAGCTATGATTTGCAATCATCGAGCCATGAGAAATGGAAATTGATATGGTTATATAGTAGGGAAAAGGCACCTGGAAATTAGAGGCTGGCTCATAGTGGACGTCTGGAGCACATCCTGATAGGGACTCCAAGAGAGCTGTTAAGTGGGTGTGGATGGCAGAGGGGGACCAGAGAGTTACAAGGAGTTTAGTGAGGAGCTGGTGAGGGGGATGAGTGGGACAGAGCAGCTTTTCTTACTCTTTGAATCTTCTCTTTCTGTTTATTGATAACACTGCCTTGATCATCTCCACCCCCCCCCACACACACCCATGGTCACCTGTTCTTAAAGCTTTAATATTTCTTAAGATTTCATCATGGTTTTGGTCTTCGTGTATCAGTTTACTTTCTCCCCAGGCTAATTGTTTCCATGTTTGAGAACTAGTCTTACCAAGTAGCCTAGGTTGACTTGGGACTTGAGATCTTTCTGCTTCAGACCCCTGAATGTTGTAATTACAGATGCTTGGCACCCCACGGCAATTTCTCCTTCTTCACAATTCACAAGTAGTGTTCCTAGGTTAGGCTTTGCCTGGGACCTCTATTCCTCTAATAATCAGCTCAAGGATCCCTGCTTTTAGGACACTCAAATATGCCTGGAATTTAGCATGTACAGACTGCACAGTCACCTGCTATATCCCTATGGTCCTTGGGCTAATGCTTTTCAACCACCGAGTCATAGTCGGACCCAGAAGATTCTCAAGGCAGTTTGAATAGGGAATTCCACAGTCAGGGTCCCTCAGTCAGGGTCTAGAAGAGGAGGAAGGCAAGGCTTTGGTGGCACATGTTATTGATTTTATTGACATCCAGGGACAAATAGGCTGAAGGGCAAAGGAGGTTTTCTAGCACATTAGAGAAAAGGGCTTTCTTGTTAGGTCCAAGGCTAATATTATTCTCGGTCTCTCACTAGTATTTCTATGGCTCTCCATTTCTAAACCATGGATAGAGTTTAAGATCATGTCTTCTGGTGCAGAGATTACTGCATTAATTCTCTGGCTAGTTTTTCTACTCGCATTCCTCTTGCCATGCTGGGGTCATCTTTCTGAAGCATAAATCAGATTATATCATTGAACCAATGAAGCCATTCAACAGCTTTTCGACACAAGCTGAACTGTTTACTATAGCTAATGCGACATACAATATTATCCTCTATATGTTCTATACATCTTCTGTACACACACCGCATCTCACACTAGGCTTCCCCATAACCCTTGGTTGATCTTTCTTAGTTTTACTTTTTTTATTCTTGTTCTGGCTTAAGCAGTGCCTCATGCTATTTTTTTTCTTTTTTTACTTTTAAAGGCTATTTTCTCTTCAGTATTCATGCTCATTAAAAGCCTTTTAGCTTATACGTATTACCCTCAGTAAAACCTGCCCAGATCTCAGGCCAGTGGTGTTCCCAGGTCATGGCTGAGTCAGGAATATTGCTTCATCCCTAATTATCTGTGTGATCTAGTTGATCAGTCATTTTAGGTACACCATTCACCTAGATGATCTGTTGCTTTCTTCAGGGAAATTACTTTTTTGAAAGAGCTTGTACTGTTAAAACATCCCTATCCCCATACTTAGCTTGGAAACCCAAACCATTGAAAATTCTGCCTTTTTTCCCCCCTTGCCTGCCAGCTTACCTTTCATTCCTTTTTAAAAAAAATTTTCTAATAAGACTAAATTTATTCAATACCTTAGAGTAAAGATTTTGATTATAAGTATCCAACAGTATAAAAAGCACAAAAAAATCTGCAGATTTCTAATATATTAATACAAAGTGCATGACTATGTATAGTACATCCTACAGGCAGAGAGTGCTCCTTCCTGCAGGAAGTCCCACCCTCTTCTAAGGTGGAGGCTGAGGCTACTTCTTTCATTTGGTCTTTTGGGAAAGTTTTGGAAATTAGCCATCTTCACAGCCTCCTCCTCCTCTCACTTTTCTGCTTGCTCATCCCATTTCTCTAGCTGCCACTCCCTCCACCCTCACCAATGTTGCTCCGCAAGCCCAAATTCATCCAGTGAAAGCAAATTGTAACTTTTATAGTCCTTTGAGTTGCATAGGCAGCTAAAGAGGTTGCAACCCACACATCTTTAGGCATGAGTTGGCTTCTTCTTTTTTTTATTTTTTTATTTTTTTATTTCAAACCTCCTCTCTACTATCCTAGCTACACTACGCATTCTGCATGCACAGTACCTCGCAGGGATGAGCTAAAACTACTTTCCAGTGTGCCTGCCTCTCCTGTTTGATGATGAGCTTCTTGAAGCTAAGAATGCCTTATTCATTTTTCTTTTATACCCACAGTCTAGAAAATAGCCTATATTACGATGGCCACCCAATATCCGTTGGGCATGAGTAAAGCATGAGGTGACACTGCTTAAAATAAGATGAAACATTACTTCGTGCCTTGTGCTCAGTCAGCAGGACATGGTGCTTGTTGATGCCAGGGTATGTTTGTTCTTAAATACCATCATTCCTAATGTGTTTGCCTTGGCCAGTGTCCCATTTAACCGCAGAAAGACATTTGGACTGATCAATAAAGCTATCTACCACTAAAGCAATAGGAAATGGCTAACTTACATAACTTAGTATGTGGCTGTGGAAAGAGTATAGATATAAAAGTGAAATGACTGAAATAGCAGTTATATACATTTTAGCTGCTTATTTAGACTCCTGATGTTAAGCAAACTGGAGCTGTCACTACTGTGAATTGGGGACGTCTGGGAATGAGTACACTGGTGTCATAAGTTTCTGATATTAGATCCTATTCTATTTGAATGCATACTTTGCCATGGTATTACTCACTGAAAATTTTTCTTTTTTTGCAGGAAAAAAAAAAAAAGCTCCCTTCAAATCCACACATATTATTTTAATAAAGAAATTTTTAAATCAATATCAGCATCATAAAAAAGTCAATTTGAACAATTCAACACTGAAAAAGCCAATAATATTTGCAAATCATTTGGCAAACATTTATATTACACAGCTTACTGTAATTAAGCTAGAGATGCATCTCTAATACTCTAAAGAAAGATATGCCATAGACAATTATTTATTATTTGACATAAGCAAAATTTACAGATGATTTGAGACCAGATAATCTATTTCTCATTGTCATACCATTCATAGTTATTTGCAAAATTCATTGAAATTTCAGGACTTAAATTTAAGTTTTAGCTGGGTGATAGATTGGGAAGTTTTAGGTAAGGACTGGCACTAGGAGATTCTAAAATAATACATTCTAAAGCTATAGATATGATTATAAGTAAATATTGTCCTTTAATGAAAATATTCTAAAGGTGAACCACAAAAATTTCAATGTAAGAATACCTTAGCTATTGTTTTTTGTTTGCTTCTTTGAGATAGAGTTTCTCTGTCTAGCTTTGGCTGTCCTGCAACTTGCTCTGGTCTTGAACTCAAAAAGATCCTCCTGCCTCTGCCTCTCAAGTGCTGGGATTAAAGGTGTGCACCACCACCGCTTGGCTACAACCTATGTTTTATAAAAGATTGTACAATTTTGCTTTTGTGACTTTAGTCTTGCAGCTGGTGAGTGTTTTGCGTTGTGTTGGAAGACACGCAGACGCTGAGCAGAGGTCGAGCGACATGTTTCCTCAGGACTGAATTCTGTCTGCAGCAGTAACTAAGAGCAGAGTCACCAGTGCTTCCATTTTACATGCTCTGCTTGCTGATCTACGGAAAATAGAGAAGTGTGCAGGCACTGGGTATGGTTTTCTTTAACTGCAAAAACATGAACTAGAAAAACTTGTTCAATTAATACGGTTTGGATAAGTTTTACGAGAAATGCCTGAAAAGCAGCGATTCAGTGGGGCTTGAACTAGTTCTCCCGCTTGGAATCCCCAACCTTATGCATCCTTTCCCTCTGTTTAGGACGCCGGCTCATTCCGTAAGACTGTCACACGGGGAAGCACGCAGTCGTAGCATTTCAAGGAGGAAGGAACTTGGGGTAATTTTATTCTAGTTGATTTACATGGCATGGAGACACAGCAGATCTGCATGTCCAAGTCTGAGCTGAAGTAAGCTGCAGAATCAGTAACTAAGAAAGAAACGGGGAGACAATAGAAAATTTGAGTGGCATAGGCATAAATTCCAGAGGCTCAATCTAACAAGAAGGCAGGGCAGAAAAGTGCTTTTTTTTTTTTTTTTTTTTTTTGGTTTTCTTTTCTTTTTTTCTTTTTCTTTTTCTTTTTCTTTTCTTTTTTTTTTTCTGGCATTGGGATTACGGTTAAAAGGATAAAAGAGATTGAACAGATAAAACAAACTGAAAATAGAAATTTTGTGTGTGTTTAATACCCACTCAACAGTGCTTTGATGAAAAAAAACTGTACTTTAAGTGGATACCAACCTGTTGGGTAAAATAACTGTTTTCAAAATGCGTTTCCTTCCCACTTTTCCCTTCCCTTCGCCTCCCTTTTTAAAAGCAATTGTTTGTTTATAGCAGGGTCTCATGTATCTCAGGCTGGCTGAGTATCAGGACTACAGAGCCTTTACCATGCCATCTACCATTTCAAAATAGGATTCCGTAGGAACAGATTATCTCCCAGTAAACAAGACAATGCCTACCAGCAGAAGTACTTATGCAGCATTGGACAGCACAACACAACAGGGTTTAGGAACTCGTGCTGGTGTAGGCTGCCTCTCCCCAGCATAGCCATCTTGGGTGTTGGCTCAGTCTAATTAGCACTGTACTCCACTCTATGTGCAGTGCTTTAACTTATAATTCCAAATGCAGCCGCCACCCACCTATTCTTTTTCTTTTTCTTCTTTGTTAAATAATATTTTTCTTGTAAGAGTAACAATGTCAAAACAACCCAAATACCTGCGTAACGATGTCCTTAAAAGTAATGGCACACTTTTTTTTTTTCAGTAGAAGCCTCATCTCTTGAGTGTAAACATGCACCATTGACCATTCACAATTACGCAACACTGTTGGCACAGTCGTTGAGAACATGAAGTTATTCTCTGAACTAGAACTTCACAGCGAATACTGTTTGGCAATCTCATTTTATTTTATTTTATTTTTCTGGTCAAATAATCCTAATGAAATTTAAATATTCTTTTATTGTCATTGAATTAAACATTCTCTTGATCTTAACTATCCCAATGCCATCAAAATCGGAGCAACTTAGTAATTTATTAAGGCGTTTCCTGTTTCCCTCACGACTGCTGTCTCCTCTCACACGGCCCTTTCTCTGCTCAAAGTTTCTAATCTTAGTGAGAAATTATGAAAAAAAAAAAGAGTATGGAAGTGTTAGCAGAAAGGGACAAAGGCAGGAAGGGGAAAAAAGAGGAGGGACATTGCCACAGCATCTAGAAGAGCGGCCAGGTGCTGCCATGATGGTGACATCTGTTACCCAGCTATAGATTTGAAGTGTTGTTTTTATCCTTAACTACATATGGAGACACTTGTGCTTTATAAAATGAAGAAATTACCAACGTCAAGACAGATGAGACAGCCTGCATTATCATTTCAAAATAACTGCTACCTTCCCACTAGGAGCTCCTTTTAAAGAGGACCACTAGGGAGACCCAGATCAGAGAAATCTGGTTGTCATTTGCGCTTCACCAAGGCCACAGCAAGTTTTGTTTTCAGGTATGCTGACTGCAAAGAACCCTTATTTCCCCTGATGAGGTGGGTCTTTTCTTCCTGAAGTTATTTTTGTTGTTGTTGTTTTTTTCAGTTTTTTATTATGAATTTATTCAGATTACATCTCAATTGTTATCCCTTGATTGTCTCCTCCTGTTCCTCTCTCCCTCCCTCTGTCATCCTATTCCCCTCCCCAGGTCTGTGACAGAAGGGGACCTCTTCCCTTACCATATGGTCACACCCTATCAAGTCTCATCTTGGTAGCCTGCCTATTCTTTCTCTGAGTGCCACCAGGCCTCCCCACCAAGGGGAAGTGGTCAAATATGGGGCACCAGAGTTCATGTCAGAGTCAGTCCCTGCTCTCCACCCAACTGTGGAGAATGTCCTGTCCATTGGCTAGATCTGAGTAGGAGTTCAGTGTTTACTGCATGTATTGTCCTTGGTTGGTGCAGTAGTTTGAGCAGATCTGCCCATCAGGATGTTCTTCTTGTAGGTTTCTAGGACCCTCTGGATCCTTCCATTTTCCCATTCTCCCATATTTCTCCCACCTAGAGTCCCAATAGGAGGTTTCCGCATCAATCCCAATCTCCTGGTCAGTTAAGACTTTCATGGGACATCCCTTTTGCGCTAGTGTTCAATTACAAATGAGTATATACAATGTGAGTCTTTCTGAGTCTGAGTTAACTCACTCAGTATGATCATTTCTAGTTCCATCCATTTGCCTGCAATTTTCAGGATTTCCTTCCTTTCCTGAAGTTATTTTAAAGAGACTATTTTAAAACATAGAATGAGATATAAAAGGCAGTTGCTGAACAGGCCAACTCAGTTTTCTTTAAAAAAAATTTTTTTTTTGTCTAATTTAGTTCAGGAAAATAGTTTATAAGCTATTATGATGTAGTGAAGGTCTTAGTTATATGAAAACTGGAGCTCATAGCTCCTTCAGTTTTCTCTGAGGCACAGGAAAACTTGCACTAATGGAGAACACTGCAGGGATTATCTTGTGAGTCCTCTGTCCACTGGCTTTTGAAATGATACATCAGAACACAAAGCCTTCCAAATGCTCATCCCCAAGACCCTGTTTTCAGTAGGAGAAAGGAGAAATGTGAGGGGGCAAGAGGTGGTGAAAACTCAGGATGTATAGTATGACATGATCACAGAATAACATATAGAGCTATTTAAGTTGAAGCATTTATCCTACTAGAGAATTCTGTTGCATCTGCTTAACAAATGCAGTGAATTAATGAGACTGAACTATAGCAGGAAAATTTTGGCTTTAGGGGTACAGACAGGTATAATATCAAAAAAAGGTGATGTTCTCTGCGTGATGCGTCTTGATACATAAATAGCCTTACATCAAGTCAGCACAACTTTTTATACTGCTAGGTACCTTCCATATGTTAAAATTCTAGACAAGTCTAAAAGTTCTGGATGAAAAACTAGAGCATTCACTAGTCTAATTATTGCTTAGATAAATCCAATAAATGTAGCATTATCTGTGTATAATGATTCATCGTGGTTAGCCAAGCAAGAAGAAGATGAAAACCATGAAAGTGTGCTTCACAAAGCATCAAGTATAACACAGTAATGAAATATGAATGTTCGGAGAACTTCATACCAAAAAATACTCAAAACTAAAAGCACTAATCTCAACATTTATTTTTTGTTTAACTATCAAACACAGCTTCAAAATGTGATGGGCTCTTTCAACAATATCATGAAAGTACATGATGGAAAAAAGGGGGAGGCTCAAAGCATTCCTACCCAAATAAGAAGCAAGACAAAAGTGCCCACTGTCTTTACTCCTATTCAGTATAGTGCGTGAAATCTCAGCCAAAGCAAAAAGACCAAAATAAAACAAAACAAAACAAAACAAAACAAAAACTAGGGAAAGGATATGAATATGAGAAGAAGCTAAACTATCCTTGTGTGAAGATGTGATTCTAGATATAGAAGACCATGCTTGTCTCATATATTTGGCATGGGACAGGCTCTCACTGCCTATAGAATAATAATATTCCTCCATAGGTGCCATTCTCTCCATTGGGCAGATTTCCTACAGATGATTTTGTACTTCCTGATAAAAACCACTGCTTTAAACTTATAATGAACAAAATTATCTAGTTAGATATAGTTCTAGTCAAGGGACTTAAAATCAATAGTCCTACTGTAACTCCCTTTTTATGTAATGGTTGTATCTATTTTTAAATGAAGAAAATTTTTCCCATACATAGATAACCTTTGTACTAGATCATATGAAAACCCAAGACATAATTTAACAGTTGTTGAAACTATTTGCTTCACCCAAAATGTGTCTGTCTGTTTATATGTGTGATTGTCTTTATATATTGTCTGTCTGTCTGTCTGTCTGTCTGTCTGTCTCTCTCTCTCTCTCTCTCTCTCTCTCTCTCTCTCTATATATATATATATATATATATATATATATATACATACACACACACACATATATATTTATTTATATCTGTATGTTCACATATATGTGGATGAATAGTGTCTTTGGGAGCTCCCTTATTTTGTCTATTGTTTCTATGTGTGCATGTGTGTGTGTGAGGCTCATAAAAATCCTCTTGCTTTGTCTGCCAAGGTGTAAATAGCAAGGCCACCAGGCTGGACCTTTAAGGGTTAAAGTGTAAATAGCAAGGCTACCAGCCTGAAAAACAAAGAGCTGAAGTATACAGAGAAACACCAGCCACTAGCTGAGACCCACCTTGGCTTAACCTGTGTGCTGGAGCTGGTCTCTAGCATCCTGGCACCAGAACAGGGCCCTGAGAAAGGTAAGTCTAGAGAGGACCTCACCTGGGCTGCTGCCAGGCCCCTAGCAGAAAGTGAGAAAGGATAGGAGAGCAGTTGGAGTTGAAATTGCCTGTTGCCACCAGCACAGGTTGATAAGCTACGTGCTACCAGCATCTAGCTGTTTTCTCTTGGGTACTGACACCTTTGCGTACATTCTCTTAATATACCTCAGGCTGAGGCAGGTTAATCTCCAGACAGAGGGTCTTTTTTATCAATGGGAGATACAAATACTAGAGGGCTTCCTAATATGAAACAGAAACTGGAGGAGCCTTTTGAGGAACTTATTGCCTGGCTGATGGAGACAGTAAAAAAAAGTAGTTTCTAGCTCTGAGGTAAAAGATACCAGTTTAAAGCAACTGGCCTTTGAAAATGCTACACCTGTCAGCCATTACTGAGACCAATTAGAGAATCTGGAAATATTTCTAATTTTACTGAAGCATGTACTGAAGTTGCTCCCTCATCCTTACAGCTGTTTTTCTTTTTATTATTATTATTTATTCAGATTGCATCTCAATTGTTATTGCCTCAGTTGTATCTTCCCCGTTCCCTTCCCTCCCTCTTTCCCATTTTCTCCCTATTCCCCTCCCCTAGACCGCTGACAGAAGGGGACCTCATCCTCCACAATATGACCACAGCCATTTTTTTAAGGCCAGCCTGCTACTGGTTTTTAACTAGGGAAGAAAAATGAAAATCTGATCAGGGGAACATGGCTTAAGGCCCCATGAACTTTCCTACTCCTGATCCCACTCAAGGCACAAGTCCAAGCATGCCTCTGTGGCTGTGCCCTTGCTGCGTGAGAGGATCCCACTGGAAGAGGGAACGGCACTCCCTTATCTGATATTACTGTACCTCCTAACTATGAAAGACGACCATTGAACCAGGGAAACTGGGTGAGGGGACCACCACAGGGCCCCCAAATAACAAAGGTGACCCAACAGCCTCAGACAACCTATCATCAGCAAAGGACTATTCAACAATAGCAATGGACAAACCCAGGTAGTGCAGGAGTACATCTCTGCCCCGCCTCTTTATAGAAAATAAATATGGTGCCTGGGGTGATGCTTCTGATTTCACTGGAGAAACTGAGGTCATTATAAAAATTTCCTACCAAAGCGGTTTAAGTCTATTCAGAAGAGAAATCTGCTTAGCTGCTCTCACTCCTATATTAGGGTCTTAACAAACAAGCAAGCAAACAAAATTGAAATAGCTACCTGTGTGGTGAAAGAGCCACTCCAAAAGAGTCACACTAGGCCTTCCACTAGGCCTTGAAACACCTTTAAGAAACAAACGAAACAGACATATGGAGAATAATACACGACCTAAGAAAGATATTTGATATTATAGAAGGCATGGGAACCCCTCAGCCTGGGCTACTGTCACTTTCTGTCATTCTGAAGATGATAATATTGTCATCGAGTCTCCAAGATTGCCTTTTTACCACTCCCCTGCATCCTATGACTGTCAACACTTTGCCTTTTGTTTAACTTTACCTAAATTCCAGAGACCTTATTTAAGGTACCAATGAGAAGTGTATCCTTAGGAATATATATATATATATACATATATATATATATTCATATATTCATATGTACATATACCTCCCTACTCTTTGTTAGAGCTTTGTGGGCATTGCTATCTTACAAGTCTATAAAGTTTATTCTCACGTTTACCTTATTCACCATATGGATGATACTTTACTTTCTTATAAAGACAGGGCTTATTTAGAAGAGGCCTTAAAGCTCTTAATTGAGCAGTTGAACTCTTAAGGATTTCATGTGCCTCCAGAAACGTTCTGATACAATCTCCATCTTATATACAGTCAGCCACCAACTTCTAGACCACAGAGCCTTAGATAAAGATATATGGAAAAGGATAGAAATAAACACTAAGAACTGGTTTGCAAAAAATTGGAGGTAAAGATAAGCTTCCTGCTGTATATCCTATTTACAGCCTGATTAGACAGACGCTAACATGTGATGAGAAGCTCCCATAAGCTCCGGAGGCCTCAGCCCCTCCCTCCTTTGTCGTAGCCTCAAAATAGTGCTTTCCCCCTAGTACAAAAGCCTAAAAAAGACAGCTCAGGAGAGGATAATGATGTATGGGGGAAAGAGTTAAGCCAGGAGGAGAAATCTAACTTGGAGAGGGAGGCAACAAAGTACCCTAATTCTAACTGCCCACCTCTCTCCCTCCCCCATCCCCTCCCACCCCCCACTCCCCCACCCCCACCCCACAACACTTGTTCATAAGCTACTCCTCAAAACCTTTTTAAAAATGTAAATAGAAACTAAAAGACACTCAAGAGATTTACTGCCATTGGACTGGGCCCTCAAACATTAATAAACTTTTAGGATGGGAAATGGAAACTAGTACCTCCAGGAACTGGTGATTTGAGAGAGAGGGAGAGAGAGAGAGAGAGAGAGAGAGAGAGAGAGAGAGAGAGAGAGAG
>OU015756.1:26711588-26731558 GCA_907169655.1 Acomys percivali | reverse complement strand
CTTCTTCTTCTTCTTCTTCTTCTTCTTCTTCTTCTTCTTCTTCTTCTCCTTCTCCTTCTCCTTCTCCTTCTCCTCCTCCTCCTCCTCCTCCTCCTCCTCCTCCTTCTTCTTCTTCTTCTTCTTCTTCTTCTTCTTCAGATTTATTTATTTATTATTTATACAGTGTTTTGCCTGCATGTGCATCTGCAGGCCTCTACTGTGACCAGACTGATTTTACTTTCCCCTTAGATATCAAAATAATCAATAGGGGATACTTGTGAATTTAGGTGTAAGGTATCTTTTAAAATTTTTGCTTGGATGGAAGGTGCAACTAAATGGCAGGGTTCTTGCCTAACATGCACACGGTCCTCCTTTCAACTCCCCACCCAATCCAATTATCTTGGCATGGTGCTGTCTGAAATTTTTGAACGTGTGTATAGAAGTGTTCTTTTCCAAATTTTTTACAACTGGATTCTTTTTTTCGTAGCTTGATGCCCTGAAAGACAAAGCATTGACTTCATCTGCCCGCCAGAGACTGAAGTGTGCCAGCCTGCAGAGGTTTGGAGAGAGAGCTTTCAAAGCATGGTACATAACTTTATTCTTAATATCACAGTCTGTGTCTTTATACTGATAACTGTCCAATGAAAAAGACTATGCCTTTACGTGGCACTTTATGAAAAGCTGACAGAGGTGAAATCAGAATAACAGTAATAATTTGACATTTTTTGCTTCAGTATTTTTGTTTTAAATTGCTAAGGAATTTACAAGACTTTTTTTTTTGTCTAAAAGACAACAGGTATTTTAAAAAATCCCAATTGTTTATAAAGACAGGAAATCTCATTTTAAAGGCTTAAAAAGACGAAGTCCTAGTCAGGGTAATTAATTTGCTTAATGTACTTTCCCTCAGCCTGAAAACGACTGCTTTGTGTCCTGATTATTAAATTCAGCCATCAAGCAAGCTAGAGTTCCTACTTTGAATTTTCTTACACCTCCCGTTTTGTTCTTAATCTCATGTTTTTGCTCGACTCCCCCCCCCCCTTTTTTTTTAACTTTTATATGCTGTAGCAGGGTCTTGAAGCATCCTTTGATAGAGAAGTCATGAAAAATACTTCACACCTGGTAGTCAAAAAAAAAAAAAAAAAAAAAAAAAGCAGCACAATAGGAATGAGAATGGAGATGGCAGATGCTGCAAGCTCCCTAGACTCTGTCAGCAGAATTACCTTCGCTGAGTCATTCCTGTCAAAATTATTAAAGCCAACAAAACCAATAAGCATAGCGACTCTAACATAAAACGCGGTGCCATTACACAGGCTGTGGCTGGTTCTTGCAAAGAAGTCTTCTTATTGGAGCTGGAGTCCTGAAAATTATTGGGGGAAACAATAAGACTCTCGGGTTCTTACATCTTGTTATAGAGTTTAGGTACTGTCTCCTGGGACCGTTTCTTGGCAGAAGGATACTATGATAAGAACTCTCCCATTCCCTAGATGTTAAGAATTATTCCCCCGCCCCTCCCTCCCCATCCCAGACATTTAGGAATCAGAAAGATAGGTCTCAAGACAAAAGGTAACAAATCTTCATCTCCGGATGAGAAAACGCTTTCCTACCGTTATGTAATTGAATCTTCCAGACCCTTTGATTTAGTGGGTTGTGACTCTTTAAAAGCTGAAGGCTGCCTGGGGTCACCCTGCTAAGATGTGATTAGCCCAGTGACAGAAGTCTCAAAGGACTCAAAACTTGCTGCCCCTCAGACTTGCTGTCCCTTTGGGAGTTCTGTGATTTTAATTTTATGAGGCATTAGCTTTCCATGCCCCCACCCCCATTCCTCCAGTAGATAATTCTACCAAAGGATAGGATAACTGTCACGTCTGACTAGCACTGCAAAAACTAGTGAATGTTTATAATTTCCACATTTCAGTCAGTTTTGAACTGGCCTTGTTATAAATGATGTCTTTTTTTTTTTTTTTACTGCCTACATACAAGTACAATAAGATAATAATTGTTTGATGGGAATTTTTCTTTTTTAGGGCGGTTGCTCGTATGAGTCAGACATTCCCCAAAGCTGACTTCGCAGAAATTTCCAAACTGGCAACAGACCTTACCAAAGTCACCCAGGAGTGCTGCCATGGCGACCTGCTGGAATGCGCAGATGACAGGGTAAAGAGCCATTGCGTGCTGTGAATCAGGGAGTGCATACATTTGTCTTCATCACTGAGCACTGATGGTGTTTGATGTGGCCTTTACTCTACCAAGCTTCCTTTGCTTTGGGGGCTCTTTCTAGGAAAAAACAAAAAACAACAACAACAAAAACAACAAAAAACAGTTCTGAATTAGGTGACCTGAAACACCTTTGTTGAGCCAACACTCTGAGAAGAGTTAATCTCAAAAAGAACTGTTACAAGTGCAGATTTCTAGGATGTTTTGGGGGAGAAAAATTGGGCTGGAGATTCCTTAGATTAGAGAGGATTGTAAAAAAAATGATACATTTATCCCTTAATTAACTGTCTGTGTTAAATACATGGAAATTCACCGTGACCTCACTTTCTCCAAAGCTTTACTATTAACTCCTTCACCGCCCCCTTCAAAGACTAAAAACATAACCAAATACCAGAATCCTCTTCTGCAATAATACTTCCTGGAAAACTTAAGTCAGATATTTTGTGTATTTACATACACAAGGCCTGTAACTATACTCATTATTGATCAATTATGCCTCATATTTTAATGAGTTACTTAGTTTCAAAATGCCTGCCCTTAATGAGGGAGGAATTTAAAAAAAAATTAGCACTAAATTTTATACAAAAAAATAACCTGAATTATCTTAGTCATAGAGGCATGAAATTAATTAATAGTCAAAACTAATTAACTTAAATAAATAGTTACCTTGTTCCTGGACTGTCTTTCTTGACTATAGTTGGAATGGTTCAGCCATAGTGTCTGAGCCCACAGGCTCTGCAGTACTGAGCGGCTGAGAATGTGGTCACAGAAGCCACTTTGGTTGTATACAGCCCAGATGAGTGCGCTTCACTCACATAACAGAGGTGCAGGGATGAAATGTAGCAAAGATAATTTCTCTTAAATGTGGCTTTTTCTTCCTCACAGGCGGAGCTTGCCAAATACATGTGTGAAAACCATGCAACTATCTCCAGCAAACTGGAGCCTTGCTGTGACAAACCACTGTTGCAGAAATCCCAGTGTCTTACTGAGGTCGAACATGATGACAAGCCTGCTGATCTGACTTCAATGGCTGCTGATTTTGTTGAGGATAAGGAAGTGTGCAAGAACTATGCTGAGGCCAAAGACGTCTTCCTGGGCACGTGAGTATATGCCTTTCCTTTCATATTAAATTGTGTCTGCTTCCAATACACTAAACAGCCCTTAAAGACTTCAGTCATATCTAGAAGAAAAAGAAAAAAAATTAATATTATCTCTATTCACGCACTTGTTGAGATACTTTGGAGAAATAGTTCAAAACAAACCAGAAGAATTATGAATCAAACCTTTAGCATGTGCCAGCCACTGTGTGCTTTGATAGACCGTACCATGTATTTATACCCACGCACCTTGAAGGAGAGATGCTACGTTATCTCCGCTCTACCATGGAAGAAGTTAATGTGCTGATAGTCATAGCAAGTTGCCAGTGCAGAACACTAAATGTGTTGCAGTGGCAAAGCTGAACCTGGGACCTTATTTCTGCATCCCAAGTTCCTGCTGCTTAGATTCCCTCATGGAGCTCATGCCAACGCAGGATGCCTGGAGTGTCAATCACTATAGAGATTAGCCATGTGACTCGATTACTTACCCATTCATCTAACTCGGCCTGTGTTCATCTCAATTAGGTTTTTGTATGAATATTCAAGACGCCATCCTGAATACTCTGTTGGCTTGTTGCTGAGACTTGCCAAGAAATACGAAGCCACCCTGGAAAAGTGCTGTGCTGAAGCTGATCCTCCTGCATGCTATGGTCACGTGGTAGGTTTCCGTAGTAAGCCAATGATGCTGCAGTGCTGAAGGCACTTCCAAGAAGGAGAAAGGAAGCAATGAACTAGTGAGGATCGATATATAGGTCAATTCAGATGTTGCCTTGAGATGGAGGCAGGTCCGAGCTCTTCAACATTGTAGGATAAACACTTTGGCTAAATGTAAGGAAACTGTAAGGAAACTCGTAAGGACCGTTCTAGAAAGGGAAGGCTTGAAGACAGGAAGGAGTCTTTACTTGCACAAAATCTTGATTGTAGCTTTCCCTTTTTTCATCCTCTTGTGAATAAAATAGGAGAATAAATTCCAATGCCAACTAAAAGAGAGATATTTAACTTAGGTTTAAATTAAAGACCATTAACCTGATTCCCCAAACTGTCAACTATTAGAATTAATATCTCAAAGGAGTTTGTAAATACTCTTTAAAATACTTTCAAACACTTTGTAGTAATTTTAGGAGAAGTTATGTTTTCAAGCTTGCAAGCTTGTTGTGTGGGGGCGGGGTACATCAGGATTCCTATCAGCGCAGGGACTTAGAAGCAAGCCATGCTTTACAAAGAAACTGACTGAGGCTGGGGGTAGAGCGCTCATCTCAGAGACCTCAAGATCCAACTAGAGAGATTGGCTACAGTGATGACCATCCGTCTAGTCAACTGTGGTGCACCTGGTGTGCTTTTAATTTCATCCACTTTGTGGGTCAACGGGACAGTTCTGGCTGCGAGTAAACTTACTGCCACCGTAGAGGGGAATCACTTGAAGCTTAGACATGGGAGGGATATGGCAAGAAAACAAGGCAGTTGCCCTGGTTCACAGCCACTGACTCCCAGGGGCTGAAGATTCTTACTGGCTTGCACCAAATGACCTTGCGAATAAAAGAAACAATTTAAATGTGACGTGCCCCGCCTTGGCACAGGAGGAAGGGAGAAGTGGAAAGTGACTTACTTAGGGCTCTCAGGAAGGAGGCTAAAAACACCTCTCTTTTGTGCTGCAGTTTGAGGAATTTCAGCCTCTTGTGGAGGAGCCCAAGAGCTTAGTCAAATCCAACTGCGATCTTTATGAAAAGCTTGGGGAGTATGGCTTCCAAAATGCGTGAGTAGTTTTAGCAGCTACTTTTTTTCCTTGATCAACTCATAATCATTTAAAGCAATATATAGGCTGTTCAGCATATGGCTTTAATAATGAGAGCACATTATTTATGATCCCTATCTATCAAAAAATTCTGGTAAGGCAAAAATAGCTTACTTGGAAGAATGGAAAGGGCTATATTTTTTCACCTCTATCATTTGAGTTTAGAACTTACTTAAAGTTAAAGCACCATTGAATACATTAATGCCACTGGGATAGAGAAATGTAACTCACTTTCTTATGGTTTGAGTACAGACCGAAGACTAAAATCATATGCTCCAAATAAGCTCACAGGACAAGGTGAGCTTGTTCTCACCCTAGAAGTAAACATACTTTGATTAATGGGAAAAAATATTAGTTGGTTTGGGGTGAGTTTTATCTTCTTGAAATATATTAGGTCAGTTTTCTGCCTGGATTAAAACGTGTAAGTTTTTTTTTTTAAACAGCATTCTAGTTCGTTACACCCAGAAGGCACCTCAGATGTCAACTGCGACTCTCGTCGAAGCCGCAAGACACCTAGGCAAAGTGGGTACCAAGTGCTGTGGCCTTGCTGAGGAAAAGAAACTGCCTTGTGTGGAAGAATATGTAAGTCTTTTAGAAATTGACAAACCTAACTTACAGGACCGAGGGTGCATGGGTGTCTGTAGCTGGGACATGGCCACCTATATTTAACTAAAAGGGAGACCGTTTTTAAAAATAAATCTTGCATGTTTAGCTTCAAAAACAGATAAATTACTGTGCCAATCAAAGCTGGCTTCCTAGCTGCTAATTCAATATGGTGGCTCTTTCGGCGCACCGGAAGTGGGTGTTTGTGGAACACTTGTGACTTGCCTGCTCCGCTGCCTCTTCTTTAGCTGTCTGCAATCCTGAACCGTGTGTGTGTGCTGCATGAGAAGACCCCCGTGAGTGAGCCGGTCACCAAGTGCTGTTCTGGATCCCTGGTGGATCGTCGGCCATGCTTCTCTGCATTGTCGGTTGATGAGACATACGTCCCCAAAGAGTTCAAAGCCGAGACTTTCACCTTCCATGCTGACATGTGCACACTTCCGGAGAAGGAGAAACAGTTAAAGAAACAAACGTGAGTGCTATTTTCTTATTGCATATGGATTGCTAGTGAGAACTGTCAGTTGTCATTTGGACAATTGTTTTTGACGCAGTGATTATATTTCTTAAAGAGAAGTGTTTAGATGTTGGCATTACCAAGTTGAAAGAGTGTCAAAGTTTTTTTCTATGTGAAAAAATTGTATTAAAAATTTTCATAGAAATTATCTTTATTACTGTGGGTAAAAACCACAGTAGAATATAATTCCAGTGGAGGCACAGTAGAAAATGCTAACCACTAGCTGGTGAATTTGTATAGATAGAAAACCTGGTCATAGAAATCATAGGATAACATAATTCAAGGTATGAATAATGGCTTTCTGCCCTAATGCAGGGCACTTGCTGAGCTGGTGAAACACAAGCCCAAGGCTACAGAGGCGCAGTTGAAGACTGTGATGGATGAATTTACAGCTTTCCTGGATAAGTGCTGCCAGGCTGAGGACAAGGAAACCTGCTTCTCCGATGAGGTAATAGAGCATTCTGCATTTTGATGTGTTCGGTTTCCATTTGGTCAGGTTTAGAGTTTAGGTGCTCACACATTGAACAATGCGATCAGTCTAGATTTTGTTCACTACATAGCTGTAATCCAAACTGACTTATGTAGCTCTTGGTTTTTATCTCTTATACCACACTGTGACATATTAAATGTTTATAATGGCCACTCAGTTCCAAAGTTGTGACACTTAAGAATACAGTTAAACATACTAGTAAGGCTTAGAATCATTAACTCATTTAAACCTGGTCCTGAAATGTTACTTTTTGAATCGACTTATTTTTACACATGAGTGGATAACATTTACAGTTACATGTCTGAATCATTTCACATTTCATCCCATGGACTACCAACAGTTTATTGTATGATTTTGGACATGACAGATGTCAGTGAGCTTTGTTTTAAAAATTATATTAGAACCATAATTAAATGATGGAAGGCTATGAATTTACTTTGTCATCTCTGTTGACTGTGCAAGAGGAAATTGCAATAGTATTGCTAATATTTTTCTAACATCTGTCATTTCTTTGTTTTCAGGGTGCAAAACTTGTTACTGCAAGCCAAGCTGCCTTAGCCTAAACACATCACAGCCACAAGCATCTCAGGTAACTATACTTGTGATTTTGGCTTAAATTTTTCCTAAAATGGCCCTGATTTGACGACCATTTTCCAAGAGACACCCAGACTAGCACCAGGTACCACTCCTTGGCCCTCACATACATTCACTGATTTGGGTTCCATTTACAGATAAGAAAAGGAATACATAAAGGGTTAGGTTAATGCAATTTACCAAAAGGCAGCCAAACTAGGGAGAGAAGGAGCCAAAATCCAAAGTTCAAACCAGAGCCGAAGAGTTAATCATGGTTTTGTTCTGATATTCATGAACCACTACATGGAGTCACCCATGTTACCCCAACCAAGATCATCCTCAGAATGAAGCTGAGAGACCAGATAGATGAAAGAACATTTTTTTTGGTCAAAACAGTTGTGTATCAATGATTCCATATAGTTCGACCCAGTAATTCTGTAATTCATTTCACCAGAAGGAACAATGGAGCTATTATATGGAGGGGGGGCGGTTCCTGTTTCATAATAAGTGACCTGTTTCCAAATTTCTCATGTGTCACATGCTAAGCTTTAACAGAATTTATCTTCTTATGGCAAAACAGCCTCCTTTGAAAATATAGATAATTGGAAACAGCTATGTTGATCAATTTTGTTACTGGCATTTTGGGAGAGAGCTTATAAATTAGGGTACCAATGAAAGAAGATGCAAAAGGAAATTATTTCTCCATATGAAAATACATTCTTATTTTGTATTCAAGCAAAGAACCGATGGATGAGGGTTATTTCAAAGTTATTTCAGCTCTAGAAGGAAAGGAAAAAATTTCAGCATTCTGATTAGACACCTTTCATTTGTAATAAATTAGGTATAAGTAGGTCCTGAGAAATGGTGGGACCCCTGCCTTTGAAGCTTGAGGACTCTGATGGGGCCAGTGACAAAGGGGGAGTGTCACATCATGTATCAGTGTGCCGTCTGCCCACCGAGAAAGGCAGATCAGCTAAAGTCTAGTTTATGCTTAGGCTGTCTACACTGGGGAAATTTTTGCAAAAAGAATCTAAGAAACTCAACATTCCTAAAAAACAGATTTGGAAAACATATTTCATTTTCCATAAAACACTTATATTTCTCCTCTTTTTGTTCTTTTTGTTGTTGTTGTTGTTTTTTGTTTTTCAGTCTACCCTTAGACAACAAGAGACATGAAGACTCAGGACTCATCTTTTCTGTTGGTGTAAAGTCAACACCCTAAGGAACACAAATTTCTTTAAACGTTTGACCTCTTCTCTCTGTACTGCAATTAATAAAAAATGAAAAGAATCTACTCTGTGGTCCAGAATTGTATTTTCTAAAGATGTGCTTCACCCTCACAGCCTCGTTGGCTCTGGGAACCCATCACTTTTCTCCCTAGCTTCGCTTCAGCAAAGACTCTAGCTCCATGGGCAACACAGTGAAAATACATGTTAACACTCTTCCAAGCTATGGGCAGTGGGTGTATAAACCAATATTTCAACATTATTATATTGTGAATGAGAGACTAAAAGGTTATGAACTACAACTTTCCTTTGTCACTGGGACTCGAAGAGTGATTTCGGGACAAAGGAGACAGGAATGGCTTTAAAGGAGACTAGTTTAACTGGTAAAGTAGGTGATCTGAGAAAGAGTTGTTACCTTAGGACCACTCAGGATGACACTGCAATCCCCTGAGAGGCCGTGTTGGAAGAGAGAGCTGGGTGATCTGGAGGGGTGCTGAAACACATTGGGTTGACAAAGCACAAGGGCTGCATGGTGGAAGAGTCATTTGAAAAGTGTAGGTGCTACATTTTAATGCTAGGTTCCTTTCTCTGTCCTGGGAGGCAATTCCTCATATATACTTTGGTCTATGAATTTTATAGACTTATCCAAGCACTGTCTGGAATTTATATGCATAGTCACTTATGGCCATATGAAATTATTATTATTATTATATACTTGGCTTCAAATTGTGCATATTATTCTACAACTCGCTCTTAGGAATCCTTTAGAGCTTCACTTTAAACATTGTACTGGAAACGGTTATGACACCACATGTAAAGAAAATTCCTTTCCAATCCTCTTATACCGTGCTTTCCTTTCTTCAATCTGTGCTTTGACTTCCTGGTGAAAGTGTCAGGGACAGAAGAAAGACTGGAAGGGTAGGATGGAGATTGGGCCCTGACCTGATGGAAACCCAAAGTTTAGCCAGACAATTTGAGTAAGGACATTGCTATTAATCTGGATCAATAAGGGGCCAGTACTAGATGCACGGTCTGGAGGGCACTGTCTCAGTAACCACTCCTACTTACCAAAGGGGAGCGTAAAGTTTAGAGACAATTATGCCTCCCAGTGCACTTGCTGTTTCCCTGAGCCACAACATTTCCTGCTTCCTGAAGAGTCAACACAGGAAACTGAAGAGCCCAGTCAGTTCTGGTTTTGAGAGGTATCTGTGGAAGATAATTCCCATCTGTCTGTCATTTATCTGTTTATTTCTGTATTTTGCCTCATGATCCAAAAGCCTGGGCTACTAGAATATTGCAGGCCTTGTGTGTGTGTGTGTGTGTGTGTGTGTGTGTGTGTGTGTGAAAGCTGACCTCACAGCACACTAAGAGCACAATATTAGTGTCAACACAATTTAGTATGGGGTGTTAGGTCCATCGGTTACTTCTCTAAAGGCAGTGTTTCCCAAGTTTCTTCACTGTGAAGTCATCATTTTTCCCCTTGCATAATCTTTTCATGGGGGAAACAAACCATTAAGTACAGCTCACCTCCAAAGTGAGGCATGAAAGGAATTAAGCTTCTGGAAGGGGGAACAGTCCTGGTTTCTTTTGTTAAAGAATGGTACTGCAAAGATCTGAGTGCTGGCTGTGCCCCTCATTGGTTAGGCTCACAGTTTCTACAAGTTTGCAGAGAATAGAGCTAAGGAACATTAAGTATGTGGATACACATATGTGGACACACACACACACACACACACACACACACACACACACACACACTCTATCTGTCTGCCTATGTGCATATGAGTTCCAACTGATAATTCTGACTCTATTTCAGATTCACAGCGCTCATTCCAGCTTTCCTCTTGCTGATCTATAACTCTCCTTTTGATAGTGAAGACTTGTCTTCCACTATCTGCCCTCAATTTATATATTTGTTTAAGCCCAGGAGATATGTTAAGGAGCTTCATAATTATTGACTCAAATTTCCATAAGAATTATTAACAACTAGAATACAGGACTTACATGCATTTTTTCTATTATTATTATTATTATTGTTGTTGTTGTTTTATTAATATAACTTATTCACATTACATCTGGATTTTAATCCTCTCACTCTTATCTTCCTGTTTCCACCCTCCCCACCCCTCTGATCTATTCCCCTCCCCTATACCTCTGAGAGGTGGGGGTCCTCCTGCCCCACCATTTGAGCATAGCCCATCAGGTGTCATCCGGACAGTCGGCATCCCTCTCCCCTGTGTTCTCACAGGGCCTCTCCACCAAGGCAGAGTGGGGGGGGGATGATCAAATCCAGGGCACCAGAGATCATATCAGAGGCAGTCCCCCTCTTCCCCCACCTACCTCATGTGGAGCATGAGCTGTCCATTGGCTACACCCAAACAGGGGGTCCAGGTCTTCTGTTTGCACTGTCCTTGGTTGGTGTATCAGTCCATGCAAGACCCCACCCTGGGTCCAGATCAGTCAGCCTTGAGAGTCTCCTTGTGGCGTTCCTGACAGCCCTCCTACCCAACCACCCCGATCCTTCCACCTCCCATCTCTTTCATACAACTCGCAGCTCCTCCCCCAGAATCCGGCCACATTTTTAAAAACAGTTTTTAGTGAAAACATTGTTTTCCAAAGTTATTTAAGTCAATACTATTTTTCCTCTATGTTCTTCAGTGAGGTTATGGGTTGGTTTTGTTTGGATCACGTATACACTGGATACAGGATGAGTGTAGGCTCTGTCTTTTGACATATTCTTTGGCTTATACTGCACAGATGGGCCCATTGTATCTCTTTCCTATATTTCAGTAGAGAAGCCTGATGATAGTATAAACCAGTGGCAGAGATGGTAGCAAATATCCCTTTCCCACTGGCCTCTCTGCTAGGGCATTCATTCTAATCTCTCCCCAGGCCCCACCTTAGTTGCCTCACAGTCACGTGAAGTGGCATGCTACCTCTTCCCAGTGCTCTGGAGACTGCTAATTGCTCACTCTCTTGGGCCTTTTTAGTGGCCCCTGCCTTGCTTCCATTAGTGTGCTTATATTGTGTTTCCTCAAGTTGGTATTACCTTTCCAGGAATATAATCACTTTCCTCACCTTACAGGAGGCCTTGTAATTATTCTTCCTTTTCGTGACTGTAAAACAGAGGTGTAGTGACCCATGACACTGAACGCGATATAGAAATGCAATGATTATGGACAGGACTAGACCTTTAGAAGTAAATATGGATAGAAAGTTTATTGCTAGATGTTTATGGTAAAGGAAACTGAGTAGGAAAATGCACATGACTAGAAACTTGGACTACGGTTTTCATCAGAGACACATAACAATAACTTCCGAGAGAGTAAACAGAAGCCAGAATTCACAGTGACATAATCAGGGGTACAGTATAAGTAATGATGCTATGGACATTACATTAAATACATAATAAAAAGAGAATATAGTAGCAAAAAGATTCATTTGTATCAATGTGGGCTCCTCAGAGCCATTGAATCACAATTTACAATACTATACTTTTCATGAGGTTGAAGATACAGAAATTAACCAAGAATCTGATACATTTGACACCAAAAAAGACAGCACAGTCATGTGCTATTCATTGATTCTGGAGTTAAGGATAGAGTGTGTATATAATAGTCTCACAAGGTTAAAATGACACTGAAAAATTCCTTTCATTGAACAATGTCACTGTCACACAGTCATGACATTATCATAAAAGTTAAATATCACAGAATCCTAACTAACCCATGAACTTCCAAAACAGCAAACATAGTAAACTGTGAACGTACATGAATTTGAGTCACGAAAACTTGCTCCTTGTGATAATAGAATTCATTTTGTTTTAAAATGTGGAATGACAAAATTATCCCCAAATTAGGTGAATCAAAAACTTCATATTCAATAATGACAAACCTAGTTAATCTTTCATAGGGCCGTGGCACTTTTGCCTCAGTTTATCTGATCCAGGATTATCCAGCTTGCATTTGTCATATGAGCAACTGATGAGAAAATATTTGCGTGACACATGAAAGAAGCTCATTAGTATTATGAGTTATCTGGAGAAAGGAAGAATTGCCTTTGGACCCATGGAAGATTTACAATAATATTACATTTGATGGTTGATGAGTAAGAGGGGTGATAAATAATGTGTTCACCTTACCAAAATCTTGTTTAATTTCTTCAACTCTAGGCTGTAAACTTTAGGCTAGCCAATAGTATAAAATATTATGTGCAAGTGATTATCATTTTCCATATATGTTCTATATATTTACTCAGGTTACTTCTGTTTCCCTAAATACGGTTGACTGATTCCTTTAAAATGTGGCCTTGCTAAGCGTGGTGGCGCACACCTGTAATTCCAGCATTCCGGAAGGAAGAGGCAGGCGGATCTTTGTGACTTTGAGGTCAGCCTGGTCTACAAAGTGAGGCCAGAACAACCAAGGCTACACAGAGAAACCCTGTCTCAACAAACCAAAAAAAAAAAAAAAAAAAAAAAAAAAGTGGTCTTAGGAATCTCTAGTAGATGGTCTAATTGTGGAGTTCCTGTTACCTCAAGGTCATTTTCTCTCCCACCCCACCCCCACTTTTCCATAAGACTCACTATGCATCACCCAATGTTTGGTTGTGAGTCTCAGCACCTGTTTCAAACTGCTGCTGGGTGGAGCCTCTCAGAGGACAGCTATGCTAGACTCCTGTCTGCAAGCATAGCAGAGTATCATTAATAGTGTCAGGGTTGGCTTTCTTCCATGGGGTGGGCCAGGCACTGGCTAGACATTCCCTCAATTTCTGCTCTATCTTCTCTATCTTTATCCCTGCGTATCTTGTAGACAGGGTAAATTTTGGGTCAAAGATTTTTTTGTGCCTGGGTCTTGTCTAGGAGTCTTGTCTAGTCAGAGGGCATCTTCTTCAGTCTTTATGGCCTCTGCTACTAGGAGTCTCTGACAGAGTTCATTTCATATTCTCCCAGGAGCCTACCCTGACTTAGGTCTCCAGCCTGTCACGGAGATGCCCCAGCCCACAGTTTCTCTTTTCTCTGCAGGCTTTCTGTCCTCCCGTGGCCCCCCAACCCCCCTTCCGCTCTCCCCAGGTCAGATCTCTACCCTCATATCTCTCTGCACTCCCTCTCCTACATGGTCTCTCTCTTCTACCTACTACCTCTATCTTTTCTGTTTCCCCCTTCTGAATGACATTTGAGCATCCTCCCTTGGATTCTCTTTGTTACTTAGCTTCTTTGGGTCTGTGCATTGTAGTATGGTTATCCTGTACTATATGGCTAAAGTCCACTTATAAATGAGTACATACCATGTGTTCTTTCTGGGTCTGGGCTACCTCACTCAGGATCATCCTTTCTAGCTCCATCCATTTGCCTGTAAATTGCATAGTTTCTTTGTTTTGTTAAAAGCTGAGTAGTGTTCCATTGTGTAAATGTACCATAGTTTTCTTTATCCAATCTTTGGTTGAGGGTCATCTAGGTTATTTCCAGTTTCTAGCTATTATGAATAAAGCTCATATGAACATAGTTGAGCAAGTGTCTTTGTTGTATGGTGGAGCATCTTTAGGGTATATGCTCAGGAGTGGTATAGCTGGGTCTTGAGGTAGAATTATTCCCAGTTTTCTGAGAAAGCACTAGAGTGATTTCCAAAGTGGTTGTACAAGTTTGCACTCCCACCAGCAATAGAGGAGTGTCCATCTTTCTCCACATTCTTGCCAGCATGTGTTGTCACTTGAGGTTTTTTATCTTAGCCATTTTGACAACTAGCTAGGGCCCAGAGGGGCCTGATGAGACTGAGGCACCAACCAAGGACCAAGATTGGACTGGACCTAGCCCCCCCCCCCACACAGTTGTAGCCAATGGGCAGCTCAGGCTTCATGTGAGTCCTCCAGTAAGGAGAGCAGGGGGCTGTCTCTGATACGAACTCTGATGCCAGCTTTTTGATCACCCCCTTCCCCTTGTGGGACAGCTTTGCCAGGCTACAGGGGAAGAGGGCATGCTCAGTCCTGATGTGACTTGATGAACTGGGGTAGCTGGGAAGAGGGGGGCTCCTTTTTTCTGAGGGGTAGGGGAGGGGAGAGAGGGGAGAGGGAGGGGCTGGGAGGAGATGAAGGATGGGATTATGACCAGGATGTAAAGTGAATAAAAAAATAAATTAATAAAATATTTTGAAAAAAATCTATAGCAGGGACTTCTAGTAATGGAGGACATGGGTCCTGAGCCAGCCATTTTCTGTAACCAGGCAAGGCTTTAGGTGGAGAGATTGGGACACCAACCCAGCCATGAAGCCTTCTACCTACAGTTGGTCCTGCCGGCAGAGTGTTCTAGGATAGAAGTCTAGCCAAATCATCACCAGAGAGGCCAGGGAGATGTCATCCTCCAACTGATGGGAGCAGATGCAGAGTCCCACAGCCATACATTAGGCAGAGCTCAGGGAGACTTGCCGAGAGGGGGAAGAAGGATTGAAGGAACCAGAGGGATCAGGTTCACCATGAGACCATGGTCCACAGAACCAACTGACTGGGATTCATGAGGGCTCGGAGAGATCAGGGAGCCTGTAGGAGTCTGACCTAGGTCTTCTGCATATTTGTTATGGTTGTATAGCTTGGTATTCTTTTGGGATTCCTCACAGTGGAAGTGGGGCCTTATTATGACTCTTTTGCCTGCTCATGGGACTTTTTTCCTCCTACTAGGTTGCTTTGTCCAACCTTAATGTGATGGTATGTGCCTGCTCTTATTGTAGCTTTGTTATGCCACATTTTGTTGATGCCCCTGGAGGCCTGCTTTTTTTCTAAGGGGAGGCAGAGGAAAGGAGGAGTGAATCTGAGAAAGAGGGGAGGTGGGAGGGAGAGACTGGGGAGAGGGAGGAAGGGAAACCTGAAGTCAGGATGTAATATATAAGAGAAGAAGAAAAGGAGGAGGAGGAGAAGGAAGAGGAAGAAGAAGAAGAAGAAGAAGAAGAAGAAGAAGAAGAAGAAGAAGAAGAAGAAGAAGAAGAAGAAGAAGAAGAAGGAAACTTCAAGAGAGGAGATGAATTAAGGAACAGTGTCACTGGTAAGCAAGGGTTGTATGGCCTGAGTGTCATAAGTAATAGAGAAGAGTCCATTCATTAGAGGAGGGTGATATTCTCACCCATCCCAACCAGAGCAATTGGGTTTGTGATTTATGAGGGATGCAGACCGTCTAGTGATTGAAGCAACACAAGACAAAGCTGTGGGGTAAAGTCAGTCCGTGTCTTTGGAAAGCTGTAAGAAACAAAGTTCAGAGTTTGGCAGCAACAGTTGTTAAGAATATTTCCCCAAATGAAGATGCTTCTCTCCTGTGGGAAATATGATCTCTTCTTACTTCATCCTCACCCACCACAGAGACCAAGCAACTGCTTGGATGTCTGCTGTTATAAAGGCGCAGTTTTGGGCAAATTTTTTCCCGAATCACCTGTAATAATAAGCCATCACCCAAATTTGCTATGTGTTACAGTTTGAGTGTATGTGCCCTTTCTAAACTCTTACATGGAGACCTAATTTCCAAGGTGATAGATTGCTAAGGCGTTTGGCAAGACATTAAGCTGCAGGAACTCTGTTCTTATGGGTAGATTAGTGCTTTTATTTGTTTTGCTAACTGGTTTCACTTTATAGCTCAGGTTGGCCTCAGACTTGTGGCAATCCTCCTGCCTCAGCTTACTAAGTTCTGGGATCACAAGCATCTGCTGCCACAGCCAGCTGATTGTCTTCTCAGGAAAGAGGTTAAGGGACTTTCCTAGTCTTGGTTTCTTCCCATTTCTTCTGCCATTTATGGCACCACATTTGAGCACCAGACCTTCATCAGACATTGAGTCTACAGGGACCTCTTGACCTCGAGCCTCCAAGTCTCCAGAATAGAAAAATACATTTCTATGATTTATAAATTCCACCATCCCAGGCATTTTGTGATAACAGAGCAAAGAATACCACCCTGGAGGAAGAGTACTCAGCAATGACTCTGATATAAGGGCGTTCTTTGGAGTTTTTCCTATATCCTGTCATCACTATAGCACCTAGGAAGAGGTGGGTCCATGTGAAAATGTCCCCACCAGACAAGTATTTAGGAAGGAATTTTTCTGTACAAGTCACTGTTCTAGATGTGGTGTTTCCCTCAAGTGGTTTATAGTTTTACTGTGGACCAGTTTTCTGTTTTAACAACCCATACTCGACCTCCCCAAAGCAGCTAACCCAGAGAAGGGCAAATACTGTTTGTAGGCTGTATATTGTTGTGAAACTGATTTTCAGCTGACCCTCCATGGATATTGCTGTATCTCCGCTTGACCTATATCGATGTCTGAGTTCACCTTTATTGACTTTGACATCTTTCTGTCTTTTTAAGTTTGACAGGTAGCTCGGTTGCCCAATCTGTCTCTGAACTTTTTTAGTTTGTTCCTGTGTGGAGGAAGAAAAAAAAATTTTCTCCCCTAACCACCAAAGATCCAAAGATAAAATCCCTTTGATGAAGGAAAACAGTGTCTTCTTTGCTATTTTGATTTTTCTTTTGAGCAAAACACGTTGACGGCAAATGTGAAAGGTGAAGCATTCCCCCCCAGCTCAGCTCAAAAATCAACAAACTAAGGGGGCAGCTATGTGACAGCTGGGGATAGATGTGAAGAGATCAAGGAAGAAACAAGCAGAGACAACACTGGTCAGGCTTGTCATGAGCAGTCTGGTGGTGTTTACACATCAGCACACGGTAGAACCAGCTCTCCATCTTTGGCTTCTGAGATCCTTGATATAATCATATGTTAGGAGTTGCCGAAAGAGTGTGGGGGAGGTTCCTCATATATGGGTTCAGGAAACATGTATGGAATAAGTAAAGAGAATTTAGTAGCTTCAGGGGACAGGGTAGAAAATGTCAAAGCAAAGTGTGAGCCATCCCTCAGTCCTTGAGTTCTCAGTAATGTGGGACTATAATGGCCACAAGTGTGTTTTCTACCCCCAGCTATCAAGAGAACGGGGTAAGTGTAACTAAATCTTCAGGGTGAAGAGGGACATAGCGGTCTGAAAAACTCCTTACAGATGAAGTATGTCTGCTTGGTGAGGTTCATTTTAAAATCTGAAGGTGACAAAAATTGACTTCCTGGCAAGAAGCTAGACTCTATCCTTTCCTCACATATGTTCTTGGGCCTGTGGAGTCCCAGCATTAGATCAAACGACACGTGAACATTTCAGTAATGTTCTGCTATAAGAGAGGTGTGTCAGTCATTTGCAGGTATATATTCTAACTACAGTTTGGGTTTAAAAAATATTTTTTTGGTTTTTTGAGACAGGTTTCCTTGTGTAACTTTGGCTATCCTAGACACACTTTGTAGACCAGGCTGGCCTCGAACTCACAGAGATCTGTCTGCCTCTCTAACCACATTTTGATTTGGTGACATTTTAAAAAATTTTTGAATTCTTTTTTAATTAATTAAACATTTTTAAATTTTTCACATATACATTTATGTTGTTACACATATATACAACAGACTACCTATAGCAAGAAAAACTATGACACAATCAGGAATTATATAAATGTGTTCGGTGACATTTAGTTTCTGTTTGTAATGATTATGCTGTGTTGTCAGGGTTGTGCTAAGCACCATGGTGAATTCAAGAAGCTAATCATCTGGGAAGAGTTGGATGGCTCACAAAAGATTATGACTTATGGTCACATATGAAGTTCCATGAGAAAACAATCTAAAGAATGTTACAAGTTGTCAGTGAGGGACCTTCTCCAGTAAGAGAGAGATTGGAAACACTCACAAAGAATTATATGATCTATGCCTTGAAGAGTGGTCCTGAGTTATGATAAGTATTGGTGTGCAAAGTACTAGAAATGTAAGAACTATGCTTTCATGAACACACACACTCACACACCCACACATACACACATGCACACACACTCTCCACACGTACATACACACATGCACACACTCTAACTTACACATGCACACATGCAGACACATTCACACACTCACACTCAACCCACACATACACACATGCAGACACATGCAGACACAGATGCGTGCGCACACACACACACACACACACACATACACACACACACACACACAGCAAAAAGGATCCTGAAAGAGTCAAAATCATTTTCTGCCAACTCACACATGCAGTCTAACTGTACACTCTAAACATGCCAGTCCTAAAAATGATAACATTTACCCTCATTTTTTTTTTTTTAGAAATAATTTTTCTCGTAAGCTGTCGAGCATTTAGAAAACATCATTTCATCTCCACATGAAAATAAACTTGAGGGGAAGAATTATTTTTGTGACATAAATGATAAAATCCAGAATCAGTCATATCAGATTATTTGCTGAATGTCGTGTGGCTAATAACCGACACAAGAAAGTTTAACATCTTTTCATGGCAAAGTTCAGTTTACCAGGTCACATTGCACCTGGGAAGATATAAGGGTTTATTAAAAAAGCAAACAGAACAAGAATTAGAGCAACAGGAAAGTATTTGCCGTGAACCCTGTACTTAGGACGACGCTTTGAGCAATGACACATGAGGCTTTAGCACTGTTTGCGGTCAGCATACAAACTGTGGTCCAAAGCTCCTCTTTATCTCTTCTTGCAGAATTTGCTGTCTTTGGCTCTTCTTTTCCCCACAGTTTCTTGTCTGTCCGACAGCTACACTAACCGTCTATAAGCTCGAGATGTTCAACGATCCATCCCCTCCTCACAGTTGTGGGGATAAGAAGCAATGTGCCAACGCCTGTCAACCTCTTCAACCTGCAAACCCGGCTGTGGTGCTCACTACATTCCAGGGAGTGAGAAGCAAGTTTGGGTTACACTAAGTCACCAAGCATTAACCAGGACCATTAGGGTAAACCAGGTTCTCTGTCTCCCTCCCTCCCTCCCTCCCTCCCTCCCTCCCTCCTCCCCCCTCCTTCTTTCTCTCTCTGTCTCTGTCTCTCAGACTCAGTATGTGTGAGGTTTTGAATTTATCTTAAAAAATTTTTTTTACCTCATTCATATTACTGAATTTCTCATTTCCTATCAGCAATACTTTCACCCTTGGGGTTTATTAGACTATATATTGCAGCATTTCTTAATTGGTCTTGTCTCCTCTGACAACAGTAGAGATGTTTTCAAAATACAAAGGTAATTTTTTTTTATCAGCTCTCCTTTGCAGTCCTCCCCTTGTCTTACTATTGAGTACAAGCAGGATGAGGTCCTTAAGCAGCAGCCTGTGCCAGCCTCATCACAACCATTTCCCCCAGGAGGTGGGTGAGAAGGCTCAGAGGGTAAAGGCACTTTGCTTCGTAAGCTCAACATCCTGAGTTTGATCCCTGGAGCCCACATAAGAGTGGAAGGAGAAAACGGAGTCAACAAAACTGTCTTCTGACTGCCGCATGTGTGTGCCAATGTCATACATATGCCTGTGTGCATGCATGAGCATCACGTACACTCACGTGCGCATGTTCGCGTGCTCACACACACACACACACACACACACACACACACACACACACACACACACA
>OU015756.1:26684676-26711578 GCA_907169655.1 Acomys percivali | reverse complement strand
ACACACACACACACACACACACACACACACACACACACACACACACAAAGTTAAAAAGTTTAAAATTCCGTCTGTGGTGGAGTAAGTTTCATCATTTCTTTCTTTTGTGTTATGGGGAGTTGAACCAGGCTCTCACATGAGCCAAGTGACCACTCTACCATTGAGCTACCACCCTGTGGAATCCTGTCATTTCTGAATGCTGTGTTTCACAGGTACCAATTTTCTCCCCATACCTTCAACAGGCTCTTCTCTCCATCACCGATTGCCCTTTCATTGCCTTTCACATCCTTGGGAGTAAGCATCTTTAGCTAGCCTACTTACCTCCTTTTCTTCAAGTGTCTTTGAGATGCTACTTCATTCAAAAATACCTCACCTGACCTGACAAAGATGCTAAGAGCTCTTGCCCTCCATACAGCATGGCAGCATCCATCACAGTTGTGGTGGGGATGCAGTCATCCGTGCACTCTATGAGATGTGGTCTTAGCCCGTAATGCTGCCCAATTCTTACTGCCAACTCTTCCTATCTTGTATACAGCGAACAGCATCTTGTATACAGACTCAACGCTTTTGTTGAACAAATAAACAAAACCTCCATCTCCTGAGCGCTACTCTGTGGCGAGCCCTATCCTGAGCCATTCTCTCTAACTTATTTAACCCTCATTTATTAAGAAGGTACCAATTTTTTTTTTATCATAGTTCTATAGATGTATATGTTGGGAATAAAGCCTGGATTAAGTTATTTGCCTAATATCACCTGGCTGACAGTTTGTGTAGTCAAGGGTACAACCTTTCATATACCAAAGTCCAGTGTGTCAGGCCATATTGCTTCGGACTAGTTTTATGGCCCCAGGAAGAAACAAATAAAACCAGAAGTAGCGCAATGGAATGGTATTTGGTGTGAGCTCAGCATTTGCGACTAAACCTTTGAGTAATTACACACGGGGGCTTAGGGCTGTTTGCAGTTAGTATTAGAGACCTCACACAAAGTCATGCAGCAGATAAGTGAGAGGACAAAATCCAAACTCAGTCTCTATATGCACAGATTAACTGTGACCCTGTGCTACCATTCTGATCACATGCTTTGGAATTGCAGAGACTTACTTCACGAGGCAGAGTGCAGGGAGGGATTAAGGATGACACAAATCCAGCAGACCCTGGCCTGATCTGGCTTGTACTTCCTTCTTTAGGTGTAGAGGCATGCCAATGGATTAGTGGCTGCTATTACAGCCTTTATTTTGATGTGCACATGCTATCTGTAATTTGTATATATATATATTCATAGCTCCAAGCATCATATTTATCAGACCTTATTACACATGATTCATCTAGGCTTTTGGAGAAGATAATGAGACTGGATACCTGGCCTTGCAGATTATATACATATAATGTAAAGCTGGAAAGAGGATTTGCAAAGTTAGGAAGCTCTCAGAGTGTTTGGGAGAGGAGCACGGCGGGACTGGGAGGCCAAGGTTGGAAAAGAACAAAATCAAAGCTGGCTGTTCAAAAACCAACTGTACAAACTATTGATCAACCAAATAACCAAACTGAAGCAAACAGCTCAAAGCATTTAGAACCCGGAATTCAATACATGGAAATGCTTACTCCACTTTAAACCCTTGTTGTTGGATAAATGCATTCATTATTCACTCAGCAAGTGTTGAGTCCTGCCATGACACCACTCTCTGGTGCCGGCTTTGGAATTGTGTGTCTGAGTTAGGACAAGCTGTGCACTAGTTGAACCATGGAATGCTATTTAAGTTCTTTATGTCTAAAGCGACATAGTCAGAGCTTTTCAGCTGTTTTTCATAGCGCTGTTGTTGTTGTCATGTGCTTGGGTAAAATCCAACAGTAGGGGAGTGCCATGTCATATGCGCAGGCCAAATGGCTGGACAAGAGAAGCCAGACTCCTTCTTAGAGAGGGTCTGTGCCTGTAGTTGGATGCCTCAAGAGATGAAACATAAGGTGCTCTGACTAAAGAAAAGGAAAACACAAATAAAATGCAACAGCACTTAAGTTCAAGTACAGCGCTGTCTGTGTTATGATAAATGTTTGTATCTGAACTGCTACTGGTGATTTAAGGTTTTGTTTAAATATTAGATGACTTGATATGTTATGCATAGTCTAAAATATACTCAGTTTACTTAAATACTGTGTTGCTTTTTTATTTGAGTAGGGAGGGAAGGAAAGAGAGAGGGAAGGAGGGAGGGTGTGGGTGTGGGTGTGTGTAAGAGAAGAGAGAGAGAGAGAGAGGGAGAGAGAGAGAGGGAGAGAGAGAGAGGGAGAGAGAGAGAGAGAGAGAGAGAGAGAGAGAGAGAGAGAGAGAGAGTCTGATTTACTTGCAATCTAGAAAACTAATGTTTAGACTCTGTGGCTTATCATTGCTGTCTTTAATGTGCAGTTTATTTTGAGGAGAGTAAGGAGGACAGGTATGGTTTAAAAATAAGGCCCTACTGTGTGTTTGTTTTTTCCTGTTTTCTGTTAATTATAGATGAGAATCTTTCCATTGCATTAAATAGTGCTCCACAAAATTGGTTTGATAGCAGCATTTCACTGCATTTTATGAATGCACTATCTTCATTTTCTAGCTTGAGTCATTTGTTTTTAGAATCATACCTTTAAAATACCTGCTCACAGGCTCTCAGATGGCGCAGCAGTTAAGGGATGTTCTGCTCTTCCAGAGGACCTGGGTTCACTTGTCAGTGCCCACAGGGCAGCTCACAACCATCTGTAACTGCAGTTCCAGGGTGCCTACCCCCCTCGTTCTTTATGGTTACATCAATGTTTTAAATAGAATTAAATTACTTTCCAATTTAGGGGAAATTATCTATTTGAACAGTTTGGTTGGAAAAGAACATTCGCAGTGTTTGCAAGATGTTTTTGTCCACTCCGAAGTGGTCTGTGTCCTTGAACATAAGATACAAGTGACCCCTGTGTTAATTATTGGCAAATTGCCCCATCTCAACTTAAGGAAATAAAGTAACATGTTTGCCTACAGAAGGTTACTAGTTAACAGGCACCACTTAAGAAGGGTATAAAAGAATTGCTGCGAGCTACTCCCAGCAGTCTGCTTCCACCAGTGTCAGCAGCAGCCACATAAATAGCAGCCATGAAGTGGAGCGGATCCATTTTTTTCGCTTTTCTCCTAAGTTTTGCTGAATCCAAAGATGTGCATAAGAATGAGTTTGGAATCGGTAAGATGCTTTATGATTTGGGAACTATTTTTCTGTAAGAAAATTCTTAAAAATTCTCACATTTGCATCTCCAGATATCTTGATTTAGGCATTATATTTACCGCTGTAGACAAGGAAAATATTTAACTGGTGGCTAGATTTTGATGAATGATAAATGTAATTTTATGTAAGAAGCTTATAAAAGAATAGCAATGTTTATTTAACACAGTTATTTTTTGTGCATTCCATGCTCGCTCAATTTTTCTATCTTATTTGTTTAATTGACATATATATTTGAAAAAACAATATAAATGGAAACCAGGCCACATTTCTAGCTACTTCAGATTGACAAAAATAAACAACATTTTTATTCCTAATTTTAAAAAAGGTCTAATTGTTTAACTCTCTGAAAGCCTTACTGTGACTGGGCCAACTAGCATAATTATGTCCAAAGGCTACTAAAATAGGCCAGTTAGAATATTGTGCTACTAGGGAGCCAAATAGTTAGGCAACCTGAAATATTGGTTTTAGTGTTAAATCTGCAATTGATCATTCCGGTTAGCTCCGTTCCTTAATTTGTTTAGTCTTCTCAAGTGTAAAATTAGGACATTTGGATAGGGGATTCCTATTAACTTTTCTTCTCTCTCTCTCCTCTCTCTCTCTCTCTCTCTCTCTCTCTCTCTCTCTCTCTCTCTCTCTCTGTCTCTCTCTCTCTCTCTCTCTTCCTGTCTCTGTCTCTGTCTCTCTCTCTCTCTCTCTCTCTCTCTCTCTCTCTCTCTCTCTCTCTCAGTTTTTTGAGACAGGGTTTCTCTGTGTAGCCTTGGCTGTCTTGGACTCTCTTTGTAGACGAGGCTCACCTCAAACTTACAGCGATCCATCTGCCTCTGCCTCCCAAGTGCTGGGATTAAAGGGATGCGCCACCATGCCCGGCTAATAATAGCTTTTCAGTTATAAAACCAATTGTTTGGGTTTATGTTCAACAATGATCACTTCCCAGTTGAAATCATCGCTTGTCAAAATCTCTTTTGTTTTCCAGCATCCACATTGGATTCTTCCCAGTGCTTGACAAGGAAGAACATACATAACATGTAAGTTTTGCTTGCATAAATATGGTGCAGAAATACCATGCAAAGATGAGTTTAGATAACTGAATATAAGTTGTTTTTTTTTTTTTCTGAGACAGGGTCTCTCTGTGTAGCCTTGGCTGTCCTAGACTCACTTTGTAGACCAGGCTGGCCTTGAGCTCACAGTGATCCGCCTGCCTCTGCCTCCTGAGTGTTGGGATTAAAGGCGTGTTCCACCATGCCCGGCTTTGAATATAAGCTTTTAAATTATAAGAGTGAAGTGAACAATTTTAAGGCTTTGCTTATACTGAATATCAAACTGATATGCAAAGTGTTTAACTTTGGGCAACGCCTTACATTTTTGCCTTTACATTACCTGAAATTCCATGAAGCAAGCCAAATTAGATTTTCAAAACTGAGGATTCATTTCTCAGCAGTCAGTGACAGCTTTGTACGGGTGCAGGAATTTATCTTATCACTACCAATAGGAAGATACTGCTACAATCTCAAAAATTTTGCAAGCCATGGGAAATAAAATATTTTTATTTTCGTTATTTGTGGAGAATAATTTATTCCTTCAAATATTGCCCCAGTTTTAACCACTTAAAATTTATAGTAAGGAATCTAAACATATGTGTTACTGGTGTGTTCACATGCAGGCTGAACACACACCACTTTGAGTCCATCCGGGACTACTACAATCTAGGTTTGGAGTTCTGTCATGCTGGGAACAAATATCGTGGGAGGGCTAATGACTGAATATTTGCTTAAGTAAGAAAACAAACTTTAAAGACCATAGATCTTCCCTTTTACGGATGCATAACACTGAGCAGCGGTCCAAAAAGGAGGAAGCACATTTTTTGGAGATCCATTTCTTTTCACTTTTAAGAGTTGCATCTGTATTTATGAGTGAGGATGGCAAAACTAAGACTGACATTTCCTGTAGATCTTTAGCAAAGGGTGCCCTGTAAGTAGATCAGAGCATATGCCACCAATAGAAAAAGATGTACTTGAAAGACAAGTGTGACCCAAGGCTGGCTCTGAAGCCTCTGCATGTGGTTTGTTTGTTTGTTTGTTTTTTTTTTTCAGTGCTATCATCACCTTTGCCCAGTTTGTTCAGGAAGCCAATTTTGAGGAAGTAAACAAAATGACAAACGACGTATTGACTGCAATTAAGAAAGCCACTAGCGATGAGCAGCAGGAAGAGTGTTTAGAAAATCAGGTGAGTGAATAGAAAGAAAAGCCACTTAGAGACTTAACCACAATTTAGACTGCAGAAGAGAAGATGCCAGGAAGAGGGGTGTTTGGTTATTTGAGAACCTGTTGTTTGAGAGAAGAATTCTATTAGTCCTAGAATCCTGAACAGCACTGAATCCTGAACAGGGTGAGTGGCTGCTAAAAGGAGCCAAGATTAACATCGAAACACATGGCTAAGGCCCCAGAGTAAGATTATCTGAGAGACAATACCCACAATATACGGGTGACATTAAGTCCTTTCAGAGTTGTCATGGAGATTTATGTTAATGACGAATGGCAGTTTATTTCCCCTTATGCACACAGTGTGGCTGACACCATTCTAGGGAACAGATTGCTACTCAAAACACTGAATGGAAGATGAGATCCACCAATCAGAATGCTTGTCCAGTGCACTAAGAGAACTTGGCTGCAGCCTATCACCAGAATCTTTAATTTATTTATAAATGTTAATTTATTAAATTATGTTACATCTTTACTTGATATATTATATATAAATGATCTTTATTATAGTATTGTATCACTATAATACATGATAATTTAGTTAATTAATTAAACTAATTAAGTCTCTGTAATCCTGGGAGGTTGAGGACAGTTTTTCCATGGAGGAAACTGAGGCACAGGGAAATCACTCCTTTAGGGAACTACAGTTTGGTAGAACCAAGGTTTAGGTGAGGTCATCTGGCTCCAGAAATAAGGTCTTCTGCAAGGTGCTCAAAGGGCTCAGCGTAGCACAGTGAGTGGGGGCCCGGGCTGTCGGATCCAGCAAACACACAGGAGTGTCAGTATCTGATAGCCAGGTAGGTCAGACCTTCAGAAAAACAATCAAGTTTAAATTCCCAGTTGTCCTGGTGTAGAAGCTTGTTACAAAGTAGTTGCTACTGGTTTTTTTTTCCAGAGACAGGGTCTCTCTGTGTAGTTTTGGCTATCCTGGACTCACTTTGTAGACCAGGCTGGCCTTGAACTCACAGTGATCTGCTTGCCTCTGCCTCCCAAGTGCTGGGATTAAAGGCGTGGGCCACCAAGCCTAGCACCGGTAGTTGCTACTCTTTAGTTTACTTCTTCGTGGAAAAGACCTTTATACTTGGAGTCATTCAAGGATGGAGACCTCTGCCACAGTGGAGCCGAAGCAGACAAAATGTTATGTGCCCGGGCACTATGTAGCAGGTCTCCTTTTTAAAAATGATAAAACATATTCTTTGAGCGTTCTGTACAAAAATCTTGTAAGCACATCTGTTTCCCGACCCCTCTTCCAACTCCTCCCACTGCCCCCACTGCTGCATCTCTATCAGTTTCATTTACTTTTCTTTAAACCCATGGTGTTTAATTAGCACTTCCAGTACATGCCTGGGCATAGGCCCATCCACTGGAGCATGTGCCGAGGGCCACACCCTAAGGAAAGCCTATTCTTTGTCTTCCAGCAGCCGACATCTGTCAATGGCTCTGTGGCAAGGGGCTGGTGCTCTCTGAGCCCCTCCTCCATCCATGCCGGAGTTTTGACTGGCTTGACTTTATGCAGGTCTTATGCACACAAGCAGAGCCATTGGAACGTCATGTGCGCTATTGGCCGTGGTGTCTGAGAACAGTTTCGCAGCAATCCTCCTGCAAACTCTGGCTCTTAAAATCTTCTCCCTTCTCTTCTCCAATGGACACTGACCTTTGAGGGGAGAGGCTGTCCCCTCTTTATAGATGCCTCATCTGGGCCTGAGCACTTCACAGTCACTTTTCCTCTGTACTTGGGCCAGTTGTGACTCTGCATTCATCACTATCCAGTGCAAGCAGGGGTTTCTGGGAAGAAGACAGGGCTGCATTAAGCCCTGGGTCTAAGTGTTTAGAAGGCAGTCTGATACTATGTCCATTCAGTAAAATAAGTAGAAACAGGTTCCCTGTTAGGGCCTGTGGGGTCTTGGGTCAGTTTACAGTGCCGGGCATGTGTTCCACCCTGTAAGAGGAAGCCTAAAATCCAGTCAGAGTAGAGCTGGTCCCCCTGTGAATTTATGTCACTATTGCACCAATGGATACACCTTAGCCTGACTAATGGTTACTGTAGCTCACAGAATTTGCAGCTGGGCAAACACAGCTCCTTCTGGCATTACAAAGTCTAGGCAGCAAGAAGGCAACCTCAGATGCTTCCAACTCTAAAATTTATGAGCTAATAAGAATCTTCCTGCCTTTTATTTTTGTTTTTGTCTTTCTCTCTTAGTCAGTTAAAGATGGGTGTATAAATTATGCCCAAACACTTGTTATTGTGATTTTTTTTTATTCAGTTAGAGTTCAGGGTAGTGTGATTTGGCATTGCAAATGTAATAGATTTCTTTAAGAAGGTGGATTGAAACAAACATGGTGGCACACTGCACAGTCCTATGATCTCAGGGCTTTCGAGGCTGAGGCAAGTGGATCTGAGTTTGAGGCTAGTTTAGTTCCATAGTGAGTTCGAGGCCAGCCTTGAGCACATCCTCAAGAGGCACTGTCTCAACCAACCAGAGGACATCAATAATCAAAAGTGAATATAGAGAATTAGAGTTGTAAGTAAGACCATCAGGAGTTTAAAAATATTAGCAGTCCTAATAGATAAATAAAAAATTTCCTAAGGTGGATGAAACATGCATTTTGCCCCCCTAGAGGCTTTCTTAAAAATACTGGTCTTGTCCAATCTCAGTGAATTTGGCAATAAGGAAGAAAGCATTTTAAGATGTTGTAGCTAAATCTGTAATTATGACTAATGAAAGGTGGTTCCATTTTTAGTCCTCTTTGAAGTCACTTTTAGTTTTAACTAAAAATAATATCCAATTTTAGATTTTTGTCTTGTTAGAAGGGCAAATGGAAAAAGTATCTATAAAACAATGATTATGTAAAAAGAGGGAAGTCTCTATTATTATTATTATTATTATTATTATTATTATTATTATTAGGCAAAATCTTTCATGAAATAAAAGGGTAAAGTCACTTAATTAAAAACCAAGATAGGAAAGATAAACGATTGTGTGACCACCCTTTTTTCTTTTAAAATCAGTGTCTTACAGTTATGTGTGCTACCCAAGGACAGAAGTTTATAGCCCTTCACTCTAAAAGCTGCCAAAGAAAGTCATCCCACCAGACTGAGAGGAAATATATTGAATGTGTCAGGAGGGGGAGTTTTCTTAATTTACTGGTCTCATTTTGGATATTAGAAAACTTGACATGCTTATTCCAGTGGAGTTAATCATCTCTCATTAACAACGGAAGTTTTTCTTTTCCAAGCTGTCCGTGTTTCTAGATGAAATTTGCCATGAGAAGGAGCTCACGGACAAGTATGGACTCACAAACTGCTGCAGCCAAAGTGGGGACAAAAGACACCAGTGTCTGCTGGCACGCAAGAAGACCACTCCGGCCACTGTCCCACCCTTTCATTTCCCAGAACCTGCCGAGACTTGCAAAGCTTATGAAGAAAACAGGACTATGTTCATGAGTAGGTAAGGACCATCCACCAGGCAGCCCATGTTTCTTTAGGCTATGGGTGGACTCCAAAGTGTGTAGAAGTAGGAGACACGGGCAGGGTGTGTCTGCTGAGGGCAACACAAAAAAACAGCTCAAGGGCTCCTGTTAAGCATAGACTGTGAGATGCAGAGCAGACCACATACAGGTTCAACCTCTGTGCCTTTCCCACTTTTAAAGCTTTGATCTTGCTTTACGTGAAAAACACGTCAGTGTTGCAAAGAATGACTTCTGAGAGCCGAGTATTTATGTACCACACTCCCCAAACTGACAATTAGGATTGTGTAGTCAGATGCTGCTGGAACAAATGTGCTCGGCACAAATGGTTGGATGAATAATCCCAAGCTTTGATGTCACTCTCTCTCTTTAAAAATATTTCATTTTATTTTTGAGACAGGGTTTCAGGAAGGCCAGGCTAGCCTTGAACTAAGTATGTAGCTAAAGATGGGTCTGACCTTCTTATCTTTCTGTCTCTATCTTGCATATGCTAGGGTGACAGGCACATACATACATACATACATACATACATACATACATACATACAACATTCACATTCATACGTTACATGTCTGTCTGTATCTATCATTTATATCTATCTATGTATGTATCTGTCTGTCTGTCTGTCTGTCTGTCTACACACACACACACACACACACACACAGACAGAGACAGAGACAGAGACAGAGAGACAGAGAGGACAGACAGAAACTCCCTACGGTGGCCACCTTGTTCTTCCCGATAGAGTCTCTCTCTCTGCCCTAGAAGTCTGGCCTCCCAGACTTGTCTGAACAGAATTACTGTAAAAGATATTTCAATGAGGATCATAGCATCTTTGTTTGTTTTCTAATACACCCTGGGACAATGTATTGGATCATTTATTTTCTCCTGGGGTTGACATGGAGGAAACTTTTTGACAGCATCTGGAAAAAGCATGCACATTTTCCAGTAACAGCACAGTAAAGAGAAAGCCCAGTCCCCGAAAAAGAATAAGGAGGCTACCCACTGCTTCTGATGCTATTCGAATCTTTAAATAAATTCTGGAGTCCAGTTCAGAGCAGTCGCAGTCCATTTTTTAAAAAAAGACATGCTTGTGAATCTCCAAGTGTTGTCCATTCCGCAGGTTCATCTATGAAGTGTCAAGAAGGAACGCCTTCATGTACGCACCTGCCATTCTTTTCTTGGCTACCCAATACGACAAAGTAGTTCTTGCCTGCTGCAAAGCTGAAAACATGGATGAATGCTTTCAGGCCAAGGTGGTATCTCTGTGAAGCTATCTGAACCTAAATGGGGTCTAGCTGTGGTTTGGGAAAACAGAGTTAAAAATGGAAATGTGGAGAATATGATCTTCAGTAGAGCGTGTAATTTCTTTTCATCCTAAACAAATGACTAAGTCCTTTTCGCTGGATCTTCCTTCCCAATTAGCAGTGAAATTTCAGTTTGTATTTATAGTTAGAAACAATACCCATAATGGTAACGTACAACTTGAAGCCAAAGTAAAGATCTGTGTGTATTTTATGGCTTCATGAATCAGCATTTGCTGAATCGTTAAAGAGAGTAGAGGGAACAGCAATGTGCGTGGGAGAGGTGACTTAGTAATTATAAACCGACCGAGTGATGAGATTGTGTTTTCTCTGTAAAGCAGGACAGTGAAATGCTTCCCTATAGCTTCAAAAACAATATTCATACAGAATAAACAACCCAAGAGATAACTGACAGGTAGTAAGCACACCATAAGGTCAATCAACTCTAAAGCAGCTGAAAATTGCTGGGGTTGTTCATACGTCAGCAAAATAGAGCACATGCCGCCGTCTGCCTCTTGTTTGGTGCTTTGCTTCTTGACACGGAGTCTTGTAAAGAGCCCCAAAGGGGTCCAAACTCCTAAAAATTGCTACTGTGAGGCAATCTTGTCTTTTTTTTTTTTTTTTTTAAATGGAGCAGGAGTTAGGAGGCTTCAGTTTGCGTGGAGGCTGGACGGCCACAGTTGTCAAAATGGTTCCAGTATCAAAATTATGATGCTATACTTTGAAGGATTTTAAAGAAACCCCCAGCATATATATGTAAGAACTAATCTAAAAGTCATGAAAAAAAAAAAAAAAGAAGAATAAGAATGTGCTTAAATGTCTGGTGATTCTAAGTTTAGTGAAAACTATTTTATGCACTTTTCTGTGTTATCAGTACTGTCGTTTTTCTAAGTCTTAGCTTACATGAGTTTTCTTAACACTTCGCTTTTTCTGCATCTAGAGAGCATCACTCACAAAGGAACTGAGAGAAGGAAGCTTGCTCAATGAGCACATGTGTGCAGTAATAAGAAACTTTAAATCCCGAAACCTCCAGGCCCTGTAAGTAGGAATGCTTTTTCCATTTCCCCGATGTCACCCTTAGAGAGCGAAGAATTTGTCTTCGGTGAGGGAGAATTTCAAGGTTTAGAGTGTTTGCAGTCGTGGTGTACCACGTCATTAGGCCACATTTCCCTAGCTCTTCTACAAGTAGGTATCTCAGCCTCATGTTCACTGCACTTCCTGATCTGCTCCATTGTGTCATTCGTTGCTCCTCATTAAAATAGTCCCTTGAGTTAGTCCACGAAAAAGAATAAGGAGGCTACCAAGATGAGACTTGATAGCCTATGACCATATAGTGGGGGAGGAGGTCCCCCTCCATCATAGACCTAGGGGAGGGGAATAGGGTGAAAGCAGGAGGGAGGGCGGGGGGGGGGGAGGGAAGGAACGGGAGGATACAAGTGAGGGGATAACAATTGAGTTGTCATCTGAATACATTAATAAAAACTTATTATCGGTGAATAAGCCAATAATAAAAGATCTCAAAAAAAATATTCCCTTGGGGCAACACCTTTAGAACACAATGGCATGGAGGTGCTACTTTTTTATTGTCCATTTTGATGGGGTTTCTTATGCCTCTACCTCCCTCCACCAATCCCCCAAATCTAGTTGGAGAGAAAAAAGGTTCGTGGCAGGAGGGGGCAGAGTTCTCTTTAGCTACTTCCCGCTGGGCCGATTAGGGTCATTGGGTTCTTTGGGGGCAATACCGATCTCAGTCATCAGGACAAATATATATATATTTGTTCTTTTTGAGGCAAAATCTGGTAGTTCAGCCTGGATTTGAACTCCTGATTCTCTTGCCTCCATTTCTGGTCTGCTGGAATTGTAGACGTGCCGTGCCACCGTGTCTACAACAGAGGTCCCACATGCTCAGGGTCAGGGAGGAAGAAACATGGACAGCATTTACCTAGCGGTCCCTAGATTGTCTACAGGAAGCGACAAACCACTTCCAAATCATTTGGAGACCCAGCCTGCGATCTACAGATCTGCCTGGAAAAAGTGGCACAGAAGCCAATGAGACCTAAAACTCGTTTCCTTCCTCTTTTAAAATGAGACACCTCACTCAGTTCTTTCCCTTTGGAGGCAACTCGGTAGACAATGTGATTTCGTTCTGATGAAAACAAATTTTGTAAATCTTCCTTTCCCAGAACCATGATTAAGCTAAGTCAAAGGTTTAAGGCGAATCTTACTGAGATACAGAAGCTGGCCCTAGACGTAGCCCACATCCACGAGGAGTGCTGCCAAGGAAATACACTGGAGTGCCTGCAGGATGGGGTAGAGTCTCTTTCTTCCTACCAGATGGTTTCCGTTACCTTTATGTATTGTCTCACTCTAAATGTCTCACTGTGCCTGGGTTGGCTGTGTGGCTTGGTTTTCACTTTAGGCATTAGCATTAGCAATGCCTGTTCCTTTTGTGATATTATGGTACATTCATTTAAAAATATTTTATTAATTTATTCATATTACATCTCAATCGTTATCCCATCCCTTGTATCCTCCCATTCTTCCCTCCCTCCCACTTTCCCCTTACTCCCCATTGATTTTTTTGCAATTGAATGAAATACAGTATCTCCCACTAGCTAGCTAGCTGCTGGTTTACAACAGAGATACTTCTCAGGAAAACTTACAAATTGACATCAGAGAGAGAGAAGATGATGGCCATCTTGAAGTTATAGACTGTCTTTTGTTTGCCATTATCCTTATAGGACAATACCTGGCATATTGAAGGATGCTGTCATAGTTTAATGACAGATTTATAAGTAAAAACAACCCAAGAAACTGTTTCACAAGGGGGAAATGTCCATATATGGCAAGCAGAGGTGTGAATGAAGGGATCTAAAATAATTAAACACCCAAACTTTTAGCAATAGGTTAATAAGAAGTGAGCTGGGTGTGGTGGCCCACACCTATAATCCCAGCACTTGGGAGGCAGAGGCAGGCGGATCGCTGTGAGTTCGAGGCCAGCCTGGTCTACATAGTGAGTCCAGGATAGCCAGGACTACAAGAGAAACCCTGTCTCGAAAAACTAAAAATTAAATAAAATAAAATGAAACCTGAAACACTCAAAACTTTAAAAAAAAAAAAAAAAGGTGATAATGTACATGGTGTGGCTATTTTGGGCCAATCCTGAGCTTCCTAGATATTGAACGAGAGGTCTACATATACCAAATTACTCCTCCTCTCATCCCTGTGAAACCAAGGAGACTTAAAAAAAATCCCTGTTGTTAGAGGCTCAAGCGATTTGGAAACAAGGGCAGAAAAGACTCACTCAGCAACCTCCTGTGGGCCTGCTTTCTTTGTGAAGGTAGCCAGGGAAGTTAGCAGGTGGCAAGGCCTCCTAGGGGACAGAGTAGGGCCAAAACTTGGGCAGCTGGCATCTCTGCCACAGGCCCCTTAGGAATATCAGCAAAAAGTATTTTGGTTTTTTTGCGGTCAGCTTTCTTGGTTTGTAAGTGACAATCTTACCTATTTTTCCATAATTAAAAAATTAGCTTTTAATTTTTGGTGCTCATAGCTACTTTTTCATTAAGAGCAGAGGAAATCGTTTTGGTATCTTAAAGGAAGGCTTTAACAATTGAATAATAGGTTTCAATGGTCCCTGCTGGGAAGGCACCACCCCAGCAGAGCTCTCTCTAGCATTTTGCACGGCCAGTTCTTGCTTTTGCTTTTTTTTTAATCTAACGCCTGCCCTCTGCAGGGAAGAGCGGGTCACTAAAGATCCTTCTGATCAACATGGAGGGAAAGCCAGCAAGGTTAGAATGGCAGAGGCAAATATTGACCATTGGAAAATTTCAATACCAATAAAAAGTTCCTATTTTGTTTAAGCAGCACAGTTCTTTCTTTTCTTGAAGAATTTTACTAAAATAGACAGTAGGACTTAGATGAAAGCTTTGGAAAGAGGATGTGAACAAACCGGGAAGAGGAAAAGCATAGGTGAGGAAAATAAAATGGAAGACAGGAGGTAAAAGCAGAAAGGGAGAGATAAGGCAAAATGCCTTTATTCACCTTTGATATTTCTCTTCATTTCTCCATTTATTTCTTCTTCCACTTCTCCTTCTGGCTCTAAGTTCCTATCTCAAAGGATAAATCTCTGAGATTTATGTTTTGTTTTGCCCATTACAGGAAAAAGTCATGACATATATATGTTCTCGACAAGATAGTCTGTCAAGCAAAATCACAGAATGCTGCAAACTACCCACAATCGAACGTGGTTATTGCATAATTCGTGCAGAAAATGAAGACAAACCTGACGGTTTATCTCCAAATCTAAGTGGGTTTTTGGGAGATAGAAATTTTGCCCAGTTTTCTCCAGAGGAAAAAGTCATGTTCATGGCGAGGTAACGTACGCTTAAATGTACATCCGTGATAACAAAGACCACCAGGTGATTGGCAGCTTTGCTGTGTTGCAGTGGGGAGTGTTGTCTATAGTTTTTGAGTTCATGCGAGGCTCTTCTGAATCCAGGGCACCATAGGCACAGAACCAATAACAAGGGAATAAGATCTGTCATAGACTGACGAGCATCCAGCCAATGACCACTATTGATTGGCTTGTTTATGAATCTGTATTTTGTTTTATATTTTGTCTGAAGTGAGGAGGAATAACATTCTGTCTAAATATCTCATATAAAAACCACCATCACTTCTCAAAGATAATTTAGATATTTTTGTAATAGGGAGGGCTTGGGCTGCCAAGTTGGCTCAGTGGATAGAGCACCTTACCACAAAAGCCTGAATTCCTGATTTCAACCTAAGGAAACTGATGCCAAGTGATGGAACCGAATTCCAAAAGTGGTCCCTTGATATCCCGTGTGTGCTATGGTGTAATGCCCCTTCCAGAAGTCATAATAGAATAAAATTAAACTCAAAAATAAGAGCTGGAGATCATGAATATAATATCTTGCAATGCATTTTTTTAAAAAAGAGATTTGTTTAATTTCTACTGGGGGAAAGAATATGGTAGATATAACTGGTATCCAATTTGCTGTCTACTGTGTACACACCCACATACATACATATACACACACACCAAAAGTTACCCCCCAACAAACAAACAAACAAAAACAAACAAACACCTTTAGACTGCACCAATACTTCATATTTTGACCAAACGAATAGATCCTGGGAAGAAGTGCAAAAGGCAAAATCAAATGACTAAGAAATGCTGAACAAACAGCCTTATTAATATATAAAACAGGTGAGGTTCTTCGTGCCTGTAAAACTTTGGAACAACAGAGCTGATTGTTAAATCTAGTCCATGCCAGCTTCCAAAACCCGGAAGATTTTTAGTTAGCTTCATTTTTCGATGCTTCATCCAAATCTCTACAAGCTCTGGAATGTCATCATCCTCTTCATCAATGTCTTCTGGTTTGGGTGCTTTACTATCCAATACTTGTCGTGAGAACTGGTCAGCTAACTTTCTAAGGCTTCTTAAGCTGTCAGCAGCAAGCTGGCTTAACATTCCAGGAAGCATTTCTGTGATTGGTTTGGCTTCTGCATGACCAGTAATTGCAAAGGTGTTAACGGAGAAGGAAGCTTGGACTTTGGGACTGTTGAAATGAATAACCGTCCCATCGTCTTTAATCATGTTCGCCTCTTCAATGCCCGCTATATTGTTCACAGCCAGTTTTTTAGAGAACTCTGAGGCTTTTTGTCATCAGCAGTAGCTGTCTTATGCCTCACCTTCTTCTTCCTGCGAGCTGTACCCTTGCCCCCATCTGAACCTGAGCTTGAAGTTTGGCTAACTTGCCTTGATTCATGGTGTTGGTAAATCTGCAGTGGGGAGGGTCCTTTGACACCATCACTAGGCAAAAGCAAGATGGCTGCCTGCAATGCATTTAAAAAAAAGTCATGCGCCTAATATAAGTTGATAGATAGAGCCAGATAGCGGGTCTTTCACTGAAATAGATTGCTTGATAATCACTGAGTTTTAAAGGAAATTAAAACATATTTAGAGACATTTTTACAATGGAGGTTTTTTTTGTAGAATAGTCAATAGGCATGTATTAATTCTATTTGCCTCTATGGGAAACTAATACCTTTCCTTTATTGTATGTGCCTATGGATGCCATTAGAAGAGGGATTTGTGCAGCTCTTAATGATTTCTGAGGGCCCTTCCTAATTTAAGAGTCGGATTCTAATGCAGTAGTGAAAATAATGGCTCAATTTTCTCCTAGGGTTATATATATATAACCCTAGAATACAACTAAGAGTCAAGCACTATCTCTGCACGTATATATGCACACACGTCTAAGAAAGCTAATGTTTGCTTCAGAGAAACAGGCCTTCAGTGGAAAGAACGTTTGCAGTAGGAATTTTCTCAGTAGAGAATGATCGCCTTCAAGCCCGTGCGCTTCCTTCACTCATGCCTCTGCTCTGCTTGACCAGAGGCTGAGCTAGGGACCCCTCCCTCTTCTTCGGGTGTCACCTCTCTTCCTGCCCTCCATCTTTCTTACTTTTTTTCCCCATTGATTTATCACTATCAAAGATAGATGAGCCATTTAAGCTTGCTTCTGCCTCCTTATAAGAAATGCTTTGGGGAGGGGCGATGTTTTCTCTTACACAGCACCAGCTCTTCACAGCTCAAAGCAGTTTTGTCATGCCATCCACTGTGGAAAACATACTTGTCGGATAAATGAATGTAAGCCTTACAACTGAAAAGCCAAAGTGTGATATAAAATAATATAAAGCAGCATATTTACATCACTCTGCTTAATTAGAAATAATTTCACACACATGCATACATAATTTTAGACCTAGGTTCTACATTTGAGAAAAAACATGCAGTATTTGTTTGAATCTGGTTTACTTATTTAATGATTTCCAGTTCCATTATTTTCTGGCAAATGTCATGATTTCACAAAAGAACCTTTTGCGTGGTAATTTGGGGGACAATAGATAGCCTGAATTAATATTTTTGCTGTTTATAGAATTTAAATGATGTCTGTTTTTCTGCTTTATGTGTTATTTGATTTTTAATGCCTATATGCTCTGACTGTTATATAGGAATGGCTAGGGAATTAATAGTGCAATTTGTTCCAACAACATAATATTTTTCTGTGTATTTCAGCTTTCTTTATGAATATTCAAGAAGGAACCCTAACCTTTCTGCCCCAGTCATTCTAAGAGTTGCCAAAACATACCAGGAGGCATTGGAGAAGTGTTCCCAGTCTGAAAATCCACTTGCATGCCAGGAAGACCAGGTAGCCTGCACTAGAATTTGGAGGATAACCTGTAAAACTGCATTGATAGGAACCATTGAAAATGCTGTTAGTAGGGGCTGGAGAGGTGGGTCAGAAGTTAAGAGCACTGGCTGTTCTTCCAAATGTCCTGAGTTCAATTCCCAGCAACCACATGGTAGCTCACAATAATCTATAATGAGATCTGGTGCTGTCTTCTGGTGTGTAGGCATACGCTCTGAAAGAATACTGTATACAAAATAAATAAATAAATAAATAAATAAATAAATAAATAATACTGTTTGTTGGCCAGCAAAGTGGCACAGCAGATAAAGGCACCTGTTGAGTAAGCCTGGGGACCTAAATTCGATCCTTGGGTACTAATGTAAAGGTAGAAACAAAAACAACAACAACAAAATGAACACCAGTCCTTTGGCACATGCTCCTCAATGGATAATAAAAAGAAAAATTAAAAAATACTCTTTGTTCAAAAGTAACTATTTATTAACTAGTAACTAGCTAGTTATACTTATGAACTAGTAACCTAGCAATTAAGTAGTAGTTCTAACTAGCAATCAAAGGCATAAAAATGTTAGTTAAAAGCTCTGTGGGGAATTCAATAGAGACAATATTCATCTTTTGACAGCTTCAAGGAAGGCAAAATCTTGTACAGAAACTGAAACCATCTGTCCAATGGTTGTATTCTCAAGAGTTCATTTGTTTTAATTCTTAAAAGTCACACTTTATCAATTTTAATATTTTATAAAGATTGATTTTATAATATAATAAGATACTGGCATATAGAAAATGTTTGTCTGGGAGGGGAGAAAATGCATGTAATAATGTCTGTGTTTTTAGGAAAAAGAATTGCAGAAACACATCCAGGAGAGCGAAGCGCTGGCCAAACAAAGCTGTGCTGACTTTCAGAAGAAAGGACCATATTACTTACAAAACCAGTATGTTTTTTTTCCTGAAGCATTTTCAGTGATTCAAAATTATTAATATGTGAGGGAGACATAGATTTAAATTCTTAAGACACTGCTACTCTCAGTTTTATTCACCAATTGGATAGAAGCCACTATAAATTTGAATACGTGATTTCTCCCAGGGTATCCCCTTAAGAACCGGTGAGGTCTGATCTGTTGAACTGGCTTCCGGCTCTACACTGTAGATTAACGCAGGGGTGGTATCCGTTCTACTCACGGTCTGTCAAGGTTGCAAGCACCCAAAGTTCACAGTTGATACGCCTTTAATCCCAGCACTTGGGAGGCAGAGGCAGGCAGGTTGCTGTGAGTTCAAGGCCAGCCTGGTCTGCAAAGCGAGTCCAGGACAGTCAAGGCTACACAGTGAGACCCTGTCTCAAAAAAAACCTAAAAAGTTACCAAGAAGAGACTTGATACCCTATGAGCATATACAGGGGGAGGAAATCCCCCTCAGGAACAGTCATAGGGGAGGGGAATAAGGGGAAAATGGGAGGGAGGGAAGAATGGGAGGATACAAGGGATGGGATAACCATTGAGATGTAACAAGAATAAATTAATAAAAAATTAAAAAAAAAAAACTAAAAAAAAAAAAAAAAGTTCACAGTTGAAGTCAAGGAAGTGCTCAGATTGAGAAGAAACCAGTCCGCAGAGAAATCTGCATCCCATAGTGGTGACGATGAGGTTACATGGGACGAATGGCAGAATAAAAACTTCTTAATCGCTGGGCCACATGCCTTATGTTTTCGGACACTAAAAGCGGGTCCTGGAGAAGGAGAAAGGGGTAAAAACTTATGATGACACGGGGAAAATGCTTCTTTCAGGTTTCTCATTGTTTACACAAGGAAAATCCCTCAGCTGACTTCAGCGGAGCTGATAGACCTCACCGGGAAGATGGTGGGCATCGCATCCACGTGCTGCCAGCTTAGCGAGGATAAATGGTCCACCTGTGGCGAGGGAGCGGTGGGTATCCTATCTCATTTCTGCTCTGTTTGACTTGTGGCTGTTTCACATTTTCCATCTAGGAGACGTAGTGGGAACCTGGGTGGAGATGGCATGGCTTGGTTTGTTCGTTGAATTCAGGTGGAGGAGGTGTGGGTGCGCATTCTCTCAGTGATCTGCCTTCGGCCAGCCTCCCGGTCTTTCTAGAAATGCCTGGTGGAAACGCAGCCACTTCACTCAGCCACACACAAGCTTGCAAAAACTTCTCTTCTTATAGATCACAGTCAGTCATCTTCCTTTAGGCATCCTTAGTGTTCTGACTTTCTCAGGCCAGTCTTTACCATTTTAGTGATATTTGGGGGAGTTTGTTCCCAGGCAAAGTACGGGTGTGAGATCCATGTTCCGGATAGCCAGATCCTTAATCTTCTTGTCACACTGAGAGGGAATGTTTGCTGCTAAGCTTGAGCTGTTTGCAGGTGACATTTGAGGATAAAGACTGTACCATTTTTGTAGGGGATTGCCTTAGATTAGGTGATCTGACTGACTCACACAGACTCAGCCCGAGAGTAGTAAGCACGCAAACGTGTGAACCTTAATTAAAACTGTATAACCTGGTGTTTAAGAGATGCCTTTGAAGCATGGGAGATTAGAAGGATCTGTATGGAAGTCTTAAACACACACTCGCCCATTTATTTTCTATTAGCTGTGTGTGTGGAAATGGCAAAGGTTAGGTTTGCCTTATTCTAGCCTTCAGAAAGTGATTCTCCATACCAAAATGCAAATGCGGCGGGGGCGGGGGATGGAAGAGATGGCTTGGACAGTGGAAAGTGTCCTCTTATAGGGGACCCACATTTGATTCTTAGCACCCACTGAAAATGGCTCTCAAACACCTTTTCCTCCAACTCCTTGAAGCGTTGATGCCTCTGGCTTCCACGGGCATCCACACCCATCCGCACATACCAACCACTCCCTATATACACATAATTTAAAATAAAATAAATATTAAAAGAAAAGTGAAACTCAACCAGATACACACAGAAAACTCCCAAATGATTTGTGCATATCAAGCTGGAGGGGCATATTTTCAATAGCTAAAGGGCTTTCCTCAACATTACATGTGTTAACAGCTGTCACCACACACTAAGCTTTATCCCAAGCCAAGAGGTAAATGTCAAAGTCCGTAACGTCATTGCTATGTCAGTAATACAACACGAAAAATTCCCTGTAATATTAGTGATGAGCTCCTGGACGTTGGGTGTCACTGCGTGAGGTTTCTGGAAACGTGAGACAACTCGGTAGCGAATTTCACCTCCCTGCTTTCTTCTCATTTATTCTCCTGACCAGGCTGACCTTTTCATTGGACACTTGTGTATAAGGCACGAAGCAAACCCTCTGAATTCCGCTATTGGCCATTGCTGCAACTCTTCGTACTCCAACAGGAGGTCGTGCATCACCAGCTTGGTGATGGATGAAACTTACGTCCCTCCACCATTCTCCCACGACAAGTTTATCTTCCATAAGGATCTGTGCCAAACTCAGGGCAAAGCCCTACAGACCATGAAACAAGAGTAAGACATTGTTATTTTCTACCAGGGAAAAGACCATCACTGGATGGATGAGGAGTTGAGGCTCCTGCCTTACATGTTGGACACTTATAGGGACACTGCTGCCCTCGAAACACCGAGTCTCTTTAAAATTTATTCCGCTTCAATTTTCATACAGCCTTGTCGGGGAAGTTGGTTTGAAAAAGAATCCACTAAGGCAGATGGTTTTCTATCTATGAGAAATTATCTCTGTCCTAACAATTGTGATATATTTGTGACAAAGGAAACAGATGACGTATTTTGAAAAATTAGGAGAGATCTTTGTAGTGAGTTTGGGCACTTCTAGTCCAATTATAGGAAATGCATGCTTGCATCTATGAGCAGGATAATCATATCTGACTCTGCCATGTAGTTTTTAAAAAAGGAAATGAACACACATTTTATTCATGACAAGAGGCATTCTGTAAGGATGATGGGGGTGGAAGCCAGTGGAACCTATGTTCTTCAAATACCCATGTATTTTAACTTAAATTTAATACTCACTGGCTTTGTACATGGCTTCCTTCATTGGGAAACCTGTTTTTCCATTTTTCTCCATCCCAGTCAGAGGAGTGTTTCAAGAGATAAAAAGAACGTTGCTTTCTTCCCCAAGACTTCCCTATTGCCTTGTCAACTTTAACTCCAATGTGTCACTCACTGCTAAGTGAGTATTCTAAGCAGTTGATACCCCTCAGGTTAAGCTATGACAATGGCTGTGTCAGTAGCTAGCCATCTGGGCTCGTGTGCATGGACAGACCACATTGTGGAAGAGGGAAGAGGAAAGAATAATGCAGACAAGCAACACAGAGACCATAGTTCAGTCCATAAAAGCACAGACGATCCTGATGTGGTGTTTCACCTGTAGCCAGCACTAGGCCAGGGCATCAGTTTGGCATGTCTCCAGCCTCAGCCTTTCTGATGAAAAGTGTGAGAGCTAAGCCTGCCAGTGAGTGGAAGGAGTGGTGGCTGAGGGTGAGGGTTGCCAGGGCTCTGAAAATGTTCTACTTTTTAAAAAAAACCATTTTGGGAAAGTGTCATTGCATGGCCGACTCTTCTGTATTTTCTTTTGTTTTTAACCACAGGCTTCTCATTAACCTCGTGAAGCAAAAGCCTGGAATGACCGAGGAACAGCATGCCGCTGTCACCGCCGACTTCTCTGGCCTTTTGGAGAAGTGCTGCCAAGGCCAGGAGCAGGAAGCCTGTTTTGCGGAAGAGGTATGTATGAAACATGTTACTCTTCCCCAAGTCTTGGCGTGCGGTATCTGCAGCAAAGAATGGAAACGACATCTGACAAACCCGTAACTTAAAATAATGATGAATTTAAATTTTCTTTGAAAAAAACTTTAGGAGATTTAACAATAATAACTCTTTTCTAACTATTAGGGAGAAATAAAAATTTAAACTACATTAAGAGAACCAGTAATTTTTATTAATTTCCTAATAGAAAAAATGATTATGTATGTATATATATAATTGATAATAATGATGATAATGTAGACTGATTGTGAGATAAAGTTAATCAATTTTCATGAACTGGATCAAAAGGATTCACCAGTTAGTGTATTAATGATATAACCAAGATAATATTTTTAGGGAGTTCTCTTGAACCCAGTTAGGAGCACATCTTTGCATGCCCACAGTAGAGACAAGGACCTGTCTGAGTTGACATTTGACTGGCACAATCCTCTATCTCTTTATCTGAGCATTTTTATGCATCTTGACTTTCAGGGTCCAAAGTTGATTTCCAGAACTCGTGCTGCTTTGGGAGTTTAAGCTCCCCCAGGTAACAAAAATTTCAGCCCTGGCTAAATAATGACATTGATTCTCCCTTTACATCAATCTGTAGTGATAAGAATTCTAAGAAATACCATTAATTAAAAAAAAATGAATGTAATTTAATAAATCATGTTTATTTTTAAAATATTAAAACAAAGGTTTGGAGGGCGGTTTCACAGGCTTCAGAAAATGCCCTCAGAAGACCTTCTATGTTTCCATTAACAAAATAAATTACCTTCTGTTTCTACTTAATTAATAATATAAACTATTTTTTTAATATTGCAGAAGGAAGAGAGGACCAAACGAGTTGATGGTTTGGTATAAGCTTTTTGGATTGATTGTAACTGACAATACTTTATGACATGGTGAAGACTTCTATATGAGATTTCTTTACCTTCGAAATAAAGACTTTTTGACTATTTCTCTTCTCCTAGTCTGCTTATTTATGTAAACAGAAGAGTTTTACATGCCACTGCCTAAAACAGATTCTATTGAAAATCATGAGTGGCAGTCACTGTAGAAGAAGAAAGCCCCCCCACAATGGGTCTACCACACTAGAGGTTGGATGCTTCTGTGACCTGAGAAAACACTCTTAAGATAAACACTGTTAGTCTCTGCCTGGTCCTTTTGCTCCTCATACCTACTCATGTGTACTAATGAAAAATTTACCAGAAAATGAGAAATGAAGTAATTATGTTTCCATAGGACACATGAAAATTTAACACGTGTTATTTTTAATCTTGTTTGCTTGCCTATTCATAAACATTTAAAAACGTGTCCACAGCACTGTAGTTTCTTTGATCAAATGTACTTAGTTGCCTTATTCTTTTTTTAAGTGTGCAGTCTTCACCTGGCAGGTCCTGCTCTGGGGAATAGCCACTAGATGGTCACTGATTCCTACTTGCTTTGGCAGAGAGTAAGAAGGAGAGTAAAAAAGCAATGGCACTACGTTGTGACCTTAAAGAGGTGATAACAAATTGTGAGAGAACTGAAGGGTGGGTGAGATCTGTTTGACAGAGGAAATTGCCACAACCATTGAGGAAGTTGCACTCATTGGGGAAGATGAGGGAGTGTTCCTCAGTTCCAGTCCAAGAAGACAACATTGCAAATGAACTGGGCATGCCAGTGCAGCATGAAAGGCATCTGGGAGTGCATCTGTTAACTTAGAAGCAGATATTATAAAAAGTATGAATAGGCTATATATGGGAAGCTACAAAATGTTTTTTAAAATTTATTTATTATTAGGCATCAGATCATATTATAGATGGTTGCCAACTACCATGTGGTTGCTGGGAATTGAATTCCGGACCTCTGGAAGAGCAGACAATGCTCTTAACCGCTGAGCCATCTATCCAGCCCCCTACAAAATGTTTTGAAAGTGATTAAAGAAGGTGTTTAGAAGTGATGAAATAAGTGTACATTGTTTGGAGGCAGGAGGATGAAATATTAATCCTTTGAACTTCGATTTACTGAAATCCCAGTCAAAATCCTAGAATTTATTTTGCTATTTATTTATTTATCTATTTTAGAAATTGACAAACTGATTGCATGATTCAGACAGAAATGGAAGTGATACACCATAACTAAAATTGCCTTGACAAATAGAGAAAGCATCAAGGCCAATATTACTTTATTTTAAGGATTTTTATAAACCCACAGTACAAAAATAGAACATTTATGTAAATATAGATAAATAGGTCAGTGTAACAGAATTAATTGGCCAGAAATGAACTCACTCAAATATGGACAACTGATCTTTGAGAAATATGACAAGGGAAGCAAGGAAAAGCTTTTCAAAAAAAAATTCTGAAAGAACTGAAAATCTTCACTACACACTCAGAGAACTGAAAGCCATGCTTTATACCACATGCAATGAGCTAAAGTGGGTCATAATGTGAAACACAAAATTAGAGAGATAATGTTTTGGTAGACACATCCTCCTTAAACATCACACCCAAAGTATAATCTATAAATAGATAATCAAAGCACTATCCAACTCTAGAAGCTGTCATTAACAGGATGAAAAAGATGAACCCAAGATTGGGGCTAATGCTTTTGCAAGATGAAGACAATCAACACATGTGTGACAAAGAGCTTTCTTGTATCTAGAGGGCATTAACCAACCCTCAAGACCAAACAATGAAAAAAATAATAAAAACAAAAAGTAACTGACTCCCCTCACCCAAGGTGTACCAAGTTAGAATAATGGCAAAGCAGTCAACCAACCAGCCAAGGAAAAGCCCCAAACAAACAAGATGTAAGAACATGCCACACATAATCACTAATTCTACATAAAAGGAAACATGATCCCACACTTACTAGAATGGTAATACTGACTATATCAATTGTCAAAAAGTTTTAGAAAGCTTAGAACTCACACATTGCCTATGGGAGTGTAAAATGGTTCAGCTACTTGTAAAACAGCTTGGTCCTCTCTTATGAACTTATACATTATATACAACACAAATCCTAGATCTGTATCCCAAAGAAGATGTTTATGTTAAATAAAGAAATGCACATAAACAGTCCAGCTTTATCTGAAGTGACTTAAAATTGAAAGCAACAAAATTGTACAGCAGATGGGCTAGTGAGCCAACCGTGGAATATCAATATCTGTACAATGAAGTACTACTTGGGAAAAAAAGGGAAAACTGACATATCAAGCAGCATGGCTACAACTTTCTAGTACTATTACTATAAAGACAATAGAGTGCACATTGTATTTCTCCATTCGTGCAAAACTATGGAGAGCACAAACCATTGTATAATGCTAGGACGCAGATCACGGCTTTTCTGGGGGAAGAAGGAATGGTAAGAGGCAGGGGGGAGGGAGTACAAAGGGCCCTTTTTGGTGGATATATGTTCACAGTCTTGATTGTGATGATGCTTATACATAAATTCTTATCACTTTAAATGTGTGCAGTTTAACTACGCATGGACTATGCTTCAATGACACTGATTCAGTAAGTTCACTCACAATGCTGCAGAGTTTAAGTTGAATTTTGCTATCTCTCATAGACTGAACATTACATTACTAAAAGAGAGACTCTTAGCCTGGCCGAGTCTGCTCCAGGCCCAGAACACACTCAGTGCCCTCTGTATGAGTTTCTACAGAGTATGGGGTAATTTCGTGCCCGATCTAGAAACACAAATACTGACTCAGGCCCAGGTTCAGAGGCCACTCCAGGGCATGAAAGCGAGCTTTGGTTGTGACTTCTGTGGACAGCAGTTTCTATTCTTGTCTGTTTTAATTAGAAACTCGTTTTGACATAGAAGGCTGACACACAGATCTTCTAGACAGAAAAGAATCATGGAAATGGTAGATTTGAATTATACTTTAGACTAAGCAAACTTAAGAAACATACACAGAACATTCTAATTAACAGCAACAGGACACACAATCTGTTGGGTGTTTACACAGCTGGAGTCTACCACAAACTAGTGCAAATCTTCCTCAAACTTCTTCAAAAATCAAAACAGAATGAAAACATTTGTAAAGGAACGGTCCCCGGGGGTGGGGAGGAAATCACCAGAGTTAAGGATGCTACAAGGCTGATTGGCTGATCAGAACTGAGCTTGTGATTGGTTGATCAGAACTGAGCTTGTGGTTGGCTGATCAGAATCGAGACTGTGGAGAGCAGGGTTGGGGGGCAGTTAGAGGGAAAGTTAGATCTTCACAGCAAAACCCCCTGGGCTGTCTTCACTTGTCCTACTAGGCAGTTATTATTCACCTCTTTTTTCCACCTAATGTCACTGGGATTTTCAGGTAAAAATGCTTGTGGGATTGGCAAACAGACCCCTCACCTCTACCAGTTCAGAAGTGAGGAATCTCACCAGATGGCATCTGAGGCCCATCACGGAGACTTCCCTATTTTACTGCAATATGACTGCTTTATGTTGCCATCATACATTTCAAAAGTGCTTTGATTATGGCTTTCTTTGTTCTGTTACTATGAAAATTTCACAAAGCCATGGCCACATTGGGATGTGGTGTTTGAGGTAACACAAATCTATGTCCCCAGGCCATTTCCACTCATCCACTCATATTTAGGTCTGGAATCAACTATGTCTGATTTCCTTTGAGATGTGAGATATTTTATTATCTATCTATCTATCTATCTATCTATCTATCTATCTATCTATCTAT
>OU015756.1:26657092-26678977 GCA_907169655.1 Acomys percivali | reverse complement strand
TCTCTCTCTCTCTCTCTCTCTCTCTCTCTCTCTCTCTCTCTCTCTCTGAGCTTAATAATTTTGTTTTTCAAGCAACTTCTGTTTTTCTTTATTTTTGCATGCCTGGGTTTATTGGTGAATAGGGTGCTTCATAAATTCATTCAATGTTTCTTGTGTCAGGAGCTGTGCTGAGTGAGGCTGTGGCTATGGACTCTGCTTTTAAGACTTTCTCCCGTTAGCGTTTTCTATCTTCTAACATGATGCATGCACAGCATTGAAAAGCTAGGAAACGTAGGGATGGAAGTATTTTCTTCCCAAGGGAAGCTGCAGCCTTTCCCTTGGGAAAACCTAAATTATTAAACACTTAGCCTCAAATATCTTTGCAGTACTCTAGAGAACGCAGAAGGAACTTTTTTTTCCCCTGGAAAGCTATTGTGCTTTGAAAACAATCACAAGTTTCTTTTAAACTTGTGGAGGTTCTTGAATGTCAGATACGGTATGTTTAGATGACTGTTGTCTTCTTGTGTCACAGGAAGGGAGGGAGGAACACACACAGCACAGCATTCAGCATGAGAACTGCCAGCCTCATCTGGAGTTAGCAGCGGCTCCAGCTAAGATGCGAAGGGCTTTTCAGTGAACTTTTCTGCAAAGCGGAAATCCTTCCTTGCCCTGCCCTTCGTTTTTTTTTTTTTTTTTAAACAAGTTGCTTCTCTTGCCATCTTTGTCCCCTCCCTTCCTTTGTCTTGTCAATCATCCTGCTTCGTCTCCTTTTCTCCATCTTTTCTCTCTTAAAAACCTTACTGTTTTCTAGCTACATGTACGAGGTTGCCAGGAGGAGCCCCTTTGTCTTCGCCCCTGTTCTTCTCAGAGTGGCCTCTTGGTTTGAGGAGGCAGCGACCACATGCTGTGAACAGCTGCAGAAAGCAACCTGCTTTCAAGCCAAGGTGGGTCCAGCGCTTGGTTCATCAAGAGAATGAGGAATCGCCCAGTGGCACGGTTCCAGATCTGATCTTCACTTAAAATTAAACACCTCAGAAAGCATGTTTGCCATATTAAATGCTATCTTACCATGCTCACTGACGTGAGAAATGGACCGTTTACCGGAAACCCTTGAACTCTAGAGATTCACTGCTTGCCAGGGTCTCATTTTTGGTTTTGTCTCCCTTATAAACTGGAAGAAAGGTCCAGTGTGCAAGTCTCTATGGTAAATGCTGGTGTGATGGCTTTTGCCTGTGACGTCCTGTCTTTTGGCATTAATAATATGGTGGGATCGTGCCAGTGGGGACAGCCATGTTCAGGGGACACACTGCAACAAGCCTTCTTCTACCAAGTGCAATGCCATCATCAGGAATACTGGCCCTTCCTTTTTCATGTGCCATAGATACACATTTCTCTGAACATGAAAATTTACTCAGATCGAAATTACATGTATTTTCTGTAGCTGGAAATTTTCTGGAGTAGTTTCCTTACCTGTACTTGAAAACTAAGAAAAAAGTGAGATTTGGGTCTCATTTCAACATTAGTTTCTTTATCTTTCAGGCAGCTCCCATCACACAATATTTAAAAGCATTATCTTCTTATCAAAAAACTGTTTGTGGAGCCCTTATGAAGTTTGGACCCAGTATCGTAAACTCTATGTGAGTTCTGTACCGTGTCTCTTGTATTTTCTTGCTTTTTTTTTTTTTTTTTTTTTTTTTGGTTGTTGCTCTTTCTGTTAAATAGGTGATGACTTTACTTGTAGTTTTCCTGGTTAAGGGTTTGTGGGGAGGTGAGTCAGTCTACATGGATCGCTCGAAACAAGGTCATTAGGTCAAGGCGAGAAAAGACATAGGCTAAGAGTATGATGCCAAAGGAAATGTTGATCTGAGATTCCTTTGGAAAGTGTGTGTGATGGCTTTTCTATATGGCAGGCAGCTCACATGGTGTGCTTCGCTGTAGTAATTATGGGAGACAGAGCCCTTCTTGGGCCATTCTTAGTTGGAGTCCAGAATTTGGGGATGAGGTGGGTGGGGGTAGGAAAATACCAGCCTGTCATTTTCCAAGTGATCATATAGCTCAGCAGTTCTCAGCCTGTGGGTTGCAACCCCTCTGAGGGGCTAAACAACCTTTTCAAAGGGGCTGCCTAAGATCATAGTAAATATCTGTATTTATATTATTATTCATAGAAGCAACAAAATTACAGTTATGAAGTAGCAATGGAAATAACTTTATGGGTGGGATCACCACCACATGAGAAATTGTACTAAAGGGTTGCAGCATTAGGAAGGCTGAGAGCCTCTGATATAGACCGTGTGACAGTACTATCAGCTCTTTGATAAGAACATCTGGAAAAGCTCATGGTATCAACTGTCCTTGATACGTACGCAATTTGTGTGTTATATAAATAAAGACCTTCCATCTATTGTCTATTCAAATTATTTTAGTGGTCTATTAATGGTCTCTCCAGAAACATTGCTGTATTCAGTAAAAAATTCCCCAAGATCGGATTTAAGGACCTTACTTCCCTCTTAGAAGATGTTTCTTCCATGTATGAAGGATGCTGCGAAGGGGATGTTGTGTATTGCACCCAGAGCCAGGTAAATTTTCTTCAAAATAGAGCAAAAACCAATGATTTTTAGTATTTGTTTTTTCTAATTGTCACATAAAGTTGCTTATACTTATGAGATTCAGTGTAGTACTGTGATACATTTGTGAATAGTATACACTGATTACTTAGGTGTTATCAGTCTGTCATTTCTTTACATTGAGAGACTTCAAGGCTCCTCTCTTCTAGTACCTCACAGTAGGTGACTGTGACCAGGGATCTCACTAGACTACAACTTCCACTATCATCCTTATCTTTTTTGATCCATTAATAACTCATTTCTTATATGGCAGAAGCCCCTTATTATTAAGTTTTTAAAAAGTTGCTTTCTTTGATTTACTAAGATTTTTGAAATAAATTCAAATGATCTTTCTTCCTTCCTCCCTTCCATTCTTCCCCTCTCTCTCCCTCCCTTTCCTCTTTCTTTCTAGTTGACCAATAAATATTGTGTGTGTATACAAACATTCTATATATACGCATACATATATTTATGGCATGAATAATAATATTTTAATGTATATGGCCATTGTGGTATGGCTAAATCAAATTACTTAATATAGATTTCTATATTGTTCTCATATACTTATGTTTTTGTGATAAGAGTACTTTCAATTTCCTTCCCTGACAATTTTCAAATTATATGACAGTCTGTTGCTAACTATCGTCACCATGATCAACAGTGGAATGCTTGATATTATTGCTCCTATTGACCTGATATTTTGTTTTTGACCAACATCTTCCCAATTCTTCCTCCTACCCTAGTATGTGATAACCCTTAAAGTGATTTTTGTAAAGGAATATACCAGTAAACATATTGTTGAGCTGAAATTGTTCATACACTTTCAACTCAATACCATTTCATTAAAAATACATGGATTTCTTCTTAGTTAAAATTAAGTTTTGCTGTGATGGCTTTAAATTTGTTTTACTTACAGCAAAGACAGCATATTACTTAAATGACTTGAATTTTAGGGTATTGGGGGAATATCTGCTTTAAATTAAGCAGTGGACAGAACATGTCCTCCCAAATGATTTTATTCTCAAGTGTAGCCCAGTTAAAGGGATGCCACTCACAATTTATTTTTGTGGTATTTGCTTGTTTATGGAAATGTGGGTTTAATAATATTAAATCGAATTTACTACATTAGTATAATAATTTAAATTTTCTATGGCTTGAAGCTGAAACTAAAAGATCATATTGTATTTCAAATTTCCTCCTCTTTAATGTCTTTATGGAGTAATGCAAGAAATTCAATTGTTATGAACTGAAAATAGGACTGAATTCTCCGGAAATCAGAAAGTGCTGGGCTAGGAACAATGCTGGCTTCAGATGAGACATGAATGCTGGAAATGGGGTACCAGTTCCTATCCCACTTTTCCTCACATTAGCCTTGGAACTCATCTGGTCCCTCACCCTCAGAGTCTACCAGAAAATTTCAGATAGTGAGAATATATTGACTATATTAGGGAGACCGAAAGTACCCAGAGAGCATGGGGCAGGAAAATCTAGAGAGGGGACTGAGGACCAATCTGCTTTTAAAGCTAGTCCTGTGTGAATAAGATAACCCTTGTTCCTTCATCCCCAAGGTTTATGCAGGGGTAGGGGTGGTGATGAAAGGGGAGAATGAGGCCAGGTCAGGGGTTTCTCTCATGCTATATACATTGGATCATTTGAATAGCTTCAACTTTTTAGTAACCACATGGAAATGATTACATGAATGAGAAAGCTTCTTCTACCTGGGAATGCTCCACTTGGTAGTTTCTGTAATGGTTAATTCCCTAACCAGTCTTTGGGGTTCTTATTGGCTTTCTTCATACAATAAATACTCTTTTTCCTCCCCAAAGCACATCCTACCCAATTCCCTGCTCATCCAACTATACGTCCTTTATTTTTCTGAAAAAAAAAAATCAAAATAAACAAAACAAACGAATGCAAAGGCAATACCAAGACAAAACAGAAAGGAAACACACAAAAATGGAATACATTTTGTGTTAACTAACAACCGTTCCTGAGCTTGGGGCCCATTCTGGAGTGTGGTTAATGTAGCCAGTGTTGCTTCATTGGAGAAAATTGATTTTTCCTCTCCCAGAAGGTACCAATCATAAAAAGCTTCTTAGATAGGACTGGGACTTTGTGTCCACTTTCCTCTGTTGTGTTTGGAAAATGCTGTTTTCTCGGAAACATTTACCACCTCTGGCTCTTACAGTCTTTCTACACCCCCCCCTCCCGTCTTCTACATAGAGACATAAAACCTGAGAGGAAGAGTTTGATAAAGACATCCCAGTCAGGACCCAGTGGTCCAAAGTCTCTCACTCCCTGCACATTGCCAGTTGTGAGTCTCTGTGTTATTTGCCATCTACTGTAAGAAGAAGAATCTCTGATGAGGGTGGAGTGATGTGCTGATCTATGGGTATAACAGTATGTCATTAGGAATTGTTTTATTGCTATTTTCATTTTTACCAGAAACATAGTTGTAGATTTTCCCCTAAGACCCATGACCTATCTAGTATCTTGGCCCACTTTAGCACTGTCAGTATCAGGTATGGGTTCAATCTCGTAGAGTGGGCCTTAAATCCAATTTAAAAAGTGGTTGTTTACTCCCATAACATTTGTCCCACTATTGGATCAGTATATCTTTCAGGCAGGTTGCTTCTGTAGGTCACAGGGTTTGTAACTGGGTGATACTGACGAATACTTTCCTCCTCTGGTAGCATGCGCAGTACCTTCCAGCACTGTAAATGCCAGTCAGTAGGGGTAAAGCTTCTAGCTGGGCACTATCTAGATCTCTCCGTGTTCAATGGCATAAAGAAATGATGTCTTCAGCAACCGGGTCTTACCAACAGACTGTTGAGGGTAACCCATAGAACTGACGGTAGCCTGTGTTTGGGGGAGGTCATTGGGACACCTTTGGCCAACAACTCAACAAGATGTAACCCACTCCTGTTACTGGGGGTTTTACTTGTTAGCCTAAGATGTCTAGTTGGAGCATTTTTGCTCTCATTATATGGCAACTCCATTTAAATTCCTTTCATACCTGTATATATCTATATCTACATCTATATCTGTATCTATATCTCTATCTAGAAAGCTTCTGCAGTTGTAGGTCTCACATGACTTTTCAAGGGCTTTTAATCTTAGTTGTTCCTCCACACGTTCCCTCCTTTCTGCCATCTTTCTCTTTTTTGCTCTCCCAGCCTCCTCCTCATTTAATCTTCCTAGTCTCCTTTGTCCCTTCATATCACTATAGTCTATGTCTCCTTCCATGGAAAATCTCCCCCTTCTTTTAAAAAGCGATTTGTCATTTATATTTATGTACATATGTGTTTGTGCGCCACACTTGTGCAAGTGCTTGCAGAAGCCAGGGGCTTTGTCTCCTCTGGAACTGGAGTTACAGACAGCCATGAGCCACCATGTGGGTGCTAGAAAAAGAACCTGGATCCTCTGCAAGATCAGTCAGTGATTTTAACTTCTGAGCCATCCTTCTCGGCCCCCTAACCGATTTTTCATTCACTTTTCAAATATTTGTGCTTTTGCTCTGTCCTTGGAAAGATAGTTTTAGTTCACAGGAAAACTAGATTAGCAGAGAAAACTAGACTTCCATCTTCAGTGGCCGCTGCGACAATCACAGATCACTCTCATGGGGTCAAGAAACACTAGAAGATAAGGTGACAGTGAGACCAGTGAGATGGCTCAGTAGGAAAAGACACTTGCTTTCAAGACCAAGGACCTGAGTTTGGTCCCCAGGACCCTTAGGGTGGAAACAAACAGCTCCCACAAGCTTTCCTCTGACCTCTACATATATGCCATGGCAGCATGTGTGTCCTCTCCCACCGAACTAAATCAACACAGCAATTTAAAAATAACGAAGTTGTTAATGTATCGGAGAGGTTGGGGGAAAGTACTTAAAAGACCAATATATAACATGTAATGTAAGTTTATGATAGCGCCTATTGCTTTTCTTGGTTATACGACCTAAAGTCCTAAAGGGAGAAGACAGCTGAACTAATGCAAAACTTCATGAGTATTAAGTTAGTGTGAAATTTGAATGAATATTATGTATCTAATCAGTTGATGGGTGGGTGCTAATTCAGGATTGGCTCTGTGAGCAGTCATTCTTTTATGAAGGAAAAAGCAGCCCTGAGGAAAATCTAGAAGTCCAAACTTTTCTTGTTCTCTTTGATACAGAGCCAGGTTATAAGCCAAATTTGTTCAAAACAAGATTCCATCTCAAGTAAAATCAAAGCTTGCTGTGGAAAGAAAACACCAGAGCGTGAAGACTGTATAATCAACACAAATAAAGACGACAGACCGGAAGACTTATCCCCCAGAGAACCCAAATTTACCGACAGTGAAAATGTGTGTCAAGAACGAGATTCTAACCCGGACAAGTTCTTTGCTGAGTACTATATAACTCTTTATTGAAAGTTAAGAGGGCAAACAAAATATAAGGCATTCTATGTGGGCTGATTTGGGTGGAGGATAAGGCATCACAGCTCATGGGCATCACTCAGTTTATAGAGATCATGGCTCATGCACACGTTATTTCGTACACTTTTAAGCAAAAACAACGATGCTATTCTAATGATGGCTATCATTTACTGAATAATTTATATATGCCAAGAAATAGGCTAAATATTATTCAGATCATCCATTTTAATTCTAAAACCAGATGTAGAGTAAGTGCCATTTCCCCCAATGTTTTGAATGAACAAAGTGAGAAATAAAGGAGTTGAGTGACTTGTGCAATATTGACAGGTGAAACTGGCAAAATAAGGAAGTGATTACAGGGGTTCTGGTCGTAAGAAGTCACTGGCTTGACTGTCCAGATATGTCACTCCAGTGTTCCCGAGGGGAAGATTAATGGACTGGAAGCCACAAGACTAAATATGAACCTTAGTTGCACTGTATTTGGTTTTACTTACTACTCCATTGTTCCATTGTTTTCTTCCATCCCCTCTGCCCTCTATATTCTGCTCACTTTCTTCCCCAACAATTCTCTTCCATATGCTTTTAAGTCATGTGTATCTCATTGTCTCTTTTTCTCACTCTCTCCTTCTTAACACACACACACACACACACACACACACACACACACACACACATACACACACACAATGTATGCATGCTCATACAAAAAAATCAAATCTAGATTCTGTGTTTGACAGAAGCAAGCAGTATCTGTTGTCTTTCTGAGTCAGGCAGGCTTATTTCTCTTAATATAATGATCTCCAGTTCCGTATGTTTTCCTGCAAATGCCATCATGTTATTTTATTTTTCTTTATGGATGAAAAAATGCTACGCATCACATTTTCTTTCTTCATCTTCTGGTGGTCCCATTTCTTAGCTATTGTGAGCAGCACAGCAACTAAACCCAGATGTGTGTGCTTCTCTGTGGTATGTTGACTTAGAGTCCGGCAGACATGACATGGTTTTGTTTCACGGTAGTGTTATTTTTAGAATTTTGAGCAATCTGCACACTGACTTCTACAGTTTTTTTCATTTCTGTTCTGACTTCTTCAATGATGCGTCTGGTCATTCTAGAGTGTGTTCTTGTCTTCCTATATTTTATAGTCTATGCTATTGATTTCTAGCTTTATATTATGATTTTAAAAATACAAGAAATTACCTCAATCCCTTTGTATTTGATAAACTTGACTTGTTGCCTAGATTATGGTCTATATTATAGAATAGTCTATGGGCACCGAGAAGAAGATGTATTCTGTTTCTGTGGACTAGAATGCTCTGTACTTGTGTGTCCAGTCCATTTGGATCTATGGCCCACTTTAATTGAGGGCTTTTGTTTATTTTTAGCTTGGATTATTTAAGTGGAGTACTAAAGTTATTCACTATTAATTTACCAGGACTTAGATAATCTTTAATTTCTATTAGTGTTTCTTTCATTAAACTGGGAACCTCAATGTTAGATACATATGCATTTGTAATTGTATCTTCTTGATAAATTATTACCACTATTGACATGTAGTGACTTTCCTAAAACTGTGGCTAGTTCTGATCTGAAGTCTAGACAGATTTCAGAATAGCCATGACAGCTTGTGTTTTGGCTTCCATTTGCTTGCTAGGCTTTTGTCCACCCTTTGATGTTCAATGTGAGCATCTTTATCAGCGAAGTGTATTTCATGTGGCCAAAAGCCTGCTGGATCTAGATTTTTAATCTGGTCCGCCAGTCTGTATCTCTTCATAGGTGAGCTAAGACCACTTACAATCAGGATTCTAGCTGAGAACATTTTCCAGTTCTTGTCGTTTTCAAGGCTGTTTTGCTAGTTGGTTGGGTTATAGTTTCTCCTTACCTTTCACTCCTATTAGTTTTAGGGATTTGCTGCTCCACCATGTTGGCCATGATGGATTTGTTTCCCCTAGCTCTCCTGTGTTCAACTTGTCTCATGAATTTCTTTCTGGGATTTAGTGCCTGGGGGTGCTTCCCTCTTCCCGTGTGTGTAATATTCCTTTAGATATGAACTGAGTTTGTGCTAGCCCTGAAATGTTCTCCCTCATCAGTTTTAAAAGAAGACTTTCCCAAATATAGCTATCTTGTTTGCCAGTTTTTTTTTTCCTTTCAGGACTTGGAGTAGGTCAGCCATATTCTCCTCCTTTTAAGGTTTCTGATGAGAGATCTGATATTACAATGAGTTTGTCTTCATGCATAGGTCTTTTGCTTTGTATTTTGGACTTCTTGACAGGTTCTGCCCCCATCATGTTCATCTGGGGTTCTCAATGCCTCTTGTTCTGGAATGTCTGTTTCTGTCCCTACACTTGGGAATTGGAAGATTATCTCAGCTTCTTCTTCTGCCCTGTGGTTTCTTGATTGTTTGCCCAAGAGCTTGGACACTGTGGGTTTGTTGTTGTTGTTTTTGTGTTTACAGATGTTTGGGCGTTATGCTTTGTCAGCCTTGCCTCCATCTCAAATATCATCCTTTCTTCTGCTTTATTAACTCTATTGCTGTTGCTTTCCACAGTGGTTTATTTATTTATTTTTTAATTTGACTGATGGATTGTTTTCATTTCCAACACTCTTTGCTCTTTTGTTTCCTTGCTGAATATATCTTCCACTTTGCTATCTTTCTATCCATGTTGCTAATTTTATCTATTTTTCTTTTTCTTTTAACTTTCCTCTCCAGATCCTGGGCAAAATTCATCTGTTTGTTCCTGTCTTACCTGCCCCCCTCCTCCCCTGGAGGCATTGAGTGATCTCACCAGAAAACTTTTGAAACCTGTAACTGACATTTTATCTAATCCGGTTAGATATCTTTGGGTTCACCAGTTGAAAAGTTATGATATTTTTGAGAGTTCACATTGTCCCACTTGTTATCTTCTTCTGTTTCTGGGTTGCAATCTGAACATCTGTTGGTTTTGATAGTCTCAATCCCCAGAACCACTCAGCAAAGAGAAGCGAACTGCTTTTGATAGTGACTTCTGCTTCTCCTGGCCACCACCTATCAGACAGCTGTGTGACTGATGCTGTACATATGTTTGCTTTTTAATTATGTGTATCTGTATGTATCTGTGTGGAGGAATGTGCCGCATGCATGTGAGTTCAGGTGTCCATGGAGGCCAGTGTCCTTGATGGATGCAGGCAGCCCTCCAGCATGGATGCTGGGACTTTAACTCAGGCCTCTGCAAGGGAAGAGCATGCTCTTAACTACTGAGCCCTCTTTGCAGGCCTGTTGCTTACTTCTGATTAGTGTACCATCCATCATTTTCCCGGGTCTAGGCTCCTTTTCATTGGCTTTGTAGGTTTCTGAAGCTCTCCCTCATCTCTGTCTTTGGAATACAGTGTATTCTTTATCATTATGCCTCCTCTAGCAGCTTTGTAAAGACAGTTTCTAGCCCACCATCTTACTTGGAAGTCTCTAGAGTGTTTTTTGTTTGTTTCAGATTTAAACAGAATCTGGGATATTTACATTTACATAATGAGCTATGTTGGGGATGGGACCCTCGATTAAACAACAAATTCACTTATGTTCCATATACATCTTATGTGTATAAACTAAATTAAATGAAAATGTATACCAGATTTTGTTTTGTTTTCAAGACAGGGTTTCTCTGTGCAGCCTAGGCTGTTCTGGACTCACTTTGTAGACCAGGTTGGCCTCGAACTCACAGAGATCCCCCTGCCTTTGCCTCCCAAGTACTGGGATTAAAGGTTTGCACTACCACCATTCAGCTGTATACCAGATTTTTAATACACCTACATTTTGGCTATAGCATGTCACATGAGTTTAGATGTAGAAATTATCACTTATAATATCATGTTGGCACTCGAAAAGTTTGGGATTCTGAGGCATTTTGGATTTCCTATTCCAGGAATAGGGAAATTTAACCTGTAGCAGTGTACATAACCAGCCCAGGACTTAGTGCCTTCAGATACAAGGTAGTGTTTATCCTAAAAAACCAAGTGAAATAGAGTGAGAATGTGTCTGTATGGCCAGGATGTCTTTACGACTGAAGTTTGATTCAACGTACAGCACCAACAGTGGCTTCACAATGTCACCTTCCTTCTTCTCCCTCATCCCTCTGCTCCTCATGTCATATGCTCTTATGCCTTTGGATCCTTTCTCTGAGGTCATGGAAACCATGCCCTATGATTTGGAGTTAAGGAAAGAGTAATTCCTATATTTGGCAAGAGACAGGAGGGAGCAGTGTACAGAGCCATCCTGTGCCTCACCAGGCATATGCTAGGAATAAGGACCTGCACCACCTCCTCCTAGTCAGTGCTCGTGACTCCAAGTGTGTCTCTCAGGAGAGAGGATCGGGAAGGCTGGATGGAGTTTTGCAAGCATGGTTGGCATCATGCAGTGCCTGTGACGCTTCATGTGTTAATTTTTTTCTAGTAGTTGTTTCTATATAATTCCAACAACTCTATCCTCTTTGATAAAGAAAGAAAGTTAGTCTGAAATATAACACAGAAAAAAAAATCGGTGTAAAATGTTCTATAAACAGACTAAATTCCAGATTTAGCTCTGACAACAGACACATTAGTAGATCTTACTAGCTTTAATGAAAGTGGAATTGGGTATTCTGTACTTTCTATAAGTTCTAACATCATAAATGTTTTGCACACCTCAGGTTTACTTATGAATACTCCAGGAGACATGCTGAGCTGTCGACACCAGAGCTTCTAAGAATTACTAAAGTGTATAAGGATCTCTTAGAAGATTGCTGCAAGAGAGAAAACCCAGCAGATTGTTACCGCCATGCGGTAGGTCCCATCAATGTGGATGCAGAAAACTGAAAAAACAATCAGTTTTTATTAAAGCTTTCTGATGATAATGATATGCTATGCTATAATAATATACAATTGCATATAATATTACATGTGTTATATAATTACATGGCCAGGCGTGGTGGCACATGCCTGTAATCCCAGCACTCAGGAGGCAGAGGCAGGCAGATCTCTGTGAGATCGAGGCCAGCCTGGTCTAGAAAGCCAGTCCAGGACAGCCAAGGCTACACAGAGAAATCCTGTCACAAAAAATTATAATATTAGATTGAATATTTTCTTTCATATTCTTTCCTCATATTTGGACATGTTTTAAAAACTGAGGTCAAAAAAGTACATTTCTTAAGAAATATCTGGAGTTTCTATTATTTAGTATAACAGGAAACATTTTGCTTTGTATTCAGTGGTGCTAAGTTTGTTTCCTATTAGAGTCACAAAGTAAGTGACTTAAAAGAACAGAAATCTAGTCTCCTCAAGGTATCAGTGTATGAAATGAGCCTTACAGGGCTCGCTCAGCTCAAAGTGATAGAAAGGCTGTTTCCCTCCACAGGCTCCAGGGAGTGTGTGACTTGCAGCTTTTAGCACAGAAAACCTTTCCCTTCATGAGCTTGGCATTGTCACATAATGACATGAAGTAATTTACTTACTTGCTGTCCTACTATGTGTGGACATTCAGCATGTTAGTTATGTGTTTAGAATTGTATAAGACGTTCATAGGTGAGAATGTCATTCTACACATTTTCTTTAATAATTGTAGTCTTCTTCTCAGGATAGATCATCGGGTAAGGGGGATATGGGGTCAAACTATACAGATTTTTAGAAACATTTGACAAAACTGTTAAGTTAACTTCTGGAAGTTCTTTTTTTTTTTTTTTTTCTGGCCAGAGTTGAGTCCCAGAGCACTGCTTGACAATGCTTGTTTCAACATTGCCTTTACCAATATTTCACATGCAAATTAGGCTTAATAGATTTATGGGTAAAAAAGTGGCTGTGTTTTAAGTGGCTTGATTTTTAAAATTACATTAAAAATCTCCTATTATACAAGTTTTGATATATTATTTTAAATTTTCTATAAAAATGTTTTCATGTTTATTTTTGTTTTCATATTGAAATGAATAGCTTTTCCTATCTTTTCATATACTTATAAAATATAAATTCATATTTTATAGACGTATTTGACAACTTTTTCACAATTTCTTTGTTATACACTACTTTTGCTTTATTTTATATTTTTCTTTCACATATTATGAAAGTCAGTTTATAATCATTCAAATTTAGGCAATGTAATATGAAAATTTTTTTTCATTTATGTTCTGTTATTATCCTTATCAAGCCACTGTGTTCCTCATCTTTGGATGAGTCATGGTACTAGAAAATTCTCTTTTTTCATGGGGCCACACCTATCCCATCATTTTCATGTGATGCATTATGGTTCTCTCTCATAGCACCTAGAAAAATATCCAATTTATGCTATGACCAAAAAAAGTCAATCAAATAATTGAAGACAACTATAAGAGGTTTTAAGTTCCAAACCTAAATGGAGGGAAAAGATACAAATAAAGATAAATGCACTTACACCATTCTACAGCAATGTTTATTAGCTGAGTCACGCTAGAGAGTTCCTTATGTTCACAAAGCTGCCAGAAGCAATGGCACACACCTCAGGAGGGAGAGGCAGGTGGATCCCTGTGAGTTCAAGGCCAGCCTGGTCTACAAAGAGAGTCCAGGACAGCCATGGCTGTTACACAGAGAAACAAAAACAAACAAACAAACAAACAAACAAAAGTTCCTTTACTAGTGATGAAGAGAATAACTTCTCTGGGCACTTCTAGATAAGGATCAAGCACACATATTGTCAAGATAAAGTTTAAATTATACCTTGTAAGTCCTAAAGCTCTAAAAAAAATGCGCTATTTGAATTGTTTATCTATAATTGAATAATTCAAATTCTTGCACGTACACATAAAGCTATGCTCAATTTGGTGAAATATATATAGTAATAGGAGTTTGGACATAATCTGCAAACATAGAAAGACAACAAGCTGACATGAGGCTTCATCCAATTGTAGATAAAATGCTTGTAATCATGATTGCTTTTAATTTTCAGGAGGATAAATTCAATGAGACCACTGAGAAAAGCCTTGCAATGGTTCAACAAGAATGCCAACGCTTCCAGGAGATGGGGAAGGATGCTCTCCTCCTCCAGTAGGTTGTCCGCATAGCTGGGCTAACGCCCATGCCTGGGACCAAATCATCTCTCAAATATAGAATGTCAGTCAGTCTTTCAGCTATGGCAGTTTCATCAACTTTGGGAAGGAAGAAAGACATAAAAGTCAAGAATTTACACTGAGCCTCTACAGGAATCTTTAACCAGAAGCAAGGCCACAAATGGAAAGAAATATGGGATTCTGGGTAGCAATTCTGTAATGCTTCCGTGTCTCTGAACTTGGGTTTCTCACCTCCAAATCAGCGTTCTTGGGTTCTGTCCTGTGAGAGAGGGGAAGGGAGAAAACTTCAGGTGTCTACTGTTTCCTGGGAAAACGAGGTTACCTCAGGGGTTCAGCAAGTCATAATTACAGTGGATTTGCTTAACAGAATAGCATTTATGCTTTTGATGCTTTTATGAGAATTCAAGAATAATATGCAGTTAATTTAGATTTAAAAATAATAGTCATGCTAGTGCTGGGTTTGTTAAAGTTCAACATCTTCAGTTCAAACAAAACACAGTTTGAAATGCGACTTCATCATTCCTGCAATGTTGCTATTCGCTGTTATGCCAGCCTTAGTCCATGTAAGAATCTTGGTTCTTTTTGTCTTATTCCTAGCATGTCTGTCCTTTAAGACTATTTAGTCTCAACACAAAATATTTCAAGAACTTTACCTACTGGCCAAGGCCATCTCTGCCAAGGATGTTCTATTGTGGCATGAGGGTCACACTGTTCTGGAACTGACTTTTCCTGTCTCTCGTGGGCTTGATAGTAGCTGTTCATGGGTATCTGCCTTCATCCAGAGCCAAACAGAGGTGTGTTCTTTCAGTTACATTGCCACGTTCACCAAGGCAGCCCCCCAGCTCTCCGCAGAAGAACTGATCTCCCTTAGTAAGGAAATGACGACAGCTTTGGCAACATGCTGCACGCTTACTGAAGAATTCGCTTGTGTCGATAACTTGGTGAGTACAGCCAGTGTACATGGCTATTCCTTTGTTTATTTTTTCTTTTTTAAAAAATTTAAAAAATTATTATAGTTTATTCAGATTACATATAGAATGCTTTGTTTTTTAAATTTGCAATTCTTAAAATTAAAATATAATTACATCATTATACCTTCACTCCATTTCAAAGTTCATGATCTCTTTTTCTCTACTTATTGTTACACACACACACACACACACACACACACACACACACACACACACACACGCTCAACTAAAACTTCCTGAGTCCATTCAATGTTATTTGTATACAATGCTTTTAGGCCTGACTATTTGGTATTGGGTAACTAATTAGGGGGGTCATCCCCGCGGAAGACCAGCACTTCCGTTCTCAGCAGTTGTTAATTGCCTGTGGCTCTAGAGATGGGTCAAGGAGATCATCTCCTCTTTCCATATTTGCATGTCTATTGGTACTCTGTCTATTACCTTTTGAGACAGTCTCCTTATACAGTGCTAGCTGGCTTAGAATTGGAAAGCTACTATCCTGCACTCCTGGCATACTCAGGTAATCAAGTTTATTCCTTCTCAAGTCTCTGATGGAGTTGAAGACCAAGTAGTTTAGTTTTACGATGAAGCTTAGTTGTTTAGTGGTTGAGATGTTTTTAGGTCTAGATAGATGTTTTAAGTTGATAGTGACAAGATGTGATGGTGATTGATTTACATTCAGAATTTTAGACGCACCAAGATGAGAAAGATGTTTTCTTCAAGGCTGCCAAATACAAATAGCCAAAACACTAAGAATACAACATTTATATAATTCCTGATTGTGTCATGGTTCTTCTTGCTATAGGTAGTTTATTGCATATATATGTGTGTGTGTGTGTATTGCATATATAATATACATATATGTAATCATATAAATATATATGTTAAAAAAAGATTCACTATGTCAAATCAGACTGGTTCCAAATCATGGTGATCCTCCTGCCTCTATCTCTCTAGTGCTGTGATTATAGACCTGGTACTTGACTTTTTGATTGTTGATTTATAGGAATTATCTACTTTTATCTGTTGTTTGGTGTTGTACAAGCAAGACATGTTATTTTCTTTTTGGCTTATCATATGAGTTCCTGGCAATTGGGAAAGAATGTGCTAGGTCATTTTCAAGGTTCTTTCAAATTATCTTTCTTTTGAAATCATCAGAGATCACTGGTTAGGGTAAATGATTTAAGAATCACAGTATTGCACCCGAATGGCACAGTTAGCCTTATTCATTTCTTTTGTAGTTCGTACACATGCCAGGTGGGCTCCTTCTACGCCATGTCCCAGATTGTCAACCCTGCCAGTTTAAGTAGTGTTACAAAATTTGCCTTTTGCTCCCAAAGGGAGAGCTGAGAAGAGAAAGGATACATTCCTCCCAGTCTTTTAGGAATCATATGGGGTGGGGATACACACAGAAACCCATGTTTGATCGTCATGTTAAAATGGCTCTTCACAAGTCTCTGTACACAATAGAAACTTTGTGTATGCAACATGAGGAAATTAGTCTGTAGGCATTTAATTTCTGTAGGTTGAATTTTGGGGATACTGCTATTTAGCCTTTAGATTCTTGCTACAGAGTACAGTCTCATGGGTACCTGTGCTTTCCTAAGCAAGGTTATTATTGGTCTTAGAAGTAGGTATTCACCTAATCATATATATGTACACACACACACACACACACACACACACACACACACACACACACACACGTATATTGTCCTTGGAAATCATAACTGTGCTCTACTTCTCATTGGTATAGGCAGATTTAGTTCTTGGAGAATTATGTGGAATAAATGAAAACCGAACCATCAATCCTGCTGTGGATCACTGCTGCAAAACAGACTTCGCCTTCAGAAGACACTGCTTTGAGAATCTGAAAGCTGACACTACCTATGTGCTCCCATCGGTCTCTGCACTTGTGTCTGCTTTGCATGCAGACTGGTGCCATGCTCACCAGGAGGACCTTCCGCATAAGAAACACAGGTAGGAGCTCTCTCCCGCCCCTCCCCTCCACAGCCCAAAGGCACTTCTGTCTCAGAAAATTTACCATGATGGCTAGGTACTTTGGCTGATACAATTTGTTTTGTTCAACAAATTGTTTACTCTTCTTGCCCCCAAACAACATTGTGTCTTTATTTCTATTGTTTAATGGTGAACAACTTGATGATCGGGTCCCTTGTTGGAAATCTATGGACCAAGCTGTGATTTTGAAAGATGGGTCAAGCATTAGCCAGAGGGTTACTGGGCAGGTGCAAATGAGCTGGGTTTTTTTTTTTTTTTTTTTTTTTTTTTTTTTTTTTTTTTTTTTTTTTGTGTGGGAGAGAGAGAGAGAGAGAGAGAGAGAGAGAGAGAGAGAGAGAGAGAGAGAGAGAGAGAGAGAGAGAGAATGACATGGATATTTTAAAATGCTATTATGTTTTATTTGTGTGTGTGTGTGTGTGTCTGTTTTATAAGACCCTTACAGAAATGGAAAGTTTAAACATTTTTTACACTCACTGAACTTGAAGCCTAGGGCATGTATTTTGGTAGCAACCAGTTGGAAGAAGAGGAGCTACAGAGGGGAATCACTCACCGGTTCGGTTGGGTGTCGTTGAACACAGGTTTATGGTCAACTTAGTGAAGCAGACGCCTGGGAGCACAGCTGAGGAGCATCTGTGTTTGCTCACCAAGTTCACTGCAGCTGGGGAGAAGTGCGGCGAAGTGCAGGAGCCAGAAGCCTGTTTCCGTCCAGAGGTGGTTATTTATTGCTTTCCCCCTGAGAGTCTATAGGTGTTTCTGGAAAGATTAGCAAGATAGAATTCCCTATGGGATCCTCCCTTTTCTGCGCATGTCCAAGAGTCCTGCTAAACTACAGATGTCAATTCTAGAAGCTTTCCGCCCTAAGAAAAACTGTCAAGCAAACTTTGCTTCAAACCTTGCTATTTTTTTTCTGTGTACCTTAAACAAAATTACATTCATCATTTGCAGGGGTTGGGGGCAAGGGGTCGGCAGCCCGGACAATAGCCAGGTCCCCGCAGAGGAGCTACAAGTCAGCAAGGGAGGAGTGAGTCAAGCACTGGGGGTGGGGTAATTTTGCAGCCCGACTAACTAGCAGTCAGGGTGCTTCTTTATACAGAACTCAGAAGGCAGGGATACATGTTCCAAAACATAATTTTGTCCCCAGAACGTGTTTTCAACTTCCTCCTGGTCATAAGTTAATCATCGTTGATAAACCGCGACAGCACAGAGTTATCTTTTACAGTCTTTTTCCCCCATCAACCCCACAAGCCAACTTGTAATCTTGCAGTTTCAAGGGCACTAGACAGGAAGAAAATCTCCAAGCCAGTCTGGGCAGATCTGCATGTCCTGAGCAGTGTATTATCAGCTTCTAATGGCCAGAGGGCAAGTTGTCATTAGGCCCAGGAAAAGTCTTCAGGCCAGAGCTGCTGCAGTTATTACTGTTGCTGGCACAATACAATGTTTCTATTTTATATATTTGTAGAATTTATTTATATGCCTGAACTTAGTATTCTTTTGTTTCTTGGTCACATGACACCACAGTGGTCCTGCATGAGCTAACTTTTCTAAGAAAGGGAGATTTTGTTTGTTTGTTTGTTTGTTTTGTTTTTCCAGACAGGGTTTCTCTGTGTAGCCCTGGCTGTCCTGGACTTACTTTGTAGACAGGGCTGGCCTCGAACTCAGGGAGATCCAGCTGCCTCTGCCACCTGTGTGCTGGGATTAAAGGTGTGCGTTTACCTTTTTAAGTTTACTTCGTTCTGATTACCTTGTTCCTGAATAAGGGCAGGGGCAGGTGTTGCAAGAGTATCTTAGAGCAGGAACCTCATGAGGAGGTTGTCTCTGGCATCTTTTTGTGACTCAAAACCTCCAGGGCATAAGGAAGACCTTCAAGAATTCCAGATAAGGATATCTCCCTAAAAGTAGGATGGGTAGTATGCTAGGCACTTTCCTGGGAAGGATTAAAAGGAGCATTCCTAGAGAAGGCATAAATGATTCCCAAGAAATTTCCCATCTATCCATCCAATATGCTCAAGTTGTACAAATATTAAAATTCGCCCCCCGCGCCTACCACCCCCCCAAGCAAACAACACATGAAGAGCAAGACCGAAAGTGAAGGATGACACAACGGCTGTTGCATCATTCGACTCAGCTGCGCTGGGCTTTTGTAAAGCAGCCGCGTTGCCTTTATGACTTTGGCTGTTCCCATTAGATAAGGCTGTGGCGAGCATCTGTAAGTAAGAATGGTAATAACTATGCTGGCATTACACCATCCCTCCCGACTCCTTGACTTGGAGTCTCTTGTTATCATAATGAAATGGGGTCAAGGTGACTTGTCAAGGAAATCATAGTCAGCTGAGAAGGGCGAAGGGCAAGAAGGGTACTAGAAAGGGGGGGCGGGCTCAGGTGGCTGTTTCATCTTTCTGGATCGTTCCAAGGTCACTCAGGTTGACAGTGCGCACGAGGGAGGTGAAGGTAAGAGAGCAAGGGGGAGGGAGGACCTGTCCCTGCTCCTCTGACTCCTGAGGTTGTGGCATCGGCAGCAGCCTGCTGTGCTGTGCCCCTGGTGCCTGTAAGTGTCAGCCCAGTGGATGGCTTCATGGAGGGTGTGACGAAGCCTCCAGCTGCCCTTTTCATCCTTTGTTCAGCAGCAGCTTGAAGCATACCTCACAAGTTCTTCACCGTTTGTGCATCATCATGCAAACTTGCAGGCACACACCTTATACAAATATTTCATTCCGCTAAGGATCCTCTATTTTGTTGAGTGACTTTGTCTTTGGAAATACTATGATCAAATTATTGGTTTGCTAAAAATATATTTCCTTTAATTAGAGGACATTAACCTCCATATAGCATTTGCCTGAGCGTGTCCTTAAGAATTGTATAAAATACCAAGAAGAGACTTGATACCCTATGAGCATATACAGGGGGAGGAGGTCCCCCTCAGTCACAGTCATAGGGGAGGGGAGTAAGGGGAAAATGGGAGGGAGGAATGGGAGGATACAAGGGATGAGATAACCATTGAGATATAATAAGAATAAATTAATAAAATTAAATTAAAAAAGAATTGTATAAAAAGAAAGATGAAAGATGAATTTGTTTGTTGTTCATAAAAAGACTTCAGTGTCTTTTCTCAAGGTTATTAAGGAATGCTTTCTTACTCTCCCTTTTCCTTCCACTCCCCCCTTCATTCCAAACTCAGATGAGCATGCTTCCTAAATTTAAACATGACTATCTCAAACTTTTCTTCCTATGATTTTATTCTTTTTTTTTTTCCTCCCCCAGGGTTCAGATATTGGTAACGCCAGTCAAGCTGCTGAGAAACAAAGTTAAAATACCAGAGGTAAACATTTCCATTTCAATCAAATGTCCAAACTTCATGTGAATGCTCGGCCTCCATGGCTCTGTCCTTCTTGTGTGTCAGATGTCTGTTTCTGATTTAGCCCATACACCTGGGAGCTCCCAGTGCCTGGTGCAGGTCTTCATGTGTTTCTCTGGATGCCAATCATTACATGAAGGCAGGAATGCTACATTAGTGCCAGCAGGACTGCTGATTTTCTGAATAACCCTGAGTGACTCACATCTCTGCCTTTCTGTGGTCTTTTGTTTCTAATCATAGCACTTGGGATGCTCACTCCCATAGGAGGATGGCTGAAAGGCCAGCCTGGGCTACATAATGAGTTCCTGGCCAGCCAGGACCATAGAGAGAGACGTTACCACAAAGAGCTAAGGTTGGGGAGGGGAAAAGAAGTTGTAAATGCACAGGGAGTATTCAACAGACAGATTGCCTCAGTAACCTTCTTCCAAAAGTCTTTCTTCTTTTCTGAGAGTCTCACTGAAAATCACTGTACTGGGGCACAGTCAACATATAAATGAAGAGCTTTGTAGACAAAAATATGGTTGCAATTTCAAAAAATATTTATAAAGGATGCCCCTTTCTCTGAAGTTTACATACTACCCATGACACTAATTTCTAGCCAGCAGTAATGATGCCCAGTGGAGAGAGAGAGAGAGAGAGAGAGAGAGAGAGAGAGAGAGAGAGAGAGATCTGGACCCAGGAAAGGCCTGGCTTACAACTCCATGTACAGCTCAAAGGTGATACAAGTGACATCTTATTAAACATGTGACTACTGCCTGAGTTCTGATTCTTTCTCTGCGTGAAACATATATTTTTCTTTTCCTTTTCAGCCAGTTACCAGTTTACAGACGCTCTCTCTAGTCTGAAGATCAGCTCCTAAGAAGAATGGAATAGAAGTGTTTTCTGTAACCCTTACTTGAATCATGTTACTACAAAAGGCAATAAAATGAGAGTATAAGATTATCTCGCAGACTGATGTCATCTACCAAACTGATCACAAAATTAATCAATTGTGGTGCAGCCGGTGAACTGCTTGCTGCATGCCCGAGGTTGGCTTCTGTTGCTGTGACAGATACCATGACCAAAAGTGACTTGGGAAGAAAAGGCTTATTTTACCTTATGAGTTATAGTCCTTCATCTACAGAAGCCAAGGCAGGAACTAAAGACAGGAACTTGGAGGCAGAAACTGGAGGAACAATCCTCTGTACTGTCTTGCTCCCAGACTCATATTCAGCTACGTTTTTTTTTTAGAGCTTAGGTCCACCCATCCAAGGATGGAAGCGCACACAATGTGCCAAGCCAGAACTTACCAATCTAGAAAGCACCTAACGTACATGCCCAGAGGTCAAGTTGATGGAGCCTATTTCTCAGCTGAGAGTTCCTCTTCTCAGGTGTAAATTGACAAGCAAGATTATCCATCACACTGTACAACCACAGGGACCTGAGTCTGAGCCCCAGTACTCACATAAAAAGTCAGGCAAAGGACAGAAACACACACACACACACACACACACACACACACACACACACACACACA
>OU015756.1:26620883-26632251 GCA_907169655.1 Acomys percivali | reverse complement strand
GAGAGAGAGAGAGAGAGAGAGAGAGAGAGAGAGAGAGAGAGAGAGAGAGAGAGATCAGTCATATAGATCTATAAGCTAGCTCTCCCTGTCTCTTTTAGGCTTCATGAATGGTTTGCTAGTGGTTATAGAATTTGGCACTTAGGTCCAAAAATGGGTTTATAGCATGGTAAAATGAACTCTCAATCTTGCTGTTCCACTTGTATCCCACAAAGCATGTGACAACTTCTTTTTCAGGAAAGCATGATTTGCTTTTTCCCTTTGAGTTCCAAATCCACTAGCTGAGAAAAAAAAAAAAAAAAAAAAAAAAGCAAAATCAGAAAACAAACACAAAGCCAAACCAAACCAAAGCAAAACAACAACAAAAATGTGTTTTTTTTTTTAAATTAATCGCGCTATTTTAAAATGTAGCAGATATTTGTATTAAACTATTAGGGGAAAATATTTTGTAACCCTACCTCAAGGCCTATAGTTGTGACCCTGGATAAACACTAACAACATCTTTTTTTTTTTTTTTCAGAAAGAGATGTTTCAAAGAGTGGTACTTGAAAGCCGTGACCGTGTCAAAACTCAGTGTGACTTACGCGAGAAGTTGGGAGGTAGTAATTACCTGGACAGGTATATTCCTGAGACACCCCAGGTTCCCCCTTGTCAGTTACTGTCGGTTAAAACCTAATACTAAAAGTTGCTCAGTTTTCACCCCCTCTTCAGTTGAGTATTAGCCAGCCCTCTGTGCTGACTCAGTGGATATTTATGCAACTTTGGGAGTGCCCATCCTGCTTCCAAGGCCAGTCCCCCATATCCCTGAGGTAAGTGAGTAAGATAGACCCTGCAGGGCCACCATGGACTCTCATTCCTGGCCCTTTACCTTGGGGCTGTGACTTGGAATGGAAGCTGCAGCAGGGATTAGGATCCTGGGTTCAATGCCACTTACCAGTCAGGTTTTTCAGGTAGGGTTAGTATTTTGACTACCAATCATAGAGCTGGGTGAATGCCTTAGTTATCTGTCAAAGGGAACAGGAACAGCTAGTGTACAGAGAACCCCATGAATCCTTCTATCAAGGATTAAGGAACCAAAAAGTAACGCCCACTTTAGGGATCACTGAGGTCTTACTAGAATGGTCTATTTAGAAGCACGTTGTTAAAGAGAAGTTCAGGTGGATATAGAATCTCATGATACTGAGTTTAAGTTAAACGTCGACAGTAATGGCTCACAGGAGTACCCTTGTTCTTTTAGGCAGGGTTTTTGGCTTTGTAATTTCCTTGTATGTTGTGTTCAGCCGCTAATTAAAGGTTAAGTGTGTGGCTCTCCAGCTTCAGAATGGGACAAAATCTTCCAGAAGACAATAGAACCCAGGCCCTACACTCAGGGTTTCTGGTTCAGGAAGTCTGAGGAGAGTCCACCGAGTACCTAGGGAGGCTGATGCTGCTGTAGCAGGCTCATTCCATAAGATCATCTGTCTCTCCGGGTGCTGTAGAAACTATGCCTTTCTTCCACGCGCATTTCTGCCCACAATGCAGCAATTAAATCCAGTTGTCTGTGGTCTTGAACACGCGGTTCTATAGTCTTTCATTTTAAAACTACTTCATGTCTTTCTGTGTTCATCACTACTTCCACAATTTTTTTTGTTTGTTTTTTGTTTTTAACTTGTGTTGCCGGAACCACCTTAAAATGGTTTGATAGCTTTGTTCTGACTCATGTGAATCCCTTGTGCATTCTCAAAGATTTCATATCTAGGTCCCCTCCCCAACCCCCTCAAAAATCAACCCACAGTCAATGACATCCCAAACCCTCCTATGCTATCTCTCCTTCAGAAGCGTTGTCATTTCTCAACTCTGAAGCTCTTTCCTCCAGATGCCCTGCCTGAGCTCCTGAAATGGGCACGGCATCATCTTCTATGTTAGGGCAATATTAAGAACAAAATTTGCAAAGGTAGTATTGAAATAGGCTAGTTTTAATTTTTTTTAATTGAATAAACATTAAACCAGGGCATGATGTGTACCACGGGCTAAGTCACTAACAGCTTGGAAAGACACAAGTCACACTCCCCAGTCACAGTCACAGCTAAGCAGGTACAACACATTACGAACAATTAGCCAACTCACTCTGAACAATGGCTGGTCCTCAAGATGATTGGACAGTACCTTATTTGTGTTAACCAAGTCTCCAGAGATCGACATGCCTGCCGCCCCCAAGCCCTTCATTTACCTTTAAGAAAGGAGATAATTTTGCAGCTTGTAGCAGCTAAGCTCCTCCCAATTCCCCCAAACCAAGCTTCCCGCGCCCTCCCCCAAAGGCCCCTCACCCCTGTCCCCAAAAGCTGGGAAAAAGGGGAACTGTCTATGTCCCCGGATCCTGGGCCCAAGATGACATTGCTGGCTCATAAAGTAGATGAAAAGGTAGATGCGGTTTTCCAACACAAACTGTACGCACTTCAGAGTTGAAATCCTTACAAGGCTTTCTGAAGCGATCTCACTAAGAACTGTGGAGAGGGAGGCAATTCTTTCCTTCATTTTCAGCGCAAGACTGGAGCCCTTTAAAGGTTCCGACTTAGCTCCTGGCACCAGCAGCTCTCTTCACTGTTCACACTCTGTACTTGTTTGCCCTTGCTCCCTGGGGTGTGAATTCCTGGAGAAGGGGCGCTTCCTCACGGTCACTACATGTAGAAAAACGGTCCCTAGGAGCTTTATTGAGGCTCCGCCCAGAAACTTCTTCCTCCAGGTCTGGTTTTAGCTCTGGCAGTTTCCTTGATAAGTCCAGCAAAGAAGGGTTAGGATAGAGGAGGGCGTGAGTGGTTTGACAAGGGCGATTATATTCAGTTACCCACCCACTGAGCATTCAGTACTGGGCCGAAGATATCATTAACCCTAGCTTAACGCCTCCTTTCTCCTACGACAGATACTGTGGGAAACTGTAGATGGATGTTTGCGTGTGCACCCGTATGAACTTGTTCTTTCAGGCTCACAGTCCTTTATACTAAGAAAGCCCCACAGCTGCCTGCGCAGGAGTTGGTGGCGTTCACGAAGAAGATGGCTGCAGCTGCCAGCAGATGTTGCCCATTAAGGGATGAGCTGCAGTCTGCCTGTGTGGAGGACGAGGTAAGCACGCTCGCTCGTGACACACCTGTCATCTCTCTGAAGTTCTGCTCTCTGGCCCTCCGGGAATCAACCTCACTTCTCTGGACATATCTGTGACCTACCAGTGGGGATTAAGAATTCTCAAAGGAGAATCTTTCCAGGCGGCTCCACCAACTGTCTTTAATTAGCAGCAGGGACGACTGCCCCGCTCAAACACCAGCCATTAGATTCACAAAACTTTCCCCTGGGTTATATACAAGGTGCTTGGGGTGTATAATTGACACAACTGACTTTGTTAGCAGTTTCAAAGACCCTGCGGATGTTTGACTAGTGTTGGTGGAACTCAAAAGTGTTTAAAGTGTCAGTGCCTAAGTGTGTTCATTCTCTTGGGGCGATGTCTTCCCGCAGCCAGAGATGAGGGGCTATAGTGACAGGCTAGCCTTTTCCTAGATCAAAATAGTTGAGAGTTGAATTAAGACAGGATTGGTTCCAGTGGGATGGAGGGAAGGGCAGGGATGGCCTTGAGTGCATTTCCAGAAAGCTCTCTTGACGCATCTTCATCATTCCTGCCTCACCATGGAGACTGTCGCTGGGCAGCAGAGTGCTCACGCCTCTGAGGTTTAGCTTCTATGTCTCTCAAGTTGTGTGGCTTCAGCAGTTCTGATTTCTTGTTTGGTGATAATTCCCTAGCAGATTGTTTCCTTTATGTTAACTTGCTATAGCCTTTTTCTAATAAAGTATAGTTATTTGAATTAAAAATCAGGCTGTTACCCATCCCTGCCTTCGTTTTAACTTTAATATATTTTGTTATGGAATCACGCCTTCCTCAGTGAATTAATCTGACTTAGATTGGTATGTTCTAGAGCCTTGCTTTGGGGGAAATTGTCTTGGTTACTTCTAAAATAGATAATTCATAGTTAAATTTTTATGTTGACTGGTTTGAATAACTTCATCCTCCCATACATGAGTGACAGGGCATTTGAGTGGCTAGTATTCTCAGAGAGGCACACAGGCAAGTTTATAGACTCTGTGTTAAGGCGAGTGTTTGTGCTGTGGGCACTGAAGTGGGAGCAAGGTGAGGAGACAGTTCTGGAAGGGGTCAAGAAAATGAGGGAAATAACTGAAACAGGACCAAGCCCTCCCCCCTCCAGCCACCCACAGGGACAACACTCACAGAGCACCTACTGTGTATCCATTCTGCTATTGGTGCAGACATCTGTCACTTAAGAGTGGAAGACACTGGATTTGAGCTTGTTGAGAGGTGCCACCGGCAACTCACATTTGAGTCTCATTGGCCACAGCCGTAGGGTGGGCTTGGGGCTTGATGCTCAATTAGGGGTGTTACGAGGTTGTAAGAAGCAGTTATCTTGTGTTGACACAGGTCTATCAGGTGATAGAGGAAGGGACCCAGAGATGATTCAAGTGCACCGCAGTCTGGCAGCGACGCCAAGAAGGCGCACAGGCTGGCGCTCAGTGAAATCTTGGTGATGCTAGAAGGAAGCCGGACTTGGGGGTGCTTAAGTATAACCTCACTGTCTGTGGATAAAAAGACAATAAACATAACCTCACTGCACCTGCTTTAACTCTCTCCTGAAAAAGGCGAAGCTGATTCTTGGAGCTTTGTGCAGGAGACACGAGGCCAAGCCTGTCAATGCTGGGGTGGGCCACTGCTGCGACAGCTCCTATGCCTTCCGAAAGCCATGCTTCGATGACCTGCAAGCCGACGGGATGTACGTTTCTCCGCCTTCATCTTGTGACCAAGTCATCAGCCTTAAAGAGGACTTGTGCCGAGGACAGCAGGAGGAACTCCAGATTGAAAAGCAAAAGTAAGCTTGGGTTCACTTGGGTTTTGGCTGCCAGTCGGGGATTTGACATGGAGAAACTTAAGCCGGCTACTGATACAATTCTTGCATAGTCAACACAGCAACTAAATTTCTGTTGGAAATCAGATGGAATTAAATTTATTAAACAAATAATCCAGTATAACTACTCTGTTATGACTCCTGCCTGATCAGTTAATGAGAATGAAGCCGATTTATAAAGAAAATATTAGCAGAGGATACATTAATATACTTTTTTCCAAAATGTTGAAGTCTAGGCATTAGTCTAATAACGTGTCCTATGCAAAAAACAAAACAAAACAAAAACTGAATTCTGTTAAAGATCTTTGGAAATGATTCGTTTCCTTTCTCTTCTAGGAAAGTATCAACACTAAAAATAGAAGTCAGAGATCTCTTGCAATTATGTAATCTGATTTGTTCTTATTAAGAACCAATTGTGGGGCTTGAGAGAAGGCTCAGTGGCTAAGCATGTACACTGGATTGCAGAAGACCTGGGTTTTGTTCCCAGCATTCTTGTCAGGTGGATGTCAGTCACAGACACCTGTAATCACAATACAAGGGATCTGGCGTCCTCTTCTATACTCCTGAGCACGCGTGCACACACACACAATTTAAAAATAAAAATTAAGTTTTTTAAAAAAAAGACAGAATTATGAAGGGGCTAGTGAGATGACTCAGTATGTAGAGGGGCTTGTGCGCAAGTTTTAACTCTGTATCCCACAAGGAGCGGGGAGAAATGACTCCCAAGAGTTGTCCTCTGACCTCCACATATGCACTGTGGTACACACACACACACACACACACACACACACACACACACACACACTAGTTTAAAGTTTAAAATGAATAGTTTAGACAACAGAACATATTAGGATTTTGCAGGGCTTGTATGTTGAGGAAATCTTTTGGACTGTCCCACTAAAATGGGTGATATTATCTCATAATATGCGGTCATATTCACTAATAGCATTTTCAGCTGCTGTTAGAACCATCTGAAACAGAGGTTGGTTTTCTGTTTTTGTTTTTTTGTTTTTCTTGGGGGGATGGTTCTAGAAGGTGACAAGTAGTGGCAACGCGTTACCAATGAATGCAAGTCTTCAAATTCTTGATTTCTTTTCTTTCTCAAGTCAGACTCTTATGTAGTCCAGGCTGGCCTCAACTCACTATCTAGCAAAGGCTGCCCTTGAACTCCCGATCCTTCTCTACCTCTGCAGTGCTGATTACAAGCATACACTTGTTTTACGTAGCGCTGGTGACCCAACTCTGGATCTCATGCTAGGTAAGAAAGCCCGAGCCCACTGAGCTACATCCACAGCCCCCTTTATTCTCTTGAGATGCGATTCTTCGCACCAGATGAAGCTTTGCAGTACTTACCATAATACAAGAAAGCAAGGTACCCATAGATACGATCAATGTGGGAAACAGACACTTCAATGCTGTTTTCTATGAGGACATTAGGTCAAAGCACCATGAAAACAGTGTCATGTCTAAGTCCCGTCAACCTCTCCAAATTTAGGAAACCCTTCCAAAACAACACTGCATAGTTTCTTCATAGATGTTCTCAGTTGTAGCCACTGATTGCATCATTAGAAACATTTACATATTAAAAAACATCCTTTTGTTGACTAGAAACCTGTTTTCTTGTCACTTCCCATTACAGTTCTACGAAACTACAGTGGAAAAAAAAAAAACTTCATGGCATTCTGTGTTGCTGAGGACACATTCTTTTCTTTATATATATATATTATACACACATATATGCTTTCTTATTTTTTGAGATTTTAATATAATTACATCATTTCCCGTCCCTTTCCTCCTTACATTATCAACTCCTCATTGTAAATTTATGAAGTAGGTAACACCACTGCACCATTTTAATTGTGAAGAAACTAGGGGATTGAAAAAATTAGGTTCAATTTGAGACCACACAACAAGCATGGGAAGCAGAGGCTGAGGTCAGAGAAAAACTGAAAAGTAAGAGATAAAAAGGAAATCGAGGCTGGGCCTGCTGGAACACACCTGTAGTCCTAGCTGTTCAGGCCTGCGGTGAGTTCTAGGCAAGCCTGGACTACACATGAGTTTGAGGGCCAGCCTGGCCTACATAGTGAGACTGTCTCAAAATCTGGGGGGAGAAAAGAGGTTTGAAGTTCAGTGTATATACCCAACCACAAATAGGGCTTTGTCTTTATTCCCTAGTAGTGGATAAAAGAAAAAGAAAATGGATAAAAGAAGTTTAAAAAAAAAGTTAAAGCACATATGAAAAAACAATGTGGAAGTTAATTTTAAATACTATATAAACAGAAAGATCCGTTTTAAATAAATTGATAATTTAGTGAACATTGTATACTGTAGGAACAAAAGCCTGGAAACAAATCGGTAGTAACAAGGGTCAAAGTCAGACGTACAAATTTAAAAGGTAAACTAAAACTCTGAAGTGTCGAAATACTAGAGGACCAGAGGCTGCCAGGGCGATACTGGGGCTGAGGAGCAGAAGGGGAGAGGGGCGGTAAACAACTTCAAAAAGAGCGTGACGGTCGGGGTGAGCCCTTCCGGTAGGCAGTGCAGCCCCCTACCCCCATCCACGGCGGCATAGAAACGACAGCTACTGAGTTCAGAGAGGCCAGAAGTAACGACTCCCTCATGTTCCCTTTCCTCCTTTCCAGAGGTCCTGAATCCGGGTGACCGGGATTCTTGCCCATCATGCACTGGGCCATTTCTCCCCAGTTCAGGGCAAACTTCCAAATTCAGCCCTTGTGTTCTTCCGTCCTCTACTGGCCTTTCTGAGAATTGCATCCACAAACTGGGGGTGGGGGTGGGGGAGAAGGAGAGAGAAAGAGGGAGGGGGGAGGGAAGGAGAGGGGAGGGAAGGAGGGAGGGAGGGAGGGAGGGAGAAGGGGAGAGAGAGAGAGAGAGAGAGAGAGAGAGAGAGAGAGAGAGAGAGAGAGAGAGAGAGAGAGAGAGAGAGAGAGTGTGTGTGTGTGTGTGTGTGTGTGTGTGTGTGTGTGTGTGTGTGTGTGTGTGTGTGTGTGTTATTTTCACAGACCAGACTAGAGCTTTTGGGAGGTGTCAAGTCACATAGGTGTTTGGAAACTCTCAGTCATGAGTCAGAAGAGAGGGGAGTGTATGTGAGAGAGCTTCACTATTACTGGAGATTTCATTAGGATAGTCAAGACCCTCACTGATTATTTACTAGTAAGTGAATATGTAAAGGAACTAGGATCAGGTACCCATATTTTTTTGGGCTTGGGGGGTGCAGTGCCAGGAAGGAAGAAGACCGTGATTGAAGGAACATAATTTAAAATTGTGTGCAAGTGGTCCAACCACCACCACCACCACCACCACCACCACCACCACCACCACCACCACCATCACATATTGTTTTTCCCTGGAGACCCATTTATTGAGTATTTCCAATGTACTAGGTAGTACAGTAGGTGCTGTCACACTCAGTCTTCTAATATTCTATCTGTTCTTTGGTCCCCCAAAGCCCTTGCAGCGTACATACTCAGATGTTCTTCTTCTAGAAGCAGCTTGGACCAGTGAGTGAAAACTAAGCCACAGCATGATTTATGACCTTACAAACCCCTGTCTCCTTGCCGGTCTGGGATGCTTAATGTTCTAGGCCAGACCACAGGGACCATAAACAGATGCTTAAAATGGGGAAGCCCAGTGGTGTTTGTAGGCTGCCAAGGTTCCTGGTCTGATGGTTTCCCAAGGAACATAAGAGTAAGAGAAATAAAGAAATGTTTGCCAATATGTACATTTTTTTTTCAGTTGTTAGATGCATCAGTTATAGGCCAGGAGAGGTGACTCCGGTGCTAGAGAGCTTACTGTGGCACCGTGAAGACCCGAGTCTTACCTCCAGCAGCTGCACAAACCTAAGTGAAGCTGCCTGCAGCTGTAGTTGCAGACGGAGAGACGGAGCATCTCTGGGGCCAGCTGACCTGCACGTCCAGCTGGACTCAGGAGACCCAGATTCTCTGACAAAGACACCCATGAAGATGTGCAAGTCTGTTGCTGTGACTTGGGACTTAAGTCAGGCTAGTCTCTCTGCAGGTTGCCTAGTGCATTTCAGTGCCACAGACAACTGTTTTGGTAGGAGAATATATTTTAAGACGAAACCACCAAACTGCAATGGGAAGAATAATCAGTTTGTTACAATCCGATAATTATTACTCAAAGGGAGAATAAATCGATTGTACTATATACCCAAACTCATGGAGATTTACATGGCATGGAGACCCAACCGTGCCGTGTCTTCATTCGAGAGGGATTCAGGATGGTCTAATTAAGAATGAAGACTAAATGTGGATAGAAGAGTTGGCCAGAAAAATGATCTGTTCTGGTTTTTAGAAAACATTAATTTGCTTTAGGACAAAGATGACTGTGGTCATTTATAAAATACAGAAAAATAGAGAGGAAAATTACCATTCAAGCCCAACGGTATAGAAGTACACATTGTAAATGCGTGTGCGGCACGGAATATATGGTGTCACATCTGTATGGTGGGTGCACACTTCCGCCATGCTTCCTGCTCACCAGCCTTTGGGTTCTGCGTGATGAACGATGCAGGTCCTGCCCGGCTCTTGCCACAGCCTGCTTAGGGAGAGTTTCTGTGCTTGCAGTCATCTACAGGCCTCAGGAGGGAGTTTATGAGACATGTCTCTGCTTTCACAGCACCCAGAAGCTTTCCAGGCAGGCAAGCCTGGCACTGCCTCAGACTCACAGGGAGTAGTCTTCCCCTGAAGCCACCATCGTCACCTCTCTCCCATCCTCCCAGGATGACATGCCCTTAGAGGAGCTACCGTGGCAGAGCTGATGTGCCTTCATAGTTTGCAGAACTTTAGAGAAAACACTTTCTCAGGACTCCTTCAAAGAACTAGTTGCCCCACTCCCTGTATGACTTGGAACTGAGTTTAATGGAGACGTGACAGGGCACCCACAGAGCTCTGCCTGCATCCACACACCAAGCCTCCCTCATTAAGTAGACCTCTCCCTCATGGCTTTGAGGCTGGAAGTTCATCCCACAGATGTGTGCCTTATGTCCAAAGAATCTGAAACCACTGCTCCAAATGCAAAATGAAGGACACCTTCAGAAGAAAACAGAAATTATAACACCAACTACCATAAATAAAATAGCAGGCACATGGCCTGAGACAGCGCAAAGACAAACACACTCCGAAAGCTGACTGCTGCTCACAGTATTTTTAAATATTTCTCCTTAAAATGTTACACTTGCATATTTTACATACATCTTGTCATTAATTACTCTCCACAATAGCATTGTAATGATCCTGCAATGTTCTGCCTTATGAATGTAAGGATTTACTATTGTTGGACCTAAAATTATCTTCAATTTCCATTATAAATTACTACAAAGAAAATTTCACTTATATTCTCTGTCACCATATCTGACTTTACCTAAATGCCTAGGACACAGAACTAGGAGAAACGCTGTCTTAGATGAAATGGTCTTCTGCTGACTACTGCCCAGGCCCCATACTGTTTGGGACACATGTGGCCATGGCTAAGAGACAGTAAAGAGTGTGTCAATCTGGGAAACAAAGGCCCCTGTGACCTGCCTCGTTTCAGGCCAGATCCTCACGTTGAGACAACAGGGCGGAGAGCCGTGCTTGGGCCTGAGGGCTGTGGGGACAGAGACGTAGACCATAGCGTGGCCTCTTTGTTCCCACTTGCTGATGACTATCCCAACCAGTTCTGCCACTTGGCGCAGCTCATGTCGGTCTAGTGAGCCAGGATGGGTGGGGGCTGGAGTCTTCATCTCCCAGTATTAGTACCTGTGTAAGGTCCCCAATCTTGACTTTGAGTCAGGAAAGGCTGAAGAACTTACTGTCAGAACCCGTGTCTAATTATGACCTAGAACTTTGAAGTATTTGCTTTTATACCTGTTTATGGAATGTGCTAGAGCGCCGGCAATTACCAGCGTGCATTTGAAATGGTTGAAGAGTGGTTCTGAGATAAAGGGTATAATGCTGATAAGTGTATTTGTCCTCTGTTCTGTGTTCTAGTGTGTGTGTGTGTGTGTGTGTGTGTGTGTGTGTGTGTGTTGTGCACATGTGTATAAGCATATGCAGAGGCCAGAGGAGGGCGTTGGGCGTCCTGATCTATTGTGTTCCGTCTAATTCCTCGGCAACAGGATCTCTCGCTGAACCTGGATCTAGGCTCAGCTATCCTCCTGCCCCATTGACCTCACAGTGTGGTGACGTAGACAAGGGAGGGAGGCCAAACTGGCTTCTGGTTAGATTCTGAGACACACACTTAGGTTCTCACGGTTGCACAGCAGACTTCCTTACTTGCTGAGTCATTGCTCCAGCCGCCTGTCTCATGGCCTTTGTTCACATTTCCCTTGTGGTTAAATTTCTCTTGTCCTAAGCAGGTAAAAACAGAAAGAAAGAAAGAAAGAAAGAAAGAAAGAAAGAAAGAAAGAAAGA
>OU015756.1:26604487-26614681 GCA_907169655.1 Acomys percivali | reverse complement strand
TGTGTGTGTGTGTGTGTGTGTGTGTGTGTGTGTGTGTGTGTGTGTGTCATTGTTTTTGAGTGTGGGCGCATGCCTGCCATGACTGATGTGTGACAGCAGAAAGACAAACTCAGGTGCTGGCCATCACCTTCCACCTCGTTTGCCACTATGTACCCTGCCTGGGCTAGCCTTGCCCATGAGATGCTCAGGATTCCCGTCTCTACTTCCCATCTTGCCATAGCCGCCCTGGGATTATTACAGATGTGCATTATCAATATCTGGCTTTACATGCATTCTGCTTTTCATGTTTTCACAGCAAGCACTTTGCCCATTGAGCCATCTCCTCAGCCTGCTCTGGCTAGCTGCAAGACAAAAATAAAGTAGTTGTGGGCAATCAGGCTTAGTGGGAGATCAGGCTGCAGCGGGTGAGGGGTGTATGTGACATACGCCCATTCAAATATAACAGATACTCTCCCTCAATACTTCTTATATGCAAATGCCAGCATTTACATGTGTTCTTCACATTGCTCTCACAACTGCTGGATGACACAGCTACAGGTGTCTCTCTCCTCTGCAAAGTCTGCTCCTGTGTATTCAGGTGACTGTGGAGTAAAGATACTTAAATATTGCTATACCAAACAGTGCTTTTCCTTGTCATTAGTCCCTAAACAATATAGTCTAGCAGTTATTTATGTATCCTTCACCTTATCCTAGTTATAAGTAAGCTGGGGAGGACTTAGCGTATCTGGGAGGCTGTAGGCTACTTGAGCATCATTAGATGATGATGTCTGAGCAAGGCCTTGGAACCAGCCTCCTAGAACTCAACTCTTACCATTCTCTCATGCTAGACTTGGGTTCAAATCTTACCTATCTCTTCTGATTAATATCTCTGTCAACCTCTTCGCCTTTCAAGGGTCATTTTCCCCACACATAATATGGAATTCAAAGAATAGTTTCTTCATGAGATTGTATGATCAGCACACTAGTTAGTACGCATAAAGTCGTGCAAGGCAGACGGCAAATGGTACGAGACCAACATGACATCTCAGGTTTTGTTGATCAAATGTTGATGCCAGTGGCTCAACCTGACATGTTAAATGCTGTTGATGTACAGTGAATCACATTGCATCATGTGTTTCCCATGTACACGCTTCAACATAGTTCTTATACTTGCTGACTTTCCCCTTCATTGGCTGCCTCGAAATGGAATGCTTTCTCCTCAGCTTCTCAAGCCAGTCAGCATAGCCTGCAGCTAGGCTCCACAGTAGTGCTGTCTACCTGAATATCTCAGAGGGCTAAGATCATACAATATACCTTTGGTTTTTTTTGGGGGGGCGGGGACAGTTGATGTTAAGTAAAAATGCAGCAGTTTCTAACTACTGGATCGGATTTGTGGACAATGGATGTATGTACAGTAGAGTTTATAAGAATATTTTAGATAATTCATCAGTTCATGAATTGTCTATTCATTTTATTGAGCATATTCTATATACAAGACACACTATGGAGTACAAAAAGTACAAAGATAAATACCACCTTCTCTATGTTTAGTAAGCATAGTATGACATCTAGAGTTTAATTCTAATTAATGTGTAACTGACAATGAAATGTTTGGATTACCTACAACAAGGAAAAGCCTTTAAAAAAAAAAAAAAGTCTCTGGTCTTGCATCATACAGGGGCTTAAGTAGCCATCTTAGCATTTAGCCCACAACACAGTTGCTGAATCTCACAGTGGCTCTAATGGGTTTTCTGGCTCAAGGTTGCTCAGGAAGTTGCACCCAAGCTATTAGGGTAAGTACTGGCCTTTGAAGGCTAGAGATCCACTCCTGGTCCATTGCTGGCTCTTTGTAGAAAGCCTCAGTGTGTGATCAAACAGGCTTCCCCCAGACCATCACAGGCATAAGGAAGTGATCTGGTAGAACCTTCAAGGAGCCTCAGCAACTCTGTGACTCTGTGATCTCCAGCCACTCACTCTCCCGTCGCTTTGGTTGGTTCCTTAGAATTTCTGATGCTGAAAAAGTAGATACTTAACTGTCCTCAGCTTGGAGAAGCGATAAACATGCGAGGTGATTAACGTGCCGGAGTCAGTCATTCCACATCGCAATCTAACCTAACAATATCGCATTAAATGCCACATGTTTATAATTGTGTCTCAATTAAAAATAAAAAGCAATCATTACGTCCAGATGATCTGCAGAAAGATTAGGAAGGGCAGATAGGAAAGATATTTTTTTAAACCCTACAAAGGTAAGATCAATGATTCATTTGAATAATTAAAAATATTATACAATTAGTGAGAATCTATTCTTGTATGTATTTCTTTCTTATTCTTTGTGGATAATGTTCATGCAGCATATTTTGTACTTCCTGATTGAGAAATTAATGCATCATTGTATACTATTTAGTAAATATAAAAAATTAGAGAAACACGAATCACAAATAATTTTATATAGTATACATATCTTGTTTGGGTTTGTGAGTGTGCAAATACACAAGTACATAGATAACCCAATGAATGACCATTTTATAATATTTAGACCTATTATTAAAATATAATTTTAATGACTGTAACATTCTAAGCAAATGTTTCTTGCCTTTTTTTCCTGCTTTTGAACATTTAAGTTTTTTAAACTTCCTTTTGTCACAATAACCACCAGTGTAAAAACACTGAAGAATGCTGTTGTATCTCTGATGTGTAAATATCTTACAAGCAGAATTATAGGGTAACATTTGCATCTAACGTGTTCAAGAAAAAAAAATCATTTGCTTCAGCACACATCGTCACTATCTGTTGAACAGTTTAATCTTTGCTAACGGTGATTTGATGAGCTGATATGCCAGTTATTTTCTTAGCCCAAATTCAGCTTGAGATCAGCCTTGTGAAAACCGGCGTGGCACTGGGGTGGAGTAGGGCCTTTTAAAGAGTCTTTCGCCGCTTGCGCAGTATCATATTATGCCAGCAGAGGGCGCGCTAGAAGACCACTGCGTTTGGAAGTCTATTAAGCGTCCCAGGCTCCTGGAGACTAAAATTTCCCTCCTTCACTCTGTACCCAGGGGTTTCTCCAGCGCTACAAGCCTGTGAGATGTAGCCGTCTCTGGCTCTGTTACCTGCCTGGCCCGCTTCTCCAGCTTTTGATTCAGGCAGTGAATCGAACCAAAAATGGTATAACTTGGAAGCCGGTGCAGGCCGGATCCTTAGCAAAAACTATCGTGTTTGTGTTTTCTCCTCACCTCCACAAACACTTAAGACAGGGCTGTGTGGGTACCCATTAGAGTCAGCTCTCTTTCCATCTTTTTTGTTGCTGTCCTACCATAGCCTAATAATTCTTCATGCTAAACTGTGCTCGTGTTCCTGCGCCCTTTCTCTCCACTGATCCGAACTGACGAGTACAGTTAGTCACTGTTAGATACAACACTTTGTATCGTACACCTAGAAGTTACGTGGATTTTCTCTTCTATGAGTTTTCAGGCCATCTTTTTCTGTGCACGGCTTGCTGAGGTTTGTCTGCATTTTGTAGACTTCATGCACACACACACACACACACACACACACACAAAGACACACACACATTTTGAGGTAGGGTGTTACTCTGGGGCACAGGCTGGCCTGAAACACATGATATAGTCCAATCTGGGCTGGATTTGTAGAAATCTTCCTGCCTTCACCTCCTGAGTGGTAGGGCTGGGCTATAAGGCTGTGCCTCCACACCTGGACAGGTTTTCTATATATTATGATTTCTTGGCCAATTTTTAGTGAGATGAAACCACATCCTCCTTGATCAATGCTTTGCCTAAAGCATCAGATATGCAAGATTTTGTTTCAACCATGTGGGGGGTGGGGGAGACTTCCTGGAACAGAAAGGCTGAAGTGTTCCTACACTGTCACCCAGTTCAGGTTCTGGTGATGCTGAGAGCAGATAGCTTACAATTACCACTGTTTCCCAATTTAATGTTGGTAATATAGCCTTTCCTTATTACAGATAATGTGACTAGACAATTTAAGATAAAGAATGTGAAATGGAAGTGGTTTGGCGATAGAAGAATATTGACTAAAACTCCACATTGATAAAGAATTTACAAATAAAATCCCATAGTATTCTTTTTTCCAAGTGGGATGAGCAGACCTGTGAGTACCTCGAGAGGATTTTACATAACAGCAGGGGTGTAGTGATGCCCCACCTGGCTCAGTTACAGCAGCTTGGCCTCATACACAGCGATCATCAGCAACAACTAGATATTTGCAATCCAGTCCTCCCCTAATTAATACAGTACATTCTATGTCTGTGGTATATTTGTTTACATTGAGAAAGACAGAAAATGAATACAACCAACTTTTAAGACATTTAAAACAGTTTGGACATCATCATCATGAGAATTGAAGGACAGGGGGATAAAATGAAGGGCCTGGGTTGAGAAAAATCAGAGCTTAGGGTTTTGTTTTGGTTTTTGAAAACAGTATTTACTTGTTTGTTTTTCTGTGTATGGATGTTTGGCCTGCCTGTGGGTCTGTGCACCTGGCTGCTTCCAGTGCCCACAGAGGTGGGTGTCAGATCTTTCAGGTCTGGCATTGCAGATGCTTTTAAGCCATTGTATGATACTGGGAACTGAACCCAGGTTTTCTGGAAAATTTAGCTATCTCTCCATCTCCCAGTTTAGGTCTCTTTACAAAGTCCAAACCCATTTTATTCTGAAAGGCCAGATATAGCTCCGATGCTACAGAGTTAAAAATCATCAACCTTGTAGACTATTTCTACACTTTATGAGAATGCTTGAGTGTTTGCAGAGCTGTGAAACATGGCCAGTTGAGGTCCTTGACGGCTGGAGACTGTGCTGCTGGTTGACCCCAAGAACTGCAAGTGTTTACTTCCAGTCACCTATGAGTCAGTGAGCATCTCAGTTTTTGTAAGAGTACAAGATAAAGCAAGTTTAAACTGCATGCTATCAGCAGAGGCTACCTCAATCTCAGTTCCCTAAAGAATTTGCTATAAACAATATTTGGAGTACACAGTATCCAGGCTTCCTTTAGTTACTGAAATGAGTGAGGTGCAATCTTGCCTTAGTCCGACTCTGAACCGCAGCCAACCTCATCATTTCAAAGAGGAAGGAGGCTGTCTGGCACTCAGATTCTGTAGCATCAAGGGCGCACATCTCAGAATGCACTCAGGAGCAGACTGTAGATTCGTGCTTTCTCTAGCTCAGCTGAGGAGGGCTAGCGAGGAGGACATGCTTTGCTTCTAGACCGTGGTCTCTGTTTTCACTGTCTGCTTACTCTGAAGACACTTCAGGATAAAGGCCCTTTCCATATTGAATCTGAAAGGGAAAGAAAGAGTGTGAGAGACTGGAGTGCCCTGAATCTATGAAAGAAGGAATGAATACCACGGTGTACATGCTTGACTCACTTGGCCATTACTCTTTCGGTCTCCATTTTCTCTTCTTCATCTAATCTTTGAAGAATGGATTCCAAGAAGGAAAAGTGAAAATTAATGTACTGAGCCACCTGCAAAAGAGAACAGAAGGTCTTAATGTAAGAAGTGCTGAGTCTGGGGGAGGACTCGCAGACATGGCGATAATGGCGGGGGTCCGTACATCACTGCTAATTTCTTCTGTGTCCTTATCCATGAGGAAGATGCGAGCATTGCTTTTGGATGGTCCTTGCAGGAGCCTCTGCAGCAGTGGGACGTCAGTCTTCTTTAACTTTCTCTGCTCTGCAATTGGAAAGGAATGGACCACAGTAAGACAGAATGCTAGAAAAAGAAAAGAAGGTAATTTTGTCCTTTGGTCTTCCTTTGGTTTGTTTTAGAAGCAACAGGATCTGAGAACTCACTAAAACAACAACAAAAGGAGACTCATGCCCCATTTTACTCGTGGGATGCTGTAGATGGTATATAATGCTGTATATCTGTTTTTCCTATACATATCTACATTAAAATTTAATTTATAAATTAGTTATGGTAAGGGGAGAATCACAAGCAGCAAAATAGAAAAATCACAATTATTCTAATAAAACTGTCAGCATTATTTCTTTTATACTTCTTTGAGGCCATTAACACCAACAACAAAAGTATTATTTCAAGACTAACACGATGGTGCCTAATGAGTCGCTGTGATAACTAAGTGACTAATGGGGAGGTGGTGTCTACAGTGTGGATACAGTGGACACATGTGTGATTCATCCGGTGGAGGGTCAGTGAAGGATGGCAGGGTGTATCACTACACTGATGGTATGCCATTTAAAGCTTATACCTTGTTATTTCTGGAAAAGTCTATTCAATGTTCTTAGACTATGATTGACACTGGCACAGTAACATTCAAAATGACACTTCAGATAAGAAGAGATTACTGTAAATTGGAATAAAAAACCTTTATATAAACTGCAAATGAACGTCTTCCTCTCAATATATGGTCTGACTTACTAGCTCCAATAATTTGACCTTAAGTTTCACTTAGATAATTTAGACAACACTTTAGTCCTACTGAGGAAGCAACATAGCTCCATTCTTTATAATTTTGATTGATTGATTGATTCATTCATTCATTTTCATTTTCTCTTTCATTCATTGAGTCAACAAACATTTATTTCCAGGTTCAGTTAATGTAGTTCCGTTGTTATAGCTGTTCTGCCTCCCTCCTTTTGCTCCCACCGCGCACTTTGAACCCTTCGCTATTCTAAGAGCTACAACATAAGTGCAGAATTGGCAAGCCGAGGCCTTTGCATTACCTGTGGGTTTCATCCAGCCAGCCACAAAAACGAGATAGTCTCCGAATTTCAAATGTAAAATGTGAGAGCAAACGGCCGGCCACAAAGGCACTTCTGTTATTTTGTGACAAGTAGTCTCCCATCTGGGATTTCATGTTAATAAAAACGAAGCACACAGACAAGCCCCTGTGTCCTTCAGTTCATCTCTCTCTCTTTTTTTCCCCCTCACTTCCTTCCTTAGAATGGTCAAATCTGTTTCTCATCGCTGGATTTGATTTATTTCTATTTCCATTCCTGCTTTCTACCCCCCCCCCCTTTCTGAAGCCACAGGAAGCCCTCAGGATTCTGCCTCTCTCCTCCTCAGCGCAGAAGAACCCTCTCCTGGCTTCTGAGCCTAACCCTAACTTGGTTTCACACCCCCACTCGCTCTGCTCCATAGTTTACATTCCAGAGCTTCTTGCTTCATGAAGATCTGGAACCCTGACTGAAAACACATATTTCCCTGCCCCCCCCCAGGCCCCGCCCCGCCCCCATGAGTTCTGTCCATGTTCTCTCCTCAGGGAGAGCTTGTACTCTTATAATGTGTCAGCCTCGGTGACGAATAAGAACGAGCAAACAGATAAGGTCAGAGAGAAGTGGCACCGAGTAGTGATGACCACGGAACTACGGCAAGGAGGAGGAGCTAAGTCAGGGCTGAGCAGACAGCACTTCCCGGAGAGGCCCCATGGGTGGATTCCTGAATTCTGACCTCCACTCAGACAACTTAAAGTCTGGCAAACAAGCAAAGTCCTTTGTATCACAAACTCTTGGAAGGTATTTATTCTTGGGTTGTCTCTCTGGATTTGGAGACTATATATGATATTGTAGAACCGTTTTTCCAGGATGGGAGTGTACCTAGTGGTAGATGGTGTGGCTAGCTTACATCCAAACTCTGCAATCAGCAATTACAAGGAGCATTTTCCTCTCTCTCCTTTCTGTCGTACTTCCTCCCTCCCTCCCTCCCTCCCTCCCTCCCTCCCTCCCTCCCTCCTTCCTTCCTTCCTTCCTTCCTTTCTTTTTCATTTTTTTTTAAAAAACAGAAGCAAGTGGTCTGCTGCTCCGCCAGAGTGATCAAATTTTCTTACCTCCTGTTCCAAAAATAATGTAAAGAGCAAAATCCCGAGGGCTATTCTCAATCTGTCAGTGGAAAAAAAAAAAAAAAGAATAAATGTAGTTGTTTCAGATGATGTTATTAGACCCAAGTATTCACCGGTGTCCCACTTGTCCCTTCGCTTTCAGCATGACATCCTCTCAACCCCCCGGGGGAGCCGTGTGGATTTACAGGCTGTAGATGCTCTGAGGAAGAGATCCATCAGAACTGAACATATGATATTGGCTCACAGCCTGCAGATCTTTCTGAGGAGCGCTGCGTTTGTGTGTCGCCGTTAGTTTACTTACATGCGTGATATAGCTCAGGTCAGTGAAAGCAATTACCTTGAATTTTTGGAGAAGTTGCTTTATCACTTCTTCAGTCCTCATGTTACTGTTTGTTCTGACCTTAGTTTCCGATCCGAAGGTTGGGGTGAAAATGGACGTCTAAAGGAACAACAACAAAATGAGACTTTAAGGCCCTATCAATCAACAGTGGCCAAATTTTTTAACCTGAAGTGGAGGAATATGTGATATTCTGAGAAGTGATATTACTCCTTACGTCATCACAGAGTTCTGAAATAAACACAGATGTAATAATAATTATTGTATGAGTGACAATGCTAAACATTGCATAAAACTTTTCTAAGCCCTTCATAAATATTAACTGACTTAATTCTTTCTTTTCTTTTTGTTTTGTTTTGTTTTTGTTTTTGTTTTTGTTTTTCGAGACAGGGTTTCTCTGTGTAAGGCTGTCCTGGAACTCTCTTTGTAGACCAGGCTGGCCTTGAACTCACATCCATCTGCCTGCCTCTGCCTCTGGAGTGCTGAGATTACAAGCCTGTACCACCACCATGCCCGGCCAACTTAATTCTTATAACAAGTAGTACAAATTAATTTTAAACTATATGATATAAATGTCACATGTTTAGGGGTCAGTGTTAGGAGCCCCTGCTGCTCTTACAGAGGACTTTTAAGTATCTATGAAATGAATGAATACATAAGTGATTGCTAGAATATGCAGTATGAAAAACCTTTGACTGTATACTTACTTGAGCTGCCCACATCCCTTAGAATTTTTTGTCAAATTATTTTAGTACAACAGGAAAAGGAAGGAAGACCCTTTAGAAAGCCCTAGTTAGAAGACAGCAACGAAACCCACATCTCCCATCTTTCCTAGAGTCGGGACGTTTCCTAACAACCACTATGCTTGTCTACACCCAAAAAATTACAATACAACACAGTAACAGGGTAATCTAATAATTTCAGAACAAATAGGAGCAGTTGACTGGCCCTGCACATCCATTAGGGTTTCCTGAACATATTAAAACATCTCTGACTTTATAAGCTGATCCGGGAGAATTAATGATAGCTTTTATACCTTCAACAAGTGAAATGTCTTATACGTGTTACAGAAAGACATGTATACATTTTACATATCTTAGCCAAAAAAAAAAAAAAATCAGAATGGAAATTTTATCTAAACTATAGCCACATTTGTATAAACATTTGCATGTAAATACAAGATCTGAAGGGCAGGATGCAAAATATGATGTGTGTTTGGGCAAAGTGGGCAGTCTGAATGCCTTTAGACCAGTCTCCGTGGGAGCCCCTATGTGATTCCGGTGTTGTTTGTGGCCTGCTCGTTTTCCTGTTTATGCTTTGTGCCTGCCCCTAACTAAGCTCACCTATGTATTTCCAAGGCTCAGTTTAGCTCCCAGCACCTAGGTGGGACTTATCTCACGCAGGCTAATGACTGGAGTATTGGAGTGAGGCAAATATGGCTTCAAGTTCAGAGTTATCATTAAAAGCAATGTGACCCAAGAGAAATTGCTTGATCTGTGAACTTTGACTAGATGTGAAGAAGGAAAAATGATACCCACCCTCAGTGAAGAGGTTTTACGATTAATGAGACAATTATTAAAAGTCTGTTTGAAGTTAGGTATGGTAGTGCATATCCATAGTCTTAGCACTTGGGAGGCTGGGGCAGGAAGAGGCCAAGTTCAAGGCCAGCCTGAGCTCTATAGAGAGGCCCTGGCAAGTAGGGACTAATTCATTCGTTCATTCGTTCATTCATTCATTCATATTTTATTTGAAGATTTTCATACAATATATTTTGATCATGTTTTCCTGTCTCCTAACTCCTTCTAGAGTCTCCTCATCTCCCTCAGCTTCATGTTCTGTCTCTCTCTCTCTCAAATAACAAAGGAACACACACACACAGACACACACACACACATATACACACACACACATACATACACACACCATGCACAGATACACACACATACACACACATACCACACACATACACCACACATACATATACACACACATACATACACACACACACACACACACACACACACACACACACACACACACACA
>OU015756.1:26571935-26596195 GCA_907169655.1 Acomys percivali | reverse complement strand
GTGAACCTGGCATGCATGCTTGCATACTCATGTGTGTGAACCTGGCATGCAGGCTTGCATACTCATGTGTGTGAACCTGGCATGTATGCTTGCATACTCATGTGCATGCAACATACACACCATTAAGAACATGTTTGTGAAAAATTAATAGTTTTTGAGGTAGTCATTCAAAATAGAAATAGTGTAACAAAAGGAATAAATGTGTAAGTGAAGAAAAATTAGCAAACAGGGATATATATGTATTTTGCAAATTCATAGAGGAATGTTAAGGACAAAGAAATTCTCATATAATTCATTTTAAAACTTTTCTTTTATATGATATCTATAACTTCTTTGATATGTTAAGTATCTTTATTAAAGTAACATATTGTTGTTTTAGAAACTTTGAGGGTATAGAAACTAGCAAGTTAGATTATAAAATCATTGACTACTATTACTAACAAAAACCAATTGCTCAGCAATATAAATGACTCAACTATTTCCACATTTTAAAATCGCTGCCATTATGAGATATTGTACATTCACTGGAACTCAACTTGTTCACTTCAATGAACAACTCAAATTCGACTTCATAGATACATCATGACTTGTTATAATAATACAGCACTGGAGGTCATGAGGGTAGCATTGCCTTTTCTCACGGCAAGTGGTGTCACAGTGCACACCTGTCCACATACATGTTGTTGCGAAAGTAAAAACATAGTGGACTCACTGTTCATAACATTATCCACTATCTGAGAAATATTTCATTTTAAAACAGCAAGCAAACGTGTCCTTAAACCCACTTTTTGCATGCTTTTCTCCATCAAAGATGCTTAGAAACCTGCAGGCACTCCATCCCTGCTATTTAGTGACATCGCCTAAACATGAAAGTGAGATTAAATTAAAGACTTACCTGCTTCTTCAGACCACATGTGTCCCCAGGTTCTAGACTACAGCCACCCTGACTCATGTACCTGGTTACACAATCTGTTTTCTGTGAATCAAGCAGCTGCGTTTCTTTAATGGGCTTACCTGTCCATACAAAATATGCAGATTTTTCTGGTTTTCATAGAAAACATTATAAGCCTCCAGTAAAGAATTAAGTTGTTCCCTAAAAAAAACAAAAAAACAAAAAACCAACAAAGTGAACACTTTCCAGTGACAGTTTATTTCATAAAAGTATGAGATTTTTAAAAAGTGTCCGAGGAATTGTTATCATCCTGCCATTTTAATTCAAGGTACACTATAGAAATCTGAAGCCTTCTTAGAACATTAACACATTTAAAATATGCTAATTATAAAGGGAAAGTATGTGGAGGATGACCGAGGACCACACTGATGAGAGCTTGGTCAAAGGAGGCAGCTGCGGAGCAGATATGGCTTACATTTTTTCGCTTTGCTTTCACAACAGCTAAGCACCGGACACTCAGCACCCATCATGCATCTGACGTCATGGTTCTCACTGAGGTTACAACAACGGTCAATCAGTGGTTTACCTAAAGTTCAGTGCTCCAGAGGAATCTCACTCAGGTGACTGACAGACCCTGTGGGGGGCACTGCTTCCTGCCACATGGCTCAGCCCTTCCCTCTGAGTCATCACAGATGGATTGCAGAAACGACCTCCTACAAGGCTTCCTGTGTCTGCTGTGTGTTCTTGACAACAGGAATTATTTTAATGTGGACCCGGCCATCTTTCTCCTTTGCTCAAAACTCCTCGATGTCTTCTCAGAATACAATTCAACATCCTGTTGTTATGGCGACTTAAGAGACGCCATTTGATCTGGTCCTCCATCACCCAATATTCCTCACCCCCTATTACTCTTCGCTTCACTTACTGTGCTCAGCTTTCTTGACGTCTCTTGCGTGCTCCAGCTGCTAGGGCATTTGATCTTATGATTGCTCATCTAGAATGTCCTCCTTCATCTTCACATCGCTAGCTCACCCATTCATTTTCTTTCATTATTTAACTAAAAGCCACCCATCGGCCTGGAGAAATGGCTCAGTGGTTAAGAGCACTGGCTGTTCTTCCTGAGGACCTGGGTTCGATTCTCAGCACCCACATATTGGCTCACAACTGTTCGTCACACCAGATCCAGAGGTCCCAACACCCTTGTCTGGGGCCTCCACAGACACATCACGAGCATAGTACACAGACATATGTACAAGCAAAACATTCATACAAATAAAATAAAAATAAAAGTACCTCCATTTTTAAAAAGGCACCTATGTGAGGAGTCTTTCTTGATCGTCCATTCTAAATCTTTGCCTCTTCCAACATTTGATATCTTACTTTCCTCCTTCACCTCTGCCTCTGAGGTATCCTCTAATGCTCTATAAATTTGACTTTCTGACTTCCCTCTCTTCCTCCTATTCCTTTCTCCCTTCAGTCCTTCTTTTGTTTTGAGACAAGGTCTCATTATATAGTCTTGGGTGGCCTGTAATTCACTATGTAGACCAGGCTGGCTTTGAACTTATATCAGCCCACCTGCTTCTGCCTCCACAGTGCTGGGATTAAAGGCATAAGCCACCATGTCTTGTGGTAAATTTGACCTTTTAATTGTGTGTTCTGTCTTCCCTGCCTGAATGATGCTCCTAGAGGGTTGGGATGTTTGGAAGTTTTGTTCAGATTTTATGTATCCATGGTAGTATAATGTTCGTGCATTCAGTTAATTCTAGTTAAGTAAACTTATCAGAATATTCTCTTCTAAAAAAGTAAATAAACAAACCATAAAACCCCAAAACCAATAGTAACAAGATAAAAGAGAAAAGGTTAGTTTTGTATAAATCTATTTATTGAAAAATATCTTATAACATTTTAGATACAAGTATTTCACTGTTCCTATTTCCTTGACCCTCAAAAACCTTTGCCCTTCTCATAAGAATGCAGCCTCCATGAGAGCGGTCAGTTTGGTTTTACTTGCTGACTTTTCCTGATGGTCAGCGTAGATACTTGTCCATCGTAAGCTGTTATTTAAAAAGCACTGGCTGGACATTGAACATCGGGCTTTCTGTATCTTGTTTCTACATGTTGGGATCATATAAACATGCTTTTGGTAGTGACCTTCCTCACTTGCCATTCCCAGTGTGCAGACTTCCTGGGGTCCACACATTCCATGCAATGACCATGGGAAGGAATCCAGTGAAGGTATCCAGGCTACGATTCCATTTCCCAAATGGCTTACTCCAAATTTTTAATGTTAATGAATATATCTGTTCTAAATTTCACTGGCCACATTGATTTTGTTCCTTCAGGGTCATCCCTGTGAGATATTTCCCTTTAAAATGGTGCTACCACTAAAGAGCCCAATGGTCCTTTATGAGCTTTTATTCTTTATGCTTGAACAGCACAAAGAAGTTTCAGGTTCACTAGGGAGGCAAGTCCTGATATGCTGAGCTCAGAGCATCGTTATGAAAGCGCACGGAGCTTTATATAATCTCACCCCCTCAGCTTCTGCTTCTGGCAAAACCCCAGTGCATGGTGAGGCACAAGCCTTTGAAGCATCACTCAGCACTATGCAGTAGAAACGCTCGGTCCCTGAACAGAGGTGAACGCATTCTACAGGGGCCTTTTAACTGTGCGCATCCTACCAGAAAGAGTATTTTAGTTTATGGACCCAATGAAGGATGGGTGCATATAACATCAGGAAGAAACTTTAGCCTGCGATTTATACTCATATAACAGGCTGCTTAGTTGAAACTAGGGGCACAAGGAGATATGCGTTAGCATCCATTGGTCCTCTGTGTCTGCTAATTCAAATTAGGCATGGTAACAGAAAGCCTGAACTAACGGCGTTCACCCGTACTTGCCGGAATCACCGTGTGAGCACAGTCACGGAAGCTTAGTCATACATAGAAGCCGAGCACAAGATGGTTCTGGTGGTGACCCAGGGTGGGCAGTAACTAAACCAGAGCTAACCAGGTCAGGGAAGCATTAAGAAGAAGAACCCACCATTTCTGCAGTCTGCGCGAGCAGCTCAGAGCCGAGGTTCTGAGGATCGACCGGGGATGTTATAAACAGGAACATTTAAGAAACTAGAATTCATTCTCTGGCTGTGGGAAGCTGGTGAAGTTCTAGGCAAGACAGGCCAACACGAAACCCAGTTGGTAAAGAGCTGAAGGTGGGTTTTGACCTGAGACAACATAGGGACACTGAGGCAGAGGTTCAGGAACAAGGCTGGTATTCTCTAGGAAGACAGTTGAATGTCCTGTACATATAGAATGCTCTAGAGTCTAGAAGGAATCTAAAATGACTGCATGACAGCCACTTATCCTAGGAGACGAGAGGTGCTATCAAGGTTTTTATTTTACTTTATTTTTTTATTTTAGCAGAATTTTAAGAGCCCATTTAAGTGGACCCAATCTTAATGAATAAAAACAAATTGTGCCTCTTTCTGCCCCAGCTTTCAAATAGGTCCTTACTTAACACAGACCAGGTGGTCAGCATAGGCCATCCAAATATCCCCAATAAAGCTCTAAAATGGTGGCTTAGAAAAGTGTTACACATCTGGCCTGTTTTGAATGAACCGGGGACGTCTAGAAGCCACAGAGACGGCAAAGAAATAAGAAATGGGATTCAAATTCATATGAGTGAATCATCAAATCTTGACTCTCTGGGAAACTTTTATGAGATTTTTGTAATATAAAGTATTACCTCATAGTACATAACACATTTTAAAGGACATCTTCGCACACTATATTAAGGGGAAGGTGTTTTTACTAAACTGAGAAATGTCAAACTTCTATACAGACTGAACTTCTGATCAAAGGAATTCATGGAACCACAGAAATTCCAACTCTGGCACTGCGCGTGGGGATCCTGGGAGGTCCTTATGGGTACCCAGAATTACCTTGCACGGATTCTGGAAGAGAGCAAGCCTGGAAGGAAGTGACAAGCGGAGAGTGGACGCTAAGGGTGTGTCTGATGCTCTAAGGCTCTGTTTGGCTTTTGTGAGTTACAGCATGGGCGAGTGAACTGTAAAATGCTGAGGTGTGTACTCCGTGCCTTGTGGCCGGCAGATGGGAGCTACCCACATTCTGACGTGTGGCAGCTATAGTGAACTTAGGAAGGAACGAGTTCCTCCTTCGCATCGTGTATGCAGCTGTCTAGAAGAAACACTCACTTGATTTTGTAAACTGTAATAAACATGTGCATGAGGCAGGATCATCAGTGGGAGGGAGTGATGCTTCATTTTCAGGGATACACGGATGTCAAATCTGGGTTCCACCATAAGAACTCCCTCTTGTTTGCTCAATTGATCCCAGGATCATTATAATGGCTCTTCTACGCTTTCCCTGGAAACCAATGGGCCTGTTCCATTCTTGGTCCTTATAACTGGGACCCAATATGAACAAAGTATAAATATTGCCACATATTGTCACATGTTGTAAACCAACATGAACTTCAGAGATGTCATCCACGTACTAAGTAACATCCGTAGCCATGCTGGGCTGTGTCTCCTATGTCTGTGTCACTTTCTGGCACATTTTGCTAGAAAATGTTGATGGTTCAGGTCAGTCACTGGACTGCAGCCTGGTGTTGGTGTTAGGTGACATCATTTGTGGGTCCTCCCATGGTTTGGAGCAGGACTGTTTTACTTGAGTCCCCTCAATGTACAGGGTGAAATGACATCCCTCCCCCCATTTTTGCACAGTTTTCTTCTCTCCATTGACTCCAATTTCATATGATCAGTTCAAAGAGCTTAAATTTAAACTTCCTATATAGCTTGTAGAACAACCAGAAATTAGGGGCTGGAGAGAGAGCTCAGAGGTTAAGGACCCAAGTTCAATTCCCAGCACCTACATCAGGTGACTTAAAGTTGCCTGTAACTACAGCTTCAGGGACAGACAGACAGACAGACAGACAGACAGACAGACACACACACACACACACACATCAAATAAATCTAAAACAACTAGGAGTTAGGCATGTAGGTATAAGGAATTGACGATCGCTTGTATACGTTTGTGCTCTTGATTTTGTGGGTTGCAGTGCTGTACACTTTCCAAACCATGCATTAAGTGTATTCATGACTTCTCATAGTTGACATCTGTAATTTACAGCACAACTGGTTGCCTGCCTCTGGAAAGGTGGACTCGGGGAAACACGAGACTAATAGAAAATAGAAAATGACAGCTAACCCTGTCATGCTAAAGTCCCGACGCCTGCAAGCACTGGCAAAATCCTCAGAGCCCATGCTGTCCTTTCGTACTCCACACTAGAATCCTGGAACTGAAACTGCAAACTTCAGCAAGGCCTCCCCTAGCAGAGAGCTTGGGTGCCAGATCTTCTTGCCTTGGGCCTCTCTGTCTGGCTGAGGTGTTGAAGAAGGACCGCCTTACCACCTGGCTTTCAGACCTTCCTCAGCTAGCAAAGTAGGTTAGCTCCATTTCCATTGCAAATGAAGGGCTTCGGGTCCCAAATGGGACCAGCTGGGAGGCTGGGGAGAAGAGGGTCTCTTAATTGCTGCAGGATTTGCCTCTCTTGACGTCAGTCCTGTGCAGGGGCACGTGCCCTGAAGCTTCTGCCCTTTTCAAGGAGGGAGGGGTCCTGGCTGCACTGGAAACTCTATGCTAGAGCATCAAGAGTTGTGTCCCTGCTTAGGAGCGGGAGGCAGGGAACTAGGTGGTAGATTAAAAAAAAAAAAGTCTACAGATGTTTTAAGTGTGCAAACTCCAGCATATGAGAGGGCTCTTGTACCTGGAACACAGTTACTAAACCATGCAAGATGTGGGCAGGATAGAAAAGTGGAATATTTTTTTTCTTTCTTTTTTTTTTTTTTCCAAGACAGGTTTCTCTGTGTTGCCTTGGCGGTCCTGGACTCACTTTGCAGACCAGGCTGGCCGCGAACCCACAGAAATCCACTTGCCTCTGCCTCCCTGAGTGCTGGGATCAAAAGTGTACGCCACCATGCCCAGCTTATTTTTTTCTTTTAATGCTTTCTTTTGAAGAAAACAATCTGGCCTTATTTTTGAGTCAGATCTCACTATATAGCCCAGATTGGCCTAGAACTAAGGAACATCTTTCCTACTGCCTCCTCAGCTTTGGGCTTTTAGGCTGCGGTCTGATCCTTTTAGAAGAGTAAATATCAGTACTAGAAAATGTTTCACCCTGGAGTATTTTCCACCCATCAAGTAGGGGGCAGGCACTGCCTCGCTTCTTTTCATGTTTGGTTTCTAGAGGATAAGATTAAAAATTAAAACATAACCCACTTTGCAGGTTGGATGCTGCCAGGGCGGGGGGCCTGCACATCAGAGTCTGCTAGGACAAGTAGCTAAGTTCGTGTGGCACCCTGTGCCATCAGTGGGCAGAGGCCAGAGTGAAGGAGGGCTCTGCCTTGCCATCTTCTCCTCCTGCAGGTGATGCCCAGCAGCTTGGGGGGAGGGGCTGGGTCATAGTGTTAATGCCATTTACACACAAGTACCATTGCTCATGGTTCCCCGCCAATCCAAAGAGAAGGCGTGGCACTTTTGACCAACATGACTTTATTTCTTGTTCCTGCTGCTTTGGGAGGAAACAGACTGAGAAGCGTTTGATGGTGAAGAAAATCCTGTTTGAAGGTTACAGAAACATGGAAGCGTCACATACCGCTCTATGTGTGAGTGCCATGAAACCCAGTGATACACGTTAAATACACTCTCATCTTTAAATGGGCAACACCACAGCCCACAGAGCTTGGGGTGACAGACTACTGAGTTATGCCTGCCAAGCTTCCTATGGGGGAGGTCTGGGTGGGCCCCTACAGGGCCCCAGCGTTTCCAGTGCAGCTGAGGGACCCCACTTTGGAATCCACTCGCACTGAGGACATGGGTGATACTATCCTTTCAAAAGAGGGCAAGGCTTTCTATACATAGATTGGCAGGTCAGATAGGTTGTCATTCTGACTAGCACTACATTGATTACTTCTGATGACTCTAAACTTGTACATTAAAATGGAGAGACACATCATGTGGATGATTATCAGTTCACCCGTTGTTATGGAAACAGCATCTGGGAGTGACACTTGTGGACCACAGTACTGTTTTGTATAAGGTCTTTGAGGCTGGTCAGTGAATGAAAAAATCAAATAAAAAGCAAAGGACTTGACTGCTCCTAGGTATGATGGAGGAGAAGGTTTATTGTAGATGAAAGGGAGAGAGTGTGGCCAGAGGTAGGGACATCTGGGAGAATCCAGAGTGGACAGGACCATGTAGGGAGAGGAAGGAAAGGAAAGGGGAGAACAAGGGGACCAGGTGCAGCAGCCCTGATGCCCAAAGGAACAAAGAGAGTGGGTAACCAAAATGGCTGGATTATATAGGGAAGGGCAGCCCAGTCTCCTGGGCTGGAGAGTATGCCAGTCAGGAGGGCCCTGTAACAGGTAGGAATTGGGGGATTCTGGGAGAACCTGGCAACCAGTATCTGCTGTAATATGTTAACTAGGCACCTCAGCCATTTGTCCCTGGTTTAAAATCTAACTGTCAGTCTCATACTCATTTCTATGCCGCGGGGGCCCTGGTGAGGGACTAAGGTGTAGTAGAAGCCTTGAACACTGCGCCGGAGGCTTCTGCAGCTGTGAATGACTTTCTAGCAGAGGGCAAAGGAAGAAAATAGAACTAAGGAATACCGTCATTTGACAGAGGGTGAGATTTCTGAGAAGAGAACAGCATTCTGTGGTATAGTGCCTCAGCGGGAGAGGACGGAGCGAGAAGACAGGGCTCAGGAGGTCCGAAATAGTCACCTGAGTTTACTACTGTGGCATCATCTAGCCAGGGGAAGAATGAAGCGGAGAGTCCAGACAGACACACAGGTGTCGAGACTCGAGTGTAAGGCTAAGCGGGGTACTTCTGACGGAGAGAAAAAGGAAGCGATTCAAATGAGGTTGTAGAGGTTCTGCCTGCCTCTGATGCTATACCGAGGTGTGTGAGTCTCACCTTTGGAGGATTTAAGTAAGATAATGGGGCCTAGGTAAGAAGAGAGACATCTGATAGCTCAAAGAGGACCGGCCTCAGAAGGGAGCCCCAGGAGCGGGCTGTTTGTAGGAGTCCTGAGATGAACTAGCTTCACCTGTGAATGGGACTTCAGAAGGAGGTGATTGGCTGAGCCAGGCGGCTGGGAGAGAGCTGAGAGAATGGATTCAAGTGCCTGCTTCTCACTCACCCCTGGGGTACGCTAACATCTCAAGTTTTCAATTTGTCCTAAAACAAGATTTAATGGGAGTGTTTTTTGGGGAAAAAAAAAGGTAACCCGTAAAGTAAATATGGCTGTGTCACACTTTGTTTGTGCCACTCATTGTTTGGACAGGCACACGTGTGCTGTGAGACGATGTCCTTTGTGCGTGGAAGGTGGGAGACTTTGTGCCTGCTAAGATGAAGAGGCTTCACATGCTGATGCCCTCCCTACTCTTCCGGGAAGGGGGGAGCATCTATCCAGCTCTTCTGGTTAAAGAAGCCTTCCACTTGTTTCCAGTAAGCCATCCATCCAGCTCACCAGGCCTGTGAGGTTGTTGCTTGGAGTTGGCCACTGATGTGAGCAAGCAGGAGCTCCAGGTGGGAGGCTTTACACCACACACAGCCTTACAGTCGGCAGTTTTGCTGCCGGGACTCTGACCACTGATTTTTCTTATTTTGAAATCAATACAACAACCACCTGTTCTTCCGTTCAGAATGACACCCATTTATTGCTCACACCATCTCCACTGAGCAGAGACTGTCTAATTATATCATCGGCTTTGCCTAATGCCCTTAAATGTCTTTCTATAGCTCTCTGAATAAAACCCTCCAATCCTTTTCATGGCGCATGATCATCTTCTGTGGCTCCTCTCCTGCTTTCTTTTTTCAATGTGCCTTTAAGAGATGCTTTCAGGTCTGGAGAGGTGGCCTGGAGGATAAGAGCACTTTCTGCTCTTCCGGAGGACCCAGATTTGATTCCCAATACCCACAGGGAGGCTCACAACTCTATTTCCAGAGAATCTGATGTCTTCCCCTGGCCTCTGTAGGTTGCACACTGTGCACAGACATATGTGTAGATGGGACATCCATACACATAACACACATATATAATGTATATAAGTATATAATGTATATAAATGTAAAGAGAGATATACTTTTTGTGTGTGTCCTCAGCTGGTCTGGAACCTTTTGCTTGCTGTAACTCACTGGCCTCAGTTTTCGGAGACTTCCTGTACCAGATACCTCTCGATCTTGCTTCTGTGAGTTAGCTCCCTCCCTAGTCAGATCTCAGTACAGTCTCTCCCAGATCTCAGTAAGGCGAGGTCCCTCCCTCCAGAGTATTCACCTCACTTTGTTTTGACACTTTAGACCTGTGTTTCCCAGGGCACAGCCATGTAGATACCCACCCCAGTCCCCACTGAAGACCCAGGGACTCCGAGGAAGGGACTGGCCTTTGGGCAAGTTGAGAGCTGCAGTGTCAGCCAGCAAGCTCCTTCTAGAAGGGTCCTGCTTTAGCCAAACACTGTAGCTTCCCTCAAACCTCATTTGTTAAGGAAATAAAATATGGAAAATTGAATCCCTGCCTTTTCTTGGGGATGCGACAAAGACATCAGAAGTTAAAATAAATTCTATACAGTTAATAAACGTGTGTGTGTGTGTGTGTGTGTGTGTGTGTTTGAATTTTGACTTTATACTCTATGAGAAAGTTTCCATGTATCTTAGAAAGATCTTGTGTTTTGAATCCACTAAAGTGACAGACTGGGTAATATAAACTGCACTGGTAGCAGGGACTGTCACTGATATTCTCAATGAGGACCAACAATATGCATTTTGGGAAATATTGGCCACAAAGAAATTTTGAAAAGTACCCTCTTTCTACATATCTGGGCACATTAATGAACTTTTTGTGACATAGCCACATATGTTTCACCATCAAATAGCAAGACTGTGAAGATTTTAAAACAATCTCTACCCAGAAAAAAATGGTTCTAAACACAGGTTTCAAACCCTTTGTCTCCGGCTCATTTTTATACTCTTGACTCTTTATAAAAACCTTTAGAGACCCGTCCCGTATCCTCATTACACCCAGAATTGGTCTTCCTGAGAGTAATGCCATCCCCTTATAGACCTGTCCTCAGGGGCTGGGGCTGAGGACTGAATACTGGCTGAGGACTGAACACTGGCTGAGGACTGAACACTGGCTGAGGACTGAACACTGGCAGGGGCTCTGTGCTCACTCCTTTGATGAGCAGACTCTGGACTCTCACTTAACAATGCCCTCTGGCTCTCCAAGCCAGGTAGGAGGCAGCCTCAGGAGCAGGGTCCCTTTGTGTATAATTTGTGCTTAGAAATGTAGGTGGCTGGTTTTTTGTTGTTTTGACTTTTTCTTTCTTTCTTTCTTCCTTTCTTTCTTTCTTTCTTTCTCTCTCTCTCCCTTCCTTCCTTCCTTCCTTCCTTCCTTCCTTCCTTTCTCTCTTCTCTCTCTCCCTCTTTCTCTCCTTCTTTCCTTCCTTCCTTCTTTTTAATGTCTCAGTAAAGGGTACTGTCCAGCATGCCTGCAACAGGAAGCTGTAAGCTATAAATGTACATTCTGCATAAGCTCATGACGTCATGCTAATCAAATGCATTTACTAAGGACAGGAGTGCACATGTGGCTTTTGATTGAGATCGGTTTTTAAGAAGCACAGAAAAACCTAACAGCTTCTGAAATCTGACCTGCATGAAACTGGATTGAAGTTTTGTTTTTTTAAAATACGGGGCTGGTTATTCACTCACTGCTAAGTGTCCTGATTTAAAAGGTAAAGTGAAGGTGCTTTGGAAACAACCAAACGGAACCGTATTTAATTTGGAAATATTTGCGTGGGCACCCAGCACAGTGGTGACTCTAGGCAATGAAGCAGAAGCTGGAACTGTAGCCACTGGAGCATGAAGTGAACTGATGCCAACACCCTTGAACCAGGAAGTCTGGAAACAAGTTGTCACATGGTCCTAAGCCACAAGTGCTATATTGGCTGTGGGGCCCTGACCCACGGGACCTGTTGTTTTATTGATCATTCATTAATTCTCATTAAATGTGCTGAAACCAACTTTTCAACTAGGTAGGTGCTACTTTTTCATATTTGTGAATCCATCTTAACATCAATTTCTAACACTTCCCTGTATTTCAGTGCAGGCAAAAGAAAACACCTTAATAAGCTGACACTCTCTGTTTTGTTTACCATGGTGTTGAGTGCACAGAGGGAGCTGAAAAGCTGCTTAAGCAAGTAAACAGGTGGGGGCTGTTTGTCAGATGTGTGCATACGAGATACCATCATTAGCCAGCAGTGCTGTTATCATTTTTGATGACAGTTTCGCAGAGGTTTCTGGAATTCTCTGATGGGAAGTTAAAAGTCACCAGAACATCATCATCCCTTCCTCCTCTAACCAATTCCCTGAGTTCAGCATGCAGTGGAGTCACATGACCAGTTCTGGGACAGAGCCCAGTGGCTGTCCTGTTGGGAAAACTCTGGTTCAGAATCAAGTGTTCCACAGACAGCATATTGGAAAAGCCTGTCTTTACGCATAGAGTCTGTGGAATTACACTCAGCCATCCAGGCCTCCAACGAGCATGTGGAGAGCCGTGGTCTAAACGACATCCTGGACAGCAGAGGGCAAACTCTTAAGTTCTTTTATTGACAGACTCAAAGATGAAAAATAAAGCTCACTACAACCTTAGTATCTTTGGAAACATTGCCCACAACATGTGGTTTCATTGTGACACATTTAATTGCAGATAAATAATACTGTGGGAATACACATAGGCTTTTCAAAATGTACTCTTTTCTATGTTATAGCTGAGTATTGGAAAATGGCTTGCCAAAACTACTTTCAGAGGTGGAAATGTTAATTTCCTGTATTAGGTGTTAAGGCTAATGTGCAAGAAAGACAAATGTACTGGTGAGCTGAAATAACCCTAAAAAGAGAAAGAAAATAGAAGCCAAGTGTGTCTGGCTGGCGACCATGGCAACGCTGTAGAGCTATTATGCATGGCTGTTTTAATAGTTTAGGTCAAGTTAAAGTGTTATCTGTTGTCAATAACTTTCTAATTGACTTTGCCTTCCTTTGTTATTTTTCCTAAATACTATTTAGAAACCAAATATGAGCATCTGTGTTGCACCTAAAAATCATTTCATACACCAAGCTCACGCACCGGCACAACTTTGTGAAACGTATGCAAAAAATGTGTGGTTCTCACCCTCAAGTGAACTACATTTTACCTAATATAGCCGAGCACTCCTGTAAGAAATAGGGAAGAGAGGCTATGAGAGCATCAGCTGTTGGCCGGAGCAGATGTTTTTACGGAGCTGATTTGTAGAAGCAGCCTTACATTATTTGTGCCCATTGATCCAGGGATGTTTCTGTCAACCATCCCTATCCAAGTCAAAACTACAGCCATCTAGAAGACAGGCATCAGGGGATGCTTACAGGGTGTTTCTGTATCACTGAATGCTACTGATGCGTTCAAAACATTTTAGGAAGATTTCCCTTAGTGGCATGGGAAAGTATTTACGATCTACTGATGGGCCTGTAAAACGAGACGCAGTGTAGTCTCTGGAGGCTTTGTAAAATGGAATCTGTTTAAGGTAGTAAGTAAGCTTAAGTTTTACTCTTTAAAATATTCATATTTAAGTTTTCTCAGATTTTTAAATTAGGTACATAATTTTATTTATGTACATGTAAAATATTTATCAAGATAAGTGCATAGAACCCTTGCCGCACCTCTTTCCTGTGAGCACTTTGCTGACCTAAACTGGCGTCTAAGCTGTGTGGTTTACTGTGGCCCCTTCTCTACTTCCCTCGCTGCCATGGCTCAGACCCCCATCCTCCCCACACCTCCACTTTTAATGATCACTTCTCTGCCTCTATTTTTATGTCCCTCTTTAATGTATTCCCCACAGCCAGACCCTAGTCACCACTGGCGTATTCAGTATCTTCCCATGGCTTCTCATCTTATTTGCTGGGAAAGCCTCCAAAAGGCCATGTGCTCTGGGCCGCCCGTGTGTCTCCAACCTCAGCTTTGCTCTTTCTCTCTCTCTCTCTCTCTCTCTCTCTCTCTCTCTCTCTCTCTCTCTCCTGTAGTTCCTCTGCACTGGCCTTTCCAATACTGTCAGATACGCAGCTGTTTTAGAGGTAGGGATGATCACAGATGCTTACCTGAGGCTTTTCCTTCTAATCCTGTCTCTCCACTAAGGTCTTCTTCCTTGAATTAGAGACTCCCTGTCCGTCTGCCTCCCGATTCTTCACCCTGTTTTGTTTTATTTATTTATTTATTTATTTATTTATTTATTTATTTATTTTCTCAAGACAGGGTTTCTCTGTGTAGCCTTGGCTGTCCTGGACTCACTTTATAGAGCAGGCTGGCCTCGAACTCACAGAGATCCGCCTGCCTCTGCCTCCCTAAGTGCTGGGATTACAGGCGTGCACCGCCGCTCCTAGCTTCTGCTTTATTTTTATGTTTCCTTAATTTCAGCATCCGTCTTCATACTGACTGTACTCTCTGTCCCTTGAAAATAAGGGTTTTATTTGATCCATTGCTGGATGCTCAGTGCACAGTACAATCCTTCCGCAGTGAGAAGCCAGCAAGTGTCTGGGTGATGAATGAAGGTGAAACCTCTTTTTAAGTCAGCTTTTCACCTTTTCTTTCCCACCCTTACACTTCATATGTATCCTCTAGTGCTGGCTTCTGACCACGTCTGTTCCCCGTTGCATTGCCGCTCTGTCCTACAGCATTGGTACATGCACGTGGCTTTCGCCTTTCATCTCAGACCCTGTTGACTCAGGTGAATCTTGATAACACTTGAGTCTGCGTTACCACTCTCTCCTTCTCAGCATCTGTCCTGGCTTAGCCAGGTTGAGCTCTCATCTTTCTAGTTCTTAAGCTTCCACTGTTCCAAAGGCAATAGAAGATGCTGTTTATTGTTTGTAGAAAATGAGATGAGGATGTTGCCTTTATCTTACGGAATTTCATGTCAAGAGAAAAATGGCATGTGACAGAAATGGAAAGACAGAAAGAGAGAGCCAAGGACTGCACGCATGATGACTGACCTCAGAACAAGCTCTGAGCGTATTTATTGATGTAGCCCCTGAGGAACTTTGTCTCCTCAGCTCTGGGCTTCATAAATGTTTGCATTATTACAAATGAAATATAATCATAAATTGAATCAGGCAACTGTTAATGAAAATATGAGTGGCCATTCTATCACACCGTATGGCTTAACAGTATATGCCACACATTTATACTTTATTCTTGTATCTGGCATCATACCTAGTGATTCACAGTAATCATCCTGTTGGTCATAGGTCATTCTCAGTAAAGTCTGAATGTCATATCGTACCAGTGACTGGCACAGGAGAACACATCACATAGGTGTGTAGTTACCTGGTTATGAATGTCCTCTCATTGACGAAGATCCAAGAAGGGTACTGGTGGTCCATCATTGTCATACTTGCCTCCTTTCCAAGATGATCCAAGGATGTCCTAAGACATTAGGAAGTATTAATGCTTTGTTGCTGGGGCACATCCTTAAGTTAGCTCCTTATTTAAATAGCGTATTTGCTTATGTCTCGAATGTATGTATAGGAGAAGGTTTTACCTCTGTTCGAGGGATTAAAATCTTTCCACTGCAGCCACCTAACCCAAAGTGGCTGGACCCTGGATCAGGACGGATGCTACAGTGCCTCCAACTCTCCTGCGGGCTCTGGACCCGAGACCAGATATCAATGATCACCTCTACTAGGAGTAATATAAATGGCATTAGGGTGTGATCACCCTATGATACTAATCATATTTTATGCTTACTCTGTCTTGCATCAGCACATACGTAATTATCATTGCTTTGAGCCTGAAGAATCACAGGCACTATATTCAGAATCAAAAGGTGGGCTGAAAAGAAAAGTTTAATTGTCTTGACAAAAATGACCTTGACGGGATTTTGTTTGTTTGTTTGTTTTACTTTCATGGCAGACTGTTTGGGTAGGGCAAGAGGAGTGGAGGACATTATACATCTTTATTCCCTGGGATACCAGAAGGGAAAGAAGAAAGGAGGAAGAGGAGGAGGAAGAGGAAGAAGAAGTGGAGTTAAATAGTTATTCTGTTTAACTAAGAGACAGCCTAAGTATCTTAACCTGGCATCTACATTTTCTTTACTTGTTCTCAAATCTATCTTTACAAACTCGGCACTGAAGCATTTCTTCAAACGACCGGCCTTGTGTAATGAAATTTCCTGGCATCAACTCTCCCCTCATCTATTTAGCTCGACCACCAAGGCAATCTTCACTGTGGGTCCAGATGTGTCCCCATCATATGGGGGGGCCCTTTCCAAGTCTCCCCACTACAACTTCATCTGTGCCACTCTGGTTCTGGTTTTCTGCTTCCCATATTGTCATGATTGGTTTATGTCTCATTTGCTTTTCTACTTCCCTTGTTCAAATCAAGGTGTTCTTCTAGTTAAGAGCATCTCTTTGATGGCGTGTCATTGTCCAAGGTGTGTGTCATGGAGGACTTATGCTAGAGGGGCCAAAAATCTAGCTACAGTACTCTCCATACCAGGCTGCCTTATGACAAAGACACAATTTGACCATGAGCCTAACAAATCGCAGTCACCCACTCACAAGATTTAATGGATCTAGATGTCTGATTACACAGACTGTGCTCTAGCTCCTAAACCCTGAGTTTTGCTTTCATATTTTTTTTCATTCTTAGAGCAAAAAAAGCACCGCAGATACCCCACTCCAAGATCCTCCGGTGATGATGATGTGGCCCAAACACTACCTTCTCCCTCCTGGCTCAACTTAAGGGTTAGTTACCATCTGTTTAATTTACCCTACCTGGTGCCTCTCCTCCTATACTTAAATCATCTGTACTTTGCTATATTGTTCATTTTGTCTGCTTCAAAGAAGCAGCAGATGAGACTGATTTTTCCCTTCCCCACTATCCTTTCTTCTTAGGCTTTTAAGATGAAACAGTGACAATGACTTTGCTCTGTTTTCACCCAACCTCATAGCTCTCAGTGCCTTAGTCTGCTCTGCTGACTTCAGTACATGCTCTTTAAATACTAGCTGGTCTGAGATTCTATTCCATCTTCCCTTTCTGAGCTCTATTCACAAGCAAATGAATCTGTGTGCTAAGCCACCCACCTTCTGCTAGACTGTGTTCTAGACTTGTGCTAACCCCGTCTACCAGTTTTACAAGCGACAAAACATTTGACTTCCTCTCGGCACCAATATTTCCTGCTCCACAGTCATTTCCTGTACGTCCAACTAGGCACCGAAGCTGTCTCAGTCTGATTCTTCCTTCCTCGCTCCATCATTAGCAGACTTGAATCCACATGTACATTTTCTCTGACTGTACTGTTTATACCCTGAACTCAGGACCTGGAGTTCCATCTTTCTGCCTACTCTGCCATGTGAGGACCCAGAAATCACCATCTATAAGACAGACAGCAAATTCTCATCAAATGCTGAGGCTATTTGGAAGCAAAGACTATTAATGGATGTGCCATATGACAACAAAGTGAAAGTGAGAGTGATGAGCCGAAGGATCATTACAGTAGCATTCCCATCAGTTCTGACTCTCTGTATTTATAAAAAAAAATTTTGAAATATCATTAAGGAGGGCAGTCACTGCTCAAGTAAATCATTAGATTGTGGTCTGTGCTAAAGTAAATCACAGCAGATAGGTTCCTAAGACTCTGGAAGGTATAATCATGGGTAAGGGGGCCGTTGAATAGAAGTTATTGGACAAGAAATAAAAAAACTGTGCTCTTAAGTAGGGTATGATAATTGAATAAAAATAATATTGAATATGTATGATCCCCAAAACTACCTAAAATGTTCAGAGTGTCCCACTAACTAAAAAGTAAGAGAATGAAGGCTAAAATTTCATTCTGTTTGCTCAGAGCGAGGCATGGATCTGTGGGTTCTATTTCTCCTCTCTGTTTTCCTTGTCCTGTTCACCATGACTCAGCAAAACAAACCTGGTGGCGCTCTCTGATGAAAATCTCCTCAATTATTAAGACTTGATAGGTTTAAGGTCTGACTCAGTTATCATAAAAGCTCAAGGAGAAAGTGATAGAGTCAGAAGTGGCAGAGATAAAGAGGATGTAGGAAAACAAGGAAGAATGGTCAGACTTGAACTTTCTGAGGTCATGCTTCCGGTGGCGCTTGGTTCTTTGGCGGAACAGAATGCGCTACGACTTGAGCAGGAGGACAGTTGCTATAAACACAACGCGTTGCTTGGACAGTGAATCACAGCCACTGCCAGGCTCAGGGGCGAGAATGGACTGACATAGACTGTGTAAAATAAGAGCACTGGTTTAATAAGTTTGGTTATTTACTTTTCCATTTTGCCCCACAAGATGGATTTCAAGAGACAGAGGGTTGACAGGGTAATCAAGTCTTCTAGAGCGCTGGAGACAACAGGCAGGTTTAATTAAGGCAAGCCAGGATGAAAGACGCCCAGGGAAGTGGAGTAATTCTTAGCTGGCAGATGGAACTGGAACCTTCAGAACTGACAGACAGACCTAGTGTGTGGGCTGCCAAGGACCCGAGAAAATTAAGGAGAGCCTTTTGGGGTTCACTTCCTCCAACTCTGTATTCCTGCTTAGACAAAGGCATGCCTGGATTTGCCAGTTACCAGAATGAGGGGGGGGGGGGTAGATGGCTGGGGGGTGGGGAGGGAGGAGGAAGGGAATTCAAGTCCCAGTGAGTGCAAATAGACTAGTCATTTAAAATACCTTCCAGTACCCAACCATGGATGCCCTCAATGGTTACTTATTTAAAAGTGGAAATTTTGATTCACTCCTTTGACTATCCAATCAAGTATTTCTTGAGTGTCTTTTCTGAGCCTGCTACCATGCTGCACATAGAAACGTAGCCTGTATCTGAATGTATAGCCAGTGGGCCAGGCTCTTTTAAAAAGCACTAAATAGGCACTCGGGAAGCAGAGCAGGCGAATCGCTGTGAGTTCGAGGCCAGCCTGGTCTACAAAGTGACTCTAGGACAGCCAAGGCTACACAGCGAGACCTTGTCTCAAAAAACAAAAACAAAAAACAAAACAAAACAAAACAAAAAACAACAAAAAACAAACAAACAAACAAACAAAAAAAGCGCTAAATAGAAAACCAAAGCAAAATAACATTGCCAACTCCCCAGGACTTCTCTGGCTTCTGACCTTCTAGAATAAATTATCCACAGCATGCTAATCCCTTTCCTTATTTACCTCATTTTCTTAAGTCGACTACTAGATTCTTCTATTTTTATTACCTCTTCATTTTATTGTTACTATTTCATTTTTCATTATTTAGAGTGGATATATGAAGTGTACAAATGAAAAATTCATAAAATATTAAGCACACTCAACTCAAGGGAAATGTTAAAGTATTAATAACTAAAATTAAGAGCTATAAGAGGATGAGTGATTTTCCTTTTGATTTTATATGTAGGTTTTAAAAACATATGTAGGAAACTAGTCTTACATTACAGATGTGAGCACAAACTGAGAGACAAAAATAATAACAGAAGTATCACCCAGGAAGAGCAGCTGTGCATTTTAATTAGGAGGTAAGATTATATTAAGGACTATAAGCATGGCATTATTTTTTTCAGAGAAAATTGTTCTATCCTGGAGAAGCAATAAGAATATACAAATATATACTTTGTTCTAAAATCAAGGTGTTTTCTCAAAGCTTGGAGAATGGAAGAGTAGAGCTGTGAGCAAGTATCTCTTAGGGGAAATACGACCTGGCTCTAATCCATTATCTATAACTCCAGCCATTATATAGTTTTTGAAAGAAGGAAAAGAGTTCATAGAAATATGGTTTCCATGAAATGCTTGGCTCCATAGTTTTCTCTTCTACAGTGCTTGTTTGCAGAGATGATTGACAGGTGCCTCCTCAGAATTCAAGGGTGGCCTGATCTTATTCCGTCCACCTCCTAAGTACTGAGGTTCTAAGGTATGTGTAACCACAGTTGGCTTTAAATTTGGTATTTCAACTCTCAAATTCAAGGGTAGACTTTATTAATACTAATATTAAATTTTCATATATTTAATATATTTATTAAATTTGATATATTTGATATATTTAATATACTTAATAATTAAATTAAAAAGGCTAGACTTCCCGTGAGCCTGCCACTGCTCTCATTCATCTGAAATGGCAAGTCTCTAAAAGCTACTGCATAGCTTCATGGCTAGTGCAATGCACCCTGCTCTTGGGGTGCCTGGGGGGAGAGGAGGGAAGCCAGCTTAGAAGGAGAGGCAAATTGGTGTCCTGATAACCAAGTGGGCACTTGAGGCATCTTGTTCCATTCAGCCAGCAAACGCTGCTGTGGTGGATTCAAGGGTTCTCTGCTTCAACGGAGGTTCCAAAAGGAAATCCTAAAAGTTGATATATTTTGGGGGGGGGGGGACGATTCTCATACATGAGTACTGATTGCATTTGTATCATTTCCACCCACTCTCTTCCTCCTCTAACTCTGCTCATGCTACCCCCTCCCTCAAATTCATGGTCAATCCTCCTTTAATTATTGTTATCCTTGTATGTACGCATACACACACCCATCAATATAACTACAACCCCTGACTCCATTTAGTGCCACTTATATTTGCCGGCTACCCATCTGATAGAGGATTGCTATCCAGAGTGTTGTAGGGAACTATTTAAAAAAAAAAAAGCCCAAAGAGCCAAGAAAACAAATGAGCCAACTAAAAAACAGGACACACATTCGTCCTGACTTGCTCTTTATTGCCGTGATGAACACCCTGACAGAAAACAGTGTGGACAGGAGAGGGCTTATTTCCGCCTGCTGTTTCTAATCCATCGTGAAGAGAAGTCAGGGCAGGAACTCAAGGCAAGACCCTGTAGACAGGAATTAAAGCAGAGACCAAGGAGAAATGGTACTTGCCCGCTTGTTCCCTATGGCTTGCTCAATATACATACATATATATACATACATACATATACATATATATGTATATATAATATATATTACCATATATAACACACAATATATATTATATAATACATATATAGCATGTATATGTATATATGCATATATGTGTGTTGTATGTATCCCACAGTGGGCTGGGTCTTCCCACAGCAATTATGAATCAAGAAAAATGCCCCCACAGTCTTGCCCACAGGCCCATCTGATGGAGGAAGTTCCTCAATTGCTAGTCTGAATTCCCAGGTAGGTCTAGGTTTATGTCAGCTGAAGACACCTAACTGCACAAGTCCTCAGGAGAGAGCTCTCAGAGGAAGGAGTGAAAATTGGCCGAACTACATCTTTCAAGGTATTCAACAATTAGCAGTTACGGAGCTGAGAATTAAAATTACTTTGAGATTTCATCTTACTCCAGTCAGAATGGCCGAGACCAGGAAGACAACTAACAACAGATGCTGGTGAGGATGTGGGAGAAGGGAACACACATTCACTGTTGGTTGGAGTGAACCAATGCAGTTCAGTGTGGAGAACTCTCAAAAAGCTGCAAGCAAAACTACCACGTGACCCACCTACCTGTCACGTGCCCAAAGGACTCCAGCCCATCCATCCCATCGAGACTTGCTCAGCTATGTTCACTGCCCTTATTCACAACAGCTAGGGAAAGGAAACAACCTACATGCCCTCCAGTTGATGAACGGATAGCTTGAATATTTTTCCAAAAATCTAAACTCCCACATGAAGCATAAATCTGTGTTCCTAAAGTCCCTAAAGTCTCCAATTACATCATAATAAAGGAATTTACACAAGTAATTGGACGGTCACCGTTAAACATCTAGTTTAATTACAATTTTAAGTTACTCATTTTCAGAAATTAAAAATAAGAGTTGAGCATAAAACATCCAATGCTATGTTATGCTATTTTGAAAATAATTAGAAAAGTTCATTATTTCTTAAACACCTTGGTTATTTTTCTCTCTGGTTGAATAAAGTATTCTATAATTTGTAATAAATGGATATATACCTTAGGAATAGCAGATAAACATATATGAATAGCATATATGTTAACTAGGAAGGCTTATAGTTTTTGTGAGCTTAAAGAGATTCATCTCAATATTAAAATATTAAACATAGTCAAATAGATTTATCTTAACTGGGCACTTTTCTTTATATTGACATATCTGATAGATAATATAAAACCAAATACTTTCAATTGTATTCAGCAGTTTATATTCAATAGAATAGATGAAAATGTTTAGTTAGTACTCTAATTTAATCTAAATAAAGTTGATGATTATTTTATAAGCTAAATTGTACTCACTAGTCACTGTTAGATCTAAGAAGATGACAGCACAATAAACGTGAGTTAGTTTGGCTTTAGAATACTACCCATTCTTCGTCAGCCAATATCTAATTAAAATTGCATCAGGAAATTCAAACTCTATAATGGAAAAAGAATACTGAAGACAGTGATGATTTTCATTGCAAACTGTTTAGTGACATTCATAAAACTGACAGCAAGAGTCATGAAAGCATGCTTTATGGGGCACTTGTCCAGTAAGCTGAAGAGTTAGAGACTGATGAACATAGGGACCAGACTGTGAGACTATAAATAAAGCTCACGGCCAGTTGGCTCGGATGTGAACAGAAGGGCTTGGCCTAGATGGTCTAATTTGATGAAGAGCATTCAAATGCAGACTTTGGTGTGAAACTTAAAGACCAGGGCATGAGGTAGATAGTAAATTCCCCACTACAGATGTGTTCAGGAAATGAACACACGTTTCACAACATAAAAGTGCATAATATAAGTTTAAACTGGCCACCAGGTAGCTAAGTACTGGGAAATGATGAGAAGCCAGGCAGTCCCATTTGTGGGATACCTGCTACCTGTTTAATTCCCTCCCCACCTCCAGCCCCCTCCTCCGCTAAAGCATCACATGACACGCAGTATTGTGCTTGTTTTAGAGATGGCATACTTTTTTTTTTATGACTTTAATTAGGTTCATGTTTTGGGGTGGGGGAGGGGATGCATGTAACAAGTGCAGATGCAGGTGAGAGGCTATTAAAACACAGGTGGACAGAATTACATGCAGTTTTGAAACACCAGGCAGAAGTGCTGGAATTTGGACTCACGTTTTCTGAGAAAAATATGTATATCCTCTTTACATTGGAGCCAACTATCTAAGGTGTATAAACATATTAACTAATTACATCTGACCATAAAAGCATTTCTCTAGATAAAAATAAGCATACAACCGAGAGCATCATTATTTAACATTTCTGTAGTTTTCAATCATTAACAGTATATTCACAGGTCATTCAACTCTCACTCACCCTTCTACATCCTCTTTATAATTCTAATAAATCTCAGATTCCAGAACTTCCTTATCATTTTTTTAATCAATTTATTCTTGTTACATCTCAATGGTTATCCCATCCCTTGTATCCTCCCATTCTTCCCTCCCTCTCATTTTCCCCTTATTCCCCTCCCCTATGACTGTTCCTGAGAGGGATTACCTCCCCCTGTATATGCTCATAGGGTATCAAGTCTCTTCTCAGTGACCTGCTGTCCTTCCTCTGAGTGCCACTAGGTCTCCCCCGCCAGGGGACATAGTCAAATGTGAGGCACCAGAGTACGTGAGAAAGTCATATCCCACTCTCCACTCAAGTGTGGAGAATGTTCTGACCATTGGCTAGATCTGCGTAGGGGTTTAAAGTTTACCGCCTGTATTGTCCTTGGCTGGTGAGATGGCATACTTTTGAGGCTTAGATATGGGAAGTAACTTTCAAAGTGACAAACTAGTAAGTAACAGACACAGTACTTGATTCTATGACTCCCCAGATGCAGAACCATGATGCTATCACGGATGCCCGCGTAATTACGGTAATTCTAATATTGCTTGGTGAGGTCTTCAACCATATCCCAAATTCTTTTCAGTGACTCGAGGTTGATTTGCCTCGAGGAGATGACTATTTACCAGAACCCTCAAGCCGAAGGATCCTTCCTTTACGATGCCGTCAATGAACACACACTTTAAATGCAAGAAGACGCAGCTCAGGTAAAGTCAGTGAGCTGGCTCTTTGGGAAAGGGGAGGACAGGGTGGCCTCTCTGCTCCAAACCCTCCCCCTTACTCTCTCCCACCCTCTCCACAGGCTTACCTTGTCCAGGAAAGAGTATTCTGAGAAAAGTTTGCTGTAAGGCCAACTCACAGCAGGGTTGAAGTTGCACAGGTGCACGCACCCATTTACCCTTCCAGACTGTGGGTTCCAACTTCTAAGGACCTGCTCTCAAATGCCTCCCCACCCGCCCTCGACCCCGCCCCGGCGTGTGTGTGTGTGTGTGTGTGTGTGTGTGTGTGTGTGTGTGTGTGTG
>OU015756.1:26539231-26571160 GCA_907169655.1 Acomys percivali | reverse complement strand
TTATTATTATTATTATTATTATTATTATTATTATTATTATTATTATTATTATTATTATTATTATTTACAGAAGTGTCTAGTAGCCAGCAATTCATCTACTGAATTGGATGTGGGAAGTTTACTTTGTCTCAGCACCATCACTTTTAAAAGGAACCCAAACGGCTAGCAGATGATTGATGTGGAAATAATGTTTTTAGTCTCTCTCTCTCTCTCTCTCTCTCTCTCTCTCTCTCTCTGTCCTCTCTCTCTCTCTCTCACACACACACACACTCACTCACTCACACAATTAAAAGGATTATATGTATTATTGATAGTTTTTAAAAGTCGATTGTTTTTTCAAGTGTTAAGTTTTTTACTTACTGTTGTAAGTTTGTAATTACAAAAGGAATTTAATGAATTTTTGAGAGGAGGAAGCAGAGTGGACATGTGGCGTCCTCTGTGCTGGAAAGCTGAAGGAACAAAATGACTGACAGTGACCCTAGGCTCACAGTGCTTGTTTGATGTGTCTATACAGTGCTTCCATAGGATTCTGCTCATATAGAAAGGTCAGACAGCTGAGTTAGCCTGTGGCCAGTGAAACAGACCGGGGGCTTTGGGATTTACTATGTTCAGTCAGAGGGGTACTGGGTCCCAGGCCAGATGTTAGGGTCCTGTGTATTGCTTGTACTAGTTTGTCCACGTTGGCCCATGAGCTCCTGGTGTGTGGTTGCTAGTGTGGGCTGACCTTTGGATGATAAGGAACAGGGCCTGCTGTGTTTACAGGTTCCGCTTCCAGAACAACTCGCTCAGATCCTGGTTCCGCCCAATCGTCTGTGCTCAAAGGGCTTGCCTGTTTATTTTCAGTGTCTGGGCAACACTTTTGTGTTTTGGCCTTTATCTGCAGCCTTCCCACTGGACCCCTCTGTCCTATGAATGCCTTATCCTTGGGTAGGTGCATAGTTTTTCTTTGTAATGTAGTGCTTATAGAACATGTACAATGTGAAAAGTTTAGAAACCACAGAAGTAAATGGAAAAAAATATTTACAAACCTATCTCTGAAATAAAATTATTGTGAGCAGCGGGCCGAATGTCTGGATGGATGTGTTTGCTTTGGGAACATATCAGAAACCTGGCTGCATAGTTTGTTGTTTTTTTATAACCTACTTTTATCTCAGAAAAGATATTGTGAGCAATTCACCATATGTCATGTCCGGTTATGTGTTTAGTTTTCTTACAAAGTGTTCTAACTAGCAGCACTGTGACATACCATACTTATGGACCATCCAGCTCCTTATTGTGATGAAGTTTTCCTACTAAACAACTCTACAGAGAATGCCTATGTATAATTGCACCTGCCTAACTCTAATTGTGGCTTCAGAGTGAAGCACCAACATGAAGAGGGGTGTATGCTTTAAATTATTTTAAAATCTATTTTGCATCCATTTTATGTGCATGGCTGTGTTGCCAGCATGTGCACACACAGTGTGCCTTTAGTGACTCCTGGCTGGGATGGCCTGGAGCTGGAGTTACAGACAGCAGAGTGAGTCATTGTTGGGAGCTAGGAACAGACCCTGGCTTCTCTTCAAGAGCAGCAAGTGCTCATAGGTGCCCAGCCATCTCCATAGACCCTAAAAGTGTTTTTTTTTTAAGTTGCTTTTTAAAACTTTAATGAATTTATTCAGATTATATCTCAATTGTTATCTAAAAGTTTTTAAATCCAAAGACTAATTTGTCAATTTTTATAACCCTAGGGCAATATGCCATCATTAGTTATTATGCTTCTTCCCAATCATTTATCAGTTTGAAAGTTTAAAATTCATATTTGATTCTGCTTTCTGAGCCTATGTTGGCCTCTGACTCTTAGCTTTCTTCTTAATTGCCTGGGCGCTGGGATTACAGGTGTTTACCACCGCCCTCAGCTGATACCGATTGTAAATATGCACAGAATTAATTATTAGTAAAGTAGAAGTCTATCTTTACATTTTCCTTTCATTTTCTCCTTTTCTCTCTTTCATGTTTGCTCTTTGCTCATCTTCCTCTTACTGACTTAAAATGTGTCTTTACAAATGAAGCATATACAATGAAGTAGAATATATGCTGTGGTTTGACCTCTCAGGCTATTTATATCCTAGTCTTATTTATGGTACCTTTGACATACAAAAGTTTCAAAATTTAAATAGCCAAATCTATTAATTTTCTTCATTATTTGTAATTGAGTTTAATAAAAGCTTATCTGTGTATATATATATATATTTTTTTTTCTTTTAGTTTTTCCCTCAGATATTATTTATTCATTAAATTCTACCCATCTGGATTTCTTACATTAAAAACCATGAAACATAAATCTAACTTAATTTTTCTAAGCGTCTCAACTGTTAAATACATCATATTTATCAAATAATATAAGGATCCTGTCTGTCTCTCTACTTCATTTTCTAAGCCTAATATGAGGCTTGGGAGGCCTAGCCTTGATCAGCCCTAGCTCCTTTCTTTTCTTCCTCCCATGCCAGGCAAATTGGCAAGTCCTGATGATGTCATATCTTCAAGCCCCGATGATGTCATATCTCCACCTCTCTCATCCATCAGAGCAAAGGTCCTGGACTGGCTACTGCGCCGGACTCCTAATTGGTTTCTCTGCCTTCACTCTGCCCTGCTGTAGCTCCTTCTCCACCTCAGCCAGCGGGATCTTTTGTAAACTATTTTCATCACACCACACCGACTTCCTTTGCTGAGGGCCTTTCTAATGGTTGTTCCACACATGCGGAGTGAAGTCGAAGTCTGAGCCCCTAAGCACGACATAAAAGGTCTTCCGCACCTTTATCTGCACCATCGACTCTCTGATTCTCTGGTGTGTCCTGGATACTTGCTATCCTGGCTTAGGTTTTCCCCTGGAATAGACCAGCCTTGTTCCTGCTGCCCTGCCTTTGTGTTTGGTTCTCTGTCTGCCAAGAAATCTCTGCTGCAGTCACAGCATCTTCTCATTATTCTGTTTTTTTCTTCAAATGCTGTCTCCTCAGAGAGGCCTTCCCATGACACTGTTTTGAAAAAAGTCTCCGTTCTTTCTCTATCACAGCAGCATGCTTTGTTGTGTGCATGGCAGTTATCACTGTCCAAATGCATCTACATTTCAGGAAATTTCTTTATCTTATTAAAAAATTGAAAAAAAATTTGTTCACTTTACATCCTGATTGTAACCTCCTCCCTCACTGTCTCCTGATCCCACCCTCTCTCCCTCATACCCTCTTCTTCCCTCCCCTGGTCCTCAGAAAGGGGAGCCCTCCTCCCCTAACATCTGACCTCAGCCTATCAAGTCTTGTCTGGACTGCCTGCATCCTCTTCCTCTGTGGCCTGGCAAGGCTGCCCAGCTAGGGGAAAGTGTGGGGGTCAGAGTCCATGTCAGAAGTAGTACCTACTCCCCATGTTATGAGACCTACAAAGAGACTATGTTGCTTATCTACTACATCTGAGCAGAGGGGCTAGGTCCCTACCATGCGTGGTCCTTGGTTGGTACATCAGTCTCTGCAGCATCCTTCTCCGCCACCTGGATTTGTTGGCTCCATTGTGCTGAGACTCACAGTCAAACATTGGGGTGGAGTGCAGGGAGTCTTATGGAAGAATTGGGCATTTTTTTTTTTAATCTTCCATTTCCTCACATTGAAACATAGCACTAAGAGAGTGGAGATGTGGGTTTGATGCTGTGGTGGTCTGAATGAGACCACAGGCATTTGAACACTTGGTCCCCAGTGGGTGGCACTATTCGAGGAGGTTTAGGTGGGATAGCCTTGATGCAGAAGTATGTCCCTGAGGGGGGCCTTTTTAAAAATTAAAATCTTTCCTCCACTTACAAGTTCTCCCTCTACTTTGTGCTGTCAGTCAAGGATGCAAGCTCACAGCATCTTACTTCTGCTGTTATGCCTGCTGTTTCCAGCCATGATTCCCATCAAGGATAGATTCTCATCTGTGGAACCATAAGCCCAAAGAAACTCTTCCTTTATACATTGCTTTTTCTCACTGTGTTTTATCACAGTGAGAGTGACTAATACACATGGACCAATACACATGGTGTCCAAAGTAATGCTAGGCCCATGTCAGAGGCTCAAGAAAGCTTACATTGACTCATAATAATGATGAAGGTTAATATGTATCTCGAAAACAAGTGTACACCGTAATATTTCCTCATTTGAACTGGCATGTTATACAATTGATAAATATAAATCGGAATGAGAATTTATGTTTTCTTTTATGGCCCATATATCTGCAGTGTCATCAGTCTCATACTATCAGGTCTATAGAACAACTCAACCTAATGGCACTTCTAAAATCTCTTGCTTATTTTTGCCTTGCACTACCACAAATGACAGCTCCCTGTAGAATGCTAAGAGTTCGGTGAATAGCTACTCTACTCACCGGAAAGCATTTTTAAAAAATCGTCTACATCTAGTGTACACGTATTAGCGACTGATAATTTCATGTCAAAGACAGAAAGGCTCCTAAAGTGGAGTGTCTCATTGGCTGTTGAGTTGTTTTCTGAGTTAGGTTATTGATGCGAGTGTTGAAATGTCTATAGTAATGGCTCTGATTTGGTTTTCTTCACCCCCACCTCAACCACATTTCCTTTGTATGGATTTACCTGAACCAATTCTGAGCTTGGCTATACTTGCTTTGGTCTATGGATCAGTACCAACTAAGGCTTGAATGATTTCATTTTTTTCCCCACTGGGACTTCCTACTTTTTGCTCTTAAAGTTCCCAGTGATGATATGAGTGAGCCTGGGTTGGCATATGGACGATAGGGACCCCTGGTTCAGTTGCATGGTTACCCCAGCTCATAGCCTAGAGCCAGAGCCCAAGCCAGCACACAGATGATTAAAAACTCACAAACAACGAGAGACACAAGAAAAACTGCCCAGCTGAGCACAGGCTACATTGTCTATCAGTCAGAACGCCGAGCCACACTAAGGATGTTATTTTAATCCACTAAATTTGGGATATGCTTTTCATCTGTACATTTACACGCCCATCAATATATTATTAATTAGAAAGTAAGAAAAACCTTCGGGTTCCAATGCATCCAGGCTACATATAAAAGGGAAACAAAAAGAAAGAGAAAAGAGATTCGGGTTATTATTTAGGCTGACTAATTTCCATAAGCCATGAAATCACTTCTGAAAAATATTTAGAGGTCACTATGACTTGAAGTAAGTATCCAGAAACAAACAATTTGTGAAGTAGAGAGCAGAGCTTGCCTTGTCAGTTTGGCTCATAGCCTTCTCTTTCCTACCTGAGGCTTCACGTAGCTAGGAGCTAAGGGGAGTTCCACTGGAAGCAGGATAGCCCTTGATAAAAAGGAGACTCCCATAAAAACCCAACTGGAAACCACCTTGCTCAGGAAACGGTCTTTACAGTGAACCAACAGATGTTATTTTTCCAATGTGAAAAGTTTAAAATAAATATATTTTATAATTGAGAATTTTTTGCTATAATATTATAATACATTACAATAACTGCAACAGATTAATTCCTGAGGGAAAATTCAGAACATTTATGCAGAACTTGAAGAATAACATCACTTCCGGTTTCTGTTAAGAAACATGAAATAGCTTTTCTGTGGAAACAGATTACAGAAATTTGATTAAAAAAAAAAAATCCTTATGGGAAAAAACAAAAAGATAAAGGAGGAGAAATTTCCTTTTGGAATCCCCTACAGCTTTAGTTAAAGCAATGTTTTTGTTGATGCACAGTCATTGTGAACTTCTAGGTAGCTGAATATTTTAGGAGCTTTGTCCCACAGTGCCTACACTGCAGGGCTAAATGATTTGCCTTGGAGAGCAAGTGCCACGTGACAGCTGATTCTGCAGCTTAAACAAGGGAAACCCACTGTGTTGGGGAGCAGTGAAATGGTTTGCATTTTGAAAGTGACACATGGCTTCTTATTTTCACGATAGACTGTTTTCCAACAGTGTGTATGCCAGGAGGAAAGCGGCTTCGACATTGGAAAGTTGATCTGTACCAGGCTGCTGAAAAGCAGCTATCCTCTGGCAAAGATGATTCAGGCTGTGACCAGGGAAGGGCACGGTCGGTCTTTGGCTACCAAGGAAGGCTTGGTTCCTTTTGTCTGCCAGAGTAAAGGTTTCTAAGCACGGAACACAAGGCGTCAATCACAGTGCACCTGTAAACTATAAGAAATGCAAGAGCAGCGCCTGTGGTTTAATCAAATGTAGTGATTGTTTTCAAACAAATGAATGGGCTGGTAGCCTTTGTCCCACTCCCAGAGCGACTCTCCTTAAGAATGAATATATGCAAAATACAAGAAAATCAACGGACTGGGAAATGTTGCTTATTTTTTCTAAATACGTACTTAGCAACTTAAAAAAAAAAAAAAAACCCTATTGATTTTCTTATTGTATTTAAAAAAACCCTAGGTTTTGTGTATAGTTGAGGCTTCCAACAGATTATGAAATACATGTGGGCAGTAAGATGGAGGGTCTAATGAAGCAAATAAATATATTTATCATCTTAGTTACTCTTTGAATGGCAAGAAGAGCTAAAATAATTACTTAACAAAAGTTTTGTTGTCATTCTCTTCACTTTAGCCTCGATCCCACCGCTTCCACCTTGGTCATCACCACTTCATTGTCTATTCCTATATGGTGACATTTTTGTTTTTAAACAAAATGCTGGTGAGACTGTATAATATTTTTGGCTTTGGACCCAGCTACTATCATTTAGCATAATGTCAAAATGCTTTCATGTTCAAGGCTGAAAAAATTTTTTGTGTGTAGGTTACATTTTCTTCGTTCATTCATCCAGCAATGGGCATTTAAGTTATTTCAATATTGTGACCATCGTTAATGCTGCTGTGGTGAACGAGGCTGTGAAGACATTCTTACAGTAAGGTAGTGATTTCATCTCACTTGGTTATATACCCAGATGAGAGATTCCTGGATCTATGGTAATTCTATAACTGGTTTCTTTAGGCATCCTAGTACTGTCTCCTATGGTGTCTATAAGAGTAGGCTAGCCTTTTTTTTTTTTTTCATAACTTTGCCAACATTTGTTGTCTCTTGTCTTTTTTACATAGCCACACTAAATGTGTATGAAATGGCTTCGTGGCGATTTTAATTTGTATTTCTTTGAAGATTACTGATATTGAACATCTTTTCCTATACATCAGCAGATCCCAACCTGTGGGTTACAAGCCCTTTGGGGGTTGCAAATCAGATATCCTGTCTATCAGATATTTAAATTAGAATTCACAACAGTAGGAAAGTTACAGTTATGAAGTAGCGACAAGATGATTTTATGGCTGGGTGGCAGGTCACCACATCATGAAGAGCTGTATTAAAAGGTCATACTATTAGGAAGGTTGAGAACCATTCAGATGCATATTCTGTATACTTCTACATACTCTGTGTATATACTATACATGGTTCTGTTGTTGTTGCTTTGAGACAGTGTGTCATGTTATGCCTGGCTGGCCTGGAATGAGCTTTGTACTGGTCATAACAGTGGACTTCATTATAGATGTGTGCCATGTCCCTTGGTGATGTGACCCTGTGGGGGATGTACAAGCTAATGATAGACAAGCTAATCTACCAACTGAGCTACATCTTGAGGCCAGACTGTTTTGAAATGTATTGTTTTAATCGCATAAAACGTGCTATGTGCTCATGTAGAATGCTTATGTTGAGAAAAGCAGTCATGAAATTGCTCAAACTGCTACCTGTGCAGTCAGTTCTCATGGAACGGCATTTTTATATTCAAGAACAACACACACATGAACTATGACCATCCAGGCTGAGAAGTGACCCTATGACCTCCGAAAAGACAGCTGAGATTGTGTGTTCTACAAAAACTGAGGTTTCAGTGAAAAATAGAACTTGAAAGAGGTTTTCTTGCTGACTCCTTGAGTTTCCTGATAAATGGTAATTTTAGCAACTGTTTTTATATTGTATAAAAAGTATGCGGACATGTGGAAGGTTTTTCTATAATTCAATAAACCACCATTTTTTTCAGTCGATCAATACATAATGCCCAAAGAACTTACATAAGTAAAAGATCCATTCTAAGTTCAAAACAAGCCTATAGGTCTCACTACTCACAGTATAAAAAGTTCCCTGATAGTGTTTCTGAGTGACCTCTAAGAAACTGCCACCCACTGGATTTTGCTAGAATATCAGAATTGAATGTCTCCAAATTATCTAAAATTGCAAAAAGAAGGAACTGTTAAAATACCCCCTTTCAACTATATGTGTATGAAGTTTTTAACCTTAATATTATAAGGGATATAATTCAGAGATGCAAAAACGCAGAAGATTTTAATTAACCTAGATATTAAAGAGACTTGTAATCTATAAGACAATATCTGTTTTTAGTATGCTTTAGAAAATATAATTTTTCATAAAATGTACTATAAGATTAAAATGTGATGATGTTAATAATTTTGAAATTACACACAAGTCTTAAAACCTTCCCAGTTTTAGTTTCTAATATGGTGAACGCTAATGACTCTAACCCACACAAGTACATGTTCTTCCTGGTCCTAAGTGTGATGCTGACAATGAAGAGGATGGGGAGTAGTTTGACATCTGACCTTCCTGTTGTCTCACTGTTCAACAGTCCAGTGCTGGAGCTACAAATCTTTCAGCCTGAGTTCAGAAGTTCTAGCTACTTTTTTCCCCCAAAAAGAAATGAGAAAGAGAGAGAGAGAAGGGACATGAAATGTCATTTGAATTGCAGACCCGCTCTATCTGGACATGCTACAGCCATATTAGTCTCTTACTGTCATTGTCTCTTTGTCTGTAGAAGGAAGATGCTGGTAGAGACTGCCAGTGGACAGTGGTATGCAGGGACGTAAGTGAGTGGCACATAGCCGTGAGTGGCAGCTGTTTCTCTGCTACACTGAGCTGTGAGAAGAGGCCAAAGATCTGGAAAGCAGGGAAGTGACGCTTCTAAGACTTAAGCTTCCATAGCTGCGGTGAGGGGTTGTCCCTGGAGAGAACCCTAAAGGAGAAATAAAGGTAGACTGTGAGCAAGGAAAAGAAAAAGCAATTCAGAAAGAGTTCAGGATCGAAGTATGTTGTTCTTCTGTTGTTTCTCAAATGCTATTTGAATCTGTTCTAAAAGACAAAGACTCTTCCTCTCTCTTCATGAACGTGAATTGAGGAGGGGAACTGGTAAGTGGGGAGAGTTAAGAGTTGAGTGGTGGGGCTGGAGAGATGGCTCAGTGGTTAAGAGCACTCATTGGCTGTTCTTCCAGAGGTCCTGAGTTCAATTCCCAGCAACCACATGGTGGTCCACAACCATCTATAATGAGATCTGGTGCCCTCTTCTGGCCTGCAGGTGTGCATGCAGATACAACACTGTATACATAATAAATAAATAAATCTTTTTTTTTTTTTTTTAAAGAGTTGAGTGGTGAAAACTAATAACACACAGCTCTCAGTGGACATGTGGGGGAGGGGGAGAGACAGAGAGACACACGGCGAGATAGAGACAGAAAGATGACACACACACACACACACACACACACACACACAGATAGAGAAAGAAGACAAAGCCTCTCCACAAGTTCCAAACTCCAAAGAGCTTGGATTATCACCTATCCCAGTGCTTTGCAATAACAGTGTTGCCACCACCTGCTGGGCTCTTTATTTTTTGCATTGTTTTATAGTTTTTCTTTTTAAAAGATTTCTTTTTCTAAATTAATAAGACTGTGTTGGAGGCAGCAAGCCACAGCATAAAACGATTAGGCTTTGGGCTTAGACAGAATTGAGGTTGGCCCTTAGCCCTGCCCACAAGGGGAATCTGTACTTTTGATTTTTTACCATGTCCCTGCCATGGCACAGGCTCCTCATGACACGAGTCAGCAAGAGGCGTTTGTAGACCTCGTTCTTATGAAACTCAGGGTGCCAATTTGGAGACAGCTGTTACCTGAAAATGATCCCAATAGATGTGCAATTCCTCACAGAAATCATTCTAAACTGCACTCCAGGTTGAGTGGCATGGGAGGGCCCAACTAGAATCAGAACCCACAAACAGCTGTGGCAGGAAGGGACAGAAAACTCAAAGACTCACATAGAACGAAGTGTAGCTAGAGTGAAGACAGCAAAAGGAGGGCACAGACGTCTCTGCTTGTGTATGGGCTGAGGCTAATATTACCCAGAATTATTTAGGTTAACAAGACAACATGATCCAGCCAGCCCTAGCTCATTAAATGGTGACTGCAGTTGGCATTAGGCAATCGCTACGGCGTTCAAGACAGTTTGTTGAGCTACATGATGTCAGCTCTATATTCTCTTTCTATTTCAAGTACACTGGCCCTTCGATAGCTCTTCAAGACCAAGGGACAGTGGTCAGTTTAGGGGAGGAAAGGGGCGTGGTTTCTGTTGTTCTTCTAGGATAGGTGTAGTGGGATGGGGGAGGAAGGTGTTGAAAAAACTCAGTGTTCTAAGTCTTCCAGAGACATGTCTGGGAATGTGGCATTCATTTTTCCTAGGCTGTCATTTGTATCCTGCAGGCAGAAGTTCCCACTTTGGGGCACGTTGCTGCAAGCAGAGGTCTGAACAAGGAAGCTACTGTGGAAGAATCTGCAGCATCAGATGACTCGAATTAAATGGCACAGTCAGATGGACTCGCCTGTCTGGTGCCATCTAAATGGACCCCAGGGGAGCACCCAGTGGCCAAGAATAACACCACGCATCGCCTCAACAGAAATCCCATCCCCAGCCTCATTTCCCACTGTCTTCCTTTTCCAATCCATGGAACAAGAATAAAGCTGGCAACAGTCATCTCTACTTAATAAGATTGGGTGAGGACTAAGGGAATCCCAGGGCACTACGGAACCTCCAGTCTGTCACAGAGTGTCTTAGGGGTTCTGTTGCTGCTATGATGAGACTTTGTGATTGAAAGCAACTCGGGGAGGAAAGGGTGTATTTCCCCTTACAGTCTCACAGTCCAGTCCAGTCACTGAGGGAAGTCAGGGCAGGAGCTCAAACAGGGCAGGGACCTGAGCCAGAAGCTGATGCAGAGGCCACAGAGGGTATCATTCTTACTGGCTTGTTCCTCATGGTTTGCTCAACTTGCTTTCTTGTTTCGCCCAGGACTGTCAGCCCATGGTTGGAACTCCCAGCAGTCAGCTGGGCCCTCCCCCATCAATCACTAATTAAGAAAATGCCCTACAGGCTTTTGGAGGCATTTTTCTCTATTGAGACTCCCTCCTCCCAAGTGACTCAAATTATGTCAAGGGGACATAAAACTCAGGTATGTTAGCTAGAAACATTGCAACACCCAGCCACTTACCCCATGCATTCACGCGCACACACCACATGCATATTTTTATCACGTTGCTATCAGGATGTGAATATTCTTAGGGGGCGTGCATGCAGTCAAAGGGCTTTGAATTCAGTGAGCTTTCAAATATCAGCTATTAAGGGCAACAGATAAAAAGAACAATGTTTTAATTTCTACAGTGTCTTTCAAAAGGAACCAATGCCGCTTTATGGCAGTGTGGAAGATACAAAGGATGGGCGGATGTTCATCTTGGAAGCATCTCTTCTTTCCTAAGTTCATGTGTGAACAGCGATTTATTGCCCCTCAGCAATTACCCCAACTGCTGGGTACCCACCTCAGTGGAGTCAAGGCTTAAGTTGGTGTAGGATGGATATTGAGAATGTAGCATTGTCACTGAGCTGGGACCTTCAGCCTCCTGTGTCCTGGCTCCGACCTTGCAAACATCCTGGCTCATGGACAGCTGGTTTCCAGGCTTCTGGTTTCCGAATGCATCTTCCTTTGGGTACACAGTCATGGACAGACTGACCGACACGTAGCCTAGCCTAGCAAACAGAAAAGTCAACCTCACCAATAGAGGTGGGGTCACAAGGTAAATCGCTGTCCCCTCGATTGGTGACTGTGTGTCAAGAGTGTCACGACTTAACTGGGCAGAAACACATGAGCAAAAACCACTGTTTGAGGCAGCAGTAAGGGAGGACGGGCTGAACGCCCCCCCCCCCCATTGATAAACTGCTGAAGGCTTCATGCGTCAGAGTGAAACCCATCAGAGGGGCCCAGAAGTAGGGAAACCGCAAAAGTCTGTGAGTTTGCCTCCAGGGCTCCACCTTGTGGTTATAGTACACATGAGCGACATTATCTCATACTTCGGGCAGGGGAGAGCAGAGTAGCAACCTGAAATGGACCAGCACATTCTGATATCCTTTAAAAGGGAGAAACCATTTTTCCAAAGCCTAACCTGCTGGGGGTTTTTATCAAAACTGATCCAAGGGAAGATGAAACCCCCCAATCCAGCTCTCTGTAGCCCCAGTTTTGGTACGTGAATAATAAACATATTTCCCGTAAATCAGAATTTCACTCATGTGTGAAGAAGTGCACAGTTTGAGTGATAACGGTTATTTTAAAGGTATAGTAAAACCTCCCCAATACTTTTGAGATTACTCAACTAACAATAACTGGGGTGATTTAATGATATTTTCCTCTCACACACGCCTCATACAGGAGATGGTGAGGCTGGTGAGTCTGTGTGTCCTCTTAACTTCCAGGTGGTGAGCGTGGTGTTTGTAATTTTGAAAAAAAAAAGTTTGCTAGGGGTTGCATTTTTAAATGTTGTGGCAGGAACAGTGTCACTGCTGTATTTATTCTGATATTTGTTTTCTTGTTTCAAATTGAAGCTAGCTGAGAGAGCAGTCAAGGTGGACTGCCTGTAGGAAGCACGGGAACTATGCTAGGCATGTATCCAGATTTTACATTATGGTTATTAAAACTGGATGCTCCGTTTGCTTTGCTGCCGCTGCTGTTGCTATTTAATAGGAAGGCGGGGTTTCTTCATTTTTTAAATTTGATGTGGAAAAGCTTTGGTATTTTGCATTTTGGAAATTTAAAGCTTTTTTTTTTTTTAACCTAAAACTAAGCTTGAATTCTACTTAAAAAACATCTATTGGATATTTCTGACTTATCTTTGCCTTACACAGGAAGTTCTTAATTGATTTTAGAGTCAGCCTATACCTGGTGTTTTACAGCTCGTTTCATTTTTCACGTTGGTAAAAACACACGTTCTACGTTCTGTTGTTCTTGATGAGTAACCCTGAGTGGCGTTTTATAGGTGGAAAGTAGCAGGTTGGAATTTATAGCGTTTACTGTACTGTGAAGGGAAGGGGCAAAGGAGGCTGGTAGCCGCAGAAGGGAAAAGCACACACCATAATACTCAGAGTGAGTTTCCACGCTTCCTGTAATAAGCAGCTTCTGTAACTTGCCCCTCCCCCACTTGCTCCCACCACACTGTCATAATGCACAGAGCTTTTCTTTAATGGCTAATTTCACTTAGGGAATTAAATAGTTAATATTCTGCCATAGAATAGTTTGAATGTGTAACTTGTAGTGCCTGGGATTTTTCTTTTTTTTTTTTTTTTTCTGAGCAGAAAAGAAGCTTCTTTAAGCAATCGAGAAAGTATTTAAATTAACTGTTTAATGACCTCTGGGATTTCCCAAGAGGGGCTTCTTGCTAAAGATCCTGTTTGGGAAAGAGAGGTCTACCTTTATAACAATCGTACACCCAGTAACCTACAAAGGAAATTAGGGTCAGGGAATTCAAGTCCTCCTGGTTCGGCTGGCCCTGGGCACTGCACACAGGACTGCACCCTGATGCCAGCGTGCTAAGGAGGTCCGAAAACACAGCAACTGGGTTTCAAGTCTAGAGTTTCAGAGGCAGAAAGCCCACAGTGAACCCGGGAGCTCGTGTTGCTGACAGCTTCCCAGGAGACGCCACTAGTCTCTGACTCGCCTTTGCAATGGGGCGTAATCCTTTTCGCTACTTCATCTTTTCTATGTCTTGGTGTCCCGATCTCTCCTCCCCCTCACTGCTGTCCCCTTGTTCTGGTGTTGGAGCTCTAATCTTCACGACTAGGCACTCCACTGCTGGGCAACTAAAAAGACTGCCTGTGGTTCTCAGTCTGTGGGCCACGAGTCCTCTGGGTTCAAATGACCCTTTCACAGGGTCTCCCGAGGCGATCTTAAAACATAGACACTTACATTGCTATTCATAACACTATCGAGATCCCAGTTATGAGAGAGCGACAAAAATAATCTTATGGCTGGGGGTGGGGGGTCCCCACAACAAGGTGAAATGTATTAATGGGATTGCAGCATTAGGAAGGTTGATAACTGCTGGGCAGTCATGAATGCCAGAAGGCCTCACTTATCCAGGTGTGTTTTGCTTCTGCAACTCTAAGGTCATCAGTTGTTCGCAGGTGGTAACAGCAAAGAAACACCTGCACTAAAGAAGTGATTTTTTTTTTTTTTGTTAATTTAGTAATTCCTATATGACAAAAGGGAGGTCAGGAGATAAAACCTGTATTCTTGGGATTTGAATCTACAACTAGGGCACTTTGACAAATGCAGTTCTGGTGGCTGGAGAGATGGCTTGGCTGTTAAGAGCACTTGGCATTCGCCCAGGGAGACTCCGGTTCTATTCCTAGCTGCAGCGTGGTGCCTCGTAACCATCTGTAGCTCCAACTCCAGGGGATTTGTATTCGAAGCACATACAGATGAGCAGCCACACACACAGACACATATAACTTAAAGAAGTTAAAAAAAATTGGAAGTGCAGTCCCCACCACTGCACTGCAGGAATTCTGATGTTTAAATCTTGCTCATTTAAGAAGGTCATAGGTAGTTTGGCTAAGGGTAATCAAGGTTCCCTGGTGCTTGACATCAAGAATTTCCTTGTCCAACCAAATGAGAGCATATATGCAATAGAATTGTGTCTCATCCTTTCAAATGTTTCATTAACAACTACATTGTGCCAGCAGGGTTCTGGGTTCTGAGGACACAAGATGGGCCGGCCACAGTGACCTTTCAACTATCACATGCTGTCTCTGAAAATGAGCCTGGAGTATTCTTTAGGTGATTTGTACTTTGTTTTGCATCCGTTTCAGTTTCTGTTGTTTCAGCGTGTGCTGTCCTTTCTTTTATCGATGCCTTGTTGTATATATTGATTACTTAATAGATACCTGTAATTATAGACATCAATTAAAATAGAATGGTAAATAAGAAATATTTTCTAAGGAAATCCAAGAATGCATCATATAGACTTGTACTGTATGATACAAACTAGCACAATACAATTCAGTAGTACGTACAGCAAAACCAACACAGGAGACTATTATTATAGTTTTCACTGCAGCTTCCTTCAGCCATATTTTAGGGCTCAGACTGTAGCGCCCTCTAGTGGCAAACCTAATTCCTTTTTTTTTTTCCTTTTCTTTTACAGACTACTGACTATGCTGAGTGCCTGAGAACAGTGGCCTATTAGAAGAGAAAGGAGATCTCCCAGTCTGTAGGCTGCTGTTTTGTTCTATTGACAGTGTCCTTTGCCTTACAGAAGCTTTTCAGTTTCATGAGGTCCCATTTCTTAATTGTTGATCTTAGTGCCTGAGCTGTTGGTGTTCTGTACAGGAAGTTGTCTCCTGTGCCAGTGAGCTCAAGGCTTTTCCCTACTTTCTGTTCTAACAGATTAAGCGTGTCTGGTTTTGTGTTAAGGTTTTAATCTACTTGGACTTTAGTTTTGTTCAGGGTGATAAATATTGGTCTACTTGCATTTTTCTACATGTAGACATCCAGTTAGGCCAGATGTAGCCAATGGACAGCTCATTCTCCATGTGGGGAAGTGAGGGGTGAGCAGGGGACTGCCTCTGACAGAAACTCTGGTGCCCACAACTTGATCACTACCCCTTGGTGGAGAGGCCTTGTGGGCACACAGAGGAACGGTGTGCAGGCTATCCCCATGAGACCTGATAGGCTGTGGTCAGACGGTGGGGGAGGAGGGCCCCATCTGTCAGAGGTCTAGGGGAGGGGAATAGGGAGGAAGAACAAAGGAGGGTGGGAATAGAAATGAAGGAGAGATAAACCTATTTTTTTAGGATTCCAAATGCAGGATCAGAACGGTCTCGTGAGAGAACAGGTGAGGTTAATTCAGTAGAAGAGCAAACACCTCATGCAGGAGCTTAATTGTTGCCAGCTGAAAAGATCCCGTGAACAGACTCTGGGAGAAGATATATAAATGAGCCAGAACTGGAGGTGGGAGGGGAGAGTTTGGAGACATGGGGCATAGATTTGGCTGTTCATTGCTGCACTTCAAGATGCTCCTAGAGAAAACCCCTCAAGGGAAGGCCTTCGGGGCTCCGGCTCCTGCTGAGGTTCTGGGTTCTGGTTACCCCAGGTTCCAGCAGAAGAAATCCTGTGGCTCACGCCCGGAGAATTGTTCCTTAGAACTGATATCCTTAAGGTTTTGTTATTGTGTCCATTAATCCTCATTTCCTATTGTTTTGGTTAGTTGGGTTATAAGTGACGTATGCTCGGCCACTAAGTTGTTAATAAAATATATTGGTTGAGAAAATTGAGCCTACACAGAAAGATGAGCACAAAGGGATTACAATTAGGATGTAATGTGAATAAATTATAATAATATAAAAAAATTAAAAAGAAGAGAAAGGAACCTAGAAGCAGTTAAAGAAATGTTTAACATCTTCAGTGATCAGGGAATTTCAAATCAAAATGACTCTGAGATTCCATCTTACACTCCTAAGAATGGCTAAGATCAAAAACTTAAGTGACAGCACATGCTGGCCATGCTGTTGAGCTCCTCATCGGAGGATGTGGAGAAAGAGGAACACTCCTCTGTTGCTGGTGGAAGTGCAAACTTGTACAACTACTTTGGAAATCAATTCTCAGAAAACTGGGAATAGCTCTACCTCAAGACCCAGCTATACCACTCCTGGGCATATACCCAAAAGATGCTCTACCATAAAAGGGCATTTGCTCAACTATGTTCATAAGTGGTGGATTCGTAATAGCCAGAAACTGGAAAACAACCCAGATGTCCCTCAAGCAAAGAATGGATAAAGAAACTGCGGTACATTTATACAATGGGATACTACTCAGCTATTACAAACAAGAAAACCATGCAATTTGCAGGCAAATGGGTGGACCTAGAAAATTTCATCCTGCGTGAGATAACTCAGATCCAGAAAGACACGCATGGTCTGTATTCACTTATAAGGGGATATTAGCCATAAAGTACAGGATAATTATGCTACAATCCACAGACCTAAAGAAACTCAGGAGATGAAGGGAGGGAACTGGGTGGGGTAGGGGGTGGTGATCAGGCATGGGGAGAGCAGGGATGAGTGGGGTGGTGGGAAGGATGGAAATTGGTGTGGGGGGCACTTCTGGGACAGGGGAGGCTCCTGGAAGTCTGAGGGGATGATCCTAGCTGAGACTCCAAGCAGCGGCAAGAGGGTGTGCTGGGAGTGGGGTGGGTAGGGGGAAAAGGGGAGGGACAGATATAGAGTCAGAAGTCACCATGTCCAGTAGCCAAGGAGGCCTCCCAGTGAAGGGAGGGGACACCATTCTACCTATAAAAACCTTCGACTCAAAGTTTGTATTGCCTACAAAAAGTGTAGAGGTAAAGATGGAGCAGAGATTGAGAGACTGGCAAACCAATGACTGGTCCAATTGGCGACCTACCCCATGGGATAGAGCCAACCCCTGACACTCTTAATGATACTCTGCTATGCTTGGAGACAGGAGCCTAGCATAGCTGATGGAGACAGACACAGCGACCAACAGTAGGCCAAACTTGAGGAGTTTTGTGGAAGAGTGGGTGGAAGGATTGAGGGAACGGGAGGGGTGAAGGGCACCACAAGAAGACCTACAAAGCAAACTAGCCTGGGCCCATGGGGGCTCACAGAGATGAACCACCAACTAAAGAGCTTGCATGGGCGGGACCTAGACCTTCTACTCATATGTAGCATATGTGCAGCCTGTTCTTAATGTGGGTCCCCTAACAATGGGAGTAGGGCTTGTCTCTCTCTGACTCTGTTGCCTGTCTTTAGATTCCTTTCCCCTAGCTGGGCTGCCTTGTCTGGGCCTCAGTGGCAGAGGATGTGCTTAATCCTGCTGTGGCTTGAGGTACCAGGGTGGGTTGGTAATCCTTGGGGTCCTCCCCTTTTCTGAAAAGAAAGAGGGAAATGGGTAGAGGGGGAGTGAGGGTGGGTCTGGAAGGAGAGGAGGGAGGGTGCCACAATCAGACTGTAAAGTGATTAAGTAAATAAATGAGAGAGAGAGAGAAAGAGAGAGAGAGAGAGAGAGAGAGAGAGAGAGAGAGAGAGAGAGAGAGAGAGAGAGAGAGAGAGAGAGAGAGAGAGAGAGAAAGGAGCTCAGTCCAGCTGACTGTTCTACAGCACAGCTGAGGTTCTAGTGTAAGAAGAGACCAATACCTAAGCCATAGATGAGTGTGTCCCATAAACAGAAAACTCAGCAGGCTCTGAGGTGTCATCATCTTCCCACCATGGCTCCTTTACTGTTCAGAAGCCCCTTTATTATCGTAGGAAATGCGAAGTCAGAAGTCCCAGGTCATAGTCAGGTAAGTGGTAATCTTGATTTAAACCTATCAGTCTTGGGGGATTTTGTGACTGTTGGGAGGAGCTTTTGTTTTCATTGAGGCTTCACCCAGAGAATTCATGTAATGACCTGCCATTCCTCTTTCCCAAAATAAGCTCCCTCTGCCAACCTTTTCTCCCTCTGCCACCCACTGCCAGCCTCCAACTCCCTTCCTTCCAGTCACCAAGTGGTGGCTGCTCAGAACTGGCCCTGATATGTAAATAGTCTCCCAGACACAGAGACAATGGTGTAACTTACAGAGCTACTTAGCCTCCCATAGATTTCCCTTTCTTTGGTTTCTATTTCTTGTGCTCCTTTGTCCCAGGAAATGTAGAAAAGTAGAAGTCACTAGAAGGGCAGTCATTCCGATTTCTGCTTCCCTAATGATAAATGTATTGAAAGTCAAGTGGGAGGAGAGAAAAAGAGAGAGGAACTTTGGGACATGGGAAGAGAGGAGAGGCGACATCTCCCTACTCTGGAATGGGACAGTCAGTGACTCCTGGGGCAGCTGTGCTTCCTCCCCTCACAGCAGCCTGGAGCGTCAGCAAGGCAGGGGTGTTAGGAACATAGAGCTTCTAGACATGGAGTGTCCAGGCTTGGCAAGACACCTAAGACTTGGGGACCAAGATGGCTGGCCTCCTGCCCTGTGATCACTGGAAGGAAGAAAGAGGGAAGAGGATGGTAGGAGAGAGCTTGTTTGGGGAAAGAGAAATAACATACCATCTCAGGGGTTCTGGAGCCCCAGCCACTTAGAATAGACTCTCTCAAACATCTACAGTCACAAAATCCTCCAATGGTTCCATCGTCTTCCACATAGGGTTGACACTGAAGGGGAAGCTGGTAATGATTTTGCTACCCCACAGTATAAAGAGGAACAGTCCAGAACAGACCCACACACCTGGTCACGTGTCTGTGACCTTTTCAGGGGGCTCCGAAACAGTAGCCATAGGCTAGGCAGTGGTGGTGCACACCTTTAATCCCAGCACTTGTGTGGCAGAGGCAGGCTGATCTCCGTGAGTTCCAGCCTGGTCTACAGAGTGAGTTCTAGAACAGCCAAGGGTACACAGAGAAATCCTGGCTCAGAAAAAAACCACAAAACAAACAAATAAACAAAAAGCCAGCAAACAAACAAACAAATGAGTAAGAAAGAAAAGAAATAGTAGCTCTTTGGCATCACATGTCCAAGAAGCTTCCACACGAGGAGTGTTTCAGATTCCAATCTATTGATTTTCCTTCTTGTGAAAAGACAAACGCAAACTCACTCATTTTTGCGAAAGTGCTCACAGCAGTTTTGTTCATAATACACAAGCCCAGATGGAAACAATTCCAAGGCACAGACATTTCTGAAGAGCTGAGTAAACTGTGGTGTCTTGACGGGTGATACAGTGAGACCCTGCGGGACACTTCGAGATGACTCATTCACACGCCAACATGAATGACTTTGAAAATGTCATCATGTGCTCAAGGAGATAGTTGGGACGATCGGTGACGCATGAATTCAATTACAAAGAATTCTTACAATCATAAAACTGTAGTAACATGATCTAGAAAAAAAAATGCCTGTGAGAGGCTGAGGGTTGTGTGAGAGACTGGCAGACCAGTGAACTCTGGGGCTGAACGACTTGGCCTGCATTTCTAGTGACCACACAGCAGGGACTGTTTGTCAAGAACTGGTGAATGCTACTCCGAATTTTGATGTTTTTGTCACATGGAAATTAACCTTTAGCTTCTCTGACTTTTATAAGGGAGTCAGGAAAGTAGGAACGCTGAGCACATGCCGGTGTGTGACTGAAATCCTTGCTGGATGAGCATGCCCCCCATCCATTGGCAAATCTTGGTGCCTCTCTTGGTTTGATGAACCTGTGAACCGACCCACCTCTATGTCATTTCTCCTTTTCCAAATTTATCACTGGGATACATGTACTCAAGAGCTGTCATAAATAACACTCTGAGGCATCAAGTGACAGCTGAGTTAGTGGGGACAACCAGCACACACGCCTACACCATCCTCCCTGGCTACCCACCTGGCCCAGATAATATACAGAAACACATAGCACCCTGAAGAACAGGCAGAGAAAATTCGTGCCAGTCTCACAGATCTAGAGGACATGAGAACAGTGGTGCTCATAGTTTGGCTCCTCAGGACAGCTAGTGGGACTGGGGAATGATTGTTGTCACAGATTCAGCCGGGGGATAATACTGCCCATTGTAACCACCATGCTTGGTAGAGCACATGAGCCAGACCTCAATTAGATTGTATGGAACCACTGATTTGGTGAGCATGCTCACTTCTATTCTCATCAAAGAAGAATTCTCTCTCAAACAGATTGGGCAAATTATATACATTCACGGATTTCCCATGAGTCTCTTCTGCTGTAATCTAATCTAAACTGATCTCCATGCTTATCACATTGATCTTCTAGGCCCGTGACCTCGCTAAGTCACATGAGCAAGAATTGTCTGATATTTTGGAGCTTCAATAAGAGGCACATGCAGGGCACAGTGGCTCACACCTATATAATCCCAGCACTTAGGGAGGCAGAGGCAGGTGGATCTCTGTGAGTTGGAGGCCAGCCTGCTCTACAAAGTGAGTCCAGGACACTCAAGGCTACACAGAGAAACCTTGTCTGGAAAAAAAGCCCCTTCACCCCCCCAAGAGACACACATGCTCCGCAGAGTGGGAGTTAAACCCTATGAAGACGTAAGGTCTCAATCCAGCAGTGCCAGCAAATCCCTTCCTGTGCACCCTGCCTCTCTGCTTCCTCTTACCTTTCTTTCCTGTGATGGTCACTGGGCCATTGGAGATTTTTTCTTGCTGCCTGGACCCTGGACAGAGAGAGAGTGAAGCATCTTTTTTTAAAAAAAAGAAGCTATGGCTTATAAATCAATTTGTTTATTCCATCTGGCAGCAGTACTTTTATTTATTTATTTATTTATTTATTTATTTATTTATTTATTTATTTATTAGAGAACAAATTTCAAACTGTGAAGAGTCCCGAGCTGGTGGGAGACAAAGCACAATCTTTTTTTTAAAAAAAATATTTATTTATTTATTATGTATACAGTGTTTCACCTGCATGTCAGAAGAGGACATCAGATCTCATTGTAGATGGTTGTGAGCCACTGTGTGGTTGCTAGGAATTGAACTCAGGACCTTTAGAAGAGCAGCCAGTGCTCTTAACCTCTGAGCCATCTCTCCAGCCCCACAATCTTTACATATGTCATTTGGGCCAGTTTTAAGGAGGACCACTTCTGCACCGTCCTTTGTCTGCTTACCTCCTATACTCACCCAGAGGTGGACAGTGAGTGCTTCACATAAAGGCCCGGGTTTCAAGGCATCTTATACCTGGCTATGGCACCACACGCTCTGTACTCTCTCTAAGCAGTACTGGGTTTTCTAATACTCTATCAAGCTGGTGACTCCTGAGTGGATCCCCTCATGCCCTGTTTATCTCTGGGCCATACACAGTACTATTTGGGATCCCGTTCCAGAACATCCGGCTCATATGATGCCTCTTGGTGCTTTGTTACTGGATTTGGATGAATAGACAAGTAATCATTGCCTGGGAGGGCCCAGCCTTCAAAGCTTTAGGACAAACTTCCAGGTCACAATACCAGAAAAGCCTTCTTAGAGAAACCAAGGCTGGGCGTTGTGGCGCACCCCTGTAATCCCAGGGGAGGCAGAGGCAGGTAGATCTCTGTGGATTGAAGGCAGCCTGATCTACAAAGCGAGTCTAGAACAGCCAAGGCTACACAAAGAAACTCTGAAAACAAACAAACAAACAAACAAACAAACAAAGAAATGGAGGTGCTGGCTGAAGAAAAGGGCCACGTACAAACATCACTAAAGGAAAGAGATACTAATTATCATTCCATAAGCTGCTGTGGTGGCGGGCATCTCATCTTATTTTTTTCTTCTGTCTCAAGTTTCTTCTGGGGAGAGAGAGTGTCCTAGAACTTGGGGAGGGCCACCCCTTGTGTGAGGCAGACCCTGGCAGGGATGTATGTGGCCAGCAGTGCACTGGGAGTTGACCCGCCAGATTCACACTCAACACACAGCTGCTGCAGCAGTGCTAACCTCTGGCCTTCAGCTTACAGACCTACCAGCTGTTGTCTGAGCAACGATTAATTGAGCGATGCTGTGTTTTATTTTGAGATAGGAAGCTCTCACATAGCCCAGCCTGGCTTCAAGCTCCTCGTGTGACCAGTACAATTAAGGATGACTGTGAGGTGCCTCTGCGTCTCATGTGCTGTGGGATTACAGGTGTGGGTGCTACACTCAGCTTCTGTACTTGATTTCGGGAAGGGCCACGCGGATTTGCTGTAGCATGATTCAGAACACCTGCTCCCACATACCCCAATGCTGTGAACATTTCTAATTCAGTATTTGTGAACTAGAATTTTTTTTAAAAATGAATTTGTTGTTTGTTTGGTGAGGCAGAGACTCCTTACGTAGCCCTGGCTGCATTGAACTAAAAGGAATCCCTTTAGCCTTTGCTTCCTGAGTGCTGGGATCACGGGTGGGTACCCTGAGTGGGGACCACCATGCGTGAGTGACAGTCATAAACTTTTTAAACAGCAGGAAAAATTGGTTATATTATTTTGAGAACCTCTGTTGAGAAACATCTAAAATTTTATCCAAAGTTGAATGAAGAAAACGAGAAACTTTACCAACCTCCTCACTGAAAACTGGTGCTGACTTGGTAAAAACTATCTCCTACTCAGTATTTATTTCTAAATACCTTTTTAGGCTTTGAGGACTTTTTTTTCCTTGTGAATAAATATTCTTTACTTGCTTAGACACTTGAAGATATGGTTGTGAGCATAGCTGTTTCTGATGAGCCTCTCTGAAACAGGCAGTTTCATAAAACACTCATACCAAACAGACCCAAGATGGCTTATGATGAAGCAAGAGCCCACAGACATGTCTGAACCCACAAAGCATGGACGGGGCTTACGCTACAATGATAAGTCCACTCCCGTCCTGACTAAGCAGAGTGGCTGCCCTTCCTTTCCACTGACAACACTTTGTACCCAACTTTCATCTTCCCCCATTCAGGTAAGATTTAAGAGCGTTAATACAAGTCACCATGCTGACAGCATCTCATAGGGAGCAATCCTGTTTCCTACACTTTTCTCCCGTTGTCCTGCGCTCTCTCTGAGCACTGCCCGAACCCCACCCTCACCAGAGTGTTCTTAACTGCTCTTTCTGCAGGGACTTGCGCACACTGCATATTCAGTGTCAGGTATGGTCCTTCCAGAGAACCTTGACTGCTTGTCTACTATTGATTTCAACTTCATACAGCAAAATTAATTGGTGAACAAAACAGTTATTTTTTTTCCCCCTCAAATAAATACCAAGGGAAGATTCTAGTTTGATTTATCATAATCTGTCCTTCCTGGTTAACGTTACGAAATTAAAGGATATTTTTTCCCTCAATTCCCAATATACTTTAGACAGTAAACAGGGGAACAAGAATTTTGGCAAATATTTGGTAACCTTCCTCTTCCCCTAAATATGTAACTATATGTATATTCAATATGTAAATTAAATTAGTTCTCATGTTAAGCATTGTTATAGTAGAACTGTTTATGAAAGATATGATAATCCAGTTTCTGTTTGACTGGAATATTCTTATATTTCGTGTGTGTGTGTGTGTGTGTGTGTGTGTGTGTGTGTGTGTGTGTAGAGGTGTGTGCATGTACCACACTGTACCTATTGGGGTCCAAGGACAACTTGCAAGAGTCAGTTCTCTCCTTTCACCACATGGGTCCCCGAATTCCTACGCAGATCATCAGGCTTGGTGGTAGTCACCCTTACCTGCTGAGCTGAGTTGCGCACCCTCAAGCATATGTTTTCAAGTGTATGGCCTCATGTGTTGTGTGCACATGCACGTGAAAGCCAGAGGTTGATGCTGGATGTCGTCATTGATCGCTTCCTGATTTCCTGGGACCGGATCTCTCCCTGAACCCAGAGCAGACAGATTTTGCTTGTCTGTCTAGCTAGGGGATCAACTGTCTCTGTCTCCTGGGATTATAGGCAGGACACCACATGAAATCTGCATTTACTTTGAGGCTGAAGGTATGTACCCTCATGCCAGTCCTCACATTGAGGGGCAGAGGGTCTGTTTATGGAGTCATCTTTTCTGGCCCGTGTAAGGGCACTTGGTGCTTGGAAGCTTCCTACTGACAAACAGACTTAAGCCAAGCATCTGGAAGTTAGCAGAAAGGTCAACAGCCATGAAGGAGAACATGCTGAGATACAGATGGAGCTTGAGTTGGGGAGGATCCTTATGATGGTACAATCTGGAGGGAGTGTCAGTCCAACACAAGGAGCCAAATTCTGCCACCCTTGATAAGGGAGGCCAGCGTGGACGGTTGAGTCACACTGCACAAGATTTCCTGGGGCATCTTATACTTTATCTTATTTTACAATTGCAGGATTTCCTAGTTATCTTAGAGTGGCGTCAAGTTCTTATCCTCACAAATACAGGGGTTGAAGGCATGCGCCACCATGCCTGCTTCATTTCTTGAATTCTTGTGGAAAGTTTCGAGGGGAGAATGGTTTCACACAAAGTGAGAACAATTGGTTTGGTCATGTTTTATTTCTCAATAGAATTTCCTGTTCTTAGTAGTCACTCATGACTGCATTTCCACAAAATATGCAGGAAATGAAGCTTGTTTTCCTTGAGTTTGACATAAGCTGGATTTCATGCAGTTACGCAAATGGGTGAAAGGAACTCTGATGGCCTTAGCACGAACATCTTTACCCATTCTTCCCGCTCCTGATAGATTTCAAATGATGACATCTGGAGGATCTGTGTTGCCTGAACACTGTGCTCATCTAGAGATAACTCCACCTCTTTATCCTTGTGAAGATCTCCTCACTCACTGCGGCCTCTAAAAAGGCATTTTTCACCTGAAATCATTTAAAGTGCAACGAAATAGACACAGCAGCCAAGACAGCTGAGGTTCTTGGATCCCAATGGGAATTAAATAACAAAGTTGACGTGGGAGTACTTAAAATTGAATACACAAGGATGACCCAACACCAGACAAGTGCGCTCAAGACCTTGGCTCTGTCTATCTTCATTCTGGCCTCATTGTCCTCAGCCTAGCTGTGATGTAACAGTCACAAAGATGCCTCTCTTGTGGCAATTTGGGTTATGTACCTTTCTTCAGGTTAGAAAGAGTCCTTTTTCGTAATCCCCGATACTATTTACAAATCTTGACTGAGGTTAAACACAGTCAGTTGACCATTCTTGGAAAAGGTATGAGAATGTGCTGACCTCCTGAAGCCAGAATGGGTCAGAACTCCCTGACTTCATGGTTACTAAACACAATTATTTCCTTAAATGAAAAAAAAATCAATGTGTGTTATAGGGGGGAACTGAGAGAATCAGATTCTGGTCAGGCCTGTGTAGGACTTGCCCATTTGAATGGTATCCCTGTAAAATTTAGTAAAGAATGATATTTCATCATACCTCTAGGTGGCAGTGTTGGGCTAGACTTGGCTGAGGCCACAGAATCCTTAGTTCACCAGTGACAGTAAATTTATGCAAGTAGCTTAACCAAGCTTTGGTTTCCCCATTAGTAAAATGAAATCAGTAGAATGGTCTTTGTAGAGCTACCAAGAGGGCTGAATGAATGGTTTTGTATGTTCTTAGGACAAAATGTTTGAGTATGAAGCAGCCACGTGCCAGAGCCTTCAAGGTACCTCGTTTAAAGGCTTGGCATCCTTTTTATTCTCACAGTTTTATTATCTATTGAATTAATTTTAGGCAGACGCAGCTCTTTGACCTGAGCATTAGGTGGCAGTTTGAAATTGCAGAAATACCATACTACAGTCCCAGAAGTGCACACTGTGGCACATCATGTGTAAACTTGTTAAAGAAAAGAAAAGAAAAGAAAAGAAAAGAAAGAAAGAAAGAAAGAAAGAAAGAAAGAAAGAAAGTAAATCTCTCCACAGGCAAAGTGGATATCATTCTGAAGTGGTCTAAGTACAGGGCACTGTAGCTTGTTACTAGGCATTCCTCTTGAGAAGAATTAGCATGCAAGGGCTGGTGAATTCATGCAGAGGAATAATATTTTAGCTACTTCTTTAGTTCAGGAAACTAGAGAACTGAACATATTCAGAAGGCAATACTCAGAAGACCCTCATTTGGGCCACCAACCCCTTGATCTCATTTAAGTTGAATTTCACTTTGTCAAAGACTTTAGAGTGAGTGAGGAACAGTCAGAGAAACTGGGAGATGAAATAACCCAAGTTGTTTGTCTTCAAATTCATCCACATGAGGCATGAAATTGGAACTTGGACTCTATTTTCTTCAAGAAAAACTGAATAAGCCTTGTAAAGTGTAGTCAGTAAATAAGGTGAGTGTCTCTCTTATGAGAGAATTGCTCTTACATATTTGCCAAAATACTACACTAGGTGAATCGGAAATATGACATGTGCTTTTGTTTAAGTAGCTAGGGGCAGGGACAGATGTTTTAGTTTTGGAGACAACAGGAAATCTCCCTTTAGATCCTGGCAGTCCTGTCCATCAGATGTGCTACCTTGGAAAGATATTTTTAGCATTTCTTAGCCTTTGTTTCCAAAGCTGTGGAAGAGGGATAAACCAACGTCTTGGTAGAGTATGTGGGATGTGTGTGTGTGTGTGTGTGTGTGTGTGTGTGTGTGTGTGTGTGTATATGATTGTCTAGCGCACTGCATAATAAATATTTAAGGCACAAAATAAAAGGATTTTGTATATGTGTGTTTTTTTTTAAAGGAAATGTCCAATACAGAGTGCAGAGAGTTCCTTTCTCAGCACTGTCGAACGTCCTATACCTGTCATAAAAATTCTCCTTATGAAGCCCCCTGGCTTCAGTCTAAAAAGGAATCCATATTCTTCCTTGTGTCAGTAAGGAGCACAAGTAACCTGTAAGCACCAGCAGCTCACTAGGTCTGCAGTTCTCAGCCTTGGTCAAATACTCTAATCATTTGCAAAACCTTCAAGAACTTAGGTTCTCCAGCTGCATCTAAACAATCCAAATGTCTGGTCTGGAACTGCACATGGGGGCTTTAAAAGCTCCTCAGAAGCCTGCAAGTGCAGCCAAGGCAGAGAACGATTGCTCGACCACTCTCCACAAAGGCCTCCCTGTCTTGCAGTCTTCACCTTGGCACTCTGGCTTGGGGCCTGAGGCTCTGCATTTTCAGCATTAGTCTTTAGATCCCCAGGAGGAGTCTGGTCCTTAGACCATGCTCTGATTGAGCCATATTTTCAATGAGCCTCTAATTGATCCCAAGAGCTGTATTGCCTCCTTTCTTCCTCCATCACCACCCAATTGTGCAAGAGTTACTAAACTGAAACTCTGAGAGCCCCAAACCAAATGTTTTGTAAAAGACCCCCCACCCCATGCAATGACTACCTTCCTCCATGAGTCACAGGCCTCTTGATCCACACTTGGAGAAAATGCTACCCCTGTGGTTGCAAATGCTCCCCTCTGACATGCTAGATTTCAACTGATGGCCTTGTGCAGGCCCAGGAAGTGCTGTACCACTGAGCTGCATGCTCATGTCTGCTTTATAGGTCTTAGAGTAATTTAGACTTGTATTAGAAATGTAGCACTCTCCTCTCAACAGAAGGGGATTATCACTCAGCCAGTAAAAAAGAAGCTGTGAGGTGTTTGATGCAACATAAGCACACAGACACCTTCAGAAATTTGACTCAGTGGAAAGGTATTTTTTTATCTTTATAAAAAATGTGTGTGTATGTGTGTGCATCTGTATGTGTGCATGCACGTACATGTGTGTGAGTGCATGACTGTGTGTGTATGTATGTGTATGTGCTTAGGTCTGAGTGCATGTGACTGTTTGAGCGTGCATGTGTGTGTGTGTATGTGTGCATGCATGTGCATGTGTGCATGCATGTGTATGCATGGGAGTGCATGTGTGTATGTGTGTGCATGTGTGTGTGTGTGTGTGTGTCCATGCCCTGGGAATCTGAACTTGGAGTCCTCATGCTGTGCAGCAAGTGCTCTATTCACTGAGTCATCTTCCATATTCTAACCTGGAAAAGCTTTAAAGGCAATAATTTTATACATCAAAAATAAGCAATATCCCTCGAGGTAACAAGAACTCTTAATATATTTGCTAGTCAGATTTGAATCCCTAAGGTGTCTTGCAGCAAACCTGTCTTGAACTCTACCGTTCCGCACATGCCTGGCTGCTGTTCAGGTGACTGGACTCAGGGTCTGGGAGCAGAAGCTCTGGGATAAATCTGGCTTTGTCTTGGGCTGTCCAGGGACACTGCAAGGATAGTTGCTGTGATGGAGTGTAGCCAGTGTGCCGAATATACCCATTCCTTACTGTCTTAGTTTTTAAATTCTTTAATCCGGGCACAAAGGACTCAGTCAGTGGCTTTAGCATCTGATATATTTGGGGTTGAAATCCTGCCCCTTCTCTTTTTCTCTTTGAGTTTTGGACAAAGTAGTTTGATTATTTGCATAAGCAAATGCTTATTATGCTCTCAAATAACAGGAAACCCTGAGCTGGTTGGTTTCAAACATTCTTCAGGATCTCGATCACATTGTCAAGCCTCTTTTAAGTCTGACAATGCTGTTTAACTTTTTGCTTTGTAGGCTCTTTTTATTAATTTTCTGCGTAAATGTATGCAGAAGCCTTTCTATGCCACCCGTGGCATGTGTGTCATCAAGAAGTCAACTTGTGGCAAATGGTTCTTTCCTTCCACAATGTGGCTCCCAGGCATTGAACTCATGCCAACAGCTTTTGCCACCATTTTCCTGCTGAGCCATCTTACTGGCCCAGACACTGTCGTTCGTCATGGTTCTGAGATGGCAAGATGGCTTCCTGGCATACAGACACATCTTTATCATAAATTGCTACGTTATCAGAGAAGAAAAGGGAAAGATTTGTAGTTAACCCCAAGTCAACCAGTGGGAATGGGCTTGCCGTACAGATGCAGACCAGCACTAATTTAGTCTGAGGGCTTAGTCTCTACTGTTTCACTCTGAGGGATACATGAACAAATCAGGACCATTCTAGAACGGGAAATAATAGGCTGTTGGATTGGCAACCAGTGTTTTGATTACAGCTCAGATTACCTCTGCACTAAATAGTTAGATGTTAGTCACAGTAGAGTACTGGGGGCGTTTTGCTTGAAAACTGATCACTTAGCTTGTGTCATGGAGGTTTTGCCTCTTTGCTTTGTTCACCATCAAGAGCTTTCTAGAAGCTCTTTTTTAACAACCGAGAACAGTAATACCCCTGTTGTTTTTAAGACCTAGGACTAAGAGAATAAGGTGTTTATAAACAAGCTTTCTAAGCTACCTTCAAAACAGATTTTCCCTCAGAGAGAAAACCAGGCCGACTTGTTCCACTTGGATTAAGATGTCATGAATATTTGTTGCTTCAATTGTTGTGATGTTACTAGATTTTCATTCACGGTGACTACAACTTATGTTTGTACTCTAAGACGCTAACAGCTTCTTTGTTCATACTTGATGTTTAGAGAATGCTGTGCTGAACATAATGTCTACACATGTGGTTTTGACCAAAGTTGGTTGGCCATGAAATAAGATTCTTGTCTTAGTTTTCTGATTTCTGTACCTTTTATTGCTTCTGAATTAGCAGTGACCTTTTACCTTATTTTGAATGCACCACATATTAGTTCATGGATGCATTCCCTGGTGTATACTATGTGGCCATAGGCATTCACCTATTCTCATAGCACATAGCCTTCTCTTTGTCCCAAGCTTGTTTTCAAACCAGGCCCACCATTCTAGGAGAGGGACATCAGTGATGCAGGGGCCAATTCATCCTGCTGAGTCAGAGCATAGGGAGAGGACCATGGCCACTAGATCTTGTTTGTCTGGTTTTCATGGCTTGAATGGTTATGAATAGCTCATCTCAGTTTGAAAACACAGAAGCAATATGTAATTCTAGAAGTTTCTTAAAAAAAAACCCCCAAAACCTGGAACACTTAAAGGTATTTAAAGAACATGTGAGAGGAGTAAAAATTGAGATTAGCTGAGGTTAATGGAGTCTAGAAGGTGATTTTCTGGATTGTAGAAGCATGTCAGTCTTTGCTCTGTGGCACCACATAGAAGACTTTTCTGTAGGATTAGCCCTGTTCACATGGAGCTGAGACTCTGCAGGCCAGAGAGGGTGTGCACTCACCAGCACCATATGTGGTCAGACTTTGCATTCTCTTGATAAGGGGAGGCTCTCTGAGGTACTGGCATACAGGCAGACCCTGGCTAGGCCAGTTACCTGTGTCCTTCCAGTCACTCTCAGGTGTGAGAGCTTTTGTCATCTTTCCTGAAAGGAAACAGAGGGCTTGACTTCCTTCAGTGCTTACAAGTTGTCCTGGGCTTGAAGCTGTCACATCGGAAGTAATGGTGGGTCAGAGAGTAGTGACAAAGAGCTTAGAGTCTGGGGCCACAAGTTCCGGGTTCAAGGCTAGATTCTGCTGCTCACAAGCCATCATGTGACTTTGTCTTACTGTCTTACTCTCTTTGTCTCTATTCTAGAGCTGTGATGGAGATTAAATGCAAACTGTATGTGTCTCATAGAAAGCACCAATATGTACTTAGCCCAATTAAAATATTCACCCACATTAACAATTGTAAGTGGATATCATATGCAATTAGTATCAATGTGGAGAATAGCTAGGCTTTACAAGTGCTAAACATTATATAGCTACTAGAAAGGTCAGTATTCTGCATTAATAGTTTTGTTTTTACATTTTCTTAAATACCTCACTTGTGATTTTTTTTATCCTCAAAATAAGTGTAAAAAATTCTCTCAGTTTCTTCATGTACACTTAACAGATATGATACATATATGCAAAGTAAAATGGATTATCTTCATATTAACAATACTTATTGAGAGACAGGTCATTTCCAGTGCTGGGACAAATAGGTAATTAGTTCAGTTACTTGCAAAGGCCCTGGTTACAGGGACAGATGAATCTCTTGATGTCATTGTTCTTAATCTCATGATCTGGTTAGGATATCACATAATCTCTCTACTCAACATCCTGAGACACTTGAACTCCCTCACTGTCTCTTGTGTTAAGAAGGATTGAATGATAGGATTACTGTTGGTTTAGAAGAAAGTAGAGATTGTGGTACTGAGGAATTATTCTGATTTAGCGATCAGAAAGACTCATGAACAGGTCATATGCAGGTAGGATTTCTTTTTAAGCAAGTTGGCACTGCTCTGAAATCACAATGATTTATGACATCTTGTATAATCAAATGTACACAGCAGTGCCTTCTTGACTGATAGATATGCTGGCTATTCAGGCTCTGAAAACCCATGCTGTACACTCATGCTGTGAGCCACTTAGTGCTGACTCTCCCAGCAGGGCTGTGGATTTGGCCTGTGTTGGGAATGCAGAAACTGATCAGAAGTAGTGGCTTCAGAATTAGACTCTCTAGATTCAGAAACACACACACACACACACACACACACACACACACACACACACACACA
>OU015756.1:26494751-26529487 GCA_907169655.1 Acomys percivali | reverse complement strand
TCTCTCTCTCTCTCTCTCTCTCTCTCTCTCTCTCTCTCTCTCTCTCTGCATGTGTGTGTGTGTGTGTGTGTGTGTGTGCGTGTGTGCGTGCACACATGTGTGGGCTCACATGTTTGTGTTACATGCATGTGAATATGCATGTCCTCGCACATGTATGTGATGGTTAGGTGTCTTCTTCTGTCATCTCCACCTTGTTGCTTTAAGACATGGTATTCTCACTGAATTAAAATCTTGCAATTTTGGCTAGACTGGCCAGTGAGCTCTCAAGATCAGCTTATCTTTACCCACAGCCACGGCAGCTTCTTACATCAGCATTCTGGGATTCAAAATTCAGGTCTTCTCGACATGCACAGAAAATTTTTACTCACGGAGCCACTTCCCCACCCTGATCAGTATTTATGATGTCTCACTCTTCTTTCTCTCTTCCTAAGAGAATTCTATTCTTTTACATTCTGGAAGATGAAGCTCAAAGAAGTTATATAATGTCAGAAATTAGGTTTTCTGAAGTTTTCTCCATTACAGCAGTCTGTTCTTCATGCTCACTGCCCCTCCCCCATGCTTCATATTCCGCAGTCACCTTCTCTTTTTCTGAGGTAAAATTGTCCTAGTAAACAAGAGCCTTTCAAGAGAACGGGTTTGCTGCCACTAGACTTTTGGGTCAGAACCAAGGCTGGTTCTGGATGAGGAGAACTCTTGGTATTTAAAGTACGTAGTTGTTTCTGGTCAGGGAGAACATCTGCTCTCAGTGAAACTGTGTTTACTATTAAGTTCATGTTTCAACAGCACAACTCAGTTCTAGCATCTTGTTCGGAGTTCTTCAACAGTGGTCCAGAGTCCAGGGGCTCAAGGGGTTTTCACCATTACTGTATTTTCTCTTCCTTTTTTTTTTAATGTTAGAATGATCTTAGACAGAACTCACCATTTTCACATTTGAGTCGTTGTATTAGGGAACAAAGCCTCTTTCCATGTGAGCAATTGTTTATCTACTGAACAAAGGACACATCTTAGGTCAACAGAAACCTCTCTGCTCAAAAACAAAAGGAAAATATTTTGACTCATCAGTTTGAATGGAGTCTTATAAACACATAGTGTTTCAATGTATTTGACTCATGGAGAGCAAACATACACTTCAAAACCAATTTGTGAAATCCCCTAAAGTGGGTCACCCTTGCAATGTAGTCAAACATGACCTCAAACTCACAATCCCCCTGCCATAGCCTCCTCAGTTATAGGACTAAAGGTGGACTCTACTCATCTGTCCACTGTGTTCACTGATTTATTCTTCTTAATTTGGGTAAAACCCTGAATGAAGACAAATGACTTCGTGGTGCCTCGGACAGCGTAGCACTATTACCCTAAAGGGTTACCAATCTACTTATAATGTATATTTGTGACATGGTGTGGCTTAACAGAAAACTTGTAATTCATGAAATGTAAGGCTTGTGACCGGTCCTTACCCAAGGCCTGTGATTGGTGGACTTGGAATCTGTGCTGTGATTGGTACAAATCACAGTGCCGCATTTGCATACCATGCTTATGCCATATGTAGCTCTCCTGGCTGTGTGATCCAGTCAGCAAGGAGGTGGACTCACTGGCTGCTTTCCCTGGTGTTGCAGCTGTAGGTCCAAAAGAGACTTCTGAATGATATCTTCTTGCCTGCTTGTGATATTTATCCTGGGGCGAACGGGAAGAGCTGGTTAACATGAAGAGTGGCCTCCTCCAGCACTGGCGTTAGTAGCAGTAGTGGTAACAGTGGTAACAGAAGCTGAAAAGGCCCCGAGGAGGTGGACGAAGAGCTTCAGATAATGACCAGGGGCAGACACTGTGGGAGTGAAGAAGCATAGGGGACAATGGAAGACTGTGGAACCATGCAGCAAAGCAGAGGCCGTGACGAGCCGAGGGATGGCAGTAGGATCCCTAGTAGTTTTGGTAGATCTCTGTGGGATGAAGATGACGTCACTGAAGGCTTACACGGCCTGCTGCAAGGAACTTGGGTCCCGAACCCCAGGCTTGGGAACTAGGATCCTAATGGTCTGACTGTAGTCATTGCTAGCTACTGGTAAGAGGCGGGGATTGTACTAGCCTCAGCGGTGTGGGCTGCTGCCGACCAAAGCTTAGAGCAATACAATTTTAACCTGAGCATCTCAGCCGTAAGTCGTCGCTCTCTCTAACTTGGAACCTACAGCCTCTGGTTCTCGGGACTTTCGACTAAAAACCTGTGCAGCTGTTAGCCTAGCCAGGCAACCTTTAGACCTCAAGGGCTCAGGCCTGTCAACACAAGGAAAACTTCCTCCTGCTTATCCATAACCAGTGAGTAGGGAAAAATACGTCAGCCAGTTAATGATCAACACTAATATATTTGTGTTTAGCCAACACGAGGGCAAAAATTGTAATCAGCTGTATCTTTCAGTACCAAACTGAATCTCTCCTGGGGCACGGAGTATGCGTTTTAATAATTGACTTTTTATTCAAAGGCAAGCAAGCTTGTGTAGACACAAGAAGCCTTAGAAGAGACTGACCCTTTTAAGGACTGAAAGACATTCCATATGACTGGACCTTGGCGTGTATGGAAACCAAGTATTAGAAGACTATGAAGAACATTTTAACTCCTGACTTGAACCCAGTTTTTATTTAACTTTTAAGATGAAAAAGAAAATGAAAGCCTGGGTTAGACAGTTCCCATCTAGAGCGCTAGTTCTCGACCCGTGGGTGGCAACCCCTTTGGGGGTGGAACATTTCTTTCACAGGGGTCATATGCCATATATCCTGCATATGAGATATTCACAGTACAATTAATAACAGTAGCAAAATTACCGTTCTGAAGTAGCAACAAGATGAGCTTATGGTTGGAGGTCACCGCAACACGAGGAGCTGTGTTAAAGAGTCATAGAATTAGGAAGGTTGAGAGCCATGGATGTAGAGGAACATGGAGAGAGCACACAGCTCTCTTTCAAAAATCAGACAATTTCTTTGACACAAGGTCAGGGTGCCTCATATGTCTTCCCTGTTTCAAGCATCCAATACAAAGAAGGTACTACATTTTAAATTTTCATCCATTTATTTATTTATTTTGCTTAGTGGACATATGTGTGTTGCAATGAGTCAGGCACAGGGCCAAATAATTTAATGCAGAGCACATGACTCATGGTGTGGTACCGGTACAAATATTGCTGACAACATCTGTGGGAAACACTCATATGTCTGAATATAGACACAGTACAATTTACTTGAGGGTAAGCAAATAAACTTACAGGTTCACAGGAGATGAAATGCACAGATACCTCATCTTACACAAATTCTTACTTGAAACAGTTTTAATATGGCTTTCATGTACATCTGTGTTGCAGGGTCTCAACAAATACAGCTCGTTGCTAATGAACAAAACCTCTCTCCATTCACAGTCTGCCTCCATTTGTACTACTTTTTTGGTGGACACTGTCATATTTACATGTGAAAACTTGAAATGAGGCTGTTTTGCAGCTCTCCTTGTGCAATGCCTGGTGATATGAAATGTGTGGTATTTAATTTTTTTTATTGGAAGTGAAAGCATTTACAACCCATGAGCATTTGTGTACATTTGAAATATAAGTACATAACACCTTGTGGGGAGAATAATTGAACAACCAACAAAAACAAAGCATTATAAACTCAAGGATGCATTGATACAATGGTGCCCTTTGAACCTGTACTGTGAGCTAGCATGCCGGTTTCACAATGATGAAGACTAAAGTGGTAGACTTCTTGAAGATATAAAGAATGGAAGTGATCTCAGGAAATCCAGTTTGGCCTCAGATCTTACGGATGTGCTTTCAGAGAATCTAAGTATGATTAACAGTTTTCTTCAGAAGAAAAATTCATGTGTCAAGAAGGGCAATTTAGCAGGTTTTTCTAATTACTGCTTTGAGAATTTGAATGCTGCTTTAGTACTCTACTGTAGCTAAAAGAGGCGGGAATGGATGAGAGTCGATTGCCATTGCTGTACCATTCTGCTCCTGTCACCAGTGTTGTCATCTTGGTATCTGTCCCCTTGTTTTTGATGGAGGAGTTGGAATACATCTGTTCTCTACAATCACATGATCTAAGTTCCCTTTTTTAAAAAAAGATGTATTTATTTATTTTGTATACAGTGCGCTGCCTGAATGTACACCTGCACACCAGAAGAGGGCATCAGATCACATTATAGATGATTGTGAGCCATCATGTGGTTGCTGGGAACTGAACTCAGGACCTTTGGAAGAGCAGATAGTGCTCTTAAACTCTGAGCCATCTCTCCAGCCCCCTATGTTCCTTCTTAATATTAAAAGCATTTTGCATTATTCCTTACTATCTAGGAATGAAATACAGAAGTAATATAATCTGTGTGAAGCCTTCATTTTGTGGAAGTCAATATAATACCTTAACTGTTCTATAGGAGTGTTCATACCATGTTCCATGCAACTGCAAGGAGAAATAAAATAACATAACTAACTAAATAATACATATTTTGTTATATGAACTTTAGTATAGCTATACTATAATTATACATGATACATATAATTATAATTATACATATAATGAAACAGATAAGATACTTCTCACTGTGTGTTAGAACAAAACTTAGTTTGTGACAAAGTAAAATGGTCGGCTGCCACTTCACGTAAGAAGTTCAACATGACAGACAAGAAGTCTGAGTGTGGATGCTGCAAGTAAACAGGTGGGGTGAATGATGACAGGTCAGGCTGGTTTATAGGTAGCAAAAGGAGGGAAGCAAACCCAATAAGGAAGTATGCTATTTCTTTGACAGCTTTATTTGCTGTGTTTTTGTAAAAGGTTTATCTTAATCTTGATGGCTTTATTACTTCATTTGAGAAAAAAGTAAAACGTTGGCAGAGTGACCACATTGGCATGGGGAGACATGAGAAATAGAGAGAATACTGGTATATGTGTGTGGGGGGGCAATTTTTTTTTACTAGTATGGCCAGAAGACATCACCTGCATGCAGGGAGCCAAGGTACAGTTGAGTTACCTCGAGTGGAGCTTTGAAAAGGAGCAAGAGAACAATTGAGTTGATAGGCCATGAAGACCAAGGGAGGCTGGAACAAAGCAAGAGCCTGAAGAAATAAATGGTAGTGAAAATATGAAGGAAGGAGAATCGCAGGGTATTTAGACCTCATAACTCAGATGACTCAAGTGGTATTTATGAAGATGAAATTCTAGAGGCTTTAGGCTAATGGCAACCATTCAATGATCCAACATTGACTTTTCTTCCTGCGTTCTGGTTTCTTATTGTAACATTCCCAGGGAAATCTTCTACGCTCTTCCATATGGCCAACTCAGGATGGCATGCAGCCACTTTCAGGAAACTAACCCAGAAGATTTTTGTCCAATGATTACAGTATTAGAAAATGGCAAATTTAAAGTTTTTAAAATATATTTTATTGATTTATTCATATTACATCTCAATTGTTAACCCATCTCTTGTATTCTCCCATTCCTCCCTCCTTCCCAATTTCCCTTCCCCTATGACTGTGACTGAGGGGGACCTCCTCCCCCTGTATATGCTCATAGGATATCAAGTCTCTTCATGGTAGCCTGCTGTCCTTCCTCTGAGTGCCACCAGGCTTCCCCATCCAGGAGATGTGATCAAAAATGGGGCACCAGAGTACATGTGAAAGTCAGACCCCACTCTCCACTCAACTGTGGGGAACATCCTGTCCATTGGCTAGATCTGGGTAGGGGTAGATTTAAAGTTTTTATGGACTTCATTTCATACTTTTGCATTCTGTCTGTTGCTTTCTCTTTGGTTCTTCTCAAAATCCTACAGGTTAAATTGTTATTACGATTGCAAACATATATGATGGTCATGATTTTATAAATTCTCAGAATCTTTGTCCCATATCAGATGAAGTACGTATATAATTCTTGAAATTACATCTTTTCTGTATTATTATACACTTGAAATTTATGGCACTTAACTTAGTCCTGTATTTAGCCAGCTTGCTTCTCTTTCATCTACCCTCTTTTTAAGATAACTTCCTTTTCATTTTATTTAAAACATTTTCTATTTTATTTATTTATTTTGTTTGCTAGTATTCTGGCACATATATGGAGGTGAGAGGACATAGACTCCTGAACTTCATGAATGGAGTTCAGCCTGGAAATTCCAGATCTTGGGTCCAAGTTTTATCTACATGAAAGACAAACGCCTTCCTGGAGTCCTGTCACTTCTCTGGGGACCTGACAAAGGGCCTCGGAATTCCCCTGCCTGAAGGAAATCGGATCTCCAGATCTGTGGGACACTGCATAGCTCATCTTCTTTTCAACACTCAGATCTCTTTGTCAGCAAGGACTCTTTTCTCTCCACTCCACAACTGCTGTGACAATGTCCTCCTCAAGGACTTAAGGCCTTTACAAAAATAAAAAGGAAAGCTAAGGGAGAAAAAGAGAGAAAATGCTAGTTCTTTGCTATCTCCTGCTTTGGAAGCAATGGATTTGAAGCTTCTGTGTGGGAGGCACCAGATGTGAAACACTAGCTCTGTAAGGTGCTGACGCTGACCCTGGAGTTCGTTGGGAGGTTCATCACATGAGGACTGTTTCATGGCTCAGCTGGACCTTGCTGCTGAGGGACCTTGCTGCTGAGGGACCTTGCTGCTGAGGGAGAGCAGAAAGTACAGTATACCCTGAGTTTCCCATGCTTGGTGATAGCTCAGCTAGGCAGAGCTGTGCCACCCAAACTGACTTGGACACTCGTCGCACAAGGCCATGCTCATGTACCCTCAGGCTTGCCCTTGGTGGACTGATAACCAACTCTACAGACTTATTCTTGCAGAACTGATGCCGGGTTGACCTACTTTCCTCATGCCCCACTGACCTAAAAATCCCGCAGGTCCTGAGTGCTGTCACATAATCACCTTGAGTCACAGTCACTCCAGAGGGAGATTAAGTTCCAAAGCAGGAAACTGTTTCTGCTTCACTGAGCTGAGCCCTGACCCTAATGCAGAGGTGCTTTCAGGGCAAACAAAGGAGGTTCTGGGAAGGAAAAACCTGCTAATTTGCAGCAACTTCTGGCCATAAGGCCTGAAACAGGAACAAACATTCTCCGTGACCTTGTAAATAGCCTTGGTTAGATGCCTGGGACCAGGTGACTCAACCTCCAGGACAGTCCCTTCAGCTCCTTCTCTGCAGTCTTCCTACAGCCTGTGGACTCTAGAAACCCTGCTTGAGTCTTAATTCTTTACCTTTCTTCTACCAGAGGAACTTAACTGAAAGTGGGAAAGGAATTTGTGTCTTCCATTTTTACCTGATGCATGTCTTTCTGTTTGACACAATAAGGTCATATTCAAGGATAAAAGCACCATCATCTTCAGGACATAGGGCAGGGAAGGATCCAGTGGTAGCTCATCCTCCACACGGCACACGTGGACTGCGGGGGCAGCAGCAGGTGAAGGTCCTGTTCCTTTACAAACTCCCCTAGTGAATTATAGTCAAAAGGACACTGTCATTTGGTCTCATTTGATGATTAAAACCTTTCCATATAGTCATTCATAAAAAAAGAAAAACTCATCTAGGGACACCACAGGCCAGTAGCCACACAGGCCCCTTGTTGCAACAGCCCGGGTTTGAATTTCTTGTTGGTTAACCTAAAAATTTAAAAGCAAAACAAATCCAGTTATGTTTATTTTAGCAAAAGCAGACCTCAGTATTTCCAGATGTATAGTGCCTGGAAATGAATCAAACAATCATTTTTTTTAAACTATTAAAAACTTGGTTTTTTTGGACTTGGAGTAAAAGAGCACATTTTTGTTGTCAAAATACACTTTCCTCATGTCATTCTGGAGGATACTCACTTTAGGAAGCTGACTTCACTGCTGTTGGTTATTTTCCCTTGGGGGGAAGTACTCCAAAGATTTGAGACTAGACTGTATAGGGCTTTATTCATATACATCCTTTCCTCCTTGGTTTCCTTCCCTCCTCCTCCTCCTCCTCCTTCTTCTTTTATTTTTCATCCTTGTTTTCTTCTTCCTTTTCCTTTCCTTTCTACTGTCCCCTTTCCTCCCCTTCCTCTTCTTTTTCCTCCCTCCCTTCCTATTTTTCCTCTCTCTTTCCCTTCTTTCCTCTTTTTCCTTCACTTTTTCTTCTTTTGTTTCCTACTATCTTCCTCCTCTTCCTCCTCCTCTTTCAGTCTATCCACTTCCTATATCTTACAGGAAAAACCCTATGTAGTGTGGTGGGGAGTGGAGTCCTCTATTCGGTTATGACGTAAGGCCTTTGAATAAGAAAATAATTGCTAGCTTTATGGCTTTAAGCTGAATTTTCCAACACTGGATTCAATTATCAGTAAATACCTTTGACTCTTATTTCCAGTAAGCCGAAGTGCTACTTAGATTCTGAATTTTGAAGCTTGCTTTCCTAAAGTATTTATAGGGTTAAACCATGTGCTAGGTTTATAGGATGAAACCTGAATAATGGGGATACAAAAGTAAGCCTATTATACCTACTGGAGAAATTATTTTTTAGACTAGAAACTAAAATTAAAAAACATAATGAGCACTTTAAGTTGAATTCTGCTAAGAAGTAACAAGGAGGTTAAAGCATGTGGACAAATTCATAGGTAGGTAAGGACCACACAGGCAGGGTGTGGCCTAGAATGTAGCATGTTATGACCCAGGCTTTGAAGTCCTGAGGAAGTGCAGAGAAATAAGGCTGGTGAGAACTCCTGAGGTGATCGTAGTTTGATTTATTCTTGAAGGATGCCTGGCTGACAAGGTGTCCCCATGGTTAAGACAGGTGAAGGCATTTCATATATAAGAACTAGAGGAATTTCCAAAATTTGTGGACAAATGGATTGAACTGAAAATTATCATAATGAGTGAGTTCACCCAGAAGCAAAAAGAGTTAAATGTTATATACTCACTTATATCGAGACACTAGTCCAAGGGGTATGTCCCCATGAAAAACACTTCCTACCAGGAAAGTGGGTCAGAGGAGAGGACATCCTATTGAGACTTTAGGTGTGAGAAGCCTGGGAAAATGAGGAAATAGAAGGATCCAGAGGGTCCTGGAAAACTACAGGCAGGTCTGGGCCCTGGGGTCCTCCTCAAACTATGGCACCAGCCAAGGAAAATATAGGCAATAAACTTTGAACCCCTACCCAGACTAGCCGATGGACAGGACATTCTCCACCGTTAAGTGGAGAAGGAGATCTGACTTTCACACAAACTCTGGTGCCCCATATTGGACCATGTCCCTTGGATGGGGAGGCCTGGTGGCACTCAGAGGAAGGATAATAGGTCACCGAGAAGAGACTCGATACCCTACGGCATATACAGGGGGAGGAGGTCCCCCTCAGTCACAGACATAGGGGAGGGGAGTAGGGGGGGAAATGGGAGGGAGGGAGGAATGGGAGGATACAAGGGATGGGCTAACAACTGAGATGTAATTTGAATAAATTAATAAAAAATAAAAGAAGACTCATAAACAATGCCCTAAGAGTTGTACACAATTCTGGCAATTAAATACTCCCCTCCCAAAAAAGAAATAGAGTGGGAGAGACTGAAGAACATCATAGACAGTGTTGACAGTGTCAACTTCTTTGTCTATCTTCCATTAGTTATCTATACATGAGTTAATATAAATCTGTTTTAATTAAATAATTGGCCCCCAAGTGGAATTTTTAAGAGAGTGTAGTAAAGGAATTCTGTACAAATAGTTAACACAAAAGCATAGCATTGGATACCAGTAGAGAAATGTGCTAGGATGGTTATGTACATTTCTACATACAGAAAAACAAATTACATTGCACTAACGTTTGTGGTGGCTTGTCCAAAATTCCCATTCGAATGCTGAAGCATTGTTATTGGCAGTTCAGGCTGAACACTTCTCCAGAAACTGCCCTTGGCCTACAAACGCTGCTTTACTCAAGGCAGCCTCTTCCTGAGACAATGCACACCCCTAAAGTGGATAATGTCAGGGTATATGTTCCAAAAATTTGAGGCAACTTGGGATGGCCATCCCAGATCCAGTGCTCCTCATGGTGTTTGCCTTGGCCTCCTCTGTGTGTGTTTCACCATTCTAGTTCTTTCTCTGCTCAATTATGTTGGGTTTGATGCTTTTTAGGTGCTGTTCTCACACTGATTTTCCAATAAGCATCAAGAATACAGACGGAAAATCCAGAGATTTTCTCTAGGAGGTCCACTTAAGACCATCTTAGCTCACACAGTGTCTTGAAAATACCTGCAGAGGAAGAACACTAAAGCACAGAGAGATAGAATAATCTGTACCAAGTCACACACCTAGATAGTGACAGAGCTGGGACTTGAACCTAGGCAATGTAGCCTTACAGTGCCCACCCCTAGCCACTATTGGAAAATAAAACAAATCAATTCCAGTTACACGAATGTCCCCGGCGAGTCACACAAACATACTGCAGAGTGAACAAACCATGACACAGCACTACAAACATTACCATTCTGTTTACATGAAGCTCCAAGCCAGAGAAAATGAGCTCTATTGTCCAGGAATTCACACATAGAAGGTAAAGATGTAAAGAAAGACAAGGCATTGATTGCTTTAAAAAAAAAATCATGTCTATTAGATGAGTGAGATGGGAGGGGGTTCTAGTAATGTGTTCTTTCTTCCTTAATCTGATGGTGCTTACATATCACTTTATATTTATAAGAATGTTTATAAGCATGTTTTCACTTTATATGTGAATGGAAGCTCATAATTAAAAACAAACAAACAGAAAAAAAAATCAGTTGCAGGAAAACCTCAGAAAGGTTCTAGGAAGGGCAGGTCAACATTAGATCTTTATTTCTTTCCTCTGTAGCCACTATACAGGGCATTTTTGGGTAAACTTCCCCAAATTGCCTTGTTTAGAATAAGTAGTTCGGTTGTGTCTGTGGGGTAGGAGCTGTCTGTACAACTTTCTCTCCTCCTGCAGTTAGGCAGCTCAGCGTGGACATTCTGAAACAAAACCCATTGATTCGAGCCTCTGCTTTCAAAGATCTTTCTTTTTTGTCTTAGGATTAGCTTCATAAAGCTATAAAGCTCGAGGGGCATGTGGTGTGGGGAGGCATGTTTTAACACAATAATGCTGTTGTCTAGGTAGACGATCTGGTCACACTGCAGGCTGCCCGCTCCCAGCAGCATGGCTCCTCCCTTTTCCTTTATCCTTATGTGGTTTGGCCACATAAGGAGTCGATGAGAACTTCTGTGTCTGCTGAAAGCAAAAAGGAGGAATTGTTTGTGGGGAGGAAAAAAGATCTGAAAGGTAGGAGAATGAGAGCATTATAGGCGGGAAGTAAGGGAAAAAAAAAAACAACAGATACGTATATAAAGATGTCATAGTGAAACCCATTTCCTTGTAAACTAACCAAAATGACAATGAAAATAAAATTAGAGGCTACAAAATGATTGAGAGCACAGATTTTGTTCCCAGCATTCCACGCTGGGTATCTGAGGGTCGGGGGAACTAGTTCATTCTAACAGGGAGCTCATCATACGGTGCAGAAATCTACCATAGATGGTAATAATATGGAAACTGAGGCATGACCAGGAAAAATGAAGAGTCACTACATGCTTATCTCGGTTCTTTGATGGGTAAGGCAGAACCGTGGTGTGACGGCCTGGAAACCTAACCCGCTCTGTGCAGTAAGCTACTTGGCTTGATTAGTTCTATGAAACATTTTTTTTTGTGTGTGTGTGTGTGTGTGCCTTACTAATTCCCAAGGTATGGGTGTTTCAACAGCAGGAAATTCTTTTCTCAACTTGTACTTAGCGTGTTAAGAGGCATCAAATTGCTCATGAATTAACAGGCTAAGAGCTCTTGTCATTTCCTGGTGGGTCACTTTCACAGAGGAGGAGAGGACAGGAGTTGCTGTCATTGTGTTTCTTGAGATAGGGTCTGAGCTTTGCATGGGATTCATGGGAGCTGAGGCTGAACGGAGTAGAGAGGAAACTATTTGAGAATGGAGCTGTGGCCTCAGGTGGATGTACAGAGAGCACCATGCCCATCAAAGCCTTAGCCGCACTTCCCTCACACACGCTCCACCTCAGGAAATGCTGCCTCATGGGCTGTAACTACTTGTCAGGCTCATGACTCAGCTGAATGTTTACTAAGTGAAATTTGGTTGTGCTGGCTGCTCACCCGGAGCACATAGGATGCTGAAATCACTCATCAGCAGGCCCGCTCTGGTGTTGTCAGGCAGCTAAGAAGAGAAACAGAGATAGGGCAAGAGGTGAAGCCACCTGACCCTGGATGCAGAGGTCAACAGGATGACCAGAGACACAGGTCATGCTGTTTTCCTTCTCCAGAAAGTCAGGCTCATGACCAGTTAGTGCAAATGCAACCTGGGGAAGGATGCGCAAAGGCTCCTTCTTAGTGCTGAGTAGTTCCTGGTTTCCTTTATGACAAGCACGTGAGTGGTATTCATTTGATTTGTATTCTAGCTTCTAAACTTCATGTGAGCTAGTGACAATGGGAATTCTTAGAGACAGGCCAAGGTCTGAGATGTGAGGCCCTAGGGCAGGGTGAGAATGCCAGGCATCTCAGTCTCAGCCATCAGTCTTAGGAATTCTCCAACTTGAGTGGCTAGGTTTCATGGGCAGGTCATCAAATCCTGGGAACAAAGTGTCTGTTACTTGAAGGCTAGCCTGATTTTCTTTAGCCAAGCTTCCGTTAGGAAAAGAAAAACTTGCCCTTCACCCAGTGAAAACACTGGTTTCCTAAAGTTGGCAATTAATAACTCCGAAGTAACGTTCACTAAAATAAAACATCCAGAAAAAAAGTATTTTGCAAGGGGACACAGAGTGCCATGGTCTCACAGTAGCCCCTAGCTAGTCAGCAGGTGTCCTGTGGTTCCATTGCTACACTGTGTGAACACGCGCTGCCCCTACCTCTTTGCTCTGCTCTTTGCGGGGTGGCTGCCTTTTCCCAGTTAATGTTCAGTCATACCATTTTTTTTCCCACCTAGGACACTTCTTGGCAGACAGTTATTGTTCTAGGATTATTCTCACTGCACCGCATTCATATAGGTGCAAGAAAGGCAGTATGAATGATGTGGACTTTACTCTGCATGAACTAGCCGTTCCTTTCTGAAAGTCCTGGACTGGTGCAGCTGACTTTCAGTGACTGGCCCAGAGTCTGCGTTGACAGCTCCCACATTGTTTTTACTGCTTGCACCAACTCCTAATTGATGGTCAAAGTCTGCACGCTGTGACATCGGGCCTATTAAAGGACCATGAGTGTAGAGAGCAGGACAGAGGAAACAGCTCATTCCAAGAAGACAACACCTGAAAACAATCACCTCTCTTACACTCTTCCAATGAGCAAATGGAGAGCTTCCAGTTCATTCATCCACAATGATTGGGGCCAGTGAAGGCCGTGATTTCCACTTTGGGCTATTGCTAACTGTACCATACTTTAAAAAATTATGTTAAAATTATTGACATGTATTCAGTTCTCAAAAGAGCTGCTGGTTCTCCTGGAGCTTGGTGTATATGTTAGACACAGGCCTAGGTACTGGGGCGGGGGTCCTTACAAAATCCTTATTTTCCTAGAATTCAATTTTAGTCGCAGAATAGATTGCTAGAGAAGCAGGGATTGTGTTACGGTGATGACTTTTTGTGTCTCGTGAAGCAATGAAATAATTTTTTCACTGGGCATGGCTCGCCATTTGCTGTTAATCAAAAATGTGATGAGCGCACTTTCCATGGTCATCTGTGGCTTTCCTAACTTAAAACCATCAGGGATAGTGTGAGTGTGAACTTGGGCCCAGATATTTCTGTGTCCGTTGTGGTCACAGATATCATGGCATGTCCTGGCCTGGCCAGCATGTCAGATATGATAGAGAGGCAGTCATTGCAATGACAGTATGCTAAATGTACTTAAAACCAGCACCAAAATGTTTACTGGTTTCTACCTTACAATTTTTTTCCTTAGCAGTTAGGTGAAATTGGAGTTTTATATAAATATTTTTATTAAAGTCCTTATTTATAAAACAAAGAATTTGGGGAATCAGGGAAGAGATTCCAACAGTGTGGATGCCTGGATGGTGGTTTCTTTGTCTAGAGACCTCTCCCTGCCTCTGAGAAAACAGCCCGCAAAACCTCTACTTGGATTAGGTTGTAAGCCAGGATACTGGAGGCATTCTGGCTTTTGAAAGGAAAGTATTACTTATGCCACTATGTGTACCAAGATGTCCAAATTCCTTTGCATAGCAGTTTTCACCCATTATAGTGACTTGATGACTTGGGGGGAAAAAGTGATTTCTGAAGGATGAATTATTTACATGTTCCACATGTGCCATCGTGGCTATGCTTTCTAGGACCCAGACCCTGCAGTTTACAGTGCAGGAAAGAGACAATGAGAGACAGACAACTCGTGGTCCACTGTTATTAGCAGTTTAGACCAAGGGCCAGACCCTGTCTGTCTGGAATCTGTGTGATGTCAGAGTCAGTATCCTACCCATGTTCGGTAGACTGTCTCTATGAAAACAAACTCCTTTGAACATCTCCCATGTGACTGCTCTTCCTGGAAAACATTGGGACTCACCTGCAAATAAAAGACAGCTTTTTTGTTTTTTAAAGCTGCATTTTAACTGTGGCATGGGTAAACACTGACGGTCTTCAGAGGACTTGCTTTGGGTGATGCTGAACAGCACTCAAGATAAGCAAAATGCCCACAGCAAAGGACTTGCTACCAGAACTAGGAGGAGACACTCACTGAAAAGAGAGAGGATCACGACAGAGGAGCACAGAGACTTTCTCCTGCAAATTAACGATGTAGCTATTTCTGTCGGAATGTTCACTTCCTTTTCTATTTGATCATAACACCTTAAAGTTATAGGGCTGGTCCTAGATGGACTGTGTATAAAGCATGGGGGTTGTTCATCTGGGGTGTCCCACTTGGGCATTTACAAGGGAGTCAGTCAACCAGGCTCCTTTTAGGATAAACACACTTTACTGTGGTTACTATCCATTCCGCTGGGATGGTCATTCCTTTGAGGATGTTCTACTGTATGTCTGGCTCTTATGAAACTATCAGAATTTGTTCCACAGTGAGCTGATGAGGGTCTAGAAAGACACTGCGTGTCTCTCTCTTCCACTCTGTACCATTCAAAAACAGGGACACAAACCTCAAGTAGTTACTTTCATAATAAATTTTAGTAAAAAAATTTTTTAGTAAAATTTTTTTCTAGGGAGTGGACAATATGAGGCAACTATGCATGACAAGAGGCCATTGTCAGCTCTGTTCCTTAACTACTTGGCAAATGTCAAACTCTCAGAAGGCTAGTTTTTAATGAGGTAAGTGCAAACAGTGTAAGGTACTACACTGATATGTATTTAATAGACTGGCATGTCATTTCAGTTGTTGAATTTTGCTATTGTAGGAGAGTAAAGATTGCAAATTCAAATATACATAGAAGACTTGCTTTGGGGACAGGCAACATGTTGCTGTTTTGTGAATCTTTATGTATTTTTCATGCCAATTTTGAAAGGAGAGTTTTTTTTTTTTGACACGCTTGGTAGAAAATAGGTGGCACTCCAGAGGTAAAAACACCACAGGCAACAACCATAAAGATTGGGAGTCCAACTTGGAGCTCCTTGACTTCATAACTGCTGTCTGTCAGCTGGACCAGGTGGCTGCACATATACCATAAATTACCAGGGACCAGGCACCGGGAGAGATTTTAGAACTACAAAAAAATCCACATTAAATAAATACGTATCATATCTTCCCCATTTCTTCTTCTAGATAAAGGTTCTTTTGGAGTCAACACTTTCTGAAAGTAGAAAGCTAAAATGTATTTTCAAGGATCATTTGTGCAGCTCAAAAAGAGAAAAATGATGATAGAAAGCTGTAGTGGCGATGTAAGGATTTGGTCTGAAACAGTGTATTCATGTAGACTCCTGTTGAATAAGACAGAAGACTAATTCTTTACTTACTGATTGGTTGATTGTAATACTGAGGGCTGAACCCAAAGCTACCACACCTGAGTCGTTTCTCCAGCCCTGACTCTCAACCTCTCCTTTGGTTGTCTGGCTGTGTAACCTCAGTGCCTCTGAGTTACAAGAGTGTGCTGTCCTGGCCAGCAGGAGTATTTATTCACGAAGGAGACTCACTTCTTCAACTCTCATAGTGTTAACTCCTGATATTAACATTGGACGAGGGCTTTACGGCGATATCACTTCTCTCCAGCTTCTGGCTGAGTCTGGAGTGCTTTCAGTTTCCCATTTAGAGAAGAAGAAAAGAAAACTGAAGAGCTAAGATTGGTGGAGTTCTAGCCCCGGGAAGGCTGCCGCCGTAGCTGCATGGCCTACTGGGGCCCTTGCTACGAGCCAAGGTAGTCACAGGGGAATGGAATCACTACGTATCTGATGAGAACAGTAGAGAGATGAGGCAGGATTTGATCGGATCAGGTCCTTCCTGAAAAGCTCTGATTCAGTTGGTCCGACATACGCGTCTTCATGTTAGGTGAGCAAGTCTGACTCTAGAAGCAAAGGGAAGGACATTTTGTCTTCTTGCCAGGGCATGGAATGCTGCTGGCGTCACTGTGAAATAGGAAATGAGTTTTCTGAGTAGGTTTGAGGAACAAGCCTGCCAGATTACCAAGAACTCTTGAATTCCAGTTGTGATCAGTGTCCTGACTCATTGGTGTCATCCTGGCCAGGATGACGCAGCAGAATGCTATCAAGTGGAATGGAAACTTTAAAGCTTTTCTTTTCTTCTTCTTCTTTAAAAAAACACCTTTATTTGGTTCTGTTTTGATCTATGGGTAGCCTATAAGGACATACACACACACACACAGAGAAATCCACACATGCATATATAAGTATGTACATATACACACATATATTTAAATAGATTATAAAAAATGTCCTCTTTTAATTTAGTTTTGTTTACTCATGGTAACAATGAAGGCTCCTGATTATTTATCATGGATTGTGCACCTTAACTTCTATCAACTTCACTGTTTGTAGAGCTGAGTTTTATTTTTAGTGTACTATGAGATTGGTATGACCAGCTCCCTCCATAGACTTACAAGGAGGTAGGAAGGAGAACATGTTGCCCTGGTTTGCACTGAAAGCAAAGTTTGAAAATGAGCTGTCAGCCCAGGGATACCTGACTTAAGTGTGTGTTCCCCAGCACCATGCTTTCGAGCAAAGGGGTTGAGCAGTCAAGCAGTCCTGGGGAGATGTGCAGACGTGTGAGAGAAGACTGTCTTTAAGGGAGCTCATACAATGAAAACAAGAACAAATGATCTGCTCTCTCTTTCCTTATTTCTTTCCTCTTTCTCCACAAGCAAAGCCAGTGAAGACTAGAAGATGATTAAAATGCCAGATTGATGTACTCTTGTTTACTTATTTATATTTTCACATTTATTTAGAGTGTGTGTCAGAGTAGAGGATCACGTATGCCATGATGTGACTGTGGAGGTCACAGGACAACTTGCAGAAGCCGTTTCTTTCCTACTGTGCAATTCCTGGGGAGTGTAGTTAGGTCCTCAGGTGTGGAAGCTTTTACCTGCTGAATGGTCTCATCAGCCCCTACGGTAAGTGGATGGAAAAAAAAAAGGAAGGCACATTTCATTCTGAATAACTTTAACTCGGGCAGCGTACCAATGTGTGACATGAGGGGACTAGTGGAAGATCACAACCATACGAAATAACAGAGAAAGGCCTGCTTCAAATAGGCACGTGTCACTCTGGTCCTGATCTCCTTTAGACATTTCTTCCTGTGCCCTCTTTATTCTTTACTACTTCTAGTTAGGAAGTTCATGTAGCTGAGAGTGGCTCAGTTCCAATATGAAAATGCCTGTATTCCTGGGCACATTAGAGACATGAAATAACTGTTAAAGAATGAAAGAAAGAAGAAAGGACCAATGGAAGGGGGGAATGTAAGATGTTACAGGTCATTGCTAAGCTGTGATGTCAAACCTGAGATGGGGAAAGAAAATGGAATTATTTTTTTCTGACATTGTGATCCTGTCACAATGTGATCCTGTGTTTATTCTAACATTATGGAGGTCACAGTTCAAGTGCTGACCGACGATGTCATCTCAATAGCAGCTATTGGACACGTGACCTGTAAGAACAGCCTATTTAATATTAGATGTTTCTTGGTAGTGCCCTAAACTTGGATATCCCAAGCAAACTAATCTATTAAGTCACACTTAGGTTTGGAGTGAAATTTGAAGATGAAGGAAATCAGTGTGCATGCAATTGCATGAGTAGACGGCTCATGGCAGGGAGGGTGAAAGGAATGATTTCATTTTACAGTGATGCATATACGAAATAAATCCATTCTTCTAAAGTCAAGATAGACACCTCTAAATGCATAGTTACTTGTTTAGAACACTTTGGTAAGGCTGTGGTGTGGGAGAATGCTGGCCTTGGAATCATGTTGTCTTATTCAAGATCTGGATTCCATTTATTAACTATGTATGTAGTATAAAATCACTTGAACATTCTACCCTTGTTTGTTCCATAAAATGAGACCTGCATTAGACCATCAGTACCCAATCCCAGTTCCTGCCCAGGCAGTATACTTGTCCAACAACTATTAAAAATCTCTGGCTAATGGTGGCTCAGGCTGCCCTTTGGCAGGGTGAAAGACCTTCAGGCTTCTTCACAAACTCCCCCACTTCCCTGACCAATAAGCAGCTGACAACAATAAAAGGGGAACATAGAGTTTGGGCCTAAAATAAAGTAAGATACATGGTGCTAATGAAAATGTTGAAATTAAAAAATAAAAAAGAAATCTGGAGCTATCATTCTATTATTAGTAGCATGCTTGCTAAGCATGCACGAAGCCCTGAGTTTTACCCTGATTCTGTTCTTCAATAGCTAGCACTGCACACAAAAAATTAAAAGTGCAATCAGGCATGGTGGTGTAGGCCTTTAGAACTAGGCTTAGAAATTCAAGTCAGCCTGGCCTGCATAGAGTTTGAAAGTACCCAAGATTGTCTTTAGAAAGATATATTCTCCCCAACAACAACAACAACAACAGCATCACACACACACACACACACACACACACACACACACACACAAACAGAGGAACTTTTTAAAAAAGGAACTAAACATTCTGTTTGCTAACCTTTATCATTAAATAGTGTTAAAGGAATGTTAAAAGGAGAAATGACCACTTTCTGCACTTTCTAGGACAGAATCCTTGTAGAACAGTTTACAGGGAGAACTCAACGTGCTCATGTCTTCATAAGCAGAACAAACTTCTAAATCATTGCCAGAAATGCTGCCTCATGATGGTGCCAGTAGCGTGTGAGAGAAGAGGATGTTGGTCCTCCATGCCAGTTGTCTTCTTTTGCAACTTCCTGAAGAATTACCAATATGCATAGTTACAAATACCTAATATGAGTGACAGAGCTTATTGCTACTCTGAACTCATTTGAAGCTGATTTAAGAGTAATTCTCTGGGGTCACCTCAGGGACGAGCTAGAAATCTAGTGCAATGGAAACTCCCAACAATCTATCAGGGTGACTCTTGCTAAGACACAGAAGAAGATACAGTGCATGAATCAGCCATCTTCTGTAACCAGGCAAGGCTTCCAGTGAAGGGATTGGGACATCAATCCAGCCACAAAACCTTTGACCTACAAGTTATCCTGCTTACAAGATGTGCTGGGGTAAAGGTGGTGCAGAAATTGTGGGAGTGGGCAACCAATGACTGGTCCAGCTTGAGATACATGCCAGAAGAGGGAGCCCATCCCTGATACTGCCTGGAAGGCCAGGATCCAGAGCCTAGATTACACAGAGACCTAGAATAGAACCATGCCTGGCAAAAAAGTCAATGAAATTATTTCTAATACTATTCTGGTATACTCATAGATTGGTCCCTATCCCAATTGTCATCAGAGAGGCTCCATCTAGCAACTTATGGAAACAGATGCAAAGATCCATTGCCAACCTTTAGGTGGAGCTTGTGGAATCCTCTAGAAGAGGGAGAGAAAGGATTATAGGAGCCACAGGAGTTGAGAACACCACAAGAAAACCCACAGAATCAACCAACTAATAAACTAATCACTGGGCTCACAGAGACTGACCTGACAACCAGGGAGCCTGCATGGGTCTGACCAAGGTCCTCTGCATATGTGTTACAGTTATACAGTTAAGCAGCTTGGTCTTCTTGTGGAACTCCTAAGAGTGGGAGCTGTCTCTGGTTCTTTTGCTGTTTTTTGAGATGCTTTTCCTCACACTTGTCCAGTCTTAATATGAGGGGAGGTACCTAGTTTTATTGTGATTTAATATGCCATGTTTGGTTGATATCCCTTGGAGGCCTGTCCGATTCTGAATGGAAGTCGAGGAGGAATGGATGGGAGTTGGGGCAGAGAAGAGGTCAGGAGAGGGACTGGGGGGAGAGGAAGGAGGGAAAACTGCTGTCGTGATATAAAAATAAATAAATAAATAAAAAGAATAACTCTAAGTAAATGATACTGGCTATAATTATAATTTATTGAATGTCTACTACCATATACTGCTCATACCATACACACTTCTTGTATAAGCCCATCTTTCATCATCACACATTTCCACACAAGAAACCAGAGGCTCTATAATTTTAAAAAAAGTCGTAAGGTTGCTTTGTCACACTCAAAGTTGAAGTCCAGAGCAGTCTGATCATCTCACAGTGTATACCCTTGTCACACGCCTCGTAGAGCTGCACCAGGACAGACTGTGCCCACAATTTTATTTTTATTTAAGGTACATCTAGTTTCTCTCTCACACACAGCTTCACACGGTTTCCTATCCCCCTTCTTCCCACTCAAGTGTACTCCCCCCCGCACCCCCTGCTCCCTGCCCGTTTGTCTCAAGGCAGAATGAGACAGTCGGTTGACATTCAGAAAATCAGACGTTGAAGGGCAGGTCTTTAGGTCATCTCTGTTAAGACCAGTTTCCGTATATGGACTTTGATAGTGACACATCACTGCAGGGAACAGAGATAGCTCTGACTGTTTATTACAGCTATCCCTGTGATGGATGGTTTGTTGGTTTTGTGTTTATTTTTTTTAATTTGTTTTTACTGACTCTTTCACATTCCATTCTTAACAGAGCGCTGTGAAGTGGTAATTCGTTGTCTCTTTTTGTATATGAGAATCTTTTGGGGAAGACAGATTAAGAGGTTTGGTCAACGACACTCAATGGGTGGCAGATGCAGGGGTTTTATTCTAATGCATCCAACAGCAAAGCCCATCCTACTTTTACTGCCTGTCACTCCACATTGCCTATTATCTGAATTAAGTTCCTCAAGTTGTGAGACAACTTCTTAGTGTGTTGGTCCAGGCTAGCCTCCTGGCTCAAATGATTCTCTCCAGTAGCTGCGAAGACAGATGAACCGCTTCTATTTAGACTCTCTTTCCCCACTGAATGGTTGGTTGCCTCTCTGAGATCCTCGTTTCCATGGCAACGTATTGTTATGGTCTAGAGGTATCAAGAAGGGGAAGGAAAACTATGCCTCAGAAAATGCGATGTTGAAAGTGTCAAAGAAGGAGGCGATTGTGTAGGTGGGCTTGCGTTGTAAAGAGAAAGAAGCTCAACACTTCAGGGTCACAATTCAAACGTAGAGAAATGGTGTGGGTAAAGACATGCATGGCAGATCCAGTCTCTGTTGAGGGTAAACACAAGGAATGGAGATCCGACTCAGACCTGCCTGAGTTGGGAGAGCTGGTGTGAACAGTTACTAAGTTCCTATGATGCGCCTGTGGCATCATTTCTCTTTCCAAAGAATGCTTCCTCAGTTTAGTTGTTAGTTGTGGAATCTTGATGTTTTTCTCCTTCGGCAATACAGTGCCTGCTGATGGATTATTCACAAACGTTCTCTTCAGAATCACATTTAATTTTATGCTGAAGAATGTCTCAAAAGTCGAAGGCACTGGCAATAACTATTTTATGTTTAAAGTGTATCCAATCTGTGGGTTGTTTCAGCTACCTGTTGCTGAATATAGTGTAATGTCCTCCTGACCTTGAGAATATTTTAAATTTGTTTATCCGTTTTAGCGCTGGTCAAATGATTTGGTACCAAGAAGCAACACGTGAGACTAACACATGAGCAGACAGATGCCCGGTGTAACAGCTGACGTAGACACTAGGTTCACACTGAAGACATTTAGAGATCGCTGTAGCCCTCAATGGTGACATGCTTCTGCCCTTAGGAGCAACATGTTCAGCTTAGCCCTGTAACAGCTCACAGAGAGGTGTGATTTTAAAGCATCCCACTCCTGAAGTTTTACTATAAGTTCTAAAATGCACAAAATGTAACCTTTTCCTTTATAAGGGAAGGCATGACACAAGGAGATCATGGCTAACACACTGAGAAACCTCACCTTTCCACACAGGATTTGGTTGAGGAACTCTAAAGATGATGTCATTGACTTAGACCATTTCTCCGAAGGAGACTAACAGTTCAGAGGTTCCTCACCTAATTCATCACTGGGACCTGTACAAATCAGTGAAGAGCAGACTGCCTGCTTTAGTAGCTGGGAATCCGGTGGCTTTCTCAGTCACAGACCAGCTGAGCTGAGCTGTGCCCCCTGGTGTGGCTAACTCAGAACAGCCGAAAACATAATGAGGCAAAGAAGTTGAATGGAATCATTTAAAGTATCTCATTATCAACTTTTACTACTAAACAGACGTCCTTATCTGAGATGTATTTGGTCTGCTGGGCACGCACAGATATCTTTATAGCCAAAAGGCTATCAATGTCTCATGGGTCAAACCCCTCAGCCAAAGAGAAATTGTAAATCAAAAGGAGTTCATAGAAAAGACGTTGAATCCATAACAGGTCACAGGTTAGGGATTCCTCCAGTGGTCCTGACATACATAGAGCCCAGTTCTTCTGCTAATAATGTCCATTTCATGTGCACAAGCTCTGTTTGACTTGGTAGGTAGAAACACCTTGTCCCACAAATATTTCTAAATCCTTGAATGTGGTTGGAGACCAGATTTGGATACACATACTGAGTGATGAGTGAAGAATACAACAATGAAAATATTCACAGCTCTCAGTCTATACGTGGCACTGAGTAGTTGTTTTTTTTTTTCCCCCTCTTTGTGGACATTGCACATGGTCTAGTCCCTTTATTAAGATGCCTCGTGCACTCGCACTGTCACATTAGACATGCAGCATGGCTCAGTAAGGGAGACCTGGTTCTTTGTCTTGGGAAAGCCTTGCAGGCCATGGACTGGCATTAGATGGCGGCTTCTGGAAATAGATTTCGGAGTTCAGGTTCTGCTAGCGACTCTTGGGAGCATACTGAGAAATGCTGTGACCTCTCTGCTGCAGAGGCTTCTTCTGCAAGCGGGGATGGTAGCAGGGCCGGCGCCGGCTTCTAGGGGATGATATGATGGCTCAAAACACGGAAAGCACCAGGGATAATTTTGGGAACAGTGGAAATACACTATTAAATAGGCTTTACAGTAATTGTCCCATATTCTTCTCATTTGATAGCCTAGAAAGGAAAACCTCTCAGGATTCTGTGATTTTTTTAATAGTCTGAAGAACAGAACTTCTTTTGCTATGGGTTAAGATCCACCCAATAAATGTCAATAAATCCCTCAGTGTGTGCAATATTGCTAATACCAACAGCTTATTTTAGACTTGGGGGAAAATCATCATTTTTAAAAATAAAAATGTGATTTCAGTCTGACTTATGATGTAGGGCCATTTCAGGTTAGTTCTAGAAGCCAGAGGCATATGTAATGTCTGTGGTGTGCCGTTAGGGGAACTGGGAATGCCCCATGACTAAAATATCCACCTCCAGACTGATGTCTGCAATTCTTATTCCCTGTTGTTTTTGTTGGTTTTTTTTTTTTTTTTTTGTATTAAAGAGAAAAGGGGACACTTTCTTTAACATTTAAAATTATTTATATTGTAAAAGATGGCCAGAAGAATTTGTGGGTCCTAGGCAGGTGCTTATAGGAATAGCATGGGGGTACAGTGTGCAAAAATCCACATTAGACCTTCCCACCAATGCTTTACTTGAACAGTCCCAAAGTAACATTTGTGGTGGAACGGACAAGTCTTACTATTTTTGTAGTGTACCAAGTCAAACACTGGAGCCAATGAGAAAGACAGAATGCTGAAATAACACAATTCTGTCTGTCTTTGCAGAAAGATGGAAACTTAACACATGTAACTGCAACAAACAGCCAGGTGCAGCAGAAGAGGGGGGGGATGAGGATTAAGTGGGGACCATGACAGTACTCCATTTCTTCTCTGCCCTATAGCAGAGTGGCTCCACTAGCACAAGTAGAGATGCTGGTTACACACTTGACGGCCCAGAGAAAAGTGAATTTCTTTCCACATCATTTGTCTTCACTGAAAGTTCAAGAAATATGTTGTGCTTGATAATTTTCTTCCCACTTATTTTCATACACCATGAGAGATTCTTATATATTCTGATATAACATTTTGTAATTCCAGTAATCAGAGTACCACTAACTGGGGCTTTGGTGCACAGGAGTATGCAACTTCACATACAATTCTTCAATTTTATGTATTTATCCACAACTGCCATGGCCTATCTATTTCCTTAAAGGCCATGATTCACAGTCTGTGAGGATTCTATAATGGCTGACAGCTAATACTATTTAGAGAATAGCTGACAGAAAAAGGAATGGGCTAGGGAAAAATCAAGTCCAGGTAGGAGTTCCATGGTGAGCAAAACCTCACAGGGGACTCAGCTCTTTCACACACACTGGAAAGGTGTGTCTTCCCAATATTTGTAGGTTTCTTTTGCTCTGATATTTGTACCATAAACATAGAGGTTGAACATGTTTTCAGTCACTCTGGAAACGAACACTGTAGGTGTCAGCAAGGAGAAACTGTTTTTCTCCCTCCACATTCCTTCCTGGGCATGCAAGAGGCACTAGATAATGAAGGAAAGAAGAAAAAAACAACAAAAAGGGGGCAAATACGAGATGCCAGAGGCCGTTGCTAACCTGTGACGTCAAACCCGAGTCAGGAAAGCTCAGTGTCTGTCCTTCAGTGTCTGCCTTGCTGAGTGTCGGCCATCTCATTCTGCATTCTAACAAAAGAGGCGGGAAGCATACTTGGAAGGGAAGGAAGGGCATAGGAGTGCATGTGAAGCTGTGTGAGAGAAACCAGATGCATCTACAAAATAAAACTGTACGCACTCTCTGTCTTTGTGCAGCTCTTCATGTGACAAGAGCATACACACTGTATGGTCAGATGTTAGAGTTTTGCATTGCAGTGATATTATGATTACCTTTGCTTCTGCCACGAGGAAAGCATATTTTTTATGAGCATGAAGGGTGAAATAGTATTTAGGCACTACAAATACAAACTATGTTTGAAGTAACACTGATATCAACAGTAATCGATATTTAAGAAATATTTGCTCAGTGCATGAAATGAGAAATGGCAAATGGCAAGTTAGTGATACAATGGCCTCTAAGAACACAAAGAACAAAGGCCCTGTTATGATTATTCATGGCTTCCTTCTATGCTTTTGTATTTTGGGAAACTAATACTGGGTGATCAGATCACCAAAATTTCAAAGATATAATTTTGTCACTTTCCATAGAAATGATTCTTTTTTGATAGTATATAATTTTGGTCAACTGACAATATAAAATATTTGTGTGCATATGAATAGTTTTTTAGGTCTCTGGGCTCCAACCAGGATGGGATAATGCCAGCACCAATGAGGATGGTTTGGGGCTGATATCCAGGATGGCCCACTGTCTTCCACGGAGACAGGCTACTATTCCTGTGATTTGCTTTGCTGTTGTTGAAGGTCACCATATGTTTAGTAAAAGGCTAGAATTCAAGAAAGAGCCACCAGAGTCTTTCTAGATAAATTCTCTCCTGATAGTTCAGCTGGAAAGAGAAAAATATTACCGTATTATCTCTGTAGCTGCTATAGTTTTAAAAGATTTACTTTTTATCTTTTTCTTTCTTTATTTATTTTATTTTACTTTATTTATTTATTAATTTATTTATTGGTTTTTCAAGACAGGGTTTAGGTCCTGGACTCACTTTGTAGACCAGGCTGGCCTCGAACTCACAGCGATCCACCTGCCTCTGCCTCCTGAGTGCTGGGATTAAAGGTGTGCACCACCACATCGGCCTGATATACTCTATTTTATTTTATTTTATTTTATTTTATTTTATTTTATTTTAAACTATTTATGTGTATGTTTGTCTGGGTACATGTACATACAGAGTCCAGAAAAAGGTGTCAGATTTTTTTGGAGCTAGAGTCTCAAGTAGAGAGAATCCCTCGTGTACTGTGTGGAAACATCATTACCGGTTAGCTGAGGCAGGAAGTAGGAGATGGATGGGCATTCTGGGAGAAAGAGAGGAAATCTGCAATAGGGAGAGGCAGGGGATTCCTTTGGACTCTGAGGAAGATGGATGGGTGACAGTAAGGAGAGGTAACCAGCCATGTGGCACACATACAATAGAATAAATGCGTAAATACATTATGAGCTAGTTTGGGAGCCAGCCAAAGCTCATGGTCTAAGAATTTATAAATAAATCGTAAAGCCTCAGCATCGGTATTTTCAGGAACCGGAGCACCAGAGGAAAACTCGCGGGTGCAGTTGCAGCTGGTCCTAAGTCACCTGACCGTGGGTGCTGGGAGCTGAACTTGGGTCCTCTGAAAGAGTAGTACATCAGCTTGACTACTAAGCCTGCTGTCCAGTCCCTAATATACAATTCCTAGCACATTTACAAGTGTGTCTTAGTACCTATCAGTTCATCGTGTAAAGCTGAAATCAGAAAACTTTAGGGAAACCGGACTTTGGTTTTCAGCTTCATGCTTAAGAGTGAACAGCTGTTTCCCTAAATTTGGTAACTCAGAGTAAGTAGGAAGTGTGTTCAATTAGCAGGGTAATAAATCAGAATTTTTCCTATAAGAAGCTTCTATTAGGTCACATTCAAAGGGGATTTTCTGTCTATGACATTTATTCAACATTCTATTCTGCCTGCCTTGTGTCCTACAACTCTAAAATACACAAACAATTTTTAAAATTTTATTATGTTTCTTTTTTAACATATACATTAAAATTTTTACACATGGGTAAAATAAACTATATGCAGCATGAAGAACCATGAGACAATCAGGAATTATATAAATGTTACATTCATAGTGATTTGGCTACTTGTGTTTGGCAAACTTGAAGTAAACATCTTTCCTATCTTGTTGGGTCTAAATTTCTGAATGGAGATTAATATCTTTCCTATCTCATCTCTTTTTTTTTGAAAAATACTTTACCAGTGCAGCTTGGTTGTGGAAAAAAAGAAAAAAAGAAAAAAAAAGAAAAATACGTTACCAGAATCTTAAGATGAAGCTAGTAGAACTCTCTCCTCTGCTTTTCCTGCTTCCTCATCCTCATTGGTGACTCCTAATACCTAATGAGAGACCATGAGGGAGCTGGCAGTTACCTCCAGGTAAGCTAGGCCTTATTACTGCTCTCCTTGAGACATTTTCAATGGAAAATTCATTGAAGAAAAGGGGACTTAAAGGGAGATTTCTCAAATCCTTGGGAAATTCCACTTGTGGTCAAGGAGTTCAGCCGCGTGACTCCTGGGGTATGACAGCAAATGATACTTCCCAGGACTCTGTCCTGATTCATGCCTCAGGAATCTGACACTGGAGTGGGGCCTTCGGAAGAAAGCTAACCATCAGCCCTTTCTGGACTAGGGAACGCAAGTGAGAGCTCCTCTCCTCAGTATATTTAAATTCATTATTTGTTTATACATTGCAGCGCTTGGTGTAGAACCCAAGGTCTCAGATGTGCTATATGTAAGCTCTCTTCTGCTGAACTACACCCCAAGTCCTTGGAAGAGCCTTTTGTGTACTCACCTTGTGTGAGCACCTTGGAAAAGAACTCAGGCGTGGATACACAGAAGTTGCTATCCAGAAGGCAGGGAGAGACACCAGATAACAGCTAACACCAGATAACAGGGTTAACGCAAAGGTTCTCAAGTCCTGTCCCAGGACAGTGATTATCGGTATCCCTGAATGGCTGGCTTGCTAGAAGGGCTGACTCTGGAGGGCCCTAGACCTCCTGTAACGGATGGATTCTAGGGACAGAGTCCAGTGACTTGTCTGTGTCTCGCGAGCCTGGCAGCTGTTTCTGACACACCCCAGAGCCTGAATTGTCCCAGGCCTGAGGCTTGGCTTGCAGACTGTAGCCTACACAAGCCATGTTGGCGAGCAGTGCTGAGAAGGGCATGTGTCTTGCGCATTTTAAAAGAATCTCTATCGGGAATGAAAGCTGGCGAAGAAGCGGCTCTCAGAAAGAGTGCATGCGCACTGAAAGCTACAGGGAGGAAGGTAGGTCAAGAAGGAAGGAATTTGCAGAGAGGAAAAAGGGCTCCATGGAGAAGGACATTTTGCCTGGGCAAGGGACGCAGATGTTGTTCTAAAGACCACAGCGATGATTAGACTGAAGGCTAAGCCGGGAGAAGACCCAGGTGGGTCTGCAGTTCAGGAAGGTCTCTTGACAGGAGTGGTGGCGGGTAGGAGAGTGGCAGAAACTGGAGTACGGGTTGCTTAGCTCTGAGAATGCAGAAATAGCTTTAGCACAGTGTGGCTATGAAGATGAAGACCCCTAGATTAGGAGACATTAGGAAAAATTACTAATAATGACAGAATATTTTTTTTTAATCCTAAAATAGAAATGTTGAGTAATAGCAAATGCTGGCGAGGGTGGGAATAGAATTGGCCAAAATCCAAACTGCACATTTATTATGCCCATCTTGAAACATGTAAAATAAGCACACAAGCCTATAAAGAATATATTAAAATATTTCTCTGGGCGGTGAGGTTACAGATAATACAGGAAACACTCTCTTACATTTTTATTATTTCCTGATGTCCTATACTGAAACTGCTTCATATTTAATTAGAAATTCAAAGTTAGGGAGGAAACGGGCAAGAAAGAAAAGAAAAAGGAGGGAAGAGGAAAAGTCATACCTGAAAGCAAATTGGGGTAATGAACAGGAAATCAGGACAGTTGCAGGGGCTGGGGCTGAGGAGCAGGCAAGCTGGGTACTCCCCCCCCCCCCTTTTCCGGCCTGACCACTGGTTTGACCACTGCACTGACAAGAATGGGACATGTGGAGCTGGAGAAATGACTTGGCAGCTAAGAGCTACTTATGTTGCTTTCGCAGAGGACCCCTCTTCAGTTCCCAGAATTCATGTTAGACAGCTTACAACTGTCTATAACTACGGCTCCAGAGGGTTGGATGGCCTCTTTTGCCCTCCATAGGCATCCTACACACACACACACACACACACACACACACACACACATACACGTGCGCACGCGTACATGTTTAGACAGACTCTTCCTTAAAAACAGCAATGGCAGGACATTGGTAAGGTCTCTGAGTCTGACATGTTAGATGGACTCTCTTCGGTCAAAGCTGTGCTCATATCTGACCCCCAGATTCCACCATACGCTAGGCTCCCCTCCACCAACTCAGACTTTGAATGATAGGGTTGTAAAGATGTGCTGTCAATTGGAATGTACTGGAACTCTCTCTCTCTCTCTCTCTCTCTCTCTCTCTCTCTCTCTCTCTCTTTCTCTCTCTCTCTTTCATTGTAAACTTATGTCTCTGCCATACAATGTAGATATTCCTATTTCCCAAACCTAATGAGTAACAACACTGTAAGAAATCTGTGGGGTAATAAGACACACTTGTCAGGCATGTAAGAGTGAGTGAAGAGGCTCCGTGAAGTGGTGAGTGATGACATAGATTTCTGATGCTCATGGGAGGGAAGAGTGGCCCGATTTCCAGGAAATTATGACGATAACAGTAATGTCTACTGCAATCTGTCACTGTACCGAGCACTTTACAAGTATCATGTAGCCCTTATAGCCACTTTCTAAAATAGTTTATCTTGAAAACACGGGAGAACCTGAGGCTGCAGACATTGAGAGAGTCTTCTGGGTCAGAGGAAAACAATAATTTTTATTTTAAAGTTGGTGCTAAGAGTTCTGGAGACAGATGTTGGTGGTTTTCCGCAGCAATGCCAGCAACCTTACTAGAGTATAGACTTTAAAAATGGTTAGGGGGAGAGAAATATGTTGCTTATCTTATGGGTGTATATTTGTGTGCGCATGCACATGTATGTGAGCACAAATGGAGGCTAGCGGGGTCAACTGTAGAAGTCGTTCCTCAGGAGACAGCCATTTTATTTTTTGAGGCAGAACTTCACTTTTTCTATAGAGCTCATCAATTAAGGGTTCCCTCTCCCCTACGTGTGGTGCAGCGTCGACACCTGATAGTCAGTGTTGCCATCCTGTAGTGTCTCATTCTAACCTCCCTTTTCTTAAGGCCACACCTTTCTCTCAGCAACAAGAACTTTCTCAATGGCATTCAAGGATAAGCACAAATTCTCTGAAAGCTTTGGTCAATCTGAGTGTTGGGGAAGAGCCTTCCTTCCCCTGTGCCTAGTCACGTGGGGAGTTCTTGTTCCACACCAAGATTCATAGAAAACCCTAACAGAGAAGAGAAGGTGTGGAGGGAAAGAAATGCCCGCACAGAATACACGAGAAGCTGGAGGCCTCTCTGTGAGGTGGGGCTGGTCTTTCTGATGCATCCCACGCTCCTGCCTCCAGGCTGCACACAGAGCGCTTGTTCACCTTTCTAAATCTTCTCCAGCAGTTGCAGGAAGGGAGAGACCTGGGCCCCATCAATCTGTGAGATTTGTAGACGAAAGAGAGAAGCCTCCTGCCCTGCAGCTGGGCTTCTTATGTGGTGAATAAACTCCTTTATCCAGGTTGTTTAATGCCTATGAGTTTGTTTTTCCACCTGAAAAAAAAAAAAAACAAGGGGATAATGATGATGTAGGGCCACTGTAAATTGTACCAGAAATAAAATATCATATGCTTAGTTATAAGATCCCTTCTGCTTAATTACTTTCAAATGTCAACTCTGTACCTATTGCTAAAGTCTAAGTAGGTCAAACTTGGAAAAAGAAATGTGACAATTTAATTCACTTCTGATTCTAACACCTGCTTTGTTCCTCTTTGAGCCCTTGACAGTGTTTCCACAGTCTTGTTTTCCTGGGTGAGTGTATATGATTTCTTGTCTACTTTTCCCCCACCCATTTCTATTTTTGCTATTATCTCCAGCTTTGCAGGGGATGGTGCCATTATTTTCCCAAGCCTCCCCTCCCCCTCAGGGAAAGGAAGTGCATGGAAAGTTCATCCACAAGCTTTGGACCAAACAGCTTTTTCTTTCTTTTAAAACTTCACCTGACTTTGCAGGCAGTGGTTTCCTCCTTCCTGGTCTGAGAACCTCAGAGAGAGGGGTTTAATTAGTAAGTAGTGTGGGAGAGTCCAGAAAGATATATTGTAGAGGATTGCTGTGATGAATAATAAATCACCCCAAATGGGAGAATCAGTTACTTAAACAGCAAAGGGGTTCAGCCTGGAAATCATATTTGGGGACCCAAGTTAAAGAAGACAGGTTAAGAAGTTTTTTCATCACTATCTTTGCCATGAATTTGGGGGAACAATTGACCCTTGTGTGTAAGGCTGTGCACAATGTGAGTTGTTTTTTTAAATTTTGATTTCCTCTTATGAAAAATGATGGTGTGGGTTTCTCTTGAGTCAGTTGACTGTTTGGGGGGCTGAAGTGATTATGAAGAGCGACCCTCCCCTCTGCCAGTGTCTCCCATTGCTCTGGCTTTAGCAGAATCCCCGAGGAGGCTGTATCAGTTGGCAGTGCAACTCACTTTAAACACTAGATTTATTTTTGCTACTGTGAATAAGGGGAAAGGAAGCATTACACATATATTGATTTTATGTAATATGAATATTCTCCTCTTCATCTTCATTCAATTCAGTATTTATTTCTGCTTCCCTTTCTTGCGAACTTCAAAAATGTCTTTCTGGAGTTTACACCCACAACATAGAGAACGTAAGGAAGGCACAGGCTTGGATTGCCATAACCTCTCAGTTAAACTCTAGGAGGAAACCCATTATTTTATTCAGTTATGTTGCCTCTGTCTGTCTGTCTGTCTGTCTGTCTGTCTGTCTCTCTCTCTCTCTCTCTCTCTCTCTCTCTCTGTGTGTGTTTGTGTGGGTGTGTGTGTATACATAAACACACATATACACACACAGATGTTTGGTCTTTCAAGACAGAGTCTCTCTACAGAGTCCAGGAACTTGCTCTGTAGACCAGGCTAGGCTTGAACTCACAGAGATCCACCTGCCTTTGCTTCCCAAGTGCTGGGATTAAAGGCGTGCGCCACCATGCTCCGCTGAACTGACACAGTGTGAAGCCAACACCTAGTGAGTTACTGTGATACACTTAGATCAGCGCATCTTTCAGCCCTCCTCTGAGGAGTTTCTATTTGCAGTAGATCGTGACTAACACAGATCTGGCCAGGGCACAGAGGGTAAGATTCTGTGAGAATGCTCAGCCCTAAGGGAACATGTGTACTGCACTGTCCCTCCCAAGCCTTAAGGGTCACTGTGGAAGAGGTGAAGAAAAAAAGTTTACAGGGTGGTAGATGATTGTAAGCAATTATGGTCTTCTAGACACATGAGGGCAGCTGCGCATATGAGCTGACAACTCTTCTTAGGATACCTTGGGCAGGAAATGAGACAGAAACAAAGATCTTTTTATTTGTTTTTATATTTATTTATTTGGAGAGATAGACCGAGAGAGAGAGAGAGAGAGAGAGAGAGAGAGAGAGAGAGAGAGAGAGAGGGAGAGAAGAGAATAAGAGTGGATGTCAGGCCCCATCTTTCATAAAATGAGTTCTGGGACTCGAACTCTGGTCATCAGCTTAGCAGTAAACTCCCTTACTCACTGAGCCATGGCCCAAGGAACAAAGATACTTCAAAAGTAATAATGAATAGGAAGAAATAAAGATCATTTATAGATCCATTGATTTTCAAGGTAGAACGCAATAGAAGATACAGATTTTAGATGAGTATGAAAACAATTTATGGAGTTGCTTCCTTAAACACCAGCAGCAAGCACTTGGAAAAGGCAATCTAAAGCAACTATGTAAATTAGCCCTAACATTTATGGTAGTAGGACGTCAAACAAAGCCATATAAGAATTCTGCGGGGGCAGATGGATTTTTGTACTGACGCAAACTCAAGCTAGGTAAGTTCTTCTGAGTTAATAAGGCTTTTCAAGTTCATGAAAAAGACAAGCTCAAGGACAGTAATTGAACAGCTTGATGCAACAAATCCCCTGAAGTCATGTGGTCCCTTTATATTTAGAGAATTTGCTAAGGGACATGCAAGGTGAGGAAGAGAGCATCCTCTGATTTTTCTAAGTGGTGCTGTTGCCTTAGCAACTATTTTCCCTATGTTACCTGATTACTGGTAGTCAAATGGGTGTCTGCAGCTGCTATTCTCTGTCTGTGTGTCACTATCACCCACGGCATGGAGGCCAGTTCATTTAAAAATCTGCATTTTTCATTAACTCATATATTTAAAGTAGCAGAGTTAGTAAAAGATATACGAGGGACACACAAATAGGAGCCAACTAGAGACTCAGTCCCAAACATTCATTTTCTGAGGAACAACTTAATTATTTTCCTCTAGAGGAGATTTCTTCCCATCTATATTTCTTCTCAGGGCACATTGAACATTTCTTAACTCTCCTGTGAGATGTGCCTAAAATGTATTTCCATACTCCCTGTCTCTGTTTCTGTCTTTCTATGTCTGTCTCTCTTTGCCTCTCTGTTTGTCTCTCCCTCCCTCCCTTTTCATTTTTGAGACAAAGTCTGATTTATCCTAGGCTGCTCTTGAGCTTGCTGTGAAGCTAAGGATGTCTTTGTACTCTTGATGTTTCTGCCTTCCTTCCATAATCCTTGGGATTACAGGCATGGGGCTCCATGCCCAGGTTTACCAAGGTGCTGGTGACTGAACTCAGAGCTTGGTGCATGCCAGCAAGCTCTCCTGCTGCTGCTCCCTCATGTCCTTCTACATCACTTTTAGGGCGCAGAACCCTTTGTCTCAGCTTGTAGATTTCATAGATAAGCCAATCACAAGGGAAAGGAATGAGTAGTTTTAATAAGAGAGGAGCAAAGTTCACTGAAACCAGGAGGAATTATCTAATGTGACTAACTCGGAAGTCCCTAAGAAAGTTTAACTTGATTTTTTTTTCTAAAGATGAGTTGGATTTAGTCACACTAAGGGAAGAATGGGGTGTGGGAATGGGAGGTCTAGACAGCAAGAGGAAGTGATCTGCAGGCAGGACCCAGGCATGACTTGCAAAGTTGGTGTGACTGGTGTTTGTTTTGAAACCAAACACACACACATAGAAAGGAACCCACATTTCTCGGACAAGATTAGAAAGGGAGCTGAAAAAGTTTGAATGCATTTCAATTAGGCTACTTTCAAATTGTGAGATTTAATGCTATTTCTGAAGTAGGGAGCCACAAAACAAGTCAAAACGCCTAATATTTGGAGCCTTTCAGGATCACTTGGGGCAATAGCCAGGAAAGTATTTTTTCAACTTCAGAAAATCTTCTCTAACATGGGAAGTACATATCTGTGGTCTGATCAGGGATTAACACTGAATGCAAAGTGAAAACAAGTACAGACCTGGGGAATCTTCACAAGGATGACTTCTCAGTATCACCTGTATCATCTTTAAAATATTCTGAAATTTTTACTCTCCCATCTTTATTGCTACTAACTATGAGACAGCAAAATATTTTACTGAAAGAGAGAACAAGTCACACACACACACACACACACACACACACACACACACACACACACAC
>OU015756.1:26447809-26487535 GCA_907169655.1 Acomys percivali | reverse complement strand
AGAAGAAGAAGAAGAAGAAGAAGAAGAAGAAGAAGAAGAAGAAGAAGCAGCAGCTTCTCAGGGTTCTGTAGTGCTGACCTGTCTTCATCTTTGCTGTATCTCTCCATGTCCAAGGGGTCACTGAGAAAGTCATTGCTGAATGTAATCACAAAATTAATTTTGAATTTCTATGACAATAATGGGCAAATAGTGCATATTTCATGCTGGTACTAAACTGTTGCAAAGAGTAGGAATAAAAATACTTTCTATGCGAAATTTCCTTCCCCGGGGTATAAATATTTCTGAATGTAGTAAATATTCATGTTTGTGTGTGTGTGTGTGTGTCTGTGTGTGTGTGTGTTTACAGAGACTAGGAACTGTATGTATTGATAGGTATTTCACAGTCTGACATAATTTGATACCAATAAGAGCTGTTTATACTCATGCTCCAAATAATAATAGCTTCTCATAAAGGCTTCAAGGAAACCCTTTATGTAGGGAAAATCAGGTGGCAAGTGAAAGCAAAACCTTATTCTAAGTGCAGTAACATAAGAGAACAAACAACTAGCTCATTCTTCCTGAATTTTGATGTTAAAGACCCAGAAGAATGAAATGTATGTTACACACTTGTCACATTCCTATACCTGCTCTCAATTGATATTTGTAAATGCTTCTATTTTAATACAACATATTGAGAGTGTATGCTCATATGCGCGCATGTTTGTGTATGCAGATGCACATGCATGTTGGCTGTGTGGACATATATGTGTGAGCATATGAAGGCCAGAGGACAACTCAGGTGTCATTTTTCCAGGTACCATCTAATTTTCTTTGGAGACAGGGTCTCTTACTAACCCGTAACTCAGATGTCTGGCTAGTGAGCCCCAAGGATCTGCCTATCTCTAGCTTCCTAGGGCTGGAATTACAAGTGTGCATTCACCACCATACCTGCTTAAATGTGGGTACTGGGAATTAAATTTAGGACCTCAGGCTTGCAAGGCAAGCATACTAGCTGAGCTCTCTCCTAGCACAACACTTGAGAATGGGATATTAATTATCCTGTCTTGTTGGGGGATGGTCTGATGTATTTTGATGCTAATTACTGCTTACTGTCTCTGTGACTTACCTTTTGCTTAATAAAAAAAACCATCCCACCTGGGCAGGGTAGAGGAGATAGGTGGGGTTAGGAGAGGAAGGAATTCTGGGAATAAGAAAGCCAAGGGGAGAAGGAGAGAGACCTGAAGTGAAGAGAGGAAGGCCGCCATGGGTTAGCTGGAGGAGAAGCACATGGCCAGCGGCATGGATGGAGAATCCAGCCCAGATGAACATTAGCAAGTATTTGGGATTATGGAGAAGAGGTAGTTTGATAGAAGTTATTAGAAGCAGATGGCATGTCTGTCCACAATGGGAGGTAGTTTAGAGGATTGATAATCTGCCCTGCCCCAGGTTAACTAAGGCTATTTTAAAATATAACAAGTGTCTGTGTCTTGATTGATCACTGGCCAGGCCTACAGATAATACTGGTAATACAGATAATTTTAAAACAATACTAATAGTTGGAATTAAAATCCAGATAATTTATTGGACTTGTTGGAGATTACCACAAGCCACAACTTGGCGCTAGGTCCTCTGGCTCAAGTCTTTATCACTACATAACAGAATTCAATGGGTTCATTCAGACCAATTTCAAAAGAATTAATTACCAAATATCTCTTTGTCTCTCTGCTGGAAAGTTTAGGCGATATATGTAAGTCACAGCTTCTTTTCTTAAGTACTGAGTAAAAAGTACCCATCAATATTAATGTTGGCTGTAGCTGCAACAGAATATTCTATATCCTACAGGCATTGAAAAGTGCTGTAAAAGTCTGAGCTTTCGTAAAGGCATATGCTTCTAAGAAACTTGGGCAGTAACAATGTCTAATGTGCTATGTTAAGCCTGGCTGGATGCCAGCTATAACCTTCCTACCTCCAGCACCCATAGACACTCCAATGAAGCTATACCCAGGCACCATGCTCAAGGCTTTGCCAGACTCTAACAGTCCCACAATCCTGCCAGAATCCGTAGCGTACTCACTCATGTAGCAAATAGTAAAGCTCTTATCATCTTTATTAGATTACATCTGTCAAAAATGTACTAACTATATATGGATGGTCTGCATTTTGTAACATTGATTGGCAGGGCAGTGCAAAGCTAAGGGCCATTGAATATCATTTGTCCATATATCCCACAGATTCATATCTTCTCCCTCGAGTTTACCTTATATTTCTTCAAATATAATAATTCTATGGATTGCGTATCTTAAGAAATTCATTTTGGGCTGGTGAGATGGCTCAGAAGGTAAAAGGTTTTGCTTGTCATATAAGCCTGATAATGTGGCTAGAATCTATGGCGAAGCAGAGAAAAAATTCCAAAATGTTGCCCTCTTACTTTCCTTTGCATGCTGTGGCACATCCACCTATAGTTATATATATGTGTGTGTGTGTGTATATATATATATCTCACTCACTCATTTACATATCACTCACACTCACACAGTAAAATTCATTAAACTCTATAAAACAAGCAAGTCATGTTTCTATCTTTTTAAGATTCTTCAAAGCACTAAATTATTAGAATAAAGATTTAGAAAGCAACTAACAATCATCTGGTCACTTCTTGGAAAAGCAATCTGAAGAAATGAAAATCCCAAAGTTTTACCTCATTTGCGTGTCTCTAAGAAAGAGTGACATGTGCCAGTGTGCTAAAGTACTTTCCGATGTGGTTACACAAATATTTTTCAAGCACATAGCCTGGATTTACTCTAATGATGACTGTGGGTAACAAGCAACTTGTTGAGATCAGAGTAGAACTTTTCATGTGCAATATTTTCGATTTTAGTGTATGTTAACTCTCCTTGGGTTTTAAAACCCCATCGCACTACTATGAGAAACAGTTACATACCCTCAAATTAAGTTCTTCTTCTTGTTCTTCTTCTTGTTCTTCTTCTTCTCCTCCTCCTCCCTCCCTCCCTCCATCCATCCACCCTCCTCCTTTGTTAACTCAGGCCTAAATTCAGAATTTGCATTGGTCTTTCTGAAGCCAAAACACATAGAATTAAAGATCACTTGATACAAGGGATGGGATAACAATTGAGATGTAATATGAATAAATTAATAAAATATATTTAAAAAATAAAGATCACTTGAGTGCTGAGAGAAAAGAAAAACCCAAGCCATACACCAACAACAAACCATATTTAGCAGAAATAGATCACTTGTAAAATTTGGAAAACCCATGTTTGACTTTTTTAGTTCTGTAGACTGTTTTCCAATCCAGAGCATGAAGGGATCCATGCCACTGAGGCCTATTGCTTTCTGAATGAAGAGACTTTTGGCTTCATTTTTGTAATGTCTATGAATTATTTTGACATTTTGTAATGTCAAATAAAGACGTGTGGAGCCTGAACAAAACTGGAGAGAAACTAGTTTTCTTTACAGAGCCAACAGAACTGGGAATCACCCCAAAACAAGCTCTTATTTCATACAGCCTGGAGCCAAAAGAGGAGGAGAAGTGTCACTTTTTTGTCACCCTTGTTGCTATAGTAACAAAAACAAACCTTTTCATGGCTGATCATGTCTAGAGAACACATTCAAGAGGCTGGGGAGATGGTAGTGGGTGAGAGTGCTCACTCTGCAGGCCTGGGAATCTGAGTTAAAATCTCCAGCACCCATAGAAAAGCTGGGCATGTGCACATGTGTCTGTAGTCCCAGAATTGGAGAATGGAGACCAAAGGATGCCAGGATCTTGCTGGCTGACTAGCCTAGCTAAAATGGCAAGTTTTTGGTTCAGTGAGAGATTATGAGTCTGTGTCTTAGTTAAACAAGGCAGAGAATGATAGAAAAAAAAAAAAAAAAAACACCAGATGTCCTCTTTTGGCTTCTACATGCATGCACATAGACATGTGTATACACACACACACACACACACACACACACACACACACACACACACAGAGAGAGAGAGAGAGAGAGAGAGAGAGAGAGACAGACAGACAGACAGACAGACAGACAGAGAGACAGAGAGAGAGAAATAGAGACAGAGAGATACAGAGACAGTGAGAGATAGAGAGGCAGAGAGACAGGGAGGGAGGAGAAAAAGAGAGAGAGGAGTAAGTGAGAGAAGAGAAAGATAGAGAGATACAGACAGAGAGATAGAGAGACTGAGGACATTTAAGTCACTAGACTTCTACAATTTGCATAAGTGGTCAGGATGTCCATCAATGTGTACAAAAATGGAGAGTGGATAGAAGACAGCTATTATATTATGCATTAAAGGAGGATGTAGAAGTAGCAACATCTTGACTCAAAGGTAGAGCTTTAATTTAATAAAATGTCATGGTTAAAGCTGATAACAATATGGCCGGTGAGATGGCTCAGCAGATAAAGATACTTGTAGTGCAAGGCTGACCACTAGGATTCAGTGTCTGGAGCCCACTGTGAAGGGTAGGACTGCTATTAGAAAGAAGCCTCTTTTGCACCCATTCTTGCATGGTGGCATGTGGATATGTGTACACACACATATGCATACTAACTATGCATGGTAATCACAGGAATCACAATGAATGGTAATCACAAATAGTATGAAATTTAGAGACAGTAATTAGATGTCCTCCAAAGCATTAATGCTGTGTAGTTGAATAAAGACCACACTCATCAAAACAGCTAAATTGAAATCAATGTTTGGGGTGAATCTGAGCAACTAGAACTGTCAAATTCTGCTGGGGAGAGTGCAAATATTGCAGCTGCGAGACGTGGTCCTATATGCTAAAGAATGGCAACTATGACTCATGATCCAGTGGTGTGACTTGAATGTGTCCTCTAAGGGCCAGTGTGCTAAAGCTTAATTGATTGCCAGCCTGTGTCACTACTGGGAGGTGGACCTTTAAGCATGGGGGCCTAATGGGAAAAAATTAGGTAATCAGGGCATGCCCTTGAAAGAAATATTTATGCTCCAACCTTTTCTTCTCTTTTTCTCTTCCTGGACACCATAAGTTGAATATCTCTCTCCACATTTAATTTCTGTTATGATATACTGCTTTTCCACAGCCCCTCCCTGCCCCCCCCAGTGGAGCATATGCTGAAACCAGGAATCAGACCAAAGCTTTATACTTAATAAAACAAGTTTGCATAAAGTAATGTATTGTTTTATAAGTCAGAACCTTGGTAATTTTTTGGGTACAGATATGGCCAGAAGGAAATATGAAAATATTCTGATGAACTTGAAATGCTCTGTATCTTGAACTAGAAGCTGATCCAGCTCCGTGAATATTCTTGGGTTTGAAATTTGTGCCCCTTTCAGTGCCTGTTTCACATGCAATTAGACACATTCAACAGTCATGAGTAACTGGTCCGAAGAGAACAGAACACAGAGGAACAGAGAAGGAAGTTCATCCATGAAGATGGAGCTAGGGGTGGGAATGAGTTTGAAGGTGTCTGAAACATGAGATTAGTGTGATGAAACACAGGGCAGCGTTATATTCCCAAGATATTGATCCTGGAGCAGATGAAGTTGTGCTTGGATGTATAGATATATGAGTTAGTTTGAATTCTTCATGAAGGAGATGTCACCACCAGGTTAGATATGCAGGACGTTTACAAAGGAAAATATGTGTGGGAGATAGGAAAGGATGAGGGAGAGGCTGGGTGAGCTGACAGATGGTGATGTAGCTCTTGTTCCCGATAAAGGAGTAGATTGCATGGAAACATCTTGGGTTGCAATGTAGCTCAAAGGAAGATTTCACAATATCATTGGGGAAATCTTAGAATTAGTTATGTAAATCATAGAAAATTTATGTGTTCTAGGAAGGGGTCTGCTTCAACCTTCCTGATTGGCTTCCTTATTAGCTAAGAGAGAAGGTCAGGAAAGCTGGGCTTGAAGCAAAAGTAGTGATGTACTTCAGACCCTGACATGTGCAACTGTTGGGTTCCTGTCTGCCACAAAACTACTCTCAGTGGTATTTTCATGAAAAGCTTTCCAAAAGAAAATCTTTATTTTAATGGTTACCAATCGCTAAGATGCTAATGCCCACAACATATTCCCTCTCAAGCTTTCTGTGATGTGCAACTGGTTACTAAGGTTTCTGAATGTTTGATAATTGGCTCTCATGGGCCAGTGTCAGCCAATAGGTCATGAAGTTGAACTACATAAAGGTAAGGCCAGTGCTTATAATGGCTTTCCAAACAGAAAGTTTTATGCTTTTTTTCTTTTGTTCCCAGCTAAGTCAGATGATTGCCTGAGATGACAGAAGTGCTACTATATTGGTTAAGAAAAAAATCAAGATAAGATAGCAATTCTAAACAGATATACAACAAATTTTGTAAAATAAATACTACAGTATGTAAAGGCACAATCTGACTTCAAACTCATAATAATAAATAACTTTATTATCTCATTCTCAATAGTAGGGAGATTGTCTGGATAAGAGTTCTCAAAAAAAATCAAAGTTAATGACATCTTACATCAAATACACATAACAGACACTATTAGAATATACTATCCAACAGCAGGGAATCCATAGTATTCTCAGAAATCCATGGAACTTTCTTCAAATTAACTATATTTTAGAATAGAAAGCATATTAATATATTTTTACAAATATTTGTAAGATATGTAATGTCTTATATTCTATTTGATTATACTTTACTAAAACTAGAAATGAGTAGAGAAACTACAGAAAATATATACTATTCAATTATTAATGGATAGTGAATAAACATGAAGAGAATTAATATTGTGAAAATGTCTCTACTAACGAGAGCAATCTATTCAACATAATCCCCAACAAAATTCTACATACATTATTCATAAACTAGAAAAAACTACTCAAATATTTGTATAAACACAAATGATCCTGAACAGAGAAAGAAAGATGAGCTAAAATGCTGAAGGTAGAGGTATGACTACACCTGATTTAAGATTATTCTACAGAAGTATTATGACAAAACAGCATAATGTGGGCTCAAAACAGGCATATAGAACAATGGCATAGAATCAAATACCCTGAAATAAATCCACATAACTATGTTCACCTGATTTTTAGGAAAGGATCCAACAATAGACATCGAGAAAAGACATTTAGCAAATGTTGCTGCGACAACTGGATAGCCACAGGTTAGAGGGTGATACTAGATCCGTATCTCTCACCACACATAGTCAATTCACAATGTCAAACCTGAAACTGTGAAGCTGCTAGAAGAAAACACAGGGAAAATTCTTCATGATATAAGCATAGGTAAGAACTTTCTGAAAAGAACTGTAATGTTCAGAAAATAAGTCTAAGGATTGACAAATAAAATTATATTGAATTAAAAAAGCTTCTTTATAGCAAACAAAACAACAATGAAGAGAGGATCTATAGAATGAAATAAGACTTAGATAACTAAACGTCTGATAGAGAACTAATATCTAAAATATATAAAAAATGAAAAATTAAACATACCACATAATCCAATTAGTAAGTGAGCAAATGAAATAAACAGTTTTCAATAAATTAAATACAAATTCTTGACAAATACTTTCAAAATGTTCAACATTCTCAGTCATCGAGAAGTGCAAATCAAAACCTCCTAGTATCCCATTTCATCCTTCAGAATGGCTGACATGAGGAAAACAAACAACAGATGCTGGTGAGATTGAGGGTAAAAAGAAACCCATATACTATTGTGGGTGTGTAAATTATCCTGGCTCTGTGGAAATCAGTGTGGAGATTTATAAAAGATTAAAAATAGAACCAATCTGGAACTAGGGCTTAAAAAAATCTAAATCAATGTACAACAGAGATGCCTATAAACCATGTTTATTGTGGCAATATTTACAATGGCCAAGTTATGAAATCAGCCTACGTATCCAATAACAGATAATTTATGCACACAATAGAATTTTATTCAACTGTAAAGAAGAATAGAATCATGTCATTTGCATGAAAAAAGATAGAATCAGAAGTCATCATACTAAATGAAATAAGTCACAATTGGAAAGACAAATATCACATTTCTCTCATATGTGGATCCTAGATTATGTATGTATGCACATACATTAGCATATATAGCATGAAAGTATAAGGGTGATTATTTGGGAAGTAGAAGGGAACTAGTTGGTGTAGGGATGAAAAGAAGGAAAGGAGGATGTACAGGTGGGTCAGTGTACTCAAAGTACATGATGTATATGAAAACATTTTTACAATGCTCATCACTATGTATGATGAATACACACCAAATAAAATGACGTTACTAAGAAAGTGTGCTTGATTTTATTCTTTATTATACTTAATATTTTTAACATACTTAATATTTTTAACAAAGATGATACCCAGTTTACATAATTGTTTTATATTTAAGTTTAAAGTATTTGAATGCATATGTTTTGTTTCTAACTTGTAGTAGCAAGTTAAACTATTTGAAATCAGGTCACCAATGTAAAAAATTAACTAGCAATACCTTTTGAATTTTGTACAAGCCAAACTGGGCAACTGTTCCTAAATTTGTTATATTTCTTTCTATTACTTATCAGTATCCAAAGTAATACTTAAAATTCTACAATTTACATACTAACATATATGTGTGTAAATATGTATTCAGAGTTTATAACTAAATTTTTGTAAGTACTTGAAATGTTTCTAAGACAGCTTAAATAATTCTCAGACACCATTACTTTTCTATAAAATTATTTCACTTGAAGTTTCCAGGGAGATCATGATTTTCTGTGCTATGCTTGAGTGCCACAATAAAATGCTGTGTATTTTGTCACTTCCTTAGATCCATCTTGAATGAAATGATTTATATGAATTTGGATTAGTAATACCTAATAATGACATGCACTTTAGTCTTTCAGGCAAAGTCTCTCACAAGGCCTGCAAGCAGGCCTTGAGTTTGTAAAATGTGTCAGCCTTAGCTTCCAAGTGCTGGGGCTACAGCTGTGACACATCATGCTCAACTCAAGCTTTATTTACTTATTTGAAGATTTCTTGAGAAATTCAAGGTTCCAAGATTCAAACAACCAGAAACAAATAATGTCATATAATTTTAATTTGTTAAGGTCCCTTGGAGATACAGAAAATATATAGAGTCCAGGTATATATTTCTTTGTATTTTCTCTCTTTTTACTTAGAATAAATCTTACTAAATTAAGCTGCCTATCCCACAGAGGGTATGTCTTTCTGAATAGTTTTGTTTCTGTAAGAATCAATGCAGTATGTGTCCAGCAAATTTAATTCCTAACACATGAATATTCCAAGAACATAGGAAACAAACATATATAATTTCTATCTTTACTAGCTATATCATATATTTAATTCTAAATAACCTTGCTTCATTATGATAAAAGTAAAAAAAATCATTGGCACTTAAATAAATAAAATAATGTTTGTCTCATAAGACACTTACAGAAGCAGATTTAGAAGACTGCAGAGATCATAGTGTCGTATTGGTACCTCACTTTCTGCCCTTAAGGATTCCATCTTTCAGACCATCGTCCGTTTACCACAACTACTAAATAACGCTAGTGCTATGGACTAAAATACAGTCTTTTTTCTGGATAGCATGGTATTGGACTCCTAATTCAAGACGTATTTCATTTAACTTTATATTTGTGAGTTGCTACATTATCTTTTCTTCATTTCTGTCTTTGGTGATTTCACCCAATTAATGGAGTTTAACCAGGCATTTGTTTGTTAGAATGTGTTTCGGTTTGTCTGATGTATTTTCATGCGGATCGTACTGATCAGTTTTTCTCAACTTGACACCCAGGGGAACATGGGAAGAAGGCATCCTGATTGAGGACCTGCCTCCATATTGCAGCCTTAGGATGTGCTTCTGAGTGCTTTTCTTGACTGCTAAGTGATGTAGGAGGTGCAGGCCCACTGTGAGCAGTGCTGCTCCTGGCTCCTGGTCCTCAGGTCAAGAAGAAAGCTGGCTTGAGCAAGAAGGAAATTAGGAAGCAGCTTTCCTCCATGTTTTCTACTTCAATTTCCTGCCTTGATTTTCTTCCTTGGCTTCCCTCAGTGGTGGACTCTTACCTAGAAGTGTAAGCTGAAATAAACCCCTTTCTCTCCAAGTTGCTTTTGCTCTTGTTTGTCACAACAACAGAGGACTTACTAAGACAGTCACCAAAGAGAACCAAATGTAAGCCCCAATGAGGGATGTGGAGGAATGTCTTGTGTGGATGTAACCCCTGACAATAAAGATCTGATTGGCCAATTAGCTGGGCACAAGGACAGGAAGTGGAAGGCAGGACTTCCTGGTAGGGAAAAAGGAACTCTAGGAAGGGAAAAGAGGAAATCTTTTTGCCAGGAGATGCAGAGGAGGACAGACTGACATGTTTGTGGATCTGGGAGGAAAAGCTGGCTGGGTGAGGCCAGATGGACAGGTTAACTTAGGTGAGATAGTTGAGAGTCTGCCCAGCTAAGGCCTAGGTTTTGAAAAAAAAAAAAAAAAAAAAAAAAGTAAAGTTATTGGTGTCTTTATTTATACATTTTAAAGGCCACCCTGGGGCTTGGTTCTCTTCTTCACCAGGAGATACAAGCCACAGGTCACAAACAGAGAGAGCATTTCAGTTTAATTAGCAAGTTGACAACGGCAAACCTAATGGCACCAAGTTTTGGTGAGGACTTGGAGAGATGGATGGCTGGAGCAATGGATGTGCGTCTAACCACCTGGGAAGACAGCATGATACCTATGTGAGGATGTGCACAGATCATCACAGTGCTCTTGCTAGAGTCCCTACGGTAGGGAGAATTAGTTAAAATGACATTTATGGGTGCAGAATATGGACAGTGAATGAGAGAAAATAGGACTGGTGAATGGGACTCTAGCTATAAAGATTCCTGACCCAATTATTATTTTTTTTTCCTTTGAAAATAATTTTACTTCCCAGTCTATACTGCTGTGTGCCTCAGCAGTACCAATCTGGTGCCAGAGGATGGAAGGTTCCTAGAGAACCACTGGGCTCTAGTACCTGATGGAAGATTGGAAATGCTGGTTCTGATATCAGAGGAACTAGCAGCAGCAACAACAGAGAAAATAACTCAGTAGCAAGAGGGAAGGCCAAGCAAGGAAAAGGTAAGATGCTCTTCCTTCTGCCACACCCATTTTCTCTGAACTGTTACTTGAATGAGCTTCCTGCAGTCAAGGGGGATCTTTGCATATCAATATACAGGGGGAGGTAATTTCCCTCAGGAACAGTCATAGGGGAGGGGAATAAGGGGAAAATGGGAGGGAGGGAAGAATGGGAGGATACAAGGGATGGGATAACCATTGAGATGTAACAAGAATAAATTAATAAAAAAAAAGTTAAAAAAAAAAACAAAATGCAAACTAAGGGTACAATTAATAATAGATTTATAAATTGGATTTTTATTAGTATTTAAGAAGACATTACGTGTTTAAGTGTTTTTAAGATATTTCTTGCTAGAAGAGAATTTTTATATATTTTAGTACTATGGTTGGGTTTTATTTCAAATTACCATGAATTTAACTACCCAAGTAGTATTGTGACTGTCTTGATTGATGTGCAAAGATCCTGACCCAATTATAATAAAACATTACTACAATTTAATCTCAGAGGTTCAGAGTTGTTGTTGGTGTGTGTGTTTGTATGTGTGTGTGTATACATATATACATAGATATACATACACACACATAGCTATAACCTTTTGTTTCAAAGTTTTTATAACCAATGCCAAAAGGGTTTAGTATGTAGGGTTTATTTTCTCGTAATGGGGAAAAAAAGGGAATTTTATAATTTCTCCATCAAAATTCCTTTGAACATTATATTTTTTTTGGCCAAGCTTCCTTCTTCCTTGTCATGGGTATTAGAAACTACAAACCATATTTACTTCTGTGGTTTTGTTCTGAAAAAGAAAGTCTGGCTTATTTACATAAAACACAGTATTAACCTAGATTCTGAGCTGGGGTGTCTAGGAGGAAGTTACTGTTTGTTTAGGCGCAGCTGCAGCAAGAGGGTAAGCATGCATCCAGTGTTGATCCATCTTCTGGCAAAATGTCCTGGAGGTCACTCGATCATGGGTCCCTTCGTGGTGCTCCACTGTGGGCTTTGGAGCTGATTCCTAGCCCACACTTCACTGTGCAGAGTTCTACAGAGCATAGGATGGAACATTCCGAGGAGATGCATGCTATGGGCCCTGGCTCATAGAAATTCATACTACTTAACACACTGTGGCCAGGCGGTGGTGGTGTAAGCCTTTAATCCCAGCACTTGGGAGGCAGAGGCAGGTGGATCTCTGTGAGTTCGAGGCCAGCGTGGTCTACAAAGTGAGTCCAGGATAGCCAAGGCTACACAGAGAAGCCCTGTCTCGGAAAACCAACCAACCAAACAAAACAAAAACAAGGAAACACTGTGTTTATTTGTTTTCAAGTTTGCTCCCCAATATTGATTTTAAATAACGTCTTCAATATTTATGAGCCAAGGAAGTCAGTTGTGGTTACTACTGATGGCAAGCAGGTGACATGATGAAACTCACAACTCTAAAATTACATGATATACAAATGGAATAAACATCTTAATTAAAAATAAATGTCAGTGGACAATACATGGTCCATGTGTAAGCGTTTGTAAGAGGCATACACAAACCATTTGAATAATAATTACACAAACAGCTCAACATGAAAATATGGAAACCCAACACATAGAAACCAGTATAGCTACATTATTATTATTGGACAAAACATACTACTTTTAATCATGCATAAAATAATAAAGTCATCTCATAAGGAAAAACTTTATTTTACTAAGAAAATATAGCCCCAAATGTGTAAGTGTTCAGCAATATATATATATATATATATATATATATATATATATATATTTTTTTTTTTTTTTTTTTTTTTTTTTTTTTTGAGACAGCGTTTCTCTGTGCAGACTTGGCTGACCTGCACTTGCTTTGTAGACTAGCTGGCACTGAACTCACAGAAATCCACCTGCCTCTGACTCCCTGAGTGCTAGGACTACAGGCATGTGTCATTGTTCCTGCCTTAGTAATATATCTCAATATACATATGCTGCTAAAGCCCAACAAATTCATGCAGTAAGTAAATTCACATAAAGTACGATTTTAATATACCTTCTCTCACTAGTTCATAAATCCAGCTCCATCTCAGGAAAAATACAGAATAAAATTTAAATAAAACAACTAATAAAAGGAACAAAATGGGCAAACTTGATAAGGTTTTGTGAAGTCTTAAAAGTTTGTTGTAGTGGAGATATTTGCTTTCATGTGTTGTGAAATATCCAAAAATAGTATGTGATTGACAAATTGATAAATTGTCTCGAAGCACAAGAGACACACCCAAAGCATACTATTTGGCCTATAAAAATAAGCCACAATTTAACTAAATAGTGCATGGTAAGTCAAAACAAACAACCCTCTGCCATTGAAGAATATTGTAAGATTAAGGGAAAAATCATAAATGACTCACTTGTTTCTCATAAATTTTTCCATAGTAACCATTGCCTATGTCTTAAATCATGATTTTTTGTTATAATTATGTACATTATGTATGTATAGGCATTTAAAAATATTTTCTTTCTGCTTAATGGCTATAAACTATGTCATTTATCTTCAAAACAGGACAAAGTAACAATGCTTTAAATTATTTTATTAAAATGATATTTTCTAAAAGACAACTCTATATTAGTCATCTTTATCATTCCTCACTCAACCTCAGTTACAAAAATGAAAATTCCCAGGGGCACTGGGATCATGTTGCCTCAGAGTCTGCAGATGATGGAGCACACTGGCCCATATTTTATGGATCTGAGAGAAAATGCATCAGCTGAGGATACCAGATGAATATATTCCAAATCACCTGTCTGTTTAGTTTTGTAAAATGGGCAGCATGCTATTATCAAAGTTACTCTGCTTTGCAACAGAACACAGGGACTTATTTCTTCTGTATGACCACAGCTCAGTATGCATTGACCCGCTTCTCCTCACACTCCCTAGCCCCTGTTTCACTATTTCCCCAGCTTCTATGAGGTCATCTCTTTGTTGTGGTTGTTTTTTAACTTTTTATTGATTATTTGTGATTTTCACATCATGCACCCCAGTCCTGCTTATCTCTCTGATCCCTCACATCTGCTCTTGTTCCTTGTACCAGCCCCCCGGCCCCCCAATAACCCCACGCAAACAAACGGACAACAACAAAGAAACATAGAAAACATTTCATTGTGGAAGCTGTAGTGTGTCATAGTGTGTCCCACAGTATGTACCTCTGTCCCTACATCTTCACTTTCATATATTCATTGCAGTGAATCATTGGTCTGGTTTGAGGTCTCTGGCTTCTGTGACGCCATTAATATTAAAACCTACACACCTGGTTATCCTGTTGCTGCCCTGTCCCAACCATTCATTAGGATGACATAGCTTTTGTTTTTTTGTTTTTTTGTTTTTTTTGTTTTTTTTAGTGATTCTTTCTTTTTTTTGACATTTTTTAATTAATTTATTCATATTACATCTCAATTGTTAGCCCATCCCTTGTATCCTCCCTTTCTTTCCTCCCTCCCGCTTCCCCCTCTACTCCCTTCCCCTATGTCTGTGACTGAGGGGGACCTCCTCCCCCTGTATATGCTCCTAGGGTATCGAGTCTCTTCTTGGTGACTTATTATCTTTCCTCCGAGTGGAGTGGGCCAGCTTGGAGTGCTGGATCTGGTCCTATGTGGGAGCTGAGCTGGTCAGCATGCCAGCTCACCCTTATCTGCACCACCAGGGCAAGCTCTCCAGCACCATTCTGCTAGGCCATTCAAAGCCACCATAGGCAGAAAGCAGGGTCCTCTCTCCTGTTCTCATGCCCTCAGGGACAGCCCATGCACACCCAGGCCTCCAGATCCACCTCACTGTGCTGTCCCACTCTCCCAAGTGCTGCAGCCTGTGAGGGGCTGGGTCAGCTCTCCTGCTCTCAGACCCATGGGGCTGGATAACCCGTGCCTTCACCATCAGGGCCAGCTCCACTGTGTTGCCCAGGTGAAGTTCTCCCAAGTGTGCAGCCAAATGGAGGACAGAGTCAGCTCTCCAGAGCATCCAGTGAGGGGCACAGTCCTTGAACATCCAAATGGACCCCAGCAGCTGACTGGACCAGGGACATCTTCATGTTCTCTAGAGGTAATATGAGCCACAGACATTGACACCGACTCCTGCCACTAGTAGTCACGAACTCAGACACGGCCCTCGGTGGCAGCTCGGACTGGGACATCACGATGGCCCCAGGTGTCAGGGCTGGCCACTTATAGGAGTCTTCTACTCTCTACCCTCAAGTGTCCAGTTCCATCTCTCTTCATAATGCTCAAGCTGTTCAGCTTTTCTTTATTTCCCACATGACCACCACATACTCAGTGGCTCCCCCTGCAGGCTGGCCACGTGGCTGGTATGTTCCTAGGTGACATCTTCCATCTGCGCTGTGTGTGGTGTGGCAGCAAGCAAGTATCTATAGCCCACCTGTAATGTGTGCCAGAGGGCAGATGTGCAGGTGGCATGGTACTTCACAGGTCTGTCTTCCTCCCCCTGCTGTGCTGCCTGGATTTTATTTTATTTTATTTTTATGAATCCTAGGCATAAAACAGCATTGGTCAACATACCAGGCATCGTGCTAGGATGAACAAGGGACTGCCATATGCTCTGCTCCTGACTGATATAAGAACAGCACCAACAACAAGGTGTCTCCTTGTCCATTGTCAGTGAGGGGGTCAGCTTTTTAAGATTCCATATTAGTGAGATCATGTCATATTTGTCTTTTTGTGTCTGGTTTATTTCTTCCAATACTGTAAACTTCAGTTCTATCCATATGCTGTCACAAATGGCAAGTTTTCATTTTGTATATGTGAATACTACTAGGTAGAGTTTAGTGTACGGTCTTCTGTCTGTTTCACTTAGCATCAAATATGTGAAACGTGTTCATATTTGTGCAGCATCCCATTCCTCTTCGTTGCCGAGTGGTATTCCATATCACAAGAGTACAACCCAACCTATCCTGTGTTTGAAAATATCCTTTTTAGGGGTCTCTTCTGGTTATTATTTATTTATTTATTTATTTGTCTGTTTGCAAATGTGTATGTATGTGAGTGTATATATTATCATTTTCTAATAGCTTAAATTCAGAACAAGTAAATAAGTTATAATTCGTGCTATAGGACATCTTTTTTACAACCTTTGAATAGAGTGAGGCATGATGACACACAGGTTCGTACTCTCAGGAAACCTGAGGTAAGAGGACAAGTAAGTTCGAGGCCAGTCAGCCTATGGACAAACACAATACTCTGCCTCAAAAGAAAGTCTTCCAGCCCCCTCCTCCCTCTGGGATTATGGGCAAACCCCAAAACTAAAAGCCAGAGAACGTTACACCGACAGGAGCAGACAGAGTCTCTTCCTCCTGGGATTTGTCTCTTTGTCAAAATTTCCCTTCCAGTTGTAACAGAATGCTTCATTGAGGTTGAAGTACAGAGTGGTCATACTATCCTGCTCATGCATTTTTGCAGCGTTGGTGTGTAAATGCTGTGAAACCAAAAGTTGTACCTTTAGCAAGTTTGGCTTGTGTGAGAGCACAGCATAAAATATGTTGCTTTTGAAGTCTTCACTTCTCTTTTCTTTGAAAAGTACAAATCCAGAGCTGTAGCATGAGACCCACCTGACGTAAAGACAATTGCACTTTCCGAGATGTGGTGTCTCAGAAGGAACCGTTTGCCTCGATTAGCAGAACAAAACCAGTAAGCAATTAAATGTGAGCAAGTATTTATTTATCTTCCTCAGAGTTTCTGACAGGTGTCGGTGGGTTTTTCCACTGCAAGCCCCTGTCTGTGATTATCTACTGATACCCTCAAACTGGTTGCATCAGCACCTGTGGTTCCCTTTTACGTTGCCTCTATTCAGGTACAGACCGCCTGCACTGTTTTTCCTTAGTGTATTTGAAGCGTAAGGAGACAGCTTTTAATCAAAAGTCCCTTCTCTCACTAAATCATGGACCAGACTAGTACCTTAACCTCCATGCCTACAACTTTTTTGTTGTTGTTAAAACTCTAGAAGTTTACTTGTAACAAGTACCTAACATCCCTTGCTGTATCTGGGGGGAAAAATCTGCATTTCAAAAGACAAACTAACTTCACACTTGCATTGTCCTGGGTGGGGTAAGACAAAGAGCAGACTGAATAAACAGGCGTGGCTTTGCCTCTGGAGCTTACAGGAACTGAGTTCCCTAAGTAACAATGCCTTCCTTATGGTAATTCCCAGAATAGAGGCCTGGAACAGATGTCCAGGAGGAATTCTTTCATTTTCTCTCTGACTCCTTAGGATTTTCTGCTGCCTTTTCTGACTATTGCTGGCATCTTGGGCGGTGTCTATCACCTCTCCATATATTACCCTGCCAGTGAGATAAGTTCTCATTACTGGAAGAACACAGAAGAGGAAACATTTTTGCATAAATCCCTGGAATAGCTTATACACCTTTCATTCATGTGTGCTCTTATAGGTGAGACTAAACAGTATGCTTCTTTAAAATCAAGACAGGTTTTGTAGGGTGAATATCGTAAATTAACTATGAGAAGCTGAGAAAAATTATAAGGAATGATTTAGAACTTGCAGGACAAATACCTGCACATGTTTGTTCCCTTAATGAGATGAAATAATCTAAACTGAAAAAGAGAAATATCATATGACTTTATGGATATGTGGAGTCAAATATACTCAAGAACATTTATTTTCAATTTATACTATTCTGCTGCTTTAATACCCAGGGTCACTTAAAAGTAAAAGAGTATACTTTCACAATTTCAGATCCAGTCTGATCCCTATGGGATCCAGGAAAATCGGCTATTCTATCACCACATCCCCCCCCAAAAGGCTCTAAGACTTTACAAAAATTTCCCACCCCAGATCCATTTGACTAGCAGTAGGGTCTGATGAGTCTCTACTCTGCCTTCTACCTTTTTCAGAATGGATTGTTAGAACACAGGTGGGAGGAAAGGGGTGGCTTTGGCAAATGAAATCTGACCATGGTTACATTAGCTGCCAAGAATAACACCCAGAGTCACGTCTGGGCTGTTGTAAAAGTCCCTGAGGAGATTTCCAACACTCCGCATCAGGAAGTTCAGCTAAGGCCTGTGCCAACATCGAAAAGCAGGATATCAAAGTCCTAGTACAAAGACAGTATCATGAGAGAGCGTAACTAGTTCTCAACTAGAAAGACATAGGTGCCCCAGCTCCAAAGCATCTGGACCACTCCCAGGAGGAGCACAGGCAGCTGACTTGTTTGTTCTGGTTATGGAAAGATGGGAGCTTCCACCTCCTGGCTCTTGGATATTGTCTCTCACTCAACTCTATTGATGCATCACACCTACTTTAGCATGGCAGTTGTTGTCCATGTTTAAGCAGTCATGTTGGTAAGACTCCGGATATAGCTAGTTACCTAAGTGTTATAGGGGTTTTCACGGGGGTGGGGGGGGGATGGAGGTCTCAGTCACCTGGGAGGAGGATGCTGTGGTTGATACTTTCTGTACACACTATCAACATCTGGACTCAGCCCAGGGAAAGGCCTTGTCATTCCTCTGAACTGACCTGGGGAAGGTCTTGTCATTCCCACGGGTCTAAGGCATTGGTGTCCTGGCACAGCTATGGTCATGAGAACAGTCCACATTCACCCAGGATGTACTTCATCCATTCCTCACACTCTCTTCTTCACAAAATAGTATATTAGTGCCAAGATGAAGTCCGAAGAGTTGACAAAGATCTGAAGGATCAAATGGATAGCAAGAAGCTGTTTGCTCTTGAGGATCCTCTAGTCTAATGTGACCATCAATAGCTAACCAACCTGCTCCATTTCAGTTCTCTCTTTCCCCTCTCTCCCTCCCTCCCCTCTCTCTCCACCCCCTATCATTTACACACACACACACACACACACACACACACACACACACACACACCACACATACACACACACACACACACACACACACACACACACACACTCACACATGGAGGGGGGAGAAAAAGAAAGTACAAGGTAAATATGTTGTCTCTTTAGTAAATACAGAAACAAGAAGTTTTGAGATATTACATATATTATGCAATTTACTCTGATGTCTTTGCATATAATTCTATGTGATTTCCTTTATAAGACTTTCTGCTCCAAACTTTCTATGTGTATTTCAACATAGTTACCTTCAGGAGGGCTGGCTTAGTCAGCTGAGTCTGAGAAACCTCCTCTAAGGAAGTGGTGATAGAGTTGAGGTTGGTGGTGAGTAAGAGGTAACTAGGTGAAAGATCACACACAAACAGATTTCTTGTCAGAAGGTGAAGCAAAGGCAAAGCCTGGATACAGGTGTAAGTTAGGATTGTCTGGGATGACATATATGAACTGAGGCTGGATAAGGAGGACACCAATCGGTGTTCTATCACAGAAAGAAGATATGTCCTGGGGCCCTAACCCTAGACAAAGAACTACAGGCCACCAAGGAACGCAGGGAGTAAGAGGAATAGTTGTCTCTAGGGGCGAATCCTCAGCCCTAAATATACATGTAAGTGATATGATACAGACTGAATAGACTGTATTTACATTTTTAGGAACACACACCCCCCCCCCCTGCCCACACACACACCAAGAAAGAAGTAGAGGCCATACATTTGAGAGAAAACAAGTAGGAGGCTATATGGGAAAGACTGGAAGAAGAAAAAAGGAAGAGGAAAAATTATGTAGCTATACTTTAATTTTAAAAAGAGTGCAGGAACTAATGGTGTAAAATGTGTAGGTGAGGATGGATTAAATCGGAACCTGTAGGGAGCTAATGAACTAATCTCAGAAGGAAACTCTAATCTTGGGTTTGTTTACATGGCAGTGGACATGGGGAAAACTTATTTTTCTGCACTTTAAGACAAGTTCCCATTACAAAGACTGACTTGAACACATTTCAGTTTCTAATGAATCAATTAGCTAGGGAAGCTGATTACATTGAGTCCTGTGCCTTTTTCTAAAAATATTTCACCCAATGAGTTTGTGGTGGAACTCTGGTATATACACGTATTTTAAAGCTCCAGGGGTTTCTGGTGTCCAGCTAGAGTAGAAAAATATTATGATACCATGTTTTTTTCTTCTTCTATACTTATTCCTCTAAGCGACCCACTTCAGTTCTTAGAACATAAAACTGTCCATATAAAGGTGACCCTCAAGTTTATACAATGCCAGACCAGACTTCTTTCCTGAATTATGCATTCCTCTTCAAACCATTTACTTCATATCCTTGATTGGGGATTCTAATGGGGATTCCTATATTGGACCAAAATCCCCAACATTTCCCATCCATTGTCTTCTTGGGTTTCCTTGTCTCAGTGACGGTAACTCCATGCTTCGGCTTATCCTGCCTAATTTCAGAGTCACTCAAACTATGTCAGATGTGTTATGCCTCATACCTAACTCACCAGGAAATCCTGTCAGCTATCCCCTCTGAAGACACTCCATGTCCCCACAGCTCCTCACCTGCTCCACAGATGATGGGGACCAAGGAGTGATCATCTCACACTAGAACACTTGCAACAGGCTTCACCTGCATCTTGATCCCTCTTTGTCTTCTTTTATCATCTTTCCTGTATTATAGCATGTGAAACTTTAATAAAAAGGTAAATTTCATCTTCCATTCAAAAATCCGACATATGGGAAAATACAAAAAATTCATTCTGCCCTATAAGGCATCTGTTGACAATTCTGACAACTGTTAACACTGCTCAGCCATGCTGGTTTTTAAATTACACAAAGCCAAATCCTGCACTGGTGTCTTCATGCCAGCTGCTCTTTTCATTGGAACAATTTTTTTTTTAGAGCTCCATGATTTCTTCTTTGCACCTTTCAGGTCTTTATTCAAAGATTGTTGTATTGGAGTCCCTCTCATAGCTCTATGTACAAATATGCACACACACACACACACAATCACACCACCTTTCAGCCCTTGTCAACTATAACCTTAACCCTCAAATAGCATTGCTATTTCTTGAAAGAAACCTTGCTACACTTATTGCTAGATCTTCAGTTATCTTAATAACAGATTTGTAATTAGAAAATAACCACCCCATGAATGGAGAAGTTACTACAGTAAGAAGAAAGACATTGAGACATGCCTGATGAAGAGGACAGATGAGTGATGTGATGTAATCGTGAGGAATATACACTGGCATTCTTAGCGCACTTCCTTGCCATTGGGAAAGTTAGATCTCATTTTTCTTTTTAATGAGGGAAAGCTGCACATAGGCAAGGGGACGTTAAGAGAGGCAAGGTATTGGCTGCCTGTCTAGATCCGGTTAGGCTTTGAATTCCGAGTCTACCATCTGGTGTAACCTTGGTCAAATCAACCAATGTGTCCAAATCCTAAACCTTTATCCAAACAGGGAATGAAATAAAATTGGGAGCATTAAACGAGGATAACTCATAAGATGCACTGGACTCAAAGTCCATGTCATTGACTTTTAGTGGTCGTTATGATCTAATGGGCTGGGATTGACTAGTGATGAGGAAGGGAAGATACAAGATGAGGACCAGGGGAGTCAAGACATTGGGATCACTCTGCTTTCTCATCTGCTACATACACATGTGTATGCACATGTGTGTGCAGTACGTGAACAGCAACAAGTACTGACTTCTAGTGTTAACATTGTTAGCCCTTTACATGTCATGAATGGAGGTAAGGCACCACCAGGTCACGTGCCAGAAGAAAAGAGGAAGACGGTTGAGGAAAAACTAAAGGTCTGATTCAGCAAGGGATTTAGTGCGTCATGTTACACCACATCCTGTTTTCCTTTTAGGCCACTGCCCAGTGTCCCGTGTCTCAGCAACATGAGGGTCGTTCAGATCAACTTGACTTGAGATCAGCAATGGTTGTCAGAGGCAATGCACTCCTGATTTGTGCAATGAGGCCATCAAATGATGAAGAAAGCATAATGACCCTGGCTGTGCAGACATAATAAATTAAGTTATAGCATGCCATGGATTTGTACACCCAGTCATGGTAACTGGAGTGAAGAAATCATACTTATTGCTGAAGTAGGCCTTTATTATAGCTGCTGTTATTGCTACTTTCTTTGTACAATGGAACATCTAGGACACTACACACATGTAGGAGGTTAGTAAACTTCAATATAGGCTTGCATGCAGTCACACCATTGGAGATTAGGTTTGGAGGGTTGCATAAGAGTGCTAGAATAGATTTGGAGTCAATTATCAATTTCAGTATTTACCAAAATGTTAAATACTAATATTTGTACTGCAGTATTGATTTGATTAAAACCCCCAAGATTGTCAAAATCTCCCCTAGAAGCAGCAGTCTCGGGCATGGAAGCGCACAGTTGGGAACAACATTGTTTTTATTAGAGAGCTCTCATTCAGTGCTTTTCATATTTCACAGTGCTGCAGCAATGCTTAAAGAAACTCATGAGAATGGTCTTCTGGAATGACAAGAAGCTGGACCTTATTCCTGTGATGGGAAACTGTCTTACTCACAAGAACCATCAATAAAACAGCCTCAGTAGCAGCGTGGGTTCTGGCTCCGCACTTGCCACTGACAGGATCAATTTCCCCAAGAGGTTTTCCTGTAATAAGAAGAGGACAAAGAAGGAAATAGGTGAAACTTTCTGGAGGATAGATAGAGAGGACAAGTACCAGGTGATGTTTAAGCACAAGGAAGAAGCAATGTTTCCCTGGAAACTGAGTCAGGAACAGTGTCACGGGGGCAAGATAAAGCAAGCATGATACATGATGACACAGCAAACAATGCTCAGGCAACACTTGATCTTGATTCTGAAGTGTTAGACACGACTGTGTTGATGTGGTTTCACCTGCTGAAGACCGAGGCATTTGAATAGGAATGAGGGAGCCTCTTTATACATTTATACATTATACATTTATAGTTGTCATCATGGTGTCTGTTTTACTCTGCATTTCTGTTGCTATGATAAAATATCATGGCTAAGAACAACTTAGAGGAGAAAAGATTTTACTTTGTTTTATGCTTCTAGATCACACGCCGTCTTTGAAGGAAGCTAAGTAGAACTCCTAGGCAAGGAACCACGGAGGAATGCTACTTATTGGCTTGCTCACTGGCTAATGCTCGGCTAGCTTTCTCATACAGTACAGGCCCATCTGCCTAGGGATTGTGCCACCCTCAAGGAGTTGTGCTTTCCCACATCAGTCATCAATCAAGACAGTCTTTCACAGCCTGGATGGCATGCCAATCTGATTAAAACAACTGCCAGTTCAGGCTCCCAGTTCCCAGGTAACTCTAGGACAAGTTGACAGCAAAAATGAACAATCACACCATGTCATCTGTTAAATGCCTGTCTTACTTAGAGCCTGCTGAGATGCCACTATGTCTCTGGCATGGAGAAAAAAAGGAGTCTAAGAATTCTCAGTCACTGCTATGCTCAGATAGAATTAATGGGGCATCTTTTCCATGGCTGCCAAACGGTGAACTGAGCAGTTCCAAGACACAATGTTCCATACTGACTCATCTTGTGTTGATAAAATTGATAGCACCACCTAGATGTGATACAAGAGCTATGAAACTACCTTTCTTTTTACATAGAGCATTCCAACGAGTGGATGATGGTAGTGAGATTTGAAAGGTATGTGAGAACTCTGCAAGGTGGTAGGGTTAGGCAGATACTTGAGAACTCATCTACAAATCGGTATCTATGGTCTCCAGTTTAAAAAAACAAATAAACAAAAAACTAACCCAAAGCAAGAATGTTCCTCCAGTTTTGAAGGTTGTGCTGCATCTGAAAGAATGGTGATTGGGCAGGTCTTAATGACTACAAGAGTGTCCCTGGTGTGTCAAAACTGTGATCCCAGGACTACACAATCCCAGGGAAATGAATCAATCATTTGAAAGAAGAAAACTGATGAAAATCTGTGGGCAAGATCTGGCTTAAGAGGTGGTCCAATGATCTCTAAGATTTATTCCTAATGCCTTGCTACTACAGAGTGATGCATGGACATTAAGAACATGGAAAAGAAGAAAAAAACAAAAGGGTACATGAATGGAAAATCCTTACATGTTTAGCAAAAGGCTGGTATAATTGAATGTATTATTGTACTGATGCTGAGAAAGTGTTTTTTGATGATGAGAGGGGGGAAGAGGGAGAGGGAGGGAGGGATGGAGAGAGAGAGAGAGAGAAAGAGAGAAAGAGAGAAAGAGAGAAAGAGAGAAAGAGAGAGAGAGAGAGAGAGAGAGAGAGAGAGAGAGAGAGAGAGAGAGAGAGAGAGAGAGAGAAAGAGAAAGGAGTCTGATTCTGGTGGGTTAGATTCACTTAGAAAGCATGAAAGCAGATGATCACCTCAGCTTGATGCTTCTGTGATGAGCTGAATGATGATAAGTGAGCATGTCATTCTTATCAATTTTGGTAATAATTGGACCTCAACAGAATCCAGAGAGGACAGTGGTACCGTGGGCTTAAACTATGGGACAATGAAAGAACCATCGCACAAGTCCTGGAGCCTCAGCTCATTCTGGATTATAGGAACTAATGTGACCATGACAGCACACTGAGGTCATGAGCTCATATTAGAAGCATTGGAGATTGTGAGAAGCCAGAGTCCCTAAGAAATTCACATAACCTTAACTCCTGTAGACCTTGAGATGAAGTAGTTTACTTAGGTCTCTGCTACCACCACGAGACAACTGGTTACCCACTAGAGAGACCACAGTTTGAAAGCAAGAAAATGACCACAAAGAATTGCCAGAGACGTGGGGTCACAGGGAAATAGGCGCACCCAGATTCAGTCTCTTCATCACAAGTCAGGCTCCAGAATTCACTAAAGATCATGTCAAAGTGATATGCCTTTAATAGTGAACTGAGGACAAAAGGAAGGACACATTTAAAGCTTTTTTTTTCTGGTTCTTGGCTGTGTTTATTACAGCTTAACATTGCAGGAGAACAGACTCACTACTCATACAGTTGATGGCCAGCGATGTCTGTGTAGTATTGTTTTTCTTTCATGCATAAATAAATTCCTACAGAGACTTTTCAGGGCCCCATGTTGTTTCAACTCTTGGTGAAGAAGATGGTATGTGGTATACTCCATGAGGGGTAGAGTAACTTGAGCAATGGAGAATTGTGGTGACAGCAGATCTTTTAGCAGCAGCTGTAGAGTTTCTAGCAAAAGGACCCAGTACAGACCACAGTGCCATGTCTATGAAGAAGCATGCGCCTCTCTCTACCATCTCTTAGAGAACGGTACACTCACTGGATAGTGAGCAGAAGAGCAAGGAATGAGAAACAGCACCTGACGTCCCATCAGCAACAAGAAACCAGTCTGAACACACTTTGGGGGAAGAAAATTGGAAGAATGAAAACTTGAAAATGGCCTTCAAATCCAGAACATCTTACTTGAAAGATGTGTAGCCAACCATGTGACACCCTTGGGACATCTGTTCTCTTGTGTGTGCACAGCAAATCAGGCTCTTATTTTGCAGAGAAAATGATTGTGAAATACCAATCCAGGTCCTGGAGAAGATGAAAAATTCTGAGTAAGACAAAAAAAAAAAATAGTGACTGATTGTGAAAAATTGTGTTGGAATCCTCAGCCATCTTTCAGCTGTGGTCTTTTTTCTAGCTGTCTCAAGTCTATACAATGTTCCTATGGGAACACATATAGAGTGACAGACAGTATCTTTCCTCCAGGACAGAAAATGTTATTTCATAGACATTTCAAACTTTTATGTCTAATAATTCTTAATATCACTAAACATAAGCACATCTCTCCTTGGTCCTTCATATCTCAATACTATCATTAATATACATTCAATTTTGTACATCAATCAAATAGGAATATTTTTAATATTTCTTCATCTGTATACAACCTATCAGCATGTCCTAATGGTTAAGTTTACAAAATATTGTGCTTTTGAATTATGGCTAAGTAACCATTGCTAATTCAAGGCCATAAAGACTAAAACTTACATTTTCTTTGTGAAAGAATGAATTGAGTTTGTAAACCTATGTGGTTACTCTTCAAGAATCAATGTGATGCATTGGCTGAAGGGTGTGTCTAGGGGCTATGAGGCTTCCCTGGGATGGGTTGCTGTGTGATTGTAAGCAAGATGGTAAGGCCCAAGTTTATGCAGCACTGGGAATGCTGGCACTGGCCACAAAGTCAAGTCCACACATTTAATAAAAGCAAATAACTTTATTTAGACTCTTGACAAGGTTTAGCATGTGAATCTTTTTTTTTTTTCAAGACAGGGTTTCTCTGTGTAGCCTTGGCTGTCCTGGACTCTCTTTGTAGACCAGGCTAGCCTTGAACTCACAGTGATCCGCCTCCCAAGTGCTGAGATTAAAGACGTGAGCCACCACTGCCCTGCCATGAATCTTTTTATATAAGCAAATAGTGCTAGATCTAGATATATATGATCATGACACAAATTCAAGAAAAAAAAGGTCCTTAAAATTGGACTCACATTAAATGAGATGTTAGGATTGGGAGATAATAATTTTAGAGCAGCGTCTGTAGATATGTTCAAGGTCTTAAAGGAAACTATAATCACAACAAATGAATGTATGGAAATGTATCATTAAAATGGGAGAAAATAAAAATTCTAGAGAAGTATGTTAAAAAAATGACAGATTTGCTGAATAAGCACATTAAAAAAAAGCAGAAGATCTTGTCAGAAGAAAAAGGGAATGTGAAAACAGAGTGAGAGTCCTGATCCTTAGCCACAGCTGGTAGGGAGACTGCTCTGTCACCAAATGAGGATGTTTCCTTAGCCACAGCTGGTGGGGAGACGACTGCACTGCCACCAAATGAGGATGTTTGAAAGTTTCTGGGAAGCTGCACAGCTGACATTCCTATGGCCAAGGAACTACAGATACTTCTGGAAATATTTGAACACATTGTTTAACTCCGTGGTTATCAATACACCAGGAATGTTGGAGATGACTGGATGGCAATTGAATGGCTTCTTCAGTGTGAGGCCAAAGTACACCTTCATGACCAGAAGAAGGACCATGACAGCCTTCCAACAGGCTCTCCGGACTGACACAAGATGCTAGCAATCAATGCTGCTGATTCTTGTACCATGGACATTGGATTGTGTCACAAGGAGGACCTAGAGCATGTCAAGAAAGTTAAAGCTGGACAAGTCAACTTGGAAATTTTCAGAAAGCATCTTGGAAATGGAGAAAATTGCCTGTGGGGATGTCATAGACAATGGCATCATAATTTTGTGACATTGTAGAAACTGTTCGTACTTGCTCTTAAGTGATCTTCCTGGAGTAAGAGATAAAGAAATCTTGTTAACGTCTTTTAGGCAGCACTGGCTTCTCTAGGTCTGAAATTAAGATCTATGTACAATGTCTCATTTCAGTGTAAATGGACTTTTAAAATTATTGATCCTAAATAGCAACGAGTGTTATATAATCAACAAAGCTGTGTAGATGTCATATGATGTTGTAAAAATGGAGCATGATAAATGTTTAAAAGTCATTTACTAAGGTTTCTTAGCTGGACCTGAGAAGTTGTTTTCCACTTAAAGAAAACTCTAGAGAATTCCAAGATGGTGGCACCCAGTATGTACTGTGTCTAGGGAGCAGAGGATCAGAGGCTGCGAAATGGACTGAAAGGAATAACCCAGGAGCACCAATGACACACACACACACACACACACACACACACACACACACACACACACACGGCCATCATGGCCAGATGTACTACGAGTTCAAGAGTCACAAGCTCCAAGCACCCTACACTCTTCCAAACACTGGCATGAATGCAGGTCCCCTAGGGAATGGAGGATTGGTGCAGCAAAACTCATGGATGAGCAGGTGAACTGTTAAATCCAAAACACTGACCTGGGGCCTTTTCCGTCCGAACAGCTGGGCAGGATCAGGACCAGCCCCCAACCCCACTGTAGCCAGATGTTCCCCAGGTTCAGGAACCACAGACTTTGAGAACCCTGCACTCTTCCAAATACCAGAGCGAGTTTATGTGCCCTGAGGACCAGAGGATCAGTGCAATGAAACCTGGGACTCTCAAGGACAGCATCTAGATCCCAGATACAGTGTTCTGGTCTCCAAGCCACAGTTCTACTCTTCTGCTGATCCTTCTGAGGAGACCAATCAGTCAGAGGAATCCTTCTGAATCTTGGTTCCTAGGGGGCAGACCTCCGACTAAGTTACAGGAGGATAGTGTTCACTAAGCCAATAAACCAAGCAGCTGCCTTCTGAAGAGATTCACCACCCACCCTCCCCTTCGACTGACATCTTAGAAAACCTCAGCAGCTTAGACCCCTCAGCAGATGGCTAAAGGAAGGAATAAGAATACAACAACAAAACCCAAGACAGCATGGCTCCCCCAGGAATCCCAAACAACAACAGACACTCTAATGCAGATGAATCTCAGGGAAATGACCTTAAGGCTATGATTGTGCAGTTATTTGAGAAATACAAAGAGGATATGAATAGATCCTTTCAAGAATTACAATAAAATACAAATAAGTGAATAGAGGCCATTGAGGACAAATAGGAAACCACAATCAGAAAAATAAAATGATTAAAGCTGTTCAATACATCAAAATAGAATTAGAATCAACTAAGAAAACACAAACAGAGAAAACCTGCTAAATGTAAAATTTAGAAAAGAGATCAGGAATGATAGAGGTAAGTATCACCAACAGAATTCAAGATATGGAGGAGAGGATCTCAGATATTGAAGGTACAATTGAATAAATTGATACATTTCTCAAAGAAAATATTAAAACAGAAAAATTCATGAGACAAAACATCCAAGAAATCAAGGACAGCATGAAATAGTGTAATCTCAGAATAATAGGGATAGATGAAAAAGAAGATGCCAGGTTCCAAGGATCAGAAAATATTTTCAAGAAAATCATAAAAGAAAAATACCCTAACCTAAAGAAAGAGATGCCCTTGAATATATAAGAGGCCTACAGAATACCAAACAGACTAAACCAGAAAAGAACTTTCTCCCACCACATAATAACCAAAACACTAAATCTATAGAACAAAGAAAGGATATTAAAAGCAGCAAGAGAAAAAAGCCAAGTAATAAAAAGGCAGACCCATCAGAATCACACCTGACTTCTCAACAGAGACCATGAAAGCCAGAAGGGCCTGGTCTGATGTCATACAGACACTAAGAGACCACAGATGCCAATCCAGACTTCTATATCCAGCAAAACTTTCAATCACCATAGATGGAGAAAACAAGATATTCTATGACAAGACCAAATTTAAACAATATCCATGCACCAACCCAGCCCTACAGAAGATACTAGAAGGAAAAATCCAACCCAATGAGGTCAACTACACCCAAGAAAGTATAGGATATAGATAATCTCACAACAGCAAAACCAAAAGAAAACAGACACAGTTATACACTATCACCACCAACTCCACAATAAAAGGAACTAATAATCATTGATAACTAATATCTCTCAACATCAATGACCTCATCTCCCCAGTAAAAAGACACAGATTAACAGAATGGCTGTGGAAACAAGATCCTACATTCTGCTACATTCAAGAAACACATCTCAGCAACAAAGATAGACATTACCTGAGAGTGAAGGGCTGGAAAAAAAAGTTTTCCAAGCAAATGGACCCAAGAAACAAGCTGAAGTAGCCATTCTAATAAAGCAGACTTTCAACCAAAACTAATCAAAAGATATGGGGAAGGATACTTCGTTCTCACCAAAGGAAAAATCCACCTGTTGTGAATATCTATGCCCCAAATACAGGGACACCTGTATTCATAAAAGAAACACTTTTAAAGCTTAAATCACACATATATCCCAACACATTACTAGTGGGAAACTTCAACACCCCACTCTCACCAATGGACAGTTCATCAAGGCAGAAACTAAATAGAGGAATAATGAAGCCAACAGAAGTCATGAATCAAATGGATCTAATAGACATTCACTGAAATTTTCACCTGCAAACAAAATAATATACCTTCTTCTCAGCACCTCATGGAAACCTTCTCCAAAATTGACAGATACAAGCAAATTGAAATAATCCCTTGCATTTTATCAGACTGCCCTGCACTAAAGCTGAACTTCAACAACAATAGAAATAACAAAAATCATACACACACATGGAAACTGAACAATATTCTACTCAATGACAACTGGGTCAGGGATGAAATAAAGAAAAAAAAATCAAAGACTTCCTATAATTCAATGAAAATGAAGGCACTACATATCCAAACCTCTGGGACACAATGAAAGCAGTGCTAAGAGGAAAACTCATAGCATTAAGTGCCTTCATAAAGAAATTGGAGGCATCTCAAACAAGCAACTTAATGGAACACCTGAAAGGCCCAGGGGGGAAAAAAAATAAAGAAGCACACATACCCAAGAGAAGTAGAAGGCTGGAAATAATCATGGCTGAAATCAATAAATAAGAAACAAAGAAAATAATTCAAAGAATCAATGAAACTGAGAGCTTATTCTTTGAGAAAATCAACAAGATAGACAAACCCCTAGCCAAACTAACTAAAGGGCAAAGAGAGAGTATCCAAATCTGCAAAATTAGTAAAGAAAAGGGACACATAACAATAGATCCCAAGGAAATCCAAAAAAACATTAGATCTTACTTCACAAGCCTATGCTACAAAATTTAAAAATCTAAGTGATGTGAACAATTTTTTTTTTGATAAATCCCACTTACTAAAGCTGAATCAAGATCAGGTTAAAAAAAGATTGAATAGTCTTATATCATGTAAGGAAATAGAAACAGTCATCAAAAGTCTTCCAACCCCCAGAAAAAAAAAAAAAAAAAAGCCCAGGGCCAGATGGATTCAGAGCAGAATTCTACCAGACCTTCAAAGAAGAGCTAATGCCAATACTCCTCAAACTATTCATCAAAATAGAAACAGAAGGATTACTACCAAACTCATTCTATGAAGCCACAGTCAATTTAATACTTAAACCACACAAAGACCCAACAAAGAAAGAGAATTTCAAACCAATTTCCCTTATGAACATTGATGAAAAAATACTCAATAAAATACTCGCAAATTGAATCCAAGAACACATAAAAAATCTCATCCACTGTGACCAAGATGGCTTTGTCCCAGGCCTGCATGGGTGGTTTAATATACAGAAATACATCAATGTATTGGGAAAAAAACCCAAAACCACACGATCATCTCATTAGATGCTGAAAATGTATTTGACAAAACGCATCACCTTTTCATGTTAAAAGTCTTAGAGAGATCAGGGATACAAGGCATATACCTAAACATAGCAAAGGCAATATACAACAAGTCTACAGCAAACATCAAAATAAATGGAGGGAAATTTAAATCAATTCCACTGAAATTAGGGACAAGACAAGGCTGTCCACTCTCTCTCTATTGCTTCATTATAGTACTTGAAATTGTAGTTAGAGCAATAAGACAATTAAGTGAGACCAAGGGGATACAAATTAGAAGGAAAGAGGCCAAAGTATCACTATTTGCAGATGATATGGTAGTATACATCAGTGACACAAAAAATTCTACCAAGGAACTCCTACAAGTGATAAACACCTTCAGCAATGTGGCTAGATTAAAAAATCAACTAAAAAAAAATGTCAGTATCCCTCCTGTATACAATGACAAACTGGCTGCGAAAGAAATTAGGGAACTATATACCCTTCACAATAGCCAAAACAAAACAAAACAAAAACAAACAAACAAACAAAAAACAACAACAACAACAACAACAAAAGTATCTTGGTGTAACTGTAACCACGCAAGTGAAAGACTTATATGAAAAAAACTTCAAGTCTCAGAAGATGGAAAGATCTCCCATGATCGTGGATCGGGAGAACCAACATATTAAAAATGACCATCTTACCAAAAGCAATCTACAGATTCAACACACTCCCAATCTATACAATTTTAAAATATCTTGAAAGATCAATTTTCAACTTCATATGGAAAACCAAAAAAATCTCAGAATAGCTAAAACAATCCTGTACAGTAAAATATCATCTGGAAGAATATCCATTCCTGATCTCAAGTTGTACTATAGAGCAACAGTAATTTTTTTAAAAAAGGTATAGCACCACTATATAAATAGGCTGGTTGATCAAGGGAATCAAATTGAATACCCAGAAATAAATCCATACACCCATGGACACTTGATTTTTGACAAAGAAGCCAAAACCATACCATGGAAAAAAAGATAGCATCTTCAACAAATCAACAAATGGTGTGGGTCTAACAGGATGTCTACATGTAAAAAATGCAAGTGGATCCATATTTATCACCCTGCACAGAACTAAAGTCCAAGTGGATTAAAGACTGGCCCAACTTGAGACCCACTGCATGGGAGAGAGGCAACCCCTGACACTATTAATGATACTCTGCTATGATTGCAGACAGGAACCTAGCATAACTGTCTTCTGAGAGGCTTCATCTAGAAGCTGGAGGAAACAAATGCAGAGACCCACAGCTAACAATAGGCAGAGCTCCTCTGGAGTCTTGCAGAAGAGAGGGTATGGAGGGGAAATTAAGGGAGGCAGAGGGATCAAAGGCACCACAAAAAGACCTACAAAGTAAACTAACCTGGGTACATGGGGGCTCACAGAGACTGAACCACTAACCAAAGAGCATGCATGGGCTGAACCTAGATTCCCTACACATATGTAGCAGATATGCAGCTTGTTCTTCATATGCATCCCCTAACAGTTGCGAGAGAGGGTCAGTGGTCTGTCTCTGACTCTGTTGCCTGCCTTTGAATTCCTCTCACATAGCTTGGCTGCCTAGTCTGGCTCAGTGGGAGAGGATGTCCCAAATCCTGTTGTGACTTGATGCACTAGCGTGCTTTGGTGCCCACACACCCCTCTTCTTTGCCGATAAAGGGATGGGGGAATAGAAGAAGAGTTGTGAAAGTGGGACTGGGAAGAGAGGAGGGAGGAGTGACTGTGATCAGGCTGTAAAGTGAATAAAAAAGAAAAGAAGGAAATGTGTTGAAAATCATAAGTAAACACAATATACTAGCTAAATAAGCCACTGAATCACCATGAGTTGGCAGCTACTTAAGCCTTTACAGGATCCACAGCAAGTTAGGCTGTTTTTAAAACTACTTACAGATATGCTCTAACAGTTCTAATACTATACATTTGTCATTAAAATGAAAACGCTGTGTGAGAAAATCTGTTTCTAAGCTCAGTGGCTTAAAACAATATTGATTCATGAGTACAGCTACACTGCAATATTGTCTGGTGTAGAAGAATTTTAATCCAGCCACATGGCTGCTCTAGCAAGGGATCACATCCAAACGCCTTCTAGGTCTATGTGACCTGACTGGAATACTGACACTCCCGAAACTCCTACCTTTAATCCCAAACAATAAAGGTAAGGTTAATTTATAGAAGGAAGCAGCTATGTTTGAAAGTGATGTCTAACTGAAAGGCAGAAAAAATGACAAATCAGAGAATAAGCCAGAGAATGAGAAGGAGCCAGAAGATTAAAACATATTGCCAGAATTAGTTTGAGACCAGGCAGAGCAATTTGGTGAGAAATCAGGAAAAGCTAGCTTGAATCAGTCAACTTAGAGAGGAGTTGAGGTGAGAACAGCTGGATTGAACCAGCTGGGGAGAGTTCAGAAAGAGTTTGAAAGGCTTGGGAATGGCCCTCATCTTGTCTCCTTATTTGAGGAGACAAAAGCAAACATACAGTTTGGGCCTATTGGAGAACAGACTCAACTGAAGGGCCTTCTGCTCTGTGTGGTGTGTGCACCAGCCATGTGAAGCTGGATCTGCTTAGAATGAAAAAGCTGGGAGTTTAACTAGAGCTTTTAGATAAGAGTGCCCTGGTGCCTTTCTATGTGGGCTCTGTGCATGATCTGAACCTCTCATAGAACAGTAGGTGGATGTCAAAAGAACATTTTCCAAGACACATGTGATTTGCAGGTGTGAACTGAAGATCCTCTCTCAGATTATACAGTTAGCATTTCTGTGAAGTTATATTGCTCCACAGAGACTATCCAACTTTTTTTTAACTCTAAAAAGAAAATTACTCAAATCTATATGTATAGATGGATCAATAAATAAATATTGACACATTTGTATAATTGAACATTTCACTGAATTATTCAGTGAATAGTCCATAGGGAAAAATGGAACAAGTATTCACAATGACATGGATGAATCTCAAGGGCATTAAGTTGAACAAAAGAAGCCCTGCACAAAAGACTCCATGAAAACTAGAAACGGAGAAAACTACAAAAACAAAAAGAGTGGTTTATTCTTCAGAAAAGAGATTTTTTTTTTGTGTGTGGAAATAACATTTGCTTTACTGGAGAATAAAAATATTCTGTCTTGAGTAATTATTGACAGTTTCTAAACTCATCACACAGTACCTTGAATGTGTGTGCATTTCATCATGTAAATTTTACTTTAACTTAAATGTGCTAAACAATTATTTTAAAAGTATTTATAGCTATCCAATATGCTCATCTCAATAGTTTTATAGACATCAGTGCTAGTATTAATATTTTCATTTATTAAGGTGCTCAAGATTGTACAGAAAGTCACAAGAAAGACTAGAATGTGGCAATACAAGTGGGAATTCATGGATGAAGAAGAATTTTTTTCTACATAGAACCTCAACTTGAGAACTTATTTTATTTTCAAATCACCACAGAAACCTGACTATATACTTTGATATAAAAATTTCTTTTACTGGTCTCTTTTTTTTACATCATTACCATGAACTATGTTTTGTAGCCAAACTGTTACACACTCCAGCCTTTTTGGCTTCATTCTAATACACCAACCACTACTATATTCCTCTTTTTTTATGACATAATACCTTGTCATAACATTTATTGCTCTACTCTCAAATTTAAATTAGGCAACAAATAAAAACTTCCCTCAAAGTACATTCTGTTCCAAAGCAAATGACTTAAAAGTCTGGTTTACTAACAGTGAACTTTCTGAAATCTAAATGACTCAAGGTCCAATATTGAAGACAGTTAGTCAATTTATTCCTCAAGGAGAACCATGCCCTAACATTCCAGAGGCTAACAAGGTACTCATAATTTGACACTTGCCAGAATTTCTAGGATTTTATGACTTTGGGCTTGGCATTGCAACACATTTTATGTCAGTGAGAGCAATTTCTTAATTCCAGGTTCTTGTAAAATAGCACTTGAATGTGCTTGAAAGGAGTCATTCACTAAGAATTCATAACCTGATTAACACCAGATTAATGGTCATGACTTGTTCACAAAACACGTTTAAGGCTCATACATTCACTGCCTTTAACACGGTCAAGCACAATTTTGCCATATTTTTTTCAGTAACAAGGAAAGCAGACATGTGACTGAAGAAGAAATAGAGAGATCATGCATAGATACGTAATACACATAAATATACACAATATGCCTACTATAATAAATACATAAACACACCTGCTCCTGTTAGAGTAATAATGAGGTTTCACTACGTATTAGACAGGAGATATATATTGATTTACACCGTGAGACTTTGCAGAGGTAAATGCTCTTCCAAAAGGAAAAGAAAAGAAAAACATAGGCATGAAGCTAGTGGTTGTCAGACACTGCACTTGATTTTACCCAAGAAGCTGAGAAGTCACAGCAAAGGTGGCTGGAAACCACACAGCTAACAGCCATTACTGAGCACAGTGTTAAAAGCCTAACTTCCTTATAAAGGACCTTTATAGCATCATAATGTTCTTTCTCAAAACTAGCCAAATTTTTAATTTTTAAATTATTTTAAGTGTATGTATGTGCACCCAGTGCATATAAGTGTCCTCAGAGGCCAGAAGAAGGAATTGGATCCCCTGAAATTGAACTTCTAGGAAGTTATCAACTGCCTGATATAGGTTCTTAGGATTGAACTTGGGTCCTTTGCAATAGCAGCAAATGTTCTTTGCTTCTGAACCATCTCATCAGCACTTAAAATTAGTTAGAACAGCTACCACTAAAAAGATTTTCTTTCTATCATTTACAAATTTAATTTTTTGCTTGTCACAGACCAAGTTTCTGAAGAAAGCTGTAAATTCTTCCTCTTCTGAGAAGCTCATGGCTTTCAGAAATATTTTAAAAATTAATGCTCACCCACCCATCTATTACCTGTTTTTGTTTACCAAAAGCATTTAGGTTGGGCATAACTACAAAAGAAAGTCAGTGTGCTAGTGACCCAACCTACCCAGAAACTGACAAGTATCTGACCAGCTATAGTTATTGTAAACCTCATTCAGGGCGGACTCATCACAGTTCATTGGTTTACTCCTTTCTCAAGTAAAATTAATCAGAAATGGGCTGCCAGAAAAGATAGATAATGGACAGAAGAAGAAGAAGGAAAAGAAGAAGAAGAAGAAGAGGAGGAGGAGGAGGAGGAGAAGGAGGAGAAGGAGGAGGAGGAGGAGGAGGAGGAGGAAAAAGGAAAATATTCTTGACATTTACATTAAAGTTGAAGAAATTTTGAAACAAATTTATTCCCCAAGTTATATTGCCTCTTCACTGGTAGCCAAACCAATATGAAGGGAGGAAGACAGATTTACTGACATTGCAAAGTTAACCTGATCGTTGCTGCTTTTCCCTTCTGTGTATAAGGAAGTGACTCTCCCACAACTGCTTACTTTCTTCCTCATTTTGATGTATTGCCATCCTTAACCACTACACTAACTCAGTATTTTGTAAATACCACATAAAAACTAGTGAATAGAAAGGAAAATAGAAATTTAGCAATGTAACTAAAAGGGCCTAGATTATATCTTCAGTCACAGTTTGAAGCCACATTGATGGCTGGAAGGGAGCATTTTGGAGAAAACCTGTCATAAGGTTGACAACATTATGCTGTTTTTTCTCCAGCAGCCTTAAGGTCACAGGAAGTAGGTAACATGATCGATATTTTAATTATACAATCTTCCTTTCTTTAGTATCAAGGGTTTTCTTGGTTCTCATAGTCTGGGTTGAATAGTTCAGAGTATAAAGAATGAAAATTATCGCTTGAGTTTTATTTAGGAATAAGAAAGAAATAATTTCCAACCTGAGAGTAAGCTAAACAAAAGTGAGTTCTAAAAGTAGGTGGGTTAAGAACATGCAGCTGTCTGGTCCTTTTTTGTTTAGTTTTAAGGTCTACTGTAAGAGTTCAGAACACTGTAAAGTAAAAAGTGACCCCCATTCCACATCATTAGATTCTCACAGACCACTCAGTAGTGAACTTGAAACTTCTGACAGGTTATTGGAGGAATAAAAAGCATCAACTTCAATTGTAGAATACACAGTGGACATTAATAAAGGATTATAAATTCTGTTTCACGATGTAGTTATAGTCAGAATATTAGGTGTTCAATGACTAAAGATAAAAGAGAGGTCTTCTAATAGCTTTGTCAGAAGAGACTTTTCATTGCACATAACAATTTCCATTGGCCTTAAAAGGGGGAATGTCTCATGTTACTTGGAAGTCTTTGCAACGTTTGAGATTATTGAGGCCTTCAAAGACAAGCAAGACTAAGGAATTCAGTAGTTACAAATATACCATTCAGCAATGCAATAAAGTGGTTTACCAGATTGTGGAGAGCCCTTGGGGCTTGTGTACCAACAGCTATGAACAAAGCAGTTTGGAACCTGGAAACCATTAAAACATTCTGGTAACAGATTTGCTAGGTGGCTCAGCTTCTAATTCTGCATTTAATTCTTTTACTGCCCTTGATATCTGTAGCTAATTGAGTGAAGAAAGTTTCTCTCGTTTGCCTCAAAGAATCAGTGTGAGGTTCAGGAAAGAATGCTCAGGAACATGGTTTGAATGGTGCAAGCCATTTCAAATGCTTTCACCCATATTAAATAACTGTGGCATTAAAAATAAAATTAGGTCAGAAAAGAAAACACTTGGAGGTATAAGAGTGACAGTAGATTTATTGATCACCTTACTATTGTTGGGAATAACTAACACAGCTTTCTTCTACTTGAATGCAGTGCACTTAAGACAACTGACTTCACTTTAAATTGGCGACACAGAAGTAATTATTTTTAAAGTGCTTTGTACTTGTTGAGTATTAATGCTGTCATTCTCGAACTCAAAGAGTTTTTGGAGCACCGACATTCTGACTTGTCCTTACATAAGCCAATGTCAGAGATGCCTACAGAGGAGCCAGGCATGGCAATGCATCAGAACAATTTCAATGTGAGACTGGGTTAGGTTACATACTGCTTCCTGATTAAATTGTGCAACCCAACAGTCTCCTTGTAGACTGGAATTTCTATTACTAGATTGCCAGATACAGGCATATTTTTCGCTCCCTCTGTTTTGTAAGTAATCCATGACAAATGGATTCAGAGTGCAAACCGGGTGAGAAACTCACATCTATAATAGTGCTAAAATGAATTGATACCCTCATTTTGTGGCATTCATCCAGTCTTATAACTTTGTGCCAAAAGTTTGGAGCTAACCTGAGTATGCACTTGTGTGTGCACATGTATACATACACACACTAAATACTCAATAGCTTATGTCACTAAACTGTATTTTCCATAATGTGGCTTATTCTCTGTGGTTGTTTAATTGCTCAATGCCTTTATAGTTGGTTTTAAAAAATGTTTTGAAATTAAGCTTATCTTTTGTCTGCAGATATATTCTAATCTCTATACAGCCAATTTAATAAATCTATGGGCTGCTTGCTACAGAGTGCCACTCCCCAGCGGATGAAGGATTATATTTGTTGAGTCAGGTCTGATGTTGATGGTATCAGGAAGCTGGTGGACTCAGAACTTCCCATTAGCTTCTCACAGTATCATCGCCAAACCTCCCAACTTCCTTCAATCAAGCTGAACGTCCTTCCAGAATGTAAGCTCAAAAGTCTAAGACAACTTCCTGCTCAGCAATGGAGGTGTCATTACTCCAAAACAGATGAGTGGAGTTGATGGAATTTCTCATGGTTGCAGGGGACAAGTAAAACAATTTCCTTTCAAGGCTGTATTCTTCTAGCTGTCATAGTTCCAGACTTCCTCTGCCAGCCTGCTCTAAGACCACAGGGTTTGAGAACTATCCAGAGGACATCTGGTTAAATCTCCATAAAAGAAAGCCAATGTACCACTTACTGTCATAGCCATGACTGCCCTAGTGTGAAGACTGTTAGTTACTAGAAATCATCTCATCCTTTATCAGGAGGTCTCTCCAGGCCCCAGAGCATCTTTAACTTCCACTGATCAGCTGAAAACTCCCAGAAGCCTCCGGGGGAAGCATCCCTCCCTACTCCAAGAAGCTGTTTGGAGGGAGTCAGAATGGATGCCATTTTGCTGGCAAACTGATTCAAAATCCATGGACCAAACTCACAGTACATCTCTCAATTGCGATCAGCCTCCCTTAGCTTCTATAAACTGTGTCAGATCCACACCTGGCAAAGCAGTCACATCAGAAGGCACAACCAGGAACTCCTGGCACTGCTTCAGTCTGCAGCCTGCTTATTGACAGAGAACACAACCACTCCTCACTGAACAGCAAAGGGAACTGCCAGATGCAAAGTATTTGTCATCCTTCTAAAGCAATTTCTTGGGTGATCTGTGAAGATTTTGTCTAGTAAGCCAACTGGAGACATCACACACACACACACTCTCACACACACTCACACACATACTCTTTCACACACACTCACACACACTCTCACACACACACACACTCTCACACACTCACACCCATGCATACATACACACACACACACACACACACACACACACACACACACACACAC
>OU015756.1:26425449-26445935 GCA_907169655.1 Acomys percivali | reverse complement strand
TGTGTGTGTGTGTGTGTGTGTGTGTGTGTGTGTGTGTGTGTGTGTGTTGGGCTACAGGGAGGAATTTTAGTTACTGATAAGATTCTTTTCTCGACAGTGGAAATAAGAAAACTAAGAGGAATGCACTTGCACTGGAAAGACCGCGCAGAAACCAATAAAAACATTTCTGAGGAGTCTGTCCCCAATGAAGACAAGAAGAAAGGGCTGACTCCTCCACATTAATTTTGTTCACGAGCTCCCTGCTTTGAAGAGGGAAGGGAAACCGCTGTCCTCGAAGCTTTCAGCTCATCTGATCAGTGCATTTTAGCAAATCATATCCTATTCTTTTCTACTATCTGTTCCACTACCGGAAATCGTGGCATTGTAGTCGTAAGTTAAAAGTCATTGGTTGTTAACCTTTCGAACTGTCTTGAATGGAAGGCGGCCATTGCACTGTCTCCAGAAAATGTGTGTGTGTGCGTGTGTGCATGCGTGTGTGCAAGCGTGTGTGTGTGTGTGTGTGTGTGTGTGTGTCTGTGCCTTGTAGTGTTCTTGATAAGGCTGTGGATTTAACAAACCATTGAAGTTCTGTTAGAAGCTGCTGATGGGGACACCCTCATCCTCTTTCTCATGAAATGGGAACTCTTTTACTGTTGTTTCTTGAGTGTGCTGAGGAGCTCCCTTACATCTGAGTCCAGGGTGGGATGTAACTTTTATGATATTAGAATGCTGGTGTGCCATGCAAAAACATGTATAGAATGCATTTCCTTATTTAGAATTCCTGAGGGTGTGAATTCTAGAAAGACTGATGTGTTCTCATCTTATAATTTTAGACATTTGGTGTCTTCTTCGTATGGCATAATGTCATGACTTACTCATCCATCCGTATGCTATTTATTAACTAGTTTACTAGTATTACTGTTTGGGTCACTAAGTACATATTGTAGGTAGATGAAGAAGGTACGAAGCAGGTACCCAGCTTTCATAAAAAACATATTTACAAGGTATTTCTAGTGAGAGAAACTTTAACAAATATCTATACTCTTAGAGTTTTGAAAACATACTTAACATGTTTGAATATGAATACATCACTTCACCACCTCCAAACATATGTTGCATTGCTGAGGCATTTAGATGTCTATACTGCATCTTTTTGAAGACTTTGACTGCTTTGCTATGAGGAAATTGATGTATGTATCACATCCATTATTTTAAGAGTGTATGTTTTAAAGTGTCTCATTTGTTTATATCATGCTTTTTTTGAGAAAAAATAAAGTATCTCTAAATTTCGCTCAAGTTGTTTCTGATTTCTTATGATGGTGAATTTTATTATCCTGAATTCCACAACAATTATTCACAAGTTAACTCTGCAGTTCTCTGGCTTCCAGAAAGGCCCCAATTCCCCTGATCCTTTGCTCCACTTCAACCTCTACCTTCATCCCCTTTTGGCTACTTCTTCAGAACATTAGTAGCTTCTGGGGGCCTTAGAAAACACAAATATGACAAGACTTCCGCATCTTAAATCCCTGACCAGCTTTTTGCTCTAGTTCAACTCTCAAGTGAGTTCGAGAGGCTTGTGCACTAAATGCTGAGGCCCCAGTCTGCTGCCTTGGGAGGCGAGAGAAACTCTGGGAGGTGGCGCCCAGATGAGGGATTTAGATCATAAAGGACATGCTTTTCAAGGGGATGTGGGGACCCCAGGCCCTCATTTTCCTCTTTCTCTCACACTCCCCCATGGGTGGCAATGCCTTGTGTCCTCCACCTTGCACACCTGCCAGGGATAAAGCACTAAGACTCGATACCAAACCCTGAACCTTCAAAACTGCAAGCCAAGACAGACCTTCCCTCCTTTTGCCTTTTTAAGGTTCACCATAGAAGACTTTGTTCCAGTGACAGAGTGCTAATTAGCATACTCCATGTTTCCTAGACATAAAGTAAAAGTTACAAAATTCCAGCGAGGAAGGCTGTGTCTCATCTCATGCTCTTTCTTCTCAAACTTTGCATCTCCCTCACACCCTCTTCTGCTGGGTATTTGGTACTCTAGGCCAGGCTTCTTCTGTTTCATTTGCCATGGCTCACCTTGCAAGGGCCTTGCTCCTTCTCCACCTCCCACAAGATCAGACTTACTCATCCTTTACAATTTTTCCTCTTTCATGATATCTTTTCTTGCCATTCTTCTCAGCGTTTTTCAGCCACTAGATGACTGAATTACAACAAATGTTGCGTTATTTTTTTTTTTTAATATGAGTTTCTCCATCCTAGTCTACAAGGAACTCTCTCCAAGCAGCCAGTATAATCTACCCATCTCTGTATCCCTGATGTGTGTGGCACAGACTGACACAATGAGTGAATTACATCTTAACCCAAGCAGTTGGCTACTGTCCTAAAGTCAGCAACCTGGTTCTTAATAGGTGTTGGTTAACCTGGCTCTTTTCTCCTTGTCTACAGGGAAGCTCCCAGCCCATAGCATCTCAATACCAAGGTGTAGTCTATACAGAAGCCAGTGGTTTCCACCGTATCTGCTGTTACCAGTTGATTCTTCCACTTGAAAACATCTGGGAGAAATTAATCTAACACTCATCTTCTAAGGATTCCTCACACTGACTCTAAATACTGTTTCACTCTCTTGTCTATCTGAAACTTTCCCATACCCATGAGATCACTAGGCCTTAAATATGTGGTTGGTTAAAATTAAGTCTACTTACCCGCCTTGGCTCAGACAATTTTCAGTTTATAACATCCTTCATTCATTATGCCAGGCTTTCTGCTTGCCTCTGGGCGTGACACATTTAATTCCCGAAAGGTATGACAGATTTATGGTAAAATATGGCTAGTGGTTTTATATTTCTAGCATTGTCTTTAATGCTTGCATAAGGAAAAGAATTTTTGTGGGTAAACTCTCACACACTTGACTTGAAAATCCTTCCTGGATGTCACAGAATGAGAAATTTACCACATAGAATGAGCACCTGGGGAGTTATAGATACCTCTGTGACTAAACCAAGGAAGAGAAGCAAACTATTGACTACGTATCTGATTGGGCGTGTTACTATATTTGAGTGATTTTCAGCACCCTAAGAATTTATTTCTAAATTTAGAAGGCTTGAGGAAGGTCTATCTATATTCTCTATATAACATCTCCTGTCTGTTATCTAGCAGCATTATCAAATGTATGAGCAATTGGTTTGCCTGTAACTATTCATCAATTAAATGTCATTACTCAACAGACCAGATGTTGTGCAGGATTTTTGTGGCTTGGGGATTATTGTGATGAAGTAATCAGCTTCTTGAGCTCTTTTTTATTTTTTATTTTATAGAGAATGCAGTGTTTTCCAATGGGGCAATGGTTTTCTTTGTTTTTTTTTTTAAATGTTACATTTATTCATTCTGAGAATAGGCACACATGTCTATGTATGGAGGTCAGAAGACAACTTGGGAGATTTGGCGTCTCCTTCTGCCATATGGATTCTAGGGATAAAATGTGGGTTATCAGACTTTGGGGCCACTGCTTTTATCCATTGAACAGTCTCATCAGCACAAAACTATGATTTTCTTGAGAGGAGCAAGGCAAGAGTAGAGTGAGGGGAAGGGAAGAAGAAAGAGGGGATCATGGTAGGAAGAAATCCCAACAGCCAACAACGGTCAGCTCCCAAGCAGAGGCAGCCATTTTGAGTTTTCAGCCATGTTTGTGGCTAGTTAACCAGACCCATCACTACCAAAGGAAGCACAAGGAAAGGGATAACACTAAACTTTCAAAAGAAGAAGGGTTATTTCGAGCCACTAAACTAAGAGTGAACTTGGCATACAGGTTAAAAAAAAAATTAGTGCTAAGGAGTAAAAATGGGTTCTCAGGTTTTGAAACACTCAGATTGCAATATCCTCAAACGATGACCCTGCAGCAAATGTCAGTCTGGTTCATGCACTTGATGTTCAACAAATGCAGCTAGTGAAAATAAATTTCTCAGGCCCAGAAGACATAGCAGTGCTCCTGGGTTGCAGTTTGGGGCTTAATAGACACCATGTATACTTTCAGTCATGGCCCGTAGTCCATGAGAAGGAGCTGTAATTCTCTTACCAAATAACAAAGAAAGATCCTGTACTGGTTCTTATAGGTGTCAGAAATTGCCAGGCATGTGGAATGCAAATAGGGGTCACTTGCTCTAAAGGATTTGTTTTGGGCTTGAGTTTATGGGCTTCTTTCTGTCCTCACTCAGAAGACCTTTTTCAAGTTCATCCAAGTGGTATAAATACACACATTCTCCTTTACGTAATGAACTACTTGTTTCTACTGTATGAGTGTGCGTGAATATCAAGGCCAACATGTTTGTTTTCTCTTTTATTTTTAACGGAATATTCATACTCTATAGATATATGAAAATTAAATGTGTTCTTTTCTCTTCATAGTTACTCCATACTATGGCTCTTAATGAGCAGGGATACTTCACCCTGCTCATCTGCACTTTCCTCTGCCCAGAAAGGAGAACCCTCAGCTATCGTGAGCTTGCGTGCTATTGAGATTCCCACAGTTTCCATCACCTCAACACTAAGCAGAAAACATTTGCTTCCAACTCTCAAAGAAAAACCTCCCGCTGCCTCCTATCTCAATGTACTAAGGAACTTTGAGAAATGGAGGAGTTTTACTAACCTTAGCATCTTCTGTGCCAGTTGCTTTTAGACCTGATTTTCAGGTGGTTGCTTATTTTCTCAATACTTAGAAAGCTCCATGTCTAGCAGAGCTAAATGTGCCATTATTTAAATGAATAAATGAACTTGCAGTATCCATTAAAAATAGCTAACAGATAGGTTTTTATTTTGGACCGTAGAAACTCACTTGTTTCCTGAGTGATTGCTATTTATAAGGTAGCTTAAGAGGAAAATAGATAAAATAACTTACCACACATTTTTAAAAATGAGCGTGGCAATGAAAGATTAATAAAAGGCCATAAAGTTATTTTAAAGCTAAAAGCCTCTGTTATCTATTCATTTTTCTAGTATTTATAAAAATTATAATTTTATACAAACTAGCTGCTTTTAGTTGAATAGCTGTTATAAAATATTTTTGCACATTTCACGATGAATCACCACTGTTTTCTATATTTTATTTTTACCATGGAAACAGAATACAAATGACAGGCCTAGCAATGAGCAGTAATAGTCCTAGTAGTGAATACAGAGTATGATTTAAATCCCAATGCCTTGGGCAAACATTTTAGTTCTTTCTTAAAAAAGGAAACATTAAGTGAATAAGTCACATAAGAATTTTGTAATGTCTAACACAAATAGTTGTTTAATATTTCCTGAATAAACAGAAACTACAAAATAGATGTTTTATCTCAAGGCTGAATAATAAGGCCTGTAAGATTCACACGACAATTAATTTGTTGAACCTTCTCATAAACCTTGTTGAAAATGTCTCTTTTTTGTGACAGAATATATTTTTTGATTGACTTAAAGCAGATTATCATGATGCATGCTTGCAATCTTAGCTACTGGGAGGTGAAGAAGGATTATGAGTTCAAGGCTATCCTAGATACATAGCAGCAGTTCTCAACCTTCCTAATGCCAGGACCCTTTAAATACAGGTCCTCATGTGTGGTGTCCCCCAACTATATTTTTATTGCTACTTCATAACTGTAATTTTGCCACTATTATTAGTCATACTGTAAGTATGTAATATGTAGGATGTCTGATATGCAACCCCTGTGAAAATGTTATTTGACCTTCAAAAGGTTGCAATCCACAGGTTGAGAACCACTCTTATGTAGTGAGTTTAAGGTCAGTCTACAATCAGCAACTGTCTTGCATCTGAGAAGATACTCTATATAGCTCCCCTCAAAGAATTAGAGAGATATTACCAATTGAATATAGAAAGAAGTTTAAGTAGTGTTAAAAATGGAGAAAAATGTACAGTGAAACCAATACATATTGTTAACCATAAGGAGAGTTTCTTTTTGTTGGCCAGAAAAATGAAAGAATATGAATAATATTAAATTCTTTATACTTCACTCAGAGTTTTGGAAGATGAGCAAATTATATAATGACCCCTATAGAATTATTCCTTTGTGCTGGAAGATCTTTCTGTGCATGTGTATTTAATGTGTGTCTCCATAACTGTATACACATACATATAAATACAGATAGAATAGAAATGCCAAATTTCTATTTGGCAGTGGTAATTACTGATGACTACACATTAAAAGCCATAGTATGGAGTAACTATGAAGAGAAAGAACACATTTAATTTTCATATATCTATAGAGTATGAATATTCCATTAAAAATAAAAGAGAGAACAAACATGTTGGCCTTGATATTCACGCACACTCATACAGTAGAAACAAGTAGTTCATTACGTAAAGGAGAATGTGTGTATTTATACCACTTGGATGAACTTGAAAAAGGTCTTCTGAGTGAGGACAGAAAGAAGCCCATAAACTCAAGCCCAAAACAAATCCTTTAGAGCAAGTGACCCCTATTTGCATTCCACATGCCTGGCAATTTCTAACACCTATAAGAACCAGTACAGGATCTTTCTTTGTTATTTGGTAAGAGAATTACAGCTCCTTCTCATGGACTACGGGCCATGACTGAAAGTATACATGGTGTCTATTAAGCCCCAAACTGCACTGTAGGAAAGGCATAGCCATGATTACCTGCTCACACAGAGCGAGTGCTTAGAGTGCGTTGGCCTAGGTCTTACCTCTAAGTCGGGTGTTCAAACATTTGTAAGAGTCAGATGCTGGGAGTGACAGTAGGAATGTGACTGATATGGCACACAACTGGGAGCTAACTCTGCAGGATTTTTAACCTGTCTGGTGGATGTGGGTTGGACACAACTTGACCATCATCTTACGGTTACATAACCACATATACACACTTCCCCCTTCCCCACTTCTTTCAGTGGTGTAACAAGAGGTCTGGAGGCATATAAAGCTGTGCAACAGCAGTGTTCTAGGCAGCAGCTCATCCCCACATTGAGTCTCCTGGTCCTGGAAGCCATTCTTGGTCACTCTTCGCCACGATGAGCTTCAGACATAGACCTGCATCCTCCTGCAGAGAGGCCAGCCCGCTTCATAGCCTATGGCTGTTGCTGCTACTGATCCTGCTTCTCCTTGCGCTGACTCCCATTGCAATTGGACAATGTAAGAGAAACTTCGAGAAAGATGAGTGTGGGAGGCTGCTTCCCTTCAGCTTGTGTCTGACAGTCTTGTGGTGCTGGTGGGCGGGGGGGGGGGGGGGGGTGAAGGTGTGGACAAAGTGACTGTATTAGTGTCTCTGCATTTGGAGGATGTAATGACTAAGAATCCAAAGATATACTTATGGACATTTCATATGTGGAAGACAATCTACTAGCCTCATCATTAAAAGTTTACAGGGCATAGTCACAATGTCTGTGTGAGAGAGGGACAGTTGCCTTCAACTTACAAGTTAGGAAAAGGAGAGGAATGATATATAATCACTAAATCAATCTCATGCTCCAATGTAGCTGACGACGACGACCACATGGACCCATGTGTTGAATCATGCTGCAAATGTCCGAATTTAGAGTCTGAAGTCCTACGCAAAAATATCTCCTCTGTGAATATGTTGAGGCCAGGAGATAATTGTGAGAGGGTGCAAGTGATGTAAGTGCTGGATTCTTCATCCTGTTATTGCCATAAGGGAACCCTCCTCCTATTTTCCTACAATCTTCCTCCCCTCCTCACTGATCTTTTCTGACAGAGAAGCTGTTATACACAGGTAATAATTGTCTCCATTGCAGAGCCACAATGAAGGATGGGAAGAAAAGATGCCTGGACCCAATTTCCCCTATGATCAGGAGATTGGTCTTACGAATATTGGAAGGCGCTTGACCAGCAGCTTCATCTGTAGACTTCCTGCCAAACTATTTTAGGGTGCAGGAGGGGGGGCGGGAGTCGAAGTCTGAACTTTCTAGAGTCATTTTCCACTTTGAAATTGGGGTACACTTTCATTCAGTTTCAGAAATCCCACTGTCTTCTGGGAAGATGTGTTAAAGAATGGCACAAAGGAGATGAGAATGAGCAAACCAAGTTGTCACATGCAATTTCTGGTTTATTTCTGTAGTTCTTGGGCTAAATATTGAGCTGTATTTTGCATTTTTATTTGAAATTTTCTCTCCAAACACATTATATCATGTTTTCTTTCTATATTTTTGAATTATTTCCTTTAGTTTTGTCCCTTCCCTCTCCTCCCTCCAAACCCTTCCTTCCACACAAACCCCCTCGCTCGTTTTTCAAATCCATGGCCGCTTTTTTTCCATTAAGTATTGTTATATACATATATATTGGCAAATTTTACAGTGATCAATGATAATAGGAATCGCTTAGAGCCAAGCAGAGCATTCCTGCTCAGTAGATAATTGAGTTTTTCCAGTGTCTTAGGCCTTGCATGCCTTGTTTCCAAACAGCCTCTGTAACATTTGTTTTAACTTTCAAGCTGAACACAATAAAGTCATAGAAAGTCATTTCTGTAAGCAGTGGTCATTTACTTTATAACAAATATATTTAACATTAGTAGCACCAAGAGTGTGAGACGAAAAAAGGGATCAGCACATTTCTTTTTGTTTGTTTGTTTGTTTGTTTTTAACCTTCACTACTGTCTGCAATGAGGAAATGTGATTGGTCTTACCTGCTGTTAAATGTTCTACTACATTCTCTTTCTTGGGATGAACTCGGGACATCATGTGTGCCAGGCAAGTGTTCTGTCACTGGGCCACATTCCCAGGCTTCTAATTAAAAACATGGTATTTCACAACATAGGTAAAATCACTAAGTTGATGATCGGTGCCACTTTAATGTCATGCACTAGCAAGAATCTAGGACTTTAAAAATGCTAGGCATATTAAGTGTTCTACATGCATTAGGTAAATAACCTTGCCAGGCAGGTTAGGTCCCTGTTATCTGGTTATAAGTCCACCCTCTGGAGCCAGGTTGCAGATTTTTTTTTCTGTCACTTAAGTTTCCTGATCTCTAAGATGGGAATGATCTCTTGCTTGTTTAATAAATAGAGTTGATGTGATAATTAAAAGAATTGAATTCAGAATGCTTTGAATACTATATGTCACACAATAACCCACATATAATCATTAGGACTTGGCTATTAGCAGAACTGCTAGCATTCCCCATGTTACAGAAAGGGAGGAAGCTTGAAGTTTAAGAAATCATGAGACTTGCCTTGGGCTGGGAATGTAGCACAGTGGTAGAGTGCTTACCCAGCATGCAAGAGATCCTGGGTTCAATTCCCAACAGAGTCAAAAGAAACGTATCTTAGAAAAGAAAATGATCAGGGTGCATATCTGAAATCCTGCTCTTTAACCACCAGAGCATGACATTGTCGTAGATTCCTCCTTCCCTAAGAAGACTACATTACACATCACAGAATGTTATTGGCACACAAAATACTACATGATGTGGAACTCTCTTACTGTACACTGGTCATGTGGTAAGAAATAATTTCACATACTCCAACCTGTATATGGACATTGTGGAACACTTACCTGCTAAGCATGTAGTTCACTCAAACTCTACATGGTAAGGGGTCTCCTTTCCTGTCTCTTTACCACCAGAGGTTCAGGCCTTAGGATATTTTATCTGTAAAATAAATTTCCTAATTTATACACTTAATTTTAATAATTACTCAAATGCCCACAAACACACGATAAAGCAGTGAATGGAGGCTGAAATAAATTTTATTAGCTTTGCTCCTAATCCCCCTCAGGAACAGTCATAGGGGAGGGGAATAAGGGGAAAATGGGAGGGAGGGAAGAATGGGAGGATACAAGGGATGGGATAACCACTGAGATGTAACAAGAATAAATTAATTTAATTTTTTTTTTAAAAAGCCTGTAGCATCTCGTGTCTATGTCAGATGGTCTCCCAATGAGAGCTAGGAAGACTGGATCTTAACATGGCAGGGTTTGCACTAGGCTTACTCTTCTTGAGATGAATGTTATCTTTTACTGTTGTGTACCTAGAACTGGATTGCTTTCTTTAAATGCGGAGAAAGGCTGCCTCGACTGACATTTCTACTGAAGTCTTTGGCCAAGGCTGTACAGATTGAAATGCTCTTATCCATTCCTTTTGCGGCTGACCCAGCAGAAGCCTTGGGTTTCAGTTCCCTAAACACACAGGGATTATAGCATGTTTTGCAGTAGCCATTGCTGTTGATGCTGAGTGTTCAGAAACATATGTCCCAAGGAATTATTCTTGACAGAATCACTACCCAGGAGGGGCAGATAAAAGGCCACCCACATGATTATAAACATCTGTGGCATAAATTAATACAGAGATCTTCAAGTGTCCTAGCAAGCTCTCTTATCCAGTGTTAATCCAGAATAGAGCTGAATAGAGAAATAGCTTGGCGCAGAACAATGCATTTAAATGTAATTTTAGTGATTTTCCTAAAGAGAGTACTGAGGACACCACACTCTGCTTCATGCAGTAGACTGGACAGCAGTTGGGAGGGCCTCTGGAGTTTCCTTCCAGAAGCTAGGGAATCCTTCCACATGAGGATGGAGTTCAGAGGTCGTTGCTAGACAGCAACTTTAACCTTTTCAGTGGCAGAAAATCAATTTCCAACCACAAATCTCTAACCACACAGCAGTCACACTCTCTGTAGTCAAGAGAAGAGTGGCAGGCAAGAAAGGCAGCAGAGAAAAAAGCAGTTTGGGGCAATGCAACTGGGAGTTGAGAAGGCAGGACATTGGTATTGGAGGTCTATGTTCTGTAAAACTGTACAGTGATAGCAGAAGACTCTGTCACATCCAGTATATCTTTTGCCAAACTCAAGTCCTCCTGTTTCGAACTCTGTAATGGTTCATATACACTCACACTGGGAATGTGGGTCCTGCTGCCAGCTACTAGTCAAGACAGCTAACCTCAGCTTTTTTTTTTTTTTTTTTTTTCTTCCCTCTGTCCTTGTTTTTGCTTTAATCTTGGCTGGCCAGAGCCCAATTGCTGTTCCCCAAATGGCATTGTTTTCGCAGAGCAGTTCCTCATCCTGTATCCCGGGTTTCCGGGCTGGGCTGGCAATGAAGATAAAAAGTGCCTGGAAGGTTCCAGGAGCCACTGGCCTTGCACTTTCCCTGCGCTAGTCCTCGGATCTAGTGGCACCCTCTTAACATGAGTGCCGTCGCAATGTTTCGAGGCTTCCGGCCCAGCCCCCAGCTGCTGTTTCTGGGCCTGTTGTTTCTGCCAGCTGTGATTGCCATGACCAGCGGTGAGACGGGGTGAAGGGATCCTAGGGGTAAGGAGACAGTTCAGGGGACTCAGGGGTGGGCAGGTGAATTCTGATGACGCTAGTCACACTGTATAGGTTTTCCGATTGCGCTTCACCCACTTGCCTTCTGAGGGGGAGGTGATGCTATAACCAAGCCCGTGGAACAGGTACAGAAGTACAACTGGCCGGGGATATGGGCACCACTACCTCCTCTACTCTCTTTTTCTCTTCCTTTTGCCCTCAGCTAGTCCTGAAGAAAGCGATGGAGATCTTAGCTGTATTTGCATGAAGACCATCTCCTCTGGGATCCACCCCAAGCACTTCACCAGCCTGGAGGTGATCAGGGCTGGACGCCACTGCTCGGTTCCCCAGCTCATGTGAGTCCTGTCCACATCTCCCAGGACTGTCCTCTCCTCCTTGGCCCATTCCTTCCCGCCTCTTCCCTTCTTCCAACCAAGGTTCTGAAAAGTATGTTCCTCCCCCCCCCCCCCAACCCTCAACAGAGCTACGCTGAAGAATGGGAGGAAAATTTGTCTGGACCCGCAAGCATCCCTATATAAGAAAGTAGTCAAGAAACTACTGAAGAGTTAGGTACTAGCTGCCTCAATCTGCAGTGTGTTACATGGGGTACTAGAGTTTTGTCTGCTTTTAATGTAGCTGCAATCTTTTGGTTATATTATCCTTCAAGACTTAAATAAATGCATTGAACCAAGTTGTCATAAAGTCAAGCTGTTTCTTTGTGACAGAGCCAAAAATAGTGCTGACAGATCATCACATGTAAGAAAACATCTTCAGAACATTAAGCAAAAATATCTTGAAGGAATGTTTGATGTAAAGCTGAAATTGCTTGGTATTATAGGTTATATGCCAGCTGTTGAATATATGTATATTTACTCAATTTACATTGCCCCATAATTACATTTTAATTTTATGTTCTAATTAACTTTGTCAAAAACAATTAATGGGACTTAAGCATTACTAAGTTGCTTTTAAAAATAAGTACCTCAATCAAACTTTGATTCAAACTTTCTTAAGACTTATACTATTTTATAATAAAAATAACAAAAATGAAATTAGAGCGCATATGTAATGCTCATATGTTGATACTTTCAAGAAATTACATGAAACCATCTTTCCACTTATTGGTACTTGAGGAATGTTTTTATTAAAAAAATGAAATATTAAAAACAGCTCTTGTTCTCATGTTATTGCCTATAAGGTTCTTCACCTGGCAAACTTACAGTTCACTGTGATTTGTTCATACATCATCTCGTTGTTCCTTTAAGCATGTAGATGTCTTAGGTAGACCTTCCAAAGTATTCTTGGCTTCAGAAGAATCTTATTTGTAATCCAGTTTTCATTAACATCCCATCATAATATGATACACTAAGCAGCCACAGGAACCAGGAAAGGTTCCAGATGAGTTTACACTCATACTTCAGAAGACAATTATCACACATCGAGGAAGGAGAAAGATGCTATGATTGACATGTGTATGTTGGTTTTATATCACTTGCTTCCTTTCTCTTCTGGTTCCTTATAAAACCTTTTGCAAGTTCTTAGAGCTCTATTGGACAATCTAGGATAAGGATTTTATCTCAATAAACTTCATACACTGCGAAGACTTTTTATCATGTAAAATAACATTTATAGAGTAAGAAAATCTTGGGGGTGAGAGTGTTGTTCAAGTTATCTTCATGGGCAGGAAGGCAAAATCTAATTGACCCAAGAAGAAGCTCTAGATACTAGCACTCATAAGTGAATGCAACCTAACATGAGTGTCAGATTCACCCTAACATGGCAGTGCAAAGAGGTAGACTTAAACTCCTAAGAGAAAATAGTGCAATTAAGGAATTGGGTAGCTCTAGAATGATGGGTAAATGAAAATAGTCATAGTTCATATACGTTTCCAAGATGCACAACTATCCAAACGGGGAAGTAAGGGCCAGTGACCACACAATTATTTCTTGTTGTTTTTCACTTTCGGCACCACTTTCAGCACGGTTACCCAAATGATCTTTCCAAAACCCAGATACAAGCATGGCACTTTACCTTCACAGAATGTTCAAAAACCAAAGTCCTTGGCATGGCACATAAAGGTTTGCCACAGTCACTTTCCCCTTATGCCTTAATGTCCTCATCTATGGAATGGGGCTTGGGGTTCGAAAAACACTTGCCGAGAGAGCACCATTCCAGGTAGGTGAGTGTCGTAAGGCATTTGGTGGGGCAGTTCTGAGTGGGGTGGGAGCGGGGAAGGTAACGGTTACACCAAATGTTCTTCAAATCAAGCGAACTTTACGAGAGAAGTCACTGGAAATGAGGGGAGGGTGAAATGTCTGTTTCTTTTCATTTTTTTCCTTTGCTTCCTGCCTCTGGAACACCCTTAACAGACAGGACTCAGTGTGTCAAAGGGACCAAACCAGTTTTGCAGTGTCAGCTAGTACTGATGTGCTGGGGTTTTATGAATCCTTGTTTCAGAGTCACCCTGACCTGAGAATCCTTAGAGCATCTTTTCAAGTAGCTCCTTTAACAGCAAGGGCATCATTGGAAGAGGACTTTGCCACCTGGAAAATCCCAGGATATACAATCATGGCCTGCGTTTTTGAACACTTATGGAGTGATAGACCTAAACTGTCCTTGAGCTCCCTGGCCTCCATCCTTGCAACCAAAGTGGCAGTTGGAGGCAATCAGCAGAAAATGTCCACAAACTCCGCCTTCATCCCACAGTCATGTCCCCTATCGACAAAACAAAACCACACGAGCATATGTTGCTCTCTACAGATCTTCAATTTTGTAATTTTTACTCGCCCCCCCCCCCCTTCTAAGGCTTTTGTGGTTAAAAACAACTTCCCCTGTGATGCATGGTGTATGGGGGGGATTCGGTGGGTTTAAAGATATGCATGTATAGTATGCTCTTGTTCATTATAGATAGTAGAAATTAGACAAGAGAGGGAAATATTTTGAACTTGAAATTTCAACATAAAGCCTGGTGCAGATAATTCCTTGGCCTGGGCTTGGGGGATGTTTAATACGACAGATACTGGTCATGTTTTTCACTCTTGGTAATAACTGAAACACTGAAATAATGAAATCACATGCTTTTCTACCAGTTTATGAAGCACATATGATTTTATATGACTGTGACAGTGAGGTTAAACCATTTTTCTACTAGAGAACCAGGGTGGGGGGTTGGGACAAACTTTTAACTTAGTAAGTTTAAGTCATCTCATGCTGCTGTAACAAAATACTACTACAGACTTACTAATAACTGAAACGCATTTGGCTTCTAATTCTGGAGGTTTCTTCATCTAGATTGAGGAGCCACCACTGCTGAGGGTCTTCTTGCTGCCTCATAGCATTCTGGAAGGAAAAGGAAGGAAGAGAGGGAGAGGAAGGAGAAGGAGAAGGAGGGAGAAGAGGAAGAGGAGGATGAGGAGGAGGAGGAGGAAGAGGAGACAGAGACAGACTAAGACCACTCTGACCTCATCCTTCTGAAAGAACCCAGCTCAGCTATGATGGACTTTTGTGACAACAGCATTGTTCCCTTTGTAGACACAGGCCTCATAGTGCAATCAACTCTGAAATCCCTGACCTCTCAGTCTGTTGCACTGGGGATTAAGTGTCCAGTATAGAAGGAGGGTGGAGAGACATGTTCAAACAACACTAAAATAATCTTCCTCTCTGAGGCAATATGACAAGGGGATTGTCCCATCAATATATGTGTTGTTGTCCAAGCATTTGTGGTCAAAGGAATACAGCCTGAAGGTAGCAAAGCTGCCAGGCAGGGTTAGAGCAATCAGCTCTGTTGGAGGATCCCTATTCTTTCCCCAGAAATTCTGGAGAACACTACAGGGGTTGTTCAGAAATGAGGAGTGTGGCTGTGTGTGTAAACCTTTGCCCTCAGAATAGCATCTAATCCATTTCCATTAAACCAGTCCATGGGTATTGGGTCTCTCCCCCGTCTTCATTTTTGATACAGATGAATGCCTGACAGAATACCACTAAGTGAACATCCATCAAATAGTAACTACTATGAGAGGAACACTAACGGTGGTGACTCAGTACAGGCACAGTTGAAGGTCAAAGACAAAACACCTAACAGACAGAACATCAACTGAACATAACAACACTGTTTTCAACTGCTGCCCTTGTTATGTTCAGAGAGTGCACCAAGTTACTCATAACACTGAACACACCCTTCCCCTGGCACCCACCCATGGTTGGTTTGGTGCTTCAGTTGCTGTCACATTGGTTACTAAGTAATCTACCAAGCATTCCCCCATTTGCCCATCCACACCCTCCAATCACACGCCAGTACTGTAATGTGAGCTCAGAAGGCAGACATTTGCTTGCTCTGCTTAACACATCTGTATGAAAACAAAGCCAGGCTAATATCTCTCAGCTTCCAGGATAGTTTCTACCACCTGCAATGAAATCCTAAGTATCTTCAGTGTCCTTAACCATTCATGAATGTCTATCCAAGAGCTAAATCAGTTGCAAATCAGCAATACCTTATTTCTTTGAAATCAGTATCAGGCCAAGTTTCAGAAGCAGCCTGAGGACAGGCCTCCATTGGAGACTCTCCCACTTTTCCTCCCATTTCTTTTTCACTTTACCCCAGTGAACATGCATTTCTTAAAAAGCTGCTTGAGTTTCAAACATTGCTCGCCCCCCCAGATACTAGAAGCAAAAAAAACAACAAGACTATTTCTGATCAGAAGTTTGGAAGATAATAAACATCAAAAAGTAATGTAAAGATGCCCTTGAAAACCAAGTTTTAATGGTGATTCATACCTTTTCTAGTTCATGCTACAGGTGCAAGTTTTATTTGAGGTTTATACATTCATCTTTCAAGTACCTAAATTTTATTTACACAACATCAGATTCACAATACTATTTTTATTTCTAAGAGAAATCTCTTATGTAATATTTCCCAAGAGAAATTTTCTCATTTCTTTTCTGTTGTAATTTCAGCAATGTTCTATTTCTTTTTGTTTTGTTTTGTTTTTTCTAGTATAGTAACATGATTTTATTATGTAATGGCCACCAGTTCCAGCTTAAGAGAGAAGTGTAAGGATTATTGTTTATATGGGTTTAGAGGCTGTGCAACAGTCTAGCATTCAATTCTTGCAAAGCACATGCCTTAAGATTTGCTTGTACGTCCAGAATAGCAAAGGCTACACAGATAAACCTTGTCTCGAAAAACCAAAAAAAAAAAAAAAAAAAAAAAGCTTGTTTAAATAAGAGGATGAATTTATGAATTTGTTTATTGTATTAAGCTACAGTGTTCCTGTGTTTAAAGTGATTCAATTTTGATTTATGAAGATTTTATTGATTCAATTGGCACATTAATGAGAAAACGATGATATCAACACCAATTTTTTTCGGTCTTTCTTCATTTACAAAAACAAGTGATTTTGATTAAGTTATTCCAAAGAGTCAATTCCTATTAATCTACAAGTGTTGGCCAATTCATCACATGCTTCACTTTTCTGGCAGCTCCTGCAAATGAACCAGACCCTGACCATCCACTGAGAACTTGCATTTACGTCAGTGTTGGGTTGGGTTTGAAGACCATTACAGCAAACATTTTTTTCCCTTCAGTTACAAGAAATATACAAGAGATTCAGACAACATAATCAATGAGGAAGACAAACTCTCTAATCCTATGAAACACGATGAAGTGTCCCAACTAAGGCAGAAGATATTTTGGATATTTGCATTTGACTAAGTATGTACTCAACAAAAAAAACCCAATTTCCTTTCTCGAAAGCCAGCTGGTAGAGCATTCATGTTTGTTAATTTCCCTTGGGTGCTGTTCTCAGTTGATTTAGGAGCTTACAATTTTAAATTTATAAAAGTTGCAAAAGTATACTGTCTGTAAACCCTTCCTAAGGCTTCTTCACTGTGGACATTGGGGTTACTGTGGGCATCACTGTGGTCAAATTAAAAAAAATCCAAGGATACACACAATTTTTAACTGAAGTTCAGACTTTATTTGAACTTTGTCAGTGAGGTAATTAGTGTCTTCTTTCTATCTTAGGAGCTGATCTGAGGCACAATACTCCAGTCACTCACCACATCCAGAGTTTCTCAGCTTCTCCTTATTTTTCATGATGTTGGTGGTTTTGAAGACTATTTCGAAGCCTTTTAATAGTATTGTGATTGTATCTGGAGATAGACACAGAGAGACAGAGACACAGAGAGAGATAGAGACATTAGACCTAGCTGTGAGGGTTTAGAATGACAATGCAAGTCCTCAGGAAGGCATACCAGTGAGTATGCAGCATCTCTGTGTTGGTGGCCAACTTCACTTTGTCTATGGGAAAGTCACTACACTTCTAGACGTGGGCAACTTGAGAAGCTATAACAAGCTGTGTCATTGCTACAGAAGAGGAGTTCTACAGTTACTGGAACACAAGTGGGAAGCGTACACTTGCTGTGTTTCCTTTTAGAAAAAGTAAGTTTGCATCACTCAACAGAGTTTAAAAAAAAAAACCATCTCCTGAAATTATAAATTATAGATCTCAGAGCTTTTTCTATTTGGGTTTGATTTGTAGCCTCAATGACACATGTTAGGGAAGGTAACCGAACCTCTTGGCTTTAGTTTCTTATTTGAAATTCCATAAAGATAAAAATAATACTTCCTTTAGAGTTTTTTTTTTTTTTATGGCTGAATGTGCCAATATTTGTAAAGTGCTCAGAGGAACATAAAACAAACCTTGTGTGTCTTGGGCTGGGTGTTGGGATTACTAACATGCCGTGTGTGTGTGTGTGTGTGTGTGTGTGTGTGTGTGTGTGTGTGTGTATGACAGCACAGAAAATGAAACAGCATGCTTCATGTTTACCCAGAATCCTGTAATCCTATAAGCCATTATAACTATTATGTTTCTCAAAGAGTGGACAAATTGAAGATCTATTCATGTTTTTTACATACACAAGAGCTAATACGTCAGTTTGACTGACAATCGTCTGCCTGCCAGATATGCTAGTGCAATGGTAGCACAGATCTTGTGGGAGTAACCAACCAATATCTGGTTGGTCTTAAGGCCTACTGCAGGAGATATAACCCATTCTTGGGTTACCAAGAAACTGAGATTAGATAGCTCAGGAATGTGGAGTAAAACGAAATGCTACTGTTCTAAAAAAATAAAAAAGTTAAAAATGTCACCTAAGGACATGCTGCTCTTAAACTTACAGATCAGTGCCTTGATTAGCATCAGAAAAGCTTCTTCCTGCAGCAGATGGGAACAAATACAGGGACCCACAGACAGACATTATTCAGAGGACGAGAGACCTTGAATCACACAGCCCTAAACAGGATGATTCCAACAAATCCCTTAGGGCTCAGGGAACCTTCCAGAAGAGAAGGCAGGCAGAGTATAAGAGCTAGAGGGGATGGAGGACACCAAGAAAATAATGCCTTCTAAATCAACATGATCAAAGCTCATATGAACTCACAAAGATTGAGGCAGCATGCACAGGGCCTGCTCAAGTCTGTATATATTATGCATATATTAATGGCTTTCAGTTTAGTGTTTTTATAGAATCCCTGAGTGAATGAGTGGGCCTCTGTTTCTTGTGCCTTCTCTTGGCCTCCTTTCTTTCTGATTAATTTTCCTCCCTAATTCCAATGTGTTAGTCTTTGTTTTATTTTAGTATATTATATTTTATCATTATCTCTTAGATGCCTGGTTTTTTTTCTAATGAGATTTTTTTTTTTTTTTTTTAAAAAGGAGTTGATCCAGATGAGAGGAAAAGTGGAGAGAAATAGACAGAGGGGAAACTGTAGTTAGACTATATTATGTGGGAAAAATTATTTTTAATAATAGGAAATAATTATAAATTAAATCAGTTAAATCAGATTTGAAAAGCATTCGTTAGTATAGGCACAGAAGAGATGGCTCTTCTGTGGTCACCTGTGAAATTCAGGTGAGCTGGTCCTGCCCCTAGCTGGCTGCAGCACTTAGGAGAGCAGCTCCTTCATGCCCAGCACCCTGCCTGGTCAGCAGAGTAGCGCTAACCCTGCTGGCAGGGGTACAGGTGAGAGTGGGAGAGCTAGCCCTGTCCCTTGCTGGCCATATATTGAAGGAAAGATACTCTCACCACCCCCTGACACACCCTGGGCCCCTGCAGTGGTACTCCCTGTGCTGGCCACACTCTCTTTGGGGATGGCCCTGGTTGCTTGGATACAGGAGAGCTGGCAGGTGGGCAGATAGACTAACTCAGCTATCACCCAGGTCCAGTTCCAGGACTTTGTTAGTCGCACTCTAACATCTACCCCATCTCTGAACTCCTGAAGCACATGAAGGGACCAGTCCTGCAGAACTACACAGATCCTGTAGGATCTCCATGGCACAGAGTGACAACAGGATGTCCAATAAGAGTCCAGGTGACGCTCCAGTGTTGATGGTGCAGCAGAAGCCAGAGGCCTAGAACCAGACCAATGATTCATTACAATGAAGCCTTCCAAGTGAAGCTGTTTGGACAAAATGATATACTGTGTGGCACATCATGACACACCTCAGATTCCATGGCAAGGTGTTTTTTTCTTTGTTTTATTTTCTTTGAGGGGAGGGGGTTACAAGGGGGGAGGGCAACTATGGAGGGACAGGGAGATGATGAGGATTGGGTTGAATGATATGAAATTCACAAAGAATCAATAAAATAGATTTTTTTAAAAAAAGAAAGACAAGATCTTTCTCTCTCTTAACGTGGTTATATTTAAACTTCATTAAAATCACTAGCACGACCTTGTGAAAATGGCACTCTGACCCATGGGTGACATGACTTTCTGGGTAATGGAACAAAGAGGCAAAAAGACCAGTCATTCATCACTGAACAATGACTCCTATTCCTATGGACTCCTGTTCTGAGGTAACAGATGTCCTTATTATTTGAGACGTCATCTTGCTGTGTATCCCATAGCAAGGGCTGGAACTCATGATGTAGCCCAGGCTGGCCCTTACGTGTGTGTTCTAAGACAGCTGCCAGAGTGCTGGGCTCACAGGCACAATCAGGAATTTTGGGTGCTGAGGTCAGGGCCTCGATAGGAACATGCTTCTTTAGGGCTCACTGCTGCTCCACATGATGCTCTATGCAGGTACTGAGAGTCAGGGTCAATGAATAGTAGAAAAAAAATCAGTGTGAAAGAAAACCTGGGGAATGTGCCTTTCTGTCGGGTTTTATTTTTCTCTCATGGAAGGAATTACGACATGTTGGGTCTGTGTTTAGGCAAATACTGGACAAAATTATATCTGTTTTCTTTAT
>OU015756.1:26392214-26419319 GCA_907169655.1 Acomys percivali | reverse complement strand
GAGAGAGAGAGAGAGAGAGAGAGAGAGAGAGAGAGAGAGAGAGAGAGGATGGTTGACACTGCAAGGTCCTTGGGAGCTCTGCTTTGTGGTGCTCCAGAAGTATCTTCCCGAGACTACCAGAAGTAACCAAAGAACCAACAGGGATGATAGAGGTGAAAAATCACAACACTACTGTGTGGCAATCCAAGAAAACAAATGATTCCCTTTCTTTGCCCATACAAAGAATAAGAAAAAAAAGCCTGTCTAGTCATCATCAGTGCTCTGCGCGCAATGTGTCCTCACTCACCAACTCTTCAACTTAAGGTCCTTGTCCTCCTGCCTCTGTCATATGAGGCCTCCTCATCTGAAGGAAAAGTCGACATGGCAGATGGTTTGCTAAACTCACCAAGAAGAAAACCCTGTGATTTGGACCCTCAAAAGCATCCTTCAGCCCTCAGGAGTGGATGGCAGTTAGGAGATGAAGGGTGTGTCCTTTCTAGCCTCATAGTGTGTATAATTTGCTGGAGGACATTCGGCTGTTTGCCTTACCCCTAAATGACTTAACTAGAGGGACACTTGAGGGCAATGTCATGCAAGTTTCCCTAGTATAAGAAGAGGCTTAGCTGTCCACACAGCTGCCTCATCACGTATTGTCCTCTACATCCCATTTTACTGATTTTTCTCTCTCCTCTCCTTCCACCTCTGCTTTCGCTCACTGGTTCTTTTGTGATAAATCTGTGCATTAGACTATGCATTCAAAGGAAACTGAACTTGGACCCCTGGGCTTTCCAGAAATTAGACCTTAAGGCCAAGACAGAGATTTTTAGTAATGAGTAGACTGGCCGAGAATGGGGAGATGGGGTGGGATGGTGAAGTAAATCAGGAAATCTATGAAATGGGGTAGGGGTTACATGTTGTAGCATGGCCAACGTGGTCAGGGTGGAGCAGCACTCCATGGCCACAGTAGGTGAGCTAGAGGCCTCTTGAGGAGCTCTTAGGAGTGTTTGTATTCTTACTCTGAAGAAAATATGAAGCCAAATGTAATTTAAACCAAGACATCAAAGTTACTGTAATTTATATTAAGCTCATGCATTATCTAAGAAGCCAGACATTAGTCTTTGATCTCTCTCTCTCTCTCTCTCTCTCTCTCTCTCTCCCTCCCTCCCCCTCCCTCCCTCCCCCCCTCTCCCTCTCTCCCTCTCCCTCTTTCTCTCTCTCTCTCTCTCTCTCTCTCTCTCTCTCTCTCTCTCTCTCTCTCTCTCTCTTTCATTTTTGGCTTAATTGAAAGGTGAAACCTGCCTGGACTTTAATCCTTCATCCCTAAGATAGAGAAAAGCAGGTCTACCAAGCCATAGCCAGGCTCAATTTCCCCAGTTGGTTGTTATCTTACTGACACCTTCCATTTTAAAACCATTCAACATTTGCCTTTGAAAGTCAGAGACAGTTAAAATCACCTCCGTTATTTTCAGGCATTATTAGAAAAAGAGATCAGACAGCTTAGAGAAGCAAAACACATACAATAAAACCCCAATATCTTTTGCAGCTAGGTAGGAGTTTGGATTTAATAAGCCTAAAACTTCTATTTGATCTCACTTCTTAAACTTTCCACTATTGCTTATAGCACCAAGTTAGAGATGAAGCCTTTAACACAGGGGCCTCTGAGGGACATTCCAGGTTTGAATTATAGTAAACACACATTCCCCTTTGGGTTTACTAGGGTTTTTTTCCTTTTGGTTTATCTCTCCAAAACAAGCAGTGATAGCCTCAAGAACAATACTCAATTTAAATTCTCTTTCTATAAATCATGTCTACAAAAGGTCCTGATACATAATGAATGCTCAATGATAATGAGCAAGAAAGATTTCTTATTATCTAATCTGTTTGCCTTTGGACTACATCAGCCCTCTAGTGATCATAGATTCTTTAGTTAAATGCTATAATAGGTTAAACTGTGTCTTCCTAAAATTCATATGCCCAGGTCCTAAGATCTAACACTTCAGAATGTGAGCTCATTTGGAGAGTTTGTCTTTAAACAGGCAACTGATGAGATCAGGTGCTACATATTGTAATGGAGAAAGAAAGGGAAAATTACAATAGGAGACTTAAATAGGGAGGCAGGTGGAAGAGAAAAATAAAAGGGAATATGAAAAGAAGCAACTAACAGTAAAGACATTTGAAACCATATAGACAACTACCACTGTAGATATTTCTTAAAGTATATACACATATGATAGGAATCTAAATGAAGCTACCCAATAATAGGGAAGACAGTGTCACAACTGGACAGTTATGCCATCGTGTAAAAGCTCCGATGCCCAAAGTGTGTTACATCTTGTTGAGTAATTGCTCAGAGGGGCCCCATGGAAAGCCCCAAACATCTCAGGCTATTGCCAAGGCTATTTGCTACACTTCACAACCTGATGGTAGGGTTCTATTGCTGAATACAACACTAACGTGGGTAACTGAACAGAAAAGAGTTGAGCTGGTGCCTGACTGGAAGCTTCACTCCTATTGACTAGCATTTATGGAACTGGGAGATGCTGTACACACTACTAGGGGAGAAAGGTAGGCATGAATATTTCCCAGCTACAAATCCTGTCACCTTTAACAGTGACCTCCCGGCAAGGTATACTGGTGATATAGTGGCACAAGTGTTATGGGAGTAATCAACCAGCTTCTGACTGGGTTTAAGGCCCACTCCATGGGAGAGAAGCCATACATGCTATACTTGGCAGTACTACAAGGACCAATAACCTGAGATTAGATAAATCATGAGCCTACAAGAAAACCTACTATTACTATTCTGCTAAAGAAGTAAAGCATGACATAGCTCCTAATGACATATTGCTATGCTCACATAGTGCATATGGCACAACCCTCATCAGAGAAACTTCTTCTTGCTCTACATGGGAACTAACATAGAGATCCACAGCTGGACAATGGGCAGAGAGTGAGAAACTTTGAAGTACTACCCCCGTAAATAATATGTTTTCATGAATGCTCTCCCCTCAGTACATAGGGATCTATGTGGAAGAGGGAGCATACAGATTGTAAAATCCAGGTGTGATGAATGAGTCCAAGAAAACAATGTCTTTAAGCCACAACAGAGCTGATCCACCTATGAGCCCGCAGAAAATGTAGCAGCACACATATAGGGCCTGCAGAGATTCAAGCAGGACGGGAGTCCCAGCACTGGGAGGAGAAAATGGATAGGGGCTCTCACCCCTAACCAAGAAGCTATCTACAATTGACACACACTGGCAACAGAAAAATCATTTTATTCAATGGAGTCTAAGTGGGTACATTAACCACACTTTAGGGTAGGTCCCACCCAAGAACAGTTGACCAACACAGAAAAAACTCAATGATACTTTTAAAAAATATATTTTATTAATTTATTCATATTACATCTCAACTCTTATCTCATCCTTTGTATCCTCCCATTCCCCCCCATTTTCCCTTTATTCCCCTCCTCTATGACTGTAACTGAAGGGGACCTCTTTCCCCTGTATATGCTCATAGGGTATCAAGTCTCTTCTTGGTAGCCTGCTATCCTTCCTCTGAGTGCCACCAGACCTCCCCATCTAGGGAACAGCGTCAAATATGGGGTCGTGTGAAAGTCAGGCCTCACTCTCCACTTAACTGTGAAGAATGTCGTGTTCATTGGCTAGATCTGGGTAGGGGTTTGAAGTTTAATGCACATATTGTCCTTAGCTGGTGCTATAGTTTGATCAGGACCCCTGGACCCAGATCTGCCAGGCAGAATGTTCTTCTTTTAGGTTTCTAGGACCCTCTGGATCCTTCTATTTCCCCATTCTCCCATGCTTCTCTTACCTAGAGTCCCAATAGGATGTCCTCCCTTCTGTCCCACTTTCCTGATAAGTGAAAATTTTCATGGGACATGCCCCTTGGGCTAGTGACCAGATATAAGTGAGTATATATCATTTGACTCTTTCTGCTTCTGGGTTAACTCACTCATTATGATTATTTCTAGTTCAATTTACTTGTCCACAAATTTCACAAATTCCTTGTTTTTAATAGCTGAGTAGTATTCCATAGTGTAAATGTACCACAGTTTCTTTATCCATTCTTCTACTGAGGGACACTTAGGTTGTTTCACTGTTGTGGCTATTATGAATAAGGCTGCTATGAACATGGTTGAGCAAATGTTCTTGTTGTGTGCTGGTGCATCTTCTGGGTATATTCCAAGGAGTGAAATAGCTGGGTCTTGAGGAAGTCCTATTCCCAATTTTCTGAGATAGCACCAGATAGATTTTCAAAGTGGTTGTACTAGTTTGCATTCCCACCAGCAATGAAGGAGTGTTCCTCTCTCTCCACATCCTCTCCAGCATGTGGTGTCTTTTGAAAATTTGATCTTAGCTATTCTGATGGGTGTAAGATGGAATCTCAGAGTTGTTTTGATTCGTATTTCCCTGATGATTAAGGAGGTTGAGCATTTCTTTAAGTGTTTCTCAGCCTTTTGATATTCCTCTGTTAAGAATTCTCTGTTTAATTCTGAGCCCCATTTCTCAATTGAGTTATTTGGTTTGGTGGTGTTTAATTTCTTGAGTTCTTTAAATATTTTGGATATTAGACCTTTGTCAGATGTAGGGTTGGTGAAGATCTGTAGGCTATCACTTTGTTCTGTTGACAGTGTCTTCTGTCTTACAGAAGCTTCTTAGCCTCACAAGGTCCCTTTATTAATTGTTGACCTTAAAGCCTGGGCTGCTGGTGTTCTGTTCAGGAAGTTGTTCTCCTGTGCCGATGTGTTCCAGGTTCTTTCCCACTTTTTTTTTAACTGATTTAGTGTTTTTGATTTTATGTTGAGGTCTTTGATCCACTTGGACTTGAGTTTTGTGCATGGTGACAAATATGGGTCCAATTGCAGTTTTTTTCTACATGTAGACCTCCAGTTAGACCAGCACCATTTGTTGAATACACTATCCCTTTTCCATTGATCAATGGTACTTTTGTAGACTTTTTTTGGGTCTCTTTTTGCTTTGTTTGGGATTTTTTTTGTCTTATTAATCTTTTGCTTGTTTATTTTGATGTGTGTATGTGTGTGTGGTTGTGTGTATTGTTGTTGCTGCTGTTGTTGTTTCTTGGTTTTTCTTGTTTGTTTGTTTTTAAAGAGAGAAAAAAAACCCATAAAATTTCCTTGGTAGGGAAGTGGGAGGGTCTATGAGGAACTGGGGGAATAGAAAAACATCATAAAATATATTGTATAAAAGTTTCATCTAAAAAAATCACCAGTTGAGTTAAAGAAACTTAATAGGATGAGCCCTAATCCAATATTACTAGTACCCTTAACAAGGGAGAATTTGGTGGTAGAAATTCATAGAGAAAACACTCTTGCAAACAGGAACCCAACCATCAGCACACCAAGTAAAAATGCCTGGAGAGGTTCCTTCCCTTACAGACCTCCAACCCTGTCCACAGCTTGGTCTTGGGTTTGCAGTCTCCAGAACACTGTTGCACTTAGGCTGCCTAGTCTCTGGCTGTGGTAGCTCATGTTATTGTTGCGTATGTTAAAACAAAAAGTAGTCCATTTTAGAGGATTAAGGTCACTTTATCTGCTTAAGGGCGAGGGAAGTAAAGCTCATAGTCCTTTGCTACTTAATTCATCTTCAAGTACAGGAAACTTACACATACTAAGCCCCAAATAGCCCCAGTTAGCTGTAGTTTGGTATTTTTGATAGGATAAATTTTATTGGGTTATTTTAGTCTGGACTCTATTCCTTTGTAGTTGATACTATAAATAGGATTTCAACATGGAAAATTCTGTTAAAACCCCAAGTAGTAGGTTCATACATGTATATACAAGAGCCAAAAGCAAATGTTTGCTGTGGGAAAATATCTTAATTCCTTTCTTTGCGCAAAGGTGGGTTTTATAAAAAGTATTCTCACGGCTCCACTTATGGTCAACAATAACACTGACTGCTTCTATTTATACAGTTTCAGCTCCGAGAGATGCGAGATTTATATCCTTTTGCATCAAGTTCCTCTCAACCTGCTCTCAACTTCTCAATCAAATAAAGCTTGAAAATTAAGTCCAGTTTCGGTATTGGCTTATGAAGTGGCAAAAGTGTCACTTTTCCTTCTTAGTGGGAAGAGTGGAAAAAGAGAAAAAAAAAAGTCCCCAGGTGTGCAGGGAGAATACTAGCAGGCCCTGAAGCTGTACCGATTTTACCATCCAGACCAGAGTCAAGCCACACACATGGCTGCTGGAGGCTGGCTGGTGCTTCTGTTGGCTGTGCTTAACCTAAGTATCTTTGATAAGCTAAGGAGGAATTTTTTTTTTCTTTTTCATCTAGGTACCGGGGTGGGGGTGATCAGAAAACATTTAAAATATAATGAGGCATTTTGACCATATAGAAATGGTTGAATTAAAGCCTAGGCAGGTATGTGTTTCAGTTGTGGCATTCAGAGCATGTTCTTGTGAGTTAAGCGGAGGTGTGTGTTTGGCTTACTAGACAAAGCTGGCTATATGAATCTATGCTTTTTAAAGAATTGATAAGAGAATTATTACAAATAGATTTAGGGTGTTTAATTATAAGCTGATATAAATGGCCACTTTTCAATTGATAAAATTTACACATAATTATTAAGGCTTAAGTGGTTTACCATTGCTTACTAATTATATCTACATTTAAGCAATGTACTAGTCACCTGGTTTACTTGTAGTTTCTCAAACAGCGTAGGTGCTTCACACGCGTTTCCTTGCCATAATAAAATCATGTGATCAGCCTCGTGTGCTTTTGGCCCCCAAGTCAAAGAAAAGACTTGGGCACTAACAACTTATTTGTTTTTGCTGAGGAGTTTTCTACTCTTTTCCCTACAGCTCATTGCTGTGATGCTCAAGAGTTGCGTTGTCGGTGTATTCAGGTCTTCTCTGAGCCGATTCCTCTCAGTCTCATTAAAACTATGCAGGTGATACCCAAGAATATTTACTGCAGCAGAGATGAAGTAATGTGAGTAGTAAAGATAAGGAAGAAGGTGGAAGCTCTTGCACGGAAGCTTTCTAGCTGGTATCTCCTTATGGAATGTGCCTCAGTGGTTCTCAGTCTATGAGCCATGAATTCTTCCTGGGTTGAATGGCCCCTTCACAGGGGTCACCTAAAACCATCAGAAAACACAGATGCTTACATTATGATCCATAACAGTAGAAAAATTACAGCCATAAAGTAGCACCAGAAATAATTTTATGGTTGGGGCGGGTATCACCACAACACAAGGAACTATTTTAAGGGGCTGCAGCATTAGGAAGGTTGAGAACCACTGTGCTGGAAGAGACTGTGGCTCTGGACAACATTATTCCCACATAGGATGGGAAAACTACTACCCAATATTTGTGCTCTTGATTCTAAAAACAGCACGCCCTCATTCCAGAAACAAAACAAAACAAAAACCAACAAATCAAATTAAATCAAACTAAACTAGAAAGCCAGAAGGCAGCTCCTAAATGCAGAAGACAGCTGATTTTTATAAACTCTGCTGAGATTTAACGTTGCAGTCAACGACTTCTCAAAAAGCAAAGATGCGCAGCCATGGGCAAGAATGCAAGAATAAGGGACCATCAAGGATTGCCTGCGTTATACACTTGGATGTACCAGCACATACACGAAAGCCTAATGACTCTAGTGATAATTTTTCTGGGCCATCAGCCAACAGTTACAGACCTTATAGACTGTAGGAAATCCCTTCACTAATATAGTTAAAACTTTTGCTCTATCTATCTATCTATCTATCTATCTATCTATCTATCTATCTTCTATTGAGATGTGTCTGCACCAACTGTTCATTGCGAGATAAAAAAAAATTACTATATTAGACTGCAAAATAAATGTGATTATTGCTCCACAGTCTGTAGTTCAGCCTGCTAGATGGCTCTTCTGCTCATTGGGAAGAGAAAGTGGAAGAGGAGAGGAGATCTGTAGGGTTGGAGTGAGCACATCAAAAGGCACTGTGGCTGTCCTGATTTTATCATTCAGACCAGAGTCAAGCCACAGACAGACCTGCTTGCTCATTGTTTTATGTAGGGTGCCAGCTAGGCTGAAGGCTCACTTAGAGGTTTTCAGAGGGGCTCTATTTCCACCTCAGGCTGCTGGTAGAATTCAACTCTTGGCTGAGGCCTCCCCACCCCAATCTTTATAGTCCAGTGGTTCTCAAACTTCCTAATGCTTCGACCCTTCAATACAGTTCATGTTGTGGTGTCCCCAAGCATAAAATTATTTCTGTGGCTACATCATAACTGTAACTCTATTACTGTTACAAATAATAAAATGTAAACATCTGTGTTTCCTGATGGTCTTAGGTGACCCCAGTGAACTGGTTGTTTGAAACCCCAACCCCCAAGGGGGTCATGACTCACTGGATGAGAACCACTGATCGAGTCTGTTGCTTCTGGGGTGATTTTTAACTTCTGGAGGCTCTTCTCAGATCACTGTACGTGGCTCTATGGATATAAGCGATGGAAAAATCAGCCTCACAGGACATTGGTCTCTCTCTCCCATCAGGCTTTCTCTTCCACTATCAGAGAATACTGCTCTGCCCACATGAGATTCATTTTAAAATCCTCCATTTTTGATTAATTTATTTCGCTGTTGAAGAATGTTAATTGCACCTTAACAATGTTAATTGTCACTTAACATAGCAAAGAGCATACATAATCCCCTTTCATGAAATGTTGAGAAACTGGGTGGGCTTCTGCCTGCCACAAATATAAGCGTGTATGAGTGCGTGTAAGTGCAGCTTTGGAGTGTTGATATGTGCTTGTGTGTTTGTTACCCAGGGCAAAATTTAATTCAGAAAGGAACTAGAACAACACACGCCTCCAGTTAGGACTAGGATTTATAAGCGGACCTATGTCCAGTAGCCCCCTCTCACTCCCAGTTTTGTCTGCATGCATGTCTGTGCACCATACATGTACAGTGCCCGCAGAGGCCAGAAGGGAGCATCAGATACCTTGGGATTGAAGTTACAGACAATTGTGAGCTGCCATGTGGAAGCTAGGAATCAAACCCTGGTCCTCAGGAAAAACAACAGCCAGTGCTCTTAACCACTGAGCCATCTCCAGGCCCTGGTATTAGAGACTGTAACACTTGGACCACAGGGACAGTGTGAAGATGTCTGTAAGCCAAATAAAGATACACCAGGAAATACAAGCTTGCCAATCAATACCTTGGTCTTGAAGATAGAGTCTGACAAATGACAAAACTATCCCTAGACACATTGCATACTTTGATGCTATTATAAAGGTATGTTAATTAAATTTATAACCCAGCTATTGGTGCTTACTCTTAGCATCTGTTGGCGTTATTCTTTCCTCTGGATGCTTCTGCTGTCTGGGAGGCAGTTTCATTTCCTCCTTTGAGAACTTTAAGACTTTTACTTGTCTTTCTAGCTTTGTTGAGATGGCTGTCATGAGTGCAGGCTCCCTTGACTTGGTTCTGTGTCTAATGTGGATATTTTCAAGTTTGCACCATTATGTAGAATGCTTTGTGACTGATTTTTTTTTTTTTGCATGTTGGTTAGTTTATAAGAATTTGATTATATTACTTTTAAAGAGTAGAAGATTTTAGGTTATGTTATTTTTTTAAACTCCTGGAATGTGCACTTTGGCACAGAATGTGGTAAGATGATCCAGCCTTATATAACAGCCTCCAAAACCATCCCAGTACATTTATAGAGCTTTGCTGTTCTTTGAAGTAGAGTGCAGAACTAGCAGGACTGGCGTTCTCCCTGCCAACAATAAGAGAGTCTTAAATTGGGCCCTAAAATGTAACAAAATCAGCAGAGATGCAGCAATAAAGAATATGTAAACATGTGGCTGACAAGCCTGTCAATGTGTGTTTGAACCCAGAAGCCCACACTGTGACACACACATGCACATGAACAAATACATAACTAAACTGCATCTCTGAAAAATAATGGTATAGTTGTCTTTTTCCACAATAAAACCACATCATTTCAATAAATCATAACTATATTTTTAGATAAAAATCACTAAAGTGAAAATTTCAAATTCAGCTAAGGCACACTGATATGATTAAAATTTACCAATATGATCAATACAGTTTGAAAAATCTGTGTTCATTTGAAGTGTATTCACTCCATGTTGTAGGCATGATAGAGAGTAGACTTGACCTTTTATTAAATAAGAACATTTGGTATTTAACCCAAATATTTTATTTTTACAGAGCGACACTGAAAAATGGCAAACTAATTTGTTTGGATCCTAAGGCTAAATGGGTGATGGCTCTTTTCGAAATGATTTTGCACAGGTAAAATGAAGAACAAAAACCTTCATATTCACTCCTGTCAGTTTTATTTTAAAGGCAGATATATTTAGAAATATACACAGATATGTTGTAGATGACAACAAATCCACAATGAGATTACAATGTGTATAATCTAGAGACACTCCCCCAAAGCACCCCCATATCAGTATACCTGGCCTCCCTTCAGCTTTACTGGCTCAGAAATGATGGGGATGACCCCCCCGCAACATCTATTTTAGCATCTCCAAGTAACTCCATGGCATCCCCAAGCTTCAGAGTCACTAGTCCACACCTTTTATTGAAGGTGACAGCAACTTGACCTTTGTTATAAATATCCCGATTGAATGTAAAGGTGATATGAAATTGTTTATCATGTACCTTGTGCCAGCCAACTAGGTAGGCTATTGGCCCATTTGTTGAAAGAAAATTTAAGGGAAAAACTGTGGGAGGAAAATATAACCATTTGTTTAAATTAAGCTCCAAATAGAACTTTCAAGTCAATGACTTGAGAAGAAATAATGAATACAAAGCAGGCGGCAGGAATGTATTTGAATTAGCTTCTGAGAAACAAAATCAAACCAGGGTTTTAAGCTACAGTAGGGTAAATGAGGAGACGCGACCACTCAGAAACTAGTTCTGCTTTATTCCCTAAGCAAAGCACCTAAGGGCTGCTGTCCTGATTAGGTTTCCATTGCTGTGACAAAATACTGACCACATCAACCTGGCGGGAAAGCGGTTTAGGCTTACAGCTTATAGCCCATCATTAAGGGAAACCAAGGCAGGAGGAACCTGGAGGCAGCAGGTGAAGTAGAGGCCCTGGAGGAAAGTGGTTACTGGCTTGTTCCTCAGAGTGTGCACAGTCTGTTTTCTTACATAGGTCAGGACCTCCTGCTTACAAGCAGCACAGACCCCAGTAACTGTGTCCTCCCACATTAGTTATTATTCAAGGAAACATCCCCACAAACAAGGCCACAGCCCAACCTGACAGAGGCAAATCCTCAACTGAGGGAGGTTCTCTGTCCAGCTGACTCTAGTTTGAATGAGGTTGGCAAGAAACTAACCAGCCTGACCACCTCACTACCCACAGTAACCCGCTTCGGGGAGACCAGATTCAGTCAGGTGAGGTTTAGTTTCTAGATTTACCAGCTTTCACGTATGGTGTTGTTCTGGATAATTCGCTCATCATCAGATATTTGTATGCTTTCAATTTGTTCCTAATTTGATCTATCGAGGGAGCATAATATGCATATAAAAATGGTTAATTATGGCTATTTAAAACTGAAAAACCGAATGGGCTTTATTTTAGCTTTTATCTTTTTTTAATGTGTGTGTTTTGATATATCGAGGAAACATAAATATGCATATAAAATGGCTAAGTATGGCTATTTAAAACTGAAAAATGGAATGGGCTCTATTTTAGCTTTTGTTATTATTAGTATTATTTTTAATGTGTGTGTTTTCTAAGCAGGAGTGGACAACGCTAAGTAACTATAGTTATATGTGCTCGGCTTGTCTTTCAGGCTCCTACCCGAGGACCACAAAGAAACGAAACATCCAATAGAGATGAACACCGAGAGGTCTCTGTTCCTCCTTAAGTTTGATTATTCTCTAGAACGAAACACATTTGAATGAATTGAGGACTGCAATGAATTCTTCTCTCAAGTCATTCCATGTACTTTTCTGATTAGGTTATGAAAAAAGATGTGGGAATTGAGGTGATGAAACCGTTATTATGTAGGAAAAATAAACCCCAAGTCTCTCTAGGCAAGTAGGTGGGGCATTTCTCTCTAAACTCCACCTCTTCCGCCGCTGGCAGCTGTCTTGACTTCCTGGTGGATGCTCCCAGGTCAGTGTTTTCCTTCTCTCATGGTATTTCGACATTACACTTAGTGGCATTTTATATACTTTTGTTGAGACAAATTCTCCACCGATTGCTTAAATCTTTTGTGCTTCAAAGCCTTATTGCACTCCAGTCTGGGGGCGTTACAGCGCTGAAAACAAGGTGGGTTTTGTCTCCAGGGCATCTTCCAGGCTGGAACACTTCTTTCAGAGACTTTCGTTCACCAGAAAATCTGAAATAAAAATATGTGCTAATCTAAGCTTGACGGGATGTGAGTGTAATACCAGGACTTGGTAAGTTAAGGCAAAAAGACCATAAATTCAAGGCTAGCCTGGATTACACAGTCAGTTGCAGATCAACTTGGGCTATTAGGGAGACCCTGCCTCAAACACACATACACACACACACACACACACACACACACACACACACAGACACAGACACACACACACACACACCACCCCCACACACACACCACGAAGTATGTAGATGAAGCATAATAAAATGTATATTATTTTAATTAAAAAGTTACTTTTCATTTAAATCTGTGTGTGTGTGTGTGTGTGTGTGTGTACGTGTATGAATGTGGGTGTGCAAAACCTCATGTGTCAGTTCTAGGTTTCCGCCTTGTTTGAGGCAGGGTCTCTCTATCATTTTCCACTATGAATGCCAGGCTAGCTGTCCCATGATGTCCCAGAAATTCTCTTGTCACCACAGGAGCACTGGGGCTACAGATATATTTGTCCTCGACTTTACACGGACTCTGGGAAACTCCAGCCCAGGTCTCCATGCTTGAATGCAAGCACTGTTCTTCACTGAGTCATCTTTCCAGACCCATCACTTGTTTTTAAATTAAGCAAACCATCTAGATGACATTGGCCGAGACTATAGGCAAACCAAATTAGAGCAGAGTGGATGGGCACAGCAGTAGGGACTTCAAGACTTTCCACACCGAAGGGTAACAAGGACACCACTGTAGCCAAGTGAGATTCGGGGAAACAACTACAGCTCCGACTACTTAGCTTTTCCTGGTAGAAATTCTGCATATAGAACACCGATAAATAGTAAATGAAGAAACACTCACTTTCTGCTTGTTGCTTCTGATGAAAGAGTGTATTAACAAATGAATGATATTACCTTGGCGTCAAAGCAGGAACACTGTGTCAGGAGAGAACAGTTTATAGGCACTGGGCCCTTTGGATTTTTCTAGCCAACTCTTGTATGTCTGCCCTTTTCTGAGAATCAGATGTCTCTCCTTTTCCTCCTTAGTCTTTCTGTTCTGCATGGAAAGTCATACACACACACACACACACACACACACACACACACACACACACACAAAACAAACAAACAAACAAACAAACAAACAAACAAAAACCCCTCACTTCCTTTTCCTAAGATTCCATTTTTAATTCTTAGAAGAGATATTATTGATGAAGTTGATTTGTTTGCATGTATTGGTCCAACTACCTATGGCCCATCACCTGTGACCCCATGGTTTGAGTGAGGCCATTTGTGGTCTGTCACTGCAGAATTCAGAGACAGTTCCCTGATTCTAATAGCATAGTGGGTATTTTCACTATGTTCTCCATACATGAGGGAGAAAAAAAAATCAAAGATGGATATTAACAAAAAGAAAAAACATACTTCCTCAGAAGACACTTTATCATATTACTTTTATTGTTGGGTGTATAAATATGTGTATTTGGGTGCAGGTACATGTGGAAGCCTGGGGGCAATCTTGTTTCTTAAGTACTGCCATTTTTTTTTCATTGTCCTGAAACTCACCAAGTAGTGTCAGAAAAGCTAGAGAGTCATCTGCCTGCCTGACACTCCCCTGTGTTGAATTACACCCATACAGCTTTGTGTGTGTGTGTGTGGGGGGGGGGGTTCTGAGGATTGAATTTGGGTCTTTATGCTTGCAAAGTGACTGACAAGTAATGTTTCTTCCAGCCTCAGAAGAAATGCTAGAGAGCTGTGTTCACAGAGATGATATACTTATATTGAAAAAATACCAGTTAAAAAGCACAGGGTTGAATTCTGAGCTCCTTCATATTCAGATAAATTTCTTTATACTCAGTTATAAGTATAGAGCATGGCAAAAAAAAAATGTCTGATCATTGTACAGTTCCTGATATTAGATACTATAGTTGCTTTGAAAGTAAACATAAAAAGTAGAACAAGTGTTTTGTTATTATTATTAATTATTAAAATTAGATAGTTATTTTCTGATTGGTGCTTGGTGAAGTTGGTGTTACAGCATCTATTCAGATTTGTTTCCACAATTATATGCACAGATTAAACTACTTAAATTGTCTGAAGGAAGTAGGAAATGTTATTCTTGATATTATGGCAAAAAATGATAAACTTACAAGTAAGCTACATACTAACAACTGAGGCAGAGCCAAACAAAAGAACTCGAAATAGAGGACTAAGGGTACTATAGAGTGTGAAGTTCCATATTTTATAAACAAGTGGTTGGTTGACATGGTTTGAGCCATGCACTAGTTCACAGTTTAGCCCCCTGTGAACAAAAGGACAGGAACATGGCTACAAGGGACACCAGGGTAAGACAGGCAGTTCCAAGGTAGCTGCCAGACACTGTGTGTGTGTGTGTGTGTGTGTGTGTGTGTGTGTGTGTGTGTGTGTTGGTGCAGGTAGGCCTTCCTACAACCCCAAGAGAACCATTTTTAAAGTCAAAAATCAAAGGGATGGTGAATGTGGAACTTTGGTCCTAGGAAATTTTGGCTTGTTTATAGGAAAGCCATGATATTACAGATAATCTTGAACTACTGACTATGAAACTTTTCCTTTTAAATAAACAATTTAACTTTTTGGAACATTGAAAAAACTGTGGAGTACCTTCCTTTCATCTCCTTCAAAAAAGAGGAATCTGACAGCAGGAGTAGGCATTTCACAGTGCATAGTCACAGTCAGCTGAGGCTTGAAGGGAGCTGCACATAAATGTTGACACTTAAACTCCATGTGAAGATGTACAGCATAGCTGTGTATCCTATTAAGATGGAAGGTTGTCCCAAAGACCCTTCTTTTTTTGTTTTTCTCGAGACAAGATTTCTCTATGTAGCCTTGGCTGTCCTGGAGTCACTTTGTAGACCAGGCTGGCCTCAAACTAACAGGGATCCGCCTGCCTCTGCCTCCTGAGTGCTGGGATTAAAGGTGTGCACCACCACGCCTGGCCTCCAAAGACCCTTCATTAAAAGTCAGAACTGTTAACGCCCAGCTGTTGCTTGCAAGAGGTCCAGGGTAGGGTCTCTGGGGCTCGATGCAGATGCCCTTCCAATTCGCTTTATTTCTTGGGTCACCAGAGCTGATGGCTCAAGCAACTGATCAGGATTGAAAGAAGAGAGAGGAAAGTGAGCCCGGGGGTTTCTTTTCTAGAGGCTGATTATACTGCAGCTGAGGAGGAGAACTTAAACTGACCACAATTGTCCTATGGCTGAGGCTGTAAAAGTGGCTTCAAGCCAGGAACTGCAGGGGTGGGGGTCGTAAAAGGAGCCTCTTTGATCTGTAGACAGGCCTCTTTGCGGAGATCTCCAGTAAGATAATGTAAACTTAGGCCAGGCTAAAAAAGGTCCTGAGTCTGTTAATTTATTTGTGAATCTACAGGGAAATAAGAAATAAGAGAGAGATAGAAAATAAACCACTCACACACACATACGTTCAAGAGAAAAGGTAGATGAAATTGGACATCTCCCTGCTCAAACTATGGCACCAGCCAAGGACAATACGTGCAGTAAGCTTCAAACCCCTACACAGACCTAGCCAATGGACAGGACATTCTCCACAGTTGAGTGGAGAGTGGGTCTGACATTCACACGTCCCCTGGATGAGGAGGCCTGGTGGCACTCAGAGGAAGGATAGCAGGCTACCAAGAAGAGACTTGATACCCTATAAGCATATACAGGAGGAGGAGGTCTCCCTCAGTCACAGTCGTAGGGGAGGGGAGTAAGGGGAAAATGGGAGGGAGGGAGGAATGGGAGGGTACAAGGGATGGGATAACAATTGAGATGTAATATGAATGAATTAATAAAATATATTTAAAAAAGAAATTGGACATCTCTACTTCAACTGAAGTCAAGTTTCCAATTTTCAACACCGTTTATTGTTGGTGACCATACTTATACTTCTGAGAAAAGGGTATTACCTCATAGTCGAAAAAGGACAATTAATCAAAAAAACAGATGAATTCTAGAATACAACAGGTTACGTGTTTTAAAGCTAAACATTTCTTTTCTAGGTGTCCACTACGTAAGTTCACCTTGAGTTCAAAGTGACAAAGGTCTAAAGGTTAATAGGGTCTGAAACTTACAAGAGTACACGACTTATCAATTAGGGCGGACCTAGCTATACACTATCCAGCTATCTCTTAGTTCATTATAAGCTCAGGACAATAATTTTTTGTGTCTTTCATTTTAAGAAACAGAGTAGCTTCATTCCAGGTTGGGTTCATGGGAAGTTTATGGTGAGATACCAGGATTCGTGGTGCCATCTGGAGTGGAGGCTTATTTGAAGTCACACGTCTACTACAAGGCTTCTCTTAGTGAGGCACCTGGAGGTCCACAAAGGTATTTACTGCAGCCATTAACTCTCTAAAATTGTTTTAGAAGATCTAAAACAATTTAACTTTCTAAAGCTATTTGAATCAAAGCAGGAATTCCATAATCAGGGATTAATTCATCTGAATAACAAACAATATCCACAAACAAGATCCTGTAGGAAGTTTGCTCAATGGGAGCTGGTCAATACCCAGAAAGTAACAGTTCACACCAATGCCCCATTTTTTTTTTTTTTTTTTTTTTTTGCTTTTTTGAGACAGGGTTTCTTTGTATAATCTTGGCTGTCCTGGACCTGCTTTGTAGATCAGGCTGGCCTTGAATGTAGTCTTGGCTGTGCTGGACTCTCTTTGTAGACCAAGCTGGCCTTAGATTCATTGTGATTCACCTGCCTCTGTCTCCCTGGGTTCTGGGATTAAAGGCATGTGCCACCATGCCCAGCTCTAATGTCAGATTTTAGAGAGATGCAGCAGTGCACAATTGACAAGGCAGTCAGAGGTTGGAAGCAATTCTGGGGTGCATCACAGTATAGACCTTGCAAATACTGGATCCCTTCCAGAGATCTCTCATGCCTACTGAACTTCCCCCAGATCAATACTGGATCACCTCCCAGACAGCCCACATGCCTAGTGAGCTCCTTTAACAGGATGGCTCTCAGCACAGAACCCTCTAAACATATCTACTAAAGCATGCAGATAAATGAGACAAGGCTCATCATGAGCAATGGGTGGGGGAGTCAAACCAGCTTTCTCTTTATATCTTCTCTTAAATAACTCTGGGATTCCATTATAGCACTTATGTGGCCTTGGAGCATCTTAGAATTATGAAGGGCCTCAGAACAGTGTGTGACAAAAATGAAACAAAGCTAAAGGCATGCCTTCACAGTGGGCATCACAGGATCCTCCCAAATAATGCTATGTTGGAGGAGCTGATAGTCCACAGTTCATTAAACTCTGGAGGCACCGACTACTCCAACCTACTCCAACTAGGAGCCGAACCCACAACAGACATAGTTTCTAAAATCAAAAGTGTTAAGCTCAACCAAAGGGCCTATTATAAATGTTTCAAATCATTAGCTATTGAAGAAGAAACAGAAACCTATGAAATTGACAAGACAGTAAGAAACCACAGGTGTTCAGGAGCACCTTAGTTTTTGAGCCAGAGTCTCTCACTCTGATCCTCACCAATTCATCCAGGTTAAGGCCAGCAAGGTCTGGGCATCTGGCCTTCTGCCGCGCCCCTCCCCCAGCACTGTGGTTATAGACAAATGCCACTATGTTCACGTTTTCACACTGGGGATGGAGACCCAAACATATATACTTATCCTTGATCAGCATCAGTTTAACCACTGAGCAACCTTCCCAGCCTCTAGGCCTGTAGTGTGGAACCTATGTATAAAATGACACATTTTACATGGCTTTTTTTTTTCCTCTCAGCATTCAGACCCCCTCTTTTTTTCCCCCAAAATGTAACTTGCCGAATCTATTGAAGGAAACATATCTTTCTTACTATTTTACCCATCAACTGGTCTTAATGAGCTAATGGGAAGAAATGGTAAAAAAAAAATTAATAATGAAAATGGTTGAAAGCAGACAAGTTCTTGTCCTATGATTTTTAATTTGGGTAACTTCAGGCAGGTCACTTCCAAGATTCAGACCTCTGAAAAATGTCAGCATTAAAAATCTACATTATTGAAGGTAACTGAAAAGATTATGGAAGCAAATGTTCGCTAATTTGTTCTCTAGAAGTCAACAATTGTCTTGACCTTTCTAACAGCTCACTTCCCACTCCACACTGTAATCCCACTCCGGTCAGTTTCTTTGCCCCGAGCCTTTGGCCTTCCCCGGCCTGTGTTTATTGACTCTTGAGTTTGTGAATAATCAACTCCAGAACACTTTTCCTTTACCCCTCCAGTCCAATGTGCCTGCCCTTCGTCTCCAAAAACTGTGAGTTCTACTTGCTTCCTATTTAACCTCATTTTGTAAAGAAAGCTTTTATGTCAACAATGTCTCAAGATCATGCCAAAGATTATAAACCCAGCAGCTAGTAACAGAACAGAGGCACAAAGCCAGGAATTCTGATATTTATCTGCAAGAACATCTCTAGATCCTTTTCAGTGAAAAAGGCAAGGCCAATCCTGGTTACACTCACCCTCTGTGAGTCAGGAAGACATGAAACACAAGAAAAGGGACCCTCTGGGTGTTTGGGTGATGGAGGCATATTTCTTCTGGGTGACACAGTTATTAATCTGCATGTTGACTGAGACGTCCTGATGGTTGCTCTTTGCCTGTCTCCTGTAGGAGAAATGTCAGGCAACACAATTTCAGTCTGGACAGACATCTGTCACCTGTGATTTCTTTCTAATGCTAATAAAAGATCTATGTTAATACTTTGAAGCAGCCAAATCTCCTTTCAGAGCTTACTCCTGGGTTTCTGTCCTCCCTTGTAACTATAAGTAATAACAATCGTAAAGAGGTCATGAATTTGAGAGGCAATGGATGTGGCACATGGGAAGAATTATGGGGGAGGGGTGATGAACATTATCAAATGCTTTTAAATTAAGAAGAAAATTTATTCCACAAATAGGAACATATGTTATATTTATTGGGAGAAGCATGTTCATAGTGAACAAACAAACAAACAAACAAACAAAACCTAAGCACTACAGGGGCTACAAAGTCTGTATTAGTTACTTGTGTATTTTTGTCATAAAAATGCTTGGAAGAACAAGTTGTGGGGGCAAATATGCCTTCTGCCTCTGTTTCAGATGACTTGATACAGCATGGCAGGAAAGGCAGGGCAGAGCGCTCGGTCTGTGGAGACAAGAGAGTGTGGTAACAACATCTACATTGTGGCAGACCAGAAGAGAAAGGCTTGTCAGAACCAGGATCCAAGCCATAGCCTTCAAAGGCCTACTGCTAGTGACCTACTTCCCCAGAAAGTCCCCATCCCCTGAAGGCTCCACACCTCCCCTAATTGCTCCATCAGTCAGGGGACAAGCATTCAAAAATATGAATGTGTAAGGAGCATTTTAGATTCAAACCGTAAACATTGTTAAAAGAAAAATGAAACTAAAGATAAAACTTCTTCTGTTCCTAAGCCCTCAATTGTTTTTTTTTTTTTCTGCCTAAGGATGACTATTGTCAATTTTATTGTGTATATCTTCCCAGAAATGGTCTGTGCATGCACAAGCAAACTCTATAGCACATGAAAGGTCTTTTCAGTTTATCTATCTATCATCTATCTCTCCATCCATTCATTTTTCTCATCACAGCACATAGTGACACAGTATTGTACTACAGGCATTCTATGCCTTAGCTAGCCCACTGTCATAGACATGGAGATCATTCCAGACTTTGGTGAATATTCATGCATTAATTTACTTGTACACCAGTGAAACGGTATCTATAGGCTACCTTCACACATAGGAGTTTTGCCTCCAGTCAGAGAATCCGCAGATGTTTTAGATTTAGGCGGAGATTCCCCAGCCTTTTTCACAGAGCTTTTATTAGCTGAACCTCCCTCCATTGGCCTGTGAAAATGCCTGTTTCCCAGCACCTTTGCAATGGGGTTGTGCTTGCAGCTCTGCCAGGCATAATTGACAATTGTTAACTTATTATTTGAGTTTGTTCTTTGTGAGTAATGTTGAGTTTCTTTCCATCTATTTGCGATCACCATTTCTCTGTGGTGTATATATATATATATACATGTGTATGCATATATATATACACACACACAAGGACAAACATTTCTGTTTAATATACATATTAACTGTGTACTTGCCAGTTTTATTTAGTTTTGCTTTTAACAGAGAGAAACTTAATGTTTAGCATAGTTAAATCATATGTTCATATAGCATGTTCTGATTTCATAGCTCATCTTTCATGCTCCAATGTCTGATCCATTTGCACTGTCCTTTGCTACAAGGAGGCAGAAGAAGTTTGTCTTCATGTTTGCTCAAATTTTCTACCTCTTTCCCCAACCCCATTCACTTCCTCCCCCTTATATTGGCTTTCAACACTTCCTTCGGCATTTTTTAACTTTCTGGGAGAATTTAATCCCCAGATGGGTTTCTTCCAGATGATGTCTGATTCTTCAAGAGCCTCCATCAAGATTTCAAAATGTCATGCCGTTACATGCTTTGGTGTCTGGGAGTGGTGATAATCCTCTTGCAACTCCATTTTGCACTTTTATGTCAGTTCTCAAATGTTCTTATTACCAACTGGACTTTAGAATCAATTTGTCCACATGCAAGGAAAACAAACGCATTCATATCCTACTGGCATTTTATATTTACAGATTAATGTAGGCAAAGCTCATATGCGCAATATTAAATCTAAGGATCAGATAACACTTTCCTTTAGTTCAGGTGTGTGTTTGTGTGTGTGTGTGTGTGTGTGTGTACATGTGCATGAGTGCATGCTTGAGCTCATGCTACATGCAATTCTGCATACATGTGTGATCAAATAAATGCTCTTTATAGGCTTTTACAGTGTTCTCATTCCATCCTCCAATTTCTTGTATAGTTTACTCTTAGCTTTCACTGTGGGCGTAACTGCTATGAGGGAAATCACGGTTATGTTTCTAGTCTGCACTTGGCCTCCTACAGAAGTATTCTTGGCTTATGAATATGCATTCAAAACCCACTGGGTGACTGAATGTTTACATTGTGTCAGATTGAAATCAAGGTTGACTGTTGTGTTTTGTCTGCTTACATAACAGTGACATCTGCAAGTCATAAACACTTGTGTTTCTTCCCTCTGTTTTTATAGCCTGTTTGCTTCCTTCCCACCCCCAACCCCAGGATTGAGCTTGTAGTGCTCCAGGGCACTGTCATTTGATATGGGACTGTAAGCACGCTTTAACAGGTCTCTGTGTCTTTTGCCACTAGGCATGATTCTGACTTTGCCTGAAGTTAAAATTTCAAAACAAGATTAAAATTTAGGCCTCGTAGAAAAGCATCTCAATTTACATGTGCACACAGCCTTTCAACCTCCCCACGTGATCTTGTCATCTACAAAGTTTATGTTCAAGAACCTGTGATGAGTCTACATTTTTTTAAAAATCACCAAACCTCTTCCAGTTTTAAGTGAGTTTATGATTTTGTGTTGGGTTGCATGCATAGCTGTTCTGGTTCTTATTTGCCTGGGGTTAGATACTCCACACAGAGGCGACCACTGGCCTGTATTCTGCTCAGAGCTCTCATTTCATGACAAGAAGTCAGGATCACCTAACAGAGCCATTTGTTTCTCCTTAGAAGAGCCAGCTAATGACAAAAAGAAAGTTCTCACTAATGCTCAAATTCATACCCTAGTGCGTCCACTTCAGGTGGACCACGCCTGCCGGCATTGCTGAAGGCTTCCGAGCTCTGTTTATGTAGTTGTGACTTTTGGTTTGCAGATTCATTTAGCTTTCTCACCAAGTTTTATTATCTTCCATGTATTTTTTTTTTTAGAAATAATAAATGTGTTTTGTCCATATTCCTTTGCTTTGAGTTTTTTTTTTTTTTTTCTCTTTACATTTCAGGATGATTTACTAGAAGCCTAAGAGATTAGTATCTGGAAATTGTAACTGCCAGTTTGTCCCTTCTCTCACCCCACGCCCTCTCTCATCCTTCACCATCACACTGAGAACCTGCTCATGTCCAAGTTAGCCCTTTGCGTGCGTCCACTAGAGTGCCAATCTGGGCCCTATGGCCGTGTGCTTCAGTTGCTTCATTGGTTTCTTTGCTTGTAGGATGCAGAAGCATTCCTTTATTATTTTGGGTAGAAACTGCTAACAGGACACAGGTTTGCAAACATTTTCTCTCACTCAGAGCTGGCCTTGCCATTCCCTTCATGACACAGAGGCTTTTTAGTTTGATGCATAACAGCTTATATATTTGACGTTTGTTGTTTCTGGCGCCATAGTCAAAAGGTCATCATTGCTGACTAGTACATGCCATCGTCCCTACGTTACACTTGTTCCTTAACTTTGCTTATGACATACGATTCAGTATATGGTCTGACTGCATTTGTTGCATATCAATATCCAGTTCTCTCAACACAGTTTCTTTAAGCCCCTTTCTTCATTCATTTCCATTCCTTTTCCCCTTTGGTCTCCTTACTGGCTGATTTCAAATTATCTGTCTCTGAGTTCACTGACTTGTTTCCTTTGAGGAGATCAGATGTGCTGCAGATGCTCTCTGCGGTATTTTTTCACTTCTGTCATTACTTGGCCTTCCATATCAGGGCTTCTCTTCGGTTCGTGTTTATTTTTACAGCACCTCTGACTCTACTCACATAATGTCTTCCTGTTCTTGCTGAGTTGTCTGTTCTCTTGTATGTCCTTGAGTTTCCTGAAGATGAATATAGTATTTTGAATTATTGTTCCAGGCAACTCAATGGTCTCCACCTCTTTAGGTTACTTATTGGAGTGTCATTAGTTTCCTTGGACTGTGTATGCTTTATTCTTTTCTATCAGTGTAACTGTATATTGGTATCTGTACGTTGTGGGATTAATCTTGTGGTCCATGCAGCATCCTCCAAGCATGTACAATGTTGCTCTTATTATGTCCCCAGACTGATGGAACTGCCTTCAGGACAACAGCAGAAGGGAGGTGGGAATAGATCCCATGGCTACTTCTGGGTCCAGGGTGGCTGATATGAAGGCCTTGAGTATGGGTGGATCCTGTCCCATCCTTGGGCAGACTAGATTACCATCAGAACTGAGGCTGACATACAGTGATGTATTTCAGGGTCCAGAGTCTGGTCTACAGATGCCAGGCCTTTTACCAGGTGAGGTGAAGCACAAGTAGACCATGCTCAGTCACTGGATGATTTCTTCTGGGTCACTATGTAAGTGCCTGGGCAAGCAGAACTACCTCTTGACTGCAGCTGAAAGGACCTGGAATCAAGTTTGAAGTGTTACTTTAGGGACCATAGGCAAATTTCACATTTCAAGCCTGCTTCTTGGACCACAGAGAGGCACATCTCATGCCATGTTCCCAGGGAGGGTGGGATTACCTCTGGGATGTAACTGCATGGGGATGCAGCTGAGCTACAAGATTCTACAGGATACTAGGCCTGCCTCTGAGGGTGCAGATTGGGGTGGCTTACACTGAGTTTCTAGGTGGGTGTGACTGCTCTCAGACAATAGCTGAAAGAGAACCTAGAACTGAGTTAAAGTTTTAGGGTCCACAATAAGCATTAAATTTGATGAGCTTATTATCAAAGGCACTAATGGTGAAGATTCTTATTATGCTCCTAGGCAGAGACCTCTAGTATTAGATCCTATGTCAAAAGAGCCCAGACCTGGGTGAGTGGGCCTGTCCTGTCAAAAATAGCCCTACTTTGCCTTAGGTCCCATCATTTGCATCCTCCTACTCATATCATAATCTTCCATAAAATAGTGGTACAGATGGGCAACAGGAGTATTTCTTAATATGTTTTTAATTGATTTTAATTCAATCATTTCTCCTTCCCTTTCCTCCCTCTGGTCCCTCCCAGCTACCCTCCCTGAGCCCCTCCCATGCGTCCCCATTTGCAAGTTGATAGGCTCCTTTTCTTCATTATTGTTATCTACACACACACACATGGTTATATGCATGTACAAATTATAAAATCATATATATATATATATATATATATATATATATCATGCTGCCTCCATTTTTGTAGACAGTATGTACATGATTTCAAGGCTGACTCCTTTGCTTTTGGTTAAAAATGGTTGCATAAACAAGACCAGAAAGATAGAAATATCAAAGAACATGTTAATATAAAAAGAGCAAAAAGTTGACATGCTGCACTCCTAGACAAAGAACTACAGGCAACTAATAACTTCTAGGAGAAGGAAAAATCATCTCTCCAGCCCCTTCCCACCCTCTCCCCTCTGCCCCGTCCACTCTTCCTCCTTTTCTTTTTAGAAAAGAGTAGGCCTCCTATGGATGTCAAGCAGCCCTGTGTATCAAGTTGCAGCAAGACTGGGCGCATATTGAAGCCAGATGAGGCAACCCAGTAGGGGGAAAGGGTTCCAGAGGCAGGCAACAGAGTCAGAGACAGCCCTGCACTCCCACTGTTAGGGGTCCCACAAGAACACCAAGCTAGGGCGTCTTGTTCTGAGTGTACACAAATAATGAGAGTGAACTTGATGAAAAGAGATGTTGTAAGAAGCTCATTGACTTTCTCCAAGTTAATTTGTGTTTCCAAGTGCTACAGATATAAAAGCAGGATGACTCTCCAAGTTTGAGGTTTCGCCTTGGCTAAGCTATTAAATATGAAAGGAGGTTGAAGGCTGCTTAGGCCTGACTCTTATTTATTCTGTTCTTGCATCTTCCTGTGTACCTTTTAGTAAGTTGTGAACTTCCTGAAGGCGATCTTCTTTTAGACTCCCCGTTATATATGGATGATCAAGATTAAAATCAAGTTTCAGGGAATTAGTTCATATTCTTTGGGATAGAGCAGTTTTTGTGGACCGTGTTCTAAAATTTGAGTTTCTGGATTAAAAAAAAAGTTTATTCAATGCTCTTAAAACATTATTTGATTTTTTTTCACCATTTTTACAAGAGCAGCATCGACCCTTTCAAACTGTTTTCTGTGTCAGTGTAACTTGAAATGGCCTACAAGTATCAATTACAAGGACCCAGAGATTTCAATCCCATTTCTAATTGAAAAAGATTTCTCAAGTTTTCAAGCCTCTGCTCTTGGCTCCAGGAAGCCTTTCAGGATTGCTGTACATGTGCAATTTCACCATCTTCATAAAACCTTCTGTGACCGTCTGTGATTCCCCTGTGCATCCAGTAACTCATATTTTCTGTCACGTGAGACTCCCAATAGCAGACAGTGCATCTTATTCTTTGAAGAATATACTTTATAGTTGAGGCAACATAGATACTTCAGCTTTACTGAGTGCAAAATACTCCCACAACCATTAAGCAAAATATCTCTTCAGATATTTCCCATATTTCTCAATTTCAACAAGGAGCAATCTTGAGTAATAGAAAAGTTCCCAAGCCTTCCCCCCTCAAGGCCACTTGCAGTGTTTACATTAGGAAATGTGAGTGGCCCCAGCTTGTTTTTCTCACCAGGTCCAGCTGCTGAAGCACCCATTCAGCAATGGTCTAATTTGTGGTAATAAATGCATTTCATCAGACCTCTTCACAGAAGTCACTTAAATGGCCTCAGCTCATGGAAACAGAAAGCATCTGACTCCCGAGGAGTGTAACTCCACACAGATGTTGTTGAGTTAGACAATTCCCAAACTGCATGCCAATACACGAAATGATGAGGAAAGAGGGAAATCATTTCTTTAGAACAGAAGACTTCTATTGTCTTAATTACTTTGATTTTGTAGGCAAAATTATTATTGATAAAAGGTTGGAACCATACATCCCCAGGTGAAAAATCTTAGACTATTCTTACTTACCCATTTACTGTATCTAAGAAGTCATGGGCTAGAAGAAACCATCATTATTTTATGTACCTTTAAGTACACAGTAAAAAAAGAAACCAGCCAGATATTCCATGTTAGCAAACAGTGGTAAGCCTTATGACATTTGAGAGATGTTAAGATGTAATAGAGTATCTTTCTTATAATTTCTGCAATATGATCTATGTCTTAACATCATTGAAGCTCTCTTCCCAGACCCAGATAACAGAGGCTTATTTTTAAAATGTCCTTATAAACTCTAGCTTCTTTGTCATTTTTCCTTTATCAATCTCAGTATTTATCCAGGTAAGCCAAAAATCTGTTGTAAAAGAATGAGTGGAGAAGGGAAGGTCAAGGGCATGGTACCCAAAGTATCCACTAAGAACAGATTACAAAGTGGTTGGTTGGCTTGAGCTGTAGACTGGATGGTGTAGGAAACACAGGTTCATACCTACAACTTATTTCTATCCCTTCATGATGGATTTGCCCACGGAGAAGAATCGGTATTGCAAAATTAATTCACCCACTTTACTTCTGAGAAGGTTGACATATTTAGCTCGAGAAGCTTATAATAACCAACTGGATTTGCACAACACAAATGCTGCCTCTTACCTTTCTCACAGAGCCACCTGTCCATTATGCAGATATACTGCTCTGCTCTCTAAGCTAAGCCCAATTAGGTGAATTTTGTGCTACCTACCTTGTGCCTGAGCTGTTGGTATTATGTTCAGAAAGTTGTCCCCTGTGCCAATGTGTTCAAGGTTATTACCCACTTTCTCTTCTATTAGATTTAGTGTTTCTGGTTTTATGTTGAGGTCTTTGATCCACTTGCACTTGAGTTTTGTACAGGGTGATAGATGTTGATCTATTTGCATTCTTCTACATGTAGACATCCAGTTAGACAGGCACCATTTGTTGAAGATGCTTTCTTTTTTCCATTGCATGGTTTTGGCTGCTTCTTCTTCTTCTTCTTCTTCTTCTTCTTCTTCTTCTTCTTCTTCTTCTTCTTCTTCTTCTTCTTCTT
>OU015756.1:26359913-26380375 GCA_907169655.1 Acomys percivali | reverse complement strand
AGAGAGGGGAGGGGGGAGAGAGGGGGAGGGGTGGGGAGAGGGGGGAGGGGGGAGAGAGGGGGAGAGAGGGGGGAGGGGGGAGAGAGGGGGAGGGGTGAGAGAGGGGGGAGGGGTGGGGAGAGGGGACACTGGTCTCTCTACGAAGGAATTCTGCCTTTCACAATAATAGTCTTATTGGGAGAGAATGTCCTTGATAGTAACAAAAGCTAATTTAGAAATAAACTTTTAGAATGCCACTCAGTTATAAGTTGAAAGAAGTTGATGCAATAAAATAGCAAGCCTGGGTCTACAGTCATTATTTTACCATCTTATTTCCGTGCCATGCAGGAAACATTGGTTTCCTATTCAGTTGGTTTTTCATGCCCTGACTAGTAGATCTCCAAGATCTGTTATGATAGACCTATTTTTCTCTTTGACAAAGGAAACAAACTGATTATTGTAGGAGTTTAAGATTTGTTTCTGTGAATAATAACATGTAGGTAGGTCCCGAGGTGGAGCCAGGCAGGGTGGAGGAGTGGCATGGAAGCTGCCCCCCTGAGGCATGCCTCATGGCTTACCAAAGGCAAGTTTAAAAAATCCTAGTGAGGAAAATATAGGCAGTAAACTTCAAACCCCTACCCAGTCTAGCTGATGGACAGGACATTCTCCACCATTAAGTGGAGAAGGAGATCTGACTTTCACACAAACTCTGGTGCTCCATATTGGACCATGTCCCTTGGACGGGGAGGCCTGGTGGCACTCAGAGGAAGGATAATAGGTCACCAAGAAGAGACTCAATACCCTAGGTTCATATTGATAGTCAGATCTCCTTCTCCTCAGAGGAAGGATAATAGGTCACCAAGAAGAGACTCGATACCCTAGGAGCATATACAGGGGGAGGTGGTCACCCTCAGTCACAGACATAGGGGAAGGGAGTAGAGGGGGAAGCGGGAGGGAGGAAAGAAAGGGAGGATACAAGGGATGGGCTAACAATTGAGATGTAATATGAATAAATTAATAAAAAAAAAAAGAGGAAAAAAAATCCTAGTGAGACTGGGGAGCCAAGCTGGGTCAGGTTTCTCTTTCAGCTTTCAGTGACAAGAAACCAGGCTCAGAGAGAGAAAGGGATGGGGGTGGGGAGTGGGAGTAGATGAGGAAAGGAGAGAGAGAGAGAGAGAGAGAGAGAGAGAGAGAGAGAGAGAGAGAGAGAGAGAGAGAGAGACTCCTGCACTGCAATCCAATTGTGAACCAAAACACTTCTCTTTGTAAATAGGAAAAAAATGCCCCCTCTAAGCAGTGGATTGAAAATGAACTTGATTTATAAGTGAGAAGACTGAGGGTGGCGCACTGATTCAGAAATCCTCGTGTGTACTAAAGAAGCAGAGACTTTGTGGCATGGCGGCCTCCTTTGAGGTCAAGGCCATCATGAAGAGAAGAAAGTGGCGCAAGGAGGTTCTTCACAAGGAGAGCAGGTATTTCTCTCTCTGGGTTTTTATAGTCTTTAATAAAATATATTGAAATAAAAAACAGCAATACTATGCCTCTTTGAGTAAGCGGATGCATTAAATTCCGAAGAACTTCCTATTACAACATATTCATATATTGCTCCATTTTGTATTCCTGTCACTCTTATCTAAATTTTTCTTCTTCTTCTTCTTTTTTTGCTCTGGACAGTCAGGCCACATTTGTTTCAGCCCACACTTGCGTGTTCTGAAAGCTTGGCTGCGTGTCCCTTAAATGTCTCAGTCACCTCTCTATCACATTTCCTTGCCATTTTTGTGCTCCAGGCAAGATTCCTTGATGCTAATAAATTTCTTTAATTAGTAAAGATAAAAACTTTAAAAGTATTTTATAAAAGATTATATTCTGTTTCCCATGATGCCAAAAATCTGTCAACATATGCTTAACAGAATGAGTGTATTTATCTTTTCATGAGAAACAAATAGTGAAAGAGATAATGTGTCATCTGTTCATATTTTCATAAGGGTTTGGCTCCAGTGAAAGCCTCCACCAGATAGCCAACATCTTAAACTGATTTTGCATGGTATGTGCCAGTATGTAGCAATTCTTTTTTGTGCTTAAAAAGAAATCTTGTGGATAGTAATATTGAAGCACACATACGAAAAATAGTATGAAACGGAAGCTGAATGGGGGTTTAATTCCTCCTCTCCAGATAGAGAGCTTGACGTAGATGGATTCATTTATAGCTTATATACTTTCCTCTTAGTGCTTGCTATTGAGGACTAGAACTTTGAGTGATACATATATATATGATTCTTAGTATTAGATTCTTGTCCACTTGTCCTGACTTGAGTTCCTATTTCCTCACAGCCAACGCCTATGTTCCTTCAGCATGTACGCTGTCATCAACCTTGCAGCTTTCCTTTGCCAGACCTGTGAAAACTCCCTTGGACATCTGTGCAAAATCCTGCACTTTTTTTTAAAAAGTCTCTGTTTAAAAGTCAACACTTATTTGCCAGGTAATTAACTTTTGTGACTTTATCGTTAGTTTGCAAAGTGGATGTATCACCATATCTGTAATGGGAAAGTGGATATTGGGAGTGGAGAGATGGCTCAGAGGTTAAGAGCACTGACTGCTCTTCCAGAGGTCCCGAGTTCAATTCCCAGCAACCATATGATGGCTCACAATCATCTATAATGAGATCTGATTCCTTCTTCTGTTGTGCAGGCACACATGCAAGCAGAGCACAGTATATATAATAAAAAAAGTAAATGAAAAGAAAAGTGGATGTCATTTCTTTATTGTGACCTTAGTGAGTGCTGCGCTGCAGTCAGGCATCAGGCAAGAAGAAGGCCAATCCCTGTTAGCTCTAAGATAATCTTCTCAGCTCATGCCATTTGCACAAATTTACCCACTCATATTTTTCCTGTTCCTCCTGTGTGCACACGATGTGTGTGTGTGTGTGTGTGTGTGTGTGTGTGTTACATAAAAGTTAAAAGTAAAAGCCTACGGAAAGAGGAGGCCACCTCTCTGGGGAATCAGGGTCCAGGGAATTGACAGGTACAGGAGAATATAAAACTAAATATAACACTGAACTCCAAGGTGGGATCTGTTTGGCTCAAGAAAGACACTACATATTAGTTACAGAACATGAACAATTATCAATCTAGTAGTGATGGGGAAGATTGCTCCCTTCTGGCTAGCTCTCCTGACGTCAGAAGATGGTATGCAAGCTTCTGGGAACTGCAAGCCTGCAAGCTGCCAAGATGGCTATGGATGCAGCCCAGCACATTTGTTCATGAGAGCTGGCATAGCACAATGACCACTGTTGAGCATTCTTGCAAATGATTGCAAACAGAATCCTTCTGGGGGTAAAAATCATTTGAGAGGGATAGCTGTACAGTGCATTGAAGTTTGAAAGTAAACCCTAGCTTTGTACCAGAAATTATACTTCTAGGACTGTATTCCTAAAGAATAAGCTTAAGCAGCTGCATGAAAGACTTTAAACACAAAGACGTCTAGTGTCTTAGTCACTATGCTATTGATATGAAAATACACCATGCCCAAGAGAGCTCTCATAAAAGAAAGCATTTAGTTGGGATCTTGATTATAATTTCAGAGCTTTAGTCCATTATTATTATGACAGGGAGTATGGTGGCATGCAGGCAGGCCCTGCAGCAGCAGCTGAGAGCTACATCATGATCCGTAGGCAGAGAGAGAGAGAGAGAGAGAGAGAGAGAGATAGAGAGAGAGAGAGAGGTATCTTAGCCTCCATCAAATAAAAACAGACAGCACTCTCTAAGTCAAAGCAGAGTCATTCCGTTCATCTGTGCAGAACTCAGGAGAGATGTAAGGAAAGGAATTGATGGCATATGGCAGGTCTAGTCACGGAGTCCTTGGGTTTGTCTTCACCTTACTTTTATCTTCCTATTCCTACCCTCCCTCCCTCTTCTGACCTATGCCCCTCCCTTAGACCTCTGACAAAGGGGAACCTCTTCCCGCACCATCTGACCTCAGCCTATTAAGTCTAATCAGGATCGCCTGCTTCCTCTTCTTCTGAGTGCCACCAGCCTCCCCACCGAGGGGAAGTGGTCAAATAGGGGACACCAGAGTTCATGTCAGAGTCAGTCCCCGCTCTCCCCACAACCATGGAGAATGAGCTGTCTATTGGCTAGATCTGAACAGGAGGGGGTCTAGGTTTACTGCACGCATTGTCCTTGGTTGGTGCAACAGTATGTTCAGCACCCTACCCTGCCCCTCAGGTGGAGATCCACCAGAAGCTCTTCCTAGAGACAACATGAGCTTCAATGTAAAGAACATGTCCACGAAAGATGTTAGACATGGCAACGTTGCTGGTGATAGCAGAAATGACCCAGCAATGGAAGGTGATTATCCTGAACCATGCGGGGCAAGTTAGTGCTGACTATGCTCCTGTGCTGGGTTGCCACACTGCTCACATAGCAAGCAAGTTTGCAGAGCTTAAAGAAAAGATTGATCATTGTTCTGAGAAGAAGCTGGAAGATGGCCTTAAATTCTTGAAGTCTGGTGATGCAGCCATTGTTGATGTGGTCCCTGACAAGCCCATGTGTGTTGACAGCTTCTCTGATTATCCTCCACGGGGTCCTTTTGCTGTTCGTGACATGAGGCAGATAGTTGTTGTGGGTGTCACCAAAGCTGTGGACAAGAAGGCTGCTGGAGCTGGCAAAGTCACCAAGTCTTCCCAGAAAGCTCAGAAGGCTAAATGAATATTTATCTCTGGCACCTGCCACCCTAGTCTTAATCAGTGGTGGAAGAATCATCTCAGAGCTGTTGTCTCAATTGGCCATTTAGGTTTAATAGTAAAAGATTGGTTAATGATAACAATACATCGTAAAACCTTCAGAAAGAAAGTAGAATGTTTTGTGGACCATCGTGTGTGTGTGTGTGTGTGTGTGTGTGTGTGTGTGTGTGTGTGTGTGTAAATTTTAAGTTATTAGTTCTCAAAATCAGTAATTTTTAAGTAGAAACAACTTGACCAAAAATCTGTCATACAATTTTGAGACCCATTAAGACAAGTTTAATGAGAAAAAAATAAATCAAATGCATCATATACGTAAATATTTAATTCCTAAAACAATGAAAATAAATGCAACCCTTGACTGAACAAAACAATTGAGTATTATTACAAGCCAAATTAATCAGATGTGGTTTACTTTGAGAAAGATACGACTAAAAGAAGGGATAACAATTGAGATGAAATCTGAATAAATTCATTAAATTAAAAAATTTTTTTAAAGAAAAAAGATAGGACTAAAAACCGGGAAAGATACATTAATCAAAGAGGCAAGAATGGGCATGCCTAAGCAAAGCATGACTCTTCTCTGCAGGCATCAATCTCCTTTTGCCTTTCCTTTGGTTTCATGCTCCTCTGATTCTCTCCCAGTTGCTTAGCCCTCTGGAATGAATTAAGATTACAGTGTGACAAGACACATCTGGAAATACAGATTCTTTTGACAACCATTGGATTTGGGGAAAATAATACACAAGTAGCTTCCCCCCACCCCCCGCTTCCACTGAAGGCCGTCACTTTGTCCTTGGATTGCAGAGTCAGATGAAAAAGGAAAACAAGGTTTAAGAAAGATACACTGAATTGGCATTATGTTTCCAGTTCCTACTGGCTGAGTTAGATCCCTATTTTGATGTCTTTACTTCCATTCTCTACAGGAGGGAACGCTGCATTAAAATAGCTAGTACTTCAGAGAATAGAGCTGGAAAACCAAGCAGCTCCATCTCAGTTTTCCATAGCAGTCCCGACCCATGAAACTATGGTTTAGGAGAAAAGGATTGTCGGCTTTGAAATTTTTTCAAGCCTACTTTATTTGGCGTTCTTTAATGCTTATGCCTCCCTTCCAACCTACCTGTCCTAAATAGGAGAGAACAGAGGCTAATGGGAACTAGAATAGTAGATGTTTTTAGACTCGGGTCCTTGGAGTGAAGCGTAGTCAAGATTTCAGCAGACCTGTTGAACAGCAATCCAGGAATTCAGCAAAGGTGACTGCAACCGCAGCAGCTGGAACCGGAACCTCGAAGTATTCTCTGGAGTGTTTCTCTCTAGGAAAGTGTCAAGGCGGAGCAATGAACAGCCAAACAGTAGGAAATGATGCCCAAACAAAAAAGGCCAAGCCTCTTGTTTTGGGGATCATATACGTCTCCTTTCAGAGTCTGTACTAGGATGTTTATTAGTTGGCAAAGACCATGCCCCCACAAAAGGCAGTTGCTCTCCTGGTGGACAAACACCACATGTTCTCTCACAAGTCTGTTTCACATCCCACACTTGGGATCAAAAACAAAACCCTGTTTACATCCGTTACAAAAGATAGCTTTAATTTATAGAGTTAAAATTGGGCAAATGATTGCATTTCTGAAAATTGAGTTTTCACCTAAAAATCAGGATGAGACATAATTTACTTCAGGAAGTTAGTGGATGGGTTAAGTGAAATATCCTTTGGGGTAAATATATAAAATGCATATCTATTAAGTGGTAGCTACTAGTGCCTGGGAACAAGAAAACAAAAAGAAGAATGAAGTTTCCATAAAGATACTAAGAGCTAATACATATCAGCAGATGAAATATGTCCCTAACTTTGCATATAGTGGTTCTCACAGCAGCCTGAACAGTTGAATGGTGTCTGGGTATATACTCACTTATAAGTAGACACTAGCCCAAGGGGCATGTCCCATGAATGTCTTTACTTACCAGGAAAGTGGGACAGAGGGGAGGACATTCTATTGGGACTCTAGGTGAGATAAGCATGGGAGAATGGGGAAATAGAAGGATCCAGAGGGTCCTAGAAAACTTACAAGAAGAACATTATGATGGACAGATCTGGGCCCAGGGGTCCTGCTCAAACCATGGCACCAGCCAAGGACAATACATGCAGTAAATTTCGAACCCTTACCCAGATCTAGCCAATGGACAGGACATTCTCCACAGTTGAGTGAAGAGTGGGGACTGACTTTCACATGAACTCTGGTGCCCCATATTTGACCATGTCCCCTGGAGGGGGAGACCTGGTGGCACTCAGAGGAAGGATAGCAGGCTACCAAGAAGAGACTTGATACCCTATGAGCATATAAAGGGGGAGGAAATCCCCCTCAGGAACAGTTATAGGGGAGGGGGAATAAGGGGAAAATGGGAAGGAGGGAGGAATGGGAGGATACAAGGGATGGGATAACCATTGAGATGTAATATGAATAAATTAATAAAATATATTTAAAAAGAGTTGAATGGTGTTGTCAACTGTGGCAGCCATCTTCCAATAACTCTCCAAAATGTCAACCACAGAGCGAAAGAAGAGGACCACTTGTTTTACGTTCTCTGGGCTGTTTAGGAAACTTGGAGTTGTTCCATTTGACCACATACATGCAAATCTACAAGAAGAGTAATATTGTAGATGTCAAGGGAATGGGAACTGTTCAAAAAGGAATGTCTCCTACCTGTGCTCCCATGGCAAAAATGGAAGAGGCATGGTGTCACCCAGCACGCCATGGGCATCATTGTAAACAAGCAAGTTAAGGACAAGATTCTTGGCAAGAGAATTAAAGTGTGAATTGAGCACCTCAAGGACTCTAAGGACAGAGCCAGAGTCCTGAAAGAGGTGAAGGAAAAGTGATAGATAGAAGAAAAAGGAAACCAAAGAGAAGGGCACCTGGGTTCAGGTGAAGAGCCAGCCTGCGCCACCCAGAGAAGCGCACTTTGTGGGGACTAATAGAAAGGAGCCCAAGGACCTGGAGCTCCTTCCATATGAATTCATGGCATAATGTACAAAAAGAAACAAAAGACCTGGACTGTAAGAAACAAAACAACAACAATGACAACAACAAACCAAAATACAACAACAACAACAAAGAGTTGAGTGGTGTTACTTGCTGTGTTTACCGGGAGATCAGAGAAGTTCTATTAACATCTGTACTCTAATGCCTCCTAATCAAGAACTCACCAAGGACAAAAGCCTCATCTCTGTATTCTTGTTTACATGGTATATACACTGCTGCCCGGATAAATGTGCATTTAAATGAGGCACTATCTGCTTCAGCAGATGTGGAAGTCAATTCTGCACTAACTGTAGAATTCATCTCACTTAAGTTGCCCTTGGCCGCAAGGAAATGAGTAGCTTCATATTGGCAACATATGTTTTTCACAGTTGAAGATCAGGCTTCAGCACTGAGCATCAAAGTCTCCATCACCTTGGCCGTCAATACAGGTTGCCTACTGGTGGATTCGGCATTGTTCTGCCACTTTGAGGTCTCTGCCCATGGTGTTTCCATCGCTTTTGCCCACATTCCTGGGCCTACCATAGCAGGCCCACCACAGTCCATTCCTTTCATCTATTCCCTCCCACCCCCACCCCCGTACCTCAAGGCTCATGCCCACATAATAAACCAAGCCAGATTCCCATAAGTTTGAGCCAGCTACCAGACAATGGAAACAATCAGATACTAGTAACCATCTAAGAAGTGTAGCTGGCTGAGAGGTCAAACTCGTGGCCAGAGCCAGATGTGTTGGGAGTTACAGCCAGTGATCCATAAATGAAGAACCACAATGCCTCCTAGTAAATGTCCTCATATTGCATTTTTGTTTTATTATTAAGAAATAAAAGAGATCAAACGCCAAAAGTAATTTAAAAGTCTTTAGTAAATCTGCTTAAACCACTGTAAAATATTCTTTAAAGCAGCATTTTTTAATTTGGTCAAGGATTATGTAACTTTTACAATGATATTTATTTTCCAATATGAATATTTTAAAAAGTATACTGTAGACCTAGAGAGTTGGCTCAGCAGTTAAGGGCTCTGGCTGGTCATCCAAGTGACCTGGGATTGAGTCTCTGCACTCAAATGGTCACTGGCATCTTTAACTCCAGTTCCAAGGAATCTGATGTCCTCTTCTGGCCATTATAGTATCAGGCATGCACATGGTAAACAGACACACATGCAGGCAAAACACCCATACACATAACATACAATAATACAGTTAATTTTAAAAAACAGAATGTTGACCTAATGCATGATATATTGTTGGTATACGGCTTGGAGAATTTACTCTCTGGAGTCATAGTTTTATTGGCTTATGCAATTGCTATGTTGTTCAGGAATGTTCTCGTATTGCAATAGGAACATGAAGTTCTGAGTGAAGTGCTTCATTTTCTTTGAAACTCTTACCCTGTAGTAATACAATATCATTCTACTGAAAGTTATAGGAGAGGGTCTGGGCTAATAATTCTCAACAAGCATCTCATTTGGCACGAATAGCAAGCTTTTCAAGGGAGTGATTATATTTTTATTTGCAAGAACTGTCTGTGTTTATATCTTCATCTTTTTTAGGATTATTTTAGCACAACCTTCAGATAAATACTGGCCAAAAGCCATAGCAGAACAACTGAGGTCAGGAAGAAGGACACTCAAGACTGTATAAAAATATATTTCTGGGCACTGGTATGTATGAACATGAAAAATCATAAACAATATAGGTTACTTTGGAATAGGGCAGGCTGCATGAATTCTTTTTTTTTTTTTAAAGACAACTGTAAGATGTTTTCTATGCAGAAGTTGAAAAGAATATGATGTGTTCTGCGAAGATTTCTTTTTAAAGGATTCTTCATCAGGAACTTCTAGAACAAATCCGAACTTCCTAAAATCAAGGGCCACCCCATGCTTTGCTGAGGATGGAAACGCACAGTATAGCGTCATTCTGGAGGTTGCCAGATCCTCTGTCTAAGCTTCCGGAAAGACAGAATTCGTTAGCACCATGTTTCAGTGAGATCTTACGCTATTACAGGAGTGAAAGGTGGACTATTCCCACAGAGAGCCACACTTGGAACGTCATTACTGTAGTGATGAGGCCTGGCTGACTCCACATGTAATGTGCAATGGGAGTGCCCCCTACATATAGCAAAAAGCACCAGGACCACAGCTACAAAGCAAGCTAGCTAGGATTGTTCTAACTGAAGCAGATCACTTAGGAATGCTCAGCAAAAGCATCAATTTGGTAACATAATTCCTGGTGAAATTAAAATTCCAGTTTGCAGTCACAGGTATACATGAAATGTCTCTGTTTTTCTGTATGATCCGGGTCACAGGCCAATTCCTTTCCTACTGGGATGGTATGCCCATTGTATGTCTTGGCATTCGGCTCTGTCCCTTTTAAGGAGCCACAGAGAACTAAAAGCATTGTGTGCCTTTAGAAATCAGCCACTGCTTTTGCAGTTCCGTATAGACATGGACTCATTTCTTACAGTCCTGAACTCCACTCTCGTGCAGCAGGATCAAGATGAGGTATTTTTTACATTTCTTCTGTGCTGTTGCTGAGGCATAGAAATGCTGAGAGGCTATCTGGGGAATTCTCTGCCCACACTTCTCCAGTAAACTGCATTGCCAAGTGCCAAGTGTCTTGGGTCTAACTCAGCTTTCCCACTTTCTTGGGACACTACTCTGGAAGGGTGTGTGTGTACTGCGGGGGGCGGGGAGGATCACACAGTTCTTTCTGTGTAACCCACCAGTGTCTATACTGTCACGAACATCTCTTTCCATGCACAGATGCTTGGTTGGAAGGGGCCTATGCTGTGTGTTACAATATATTCAGATACTCTCTGGCTCTTCTCCTTTACCCATTGGGTACCTAAAGCCTCTCCCTCCCCAAATACTGACAACAAATAATGCTCTGGCCAAATGCCCCATTGGGTATACAATCCACTCCAGTTTAATCTTATGTTCAAGTATTTATGTCTGAACTCTAAGTCCTTACAATGCCTGGTCAGCCATCCTTTTACGTCAGGACCTTTATTCTTATCTTAATATATGGCATAAAAATGTATGGTTCATTAAAAATATCCTTTCTGTAAATAGTGACACTCTTTATAACCTGTGAAGAACCGCTAAGTTAATGACCAAGAGGGCCCATGTGCAAACTGCACAGAAGCCACCAGACTGTCACTGTGAGTGGGTGTCCAGCTAACAAGACATCTTCAGTATTGACAGATAACCAGACATGTTTCATTCCTTAAGTTTCAACTTAGGTTTAAGAGTTTAAACTTAAGTTATTATAAAACATTTTACAAAATTCAAATGGTTCAAATAATGTAGTCCATAGGTGTATACCCATCAACCTCTTTAGAAATTAGAGAAATAGTCACTGCTAATATTAAGCCCCAGAGAGAACGCTTCCTGGTTACATTCCAGCTATAGGTGCTGTGCTTACTTGGGAATGAGACTTTATATTGGCACTGACACGCTCTCTGCTGAGCCATAGTGGCCCATGCAACTATTTCAGCTGATAGCAAGAAAAATTAAATTAAAATAAAAAGGAATCAGAGATATTTAGGAAAATAAATTTAGCTTCATTCAAAGTGAAGATTCTGATGGTACTCTGCAAAAACAGATATAAGAACCTCTGAATAGCTGGTCAAGGTGGCTAGATGTTTCTGAGGCTCAGGCTACGTTTCCATTCTTTAAATCATGTTACAGACTCTTTCTGTGATTCCTGCTGCCCCAAAGGAGGAGGAAAGCATCCCAGGTGGATCTGTATGGGGCACTGAGTCCTCTATTCTCTGAACTTTTCTCTTCTTCATGCTGCTTTCTGCAGTAAAGAGCTTGGAGCAAAGTGATGCTGATCTGAAAAAGCAGCAACCACCAACCCAGACTGTTTTGCCAGCAAAACTACAGCTGTAACTGATAGGAAAAACACAAGGTTTCCATGCTAATCCTGATCTTGTTAATGAAGAGAAATGTGAGGCTGCAGGATAGCCATTACTAACAGCCAACCCCATGTGTATATTTAATATACCGTCAAAGGAAAATTATGCTTTAGAATCTGTTATCGATAAAAATAACACAATTGCTGCAGAATACGATGTACATTCTGAAATATTGTCCTCCACAGAGTATAGAACATAAAAAGATGAAACAATAACAGCTCTAATGTCTGCTCTGAAGAAGTGTTTAATAACTACATAGAGTATGAACAAGGCTCGATGAAAAAATACTAGTTCGAACTGTTACTCTAAGCTGAGGGTGACATCCTGATAGAATTCTTTATATTGTCACATGATGCTGAGAAACTTTGTCACTGTAGAGACTCAAACGCCCAAAGGGGACATGGGGAGGCTAGGCTAGAGGGACGGAAATGGAAAGAGATTACATCACAGTTTTCCACAATCAAAAAGGTTGCATAATATTTTACAAATTACATGGAAGGGAAATAAAGCCTTCTGATGACATGGAGAAATGAAGACAGTCATTTAGTAAATGTTTGCCCATTGTTTGTTATTAACTGGGAAGCACAGGTAAACTTTCCCCTGAGGGGTATAGTGTGGAAAAGAAGCAACATGGGATGTTAAGGGCAAGTCAGAGCCAACCTGGATGCTGTGTTTTCCAGTCACTCTAATGAAGGGTAGCACCACTGCATGTATGAAGGAGAAACACTGGAAATGTACAGGAGAGAGGTCCTGCATGGAGATGGGAATGGCAAAAGCAACATATTTCTTAGAATGTATCGCCCAGGTTTTGTTTCCTCTGTTCTCCATCTATAACTGGATCCAGGCTGCCCCCCTGCCTCCCGTGAGCATAGTACAGACCCAAGGAAGGTGGGCAGTGTGGTTCGGAAGAAGCAAAAACCTAGACTCCTTTTCATTGGAAAAATATAAGAAACATAGTTTTAGTGGAAAGAGTGTCTGAAGAGAATCCATTGAAATGAGCAAAACAAAGGAAGCCCTGGATAAGAGGACTCACACAGCTAAGTGAGACTAAAGTGCTTTGTTTTGTTTCATTGAGTATTTTGGTGATTGACAGGAAAAATTTGAGAAGTCAAATATTGGTGTGCTTTGAGAGACAGATGAGTGGGGTAAAGCTACAGACGTTCTGTTTTGACCTAAGCTATAACGATCGGCTGTGACATTGTCTACCTATTTTAAAAAGTAAAAATTTGGTTGAAATGAAACAGTTTGGGTAAGACACACCTGCCCCCAACTTTGGGCACTGTCATCCAGGATGTGACACACATGCTCAGTTAAAGCCTGTTGCTATGGTGGGGGGATAGGTATAACCATCTTGGAAATTACACAAGGATGCAGAACTGACTAAGCCATGGTACCCAGTGATCGACCTTCAGAATGCATGCTTATAGAATTCGCAGCGCCCACCCAGGGATGGCTATGCAGACCTTCTGGTTCTAGGAAGAACATTGGTGCCAGCACCAGGGCACAGAGCAAGCATTGTGTTAGCCACAAAGCAACAACTGCTTGCTTCGGGTGACCTCGACCCCTTGTATTTGTGTACCAGCACTCAAATAAAGGAATTGCTCTACTTGTGATGCCTCTGTGTTATTTTAAAAAAAAAAAACAGCAAGTGAACAGTTTTCAGCAAGTCTATCCACGCAAGCAGAAGACAGCTACGAGCTCAAGCCTTGCAAAGCTCAAAGCCTTGGGTGTTCTACTAGCTAAGAAAATTGCATCAGCTCAGCTTCTAACCAAAGATAATGAAACAATGGCACAGACAAAAAGGACAGAGAAACACAGTATTGATGGTGGTCCAGGGGCCAGGGTTATCAATAGTCAGGATAGCTTGTTTCACTCGACTCAGTGCTCAAACCAATGCAGATTAGATCCTCAGTAGGGATGAATGGGACAGGAGCTGTGGCTCTTCATTTACTGTTCCTCTCATCAGATACCTCAACGTACCCTTAAATTGCAATTACAGCTATAGAGAAGAACTTCTTATAAATAAGAACTCTAGCCAACCTCAGGTCCATGTTGCTTGGGTACTTGTCCATCAAACAATAAGCATCTTTTTATGCTCTGTGTCAGAGTCTCCCCCCCCCAAGGTGCTAGGGGCCTATGTGACTAGTGTGCAAGAAGTAGTACAAGAAAGGATAAAAGCTAAGACCCCTTGGGACGTCATCTAGTTGGCAAAGTGACTGATGTTCCCATACCCCAGACCCTACACGATATTTTGAAGGCATGGTGCGATCCTTAGAAATCCTAAGAGAACACACACAATGTTCCCATGGTAGCAACTCTAAAGCCACTGCATATCTGGTTCTTCACTCCTCATTGTCTGACTTCTCCCATGCCTCCCATTAATGTTCTGGACCCTTTCCACAATCATCTACACGGACCCAAGTTCTGGAAACATGTTCTCACTAGGAGAGTGAAAATTGTGACAATACGTTTTCTTTGTTTGTTGGTTTGTGGCTTCAAAAATTATCGTCTGCCTCTCCAGAGGCACGTTTTCTCCTTTTATTTAGTTTGGATTGCATTTCTTTAGTTCTTTGTTATCTTCTCTCTTTGGGAATAGCCAGTTGTCTCAACACATCCGTTTTAGTTCAGTTTCCAGATGATAACAGTGCAGTCTCCTGTGGCCTCCACTTTCCCTATGCGCATGCTATAACAAACACTGTCGAGATGCCCCCCCCCCCCCACATCTGGGACATGCTTAGCACTTGCTCAAGAGCATGCCGTTTGTATATATGTTTTCTCAAATAGCCCCAAGCCCTCAGAGTCCTGTGGTTAGTCGTGTTGGCAGCATTTGACTGTGAGTTGCACACTGAAGTATGGTCTACCTCTAGAAAGCACCAGACAGTGAATCAGAGGCCCCTTGATTCCTTTTTACGTTTCTGCTCACTGCGTTGAGCAACCGCTTGTCCTCACTTTCCCAATTTCTCCATCTGCCCTGAGGCCAGACAGCACTTGTTCTGCATCCCAGATGAAAGGGATCAACTTTAATAACACCAGGAGCCTTTAAGATCATCAGGAACAAACCTAATTCCAGTATAATTCTTGAGTTAAGAAATGTAAAGTATATTTATTAGCTGCGTTTTGATGTGGTTGAAATATGCTCAACTACAGAGAGAAAAGAGAGGGGAGCACTTTTTCACTTTTATTTAATAGTTGGTATGCATTATGAGTAACCTGGGTTTTTTTTTGGGGGGGGGTCAAGGGAAGAGCAAATCTTCCAGTAACTATGAAGTCACAGAAAATGTAGAATGAAATTTAATAGGATGCTGTTAGTACATAGCATAAATCTTTCTCACATTGAGGCTGCACATAAAAGCACAGACTCCTAAACAAGCAGTGGGAGTAAAGGCTGCACGTAGCTTCTAAGCTTTATTTCTTGCACTTTGCTTTATGGCATGAGAAGGTGTCCATGCATATGACTGCATGTGCGTGCGTGCGTGCCTGTGTGTGTGTGCACGCGTGTGTTCTAGATTTGTGGTTTTATGATGTTGTTTAGAAGTAGTCTGCACATGACACACTTTGGTCACAGAAAATGAAGACATCAAAAGCTGGTACTGGTCTAGAAGCTTCTGTCTTTCTAGCTAACTTTCATCCTGCTAGAAGGTGATATACAGGCTCCTGGGGGAGGGGAAGGGCATCAAGACTCTTATCTAATTATGATTCCTACCTGCTGCAGTAACAACTGGCCTGGAAAAGTATGCCAATTGGTGCAATAATGGCACCAATTGTATCTACTTTATGAGGGCAACCAATAGCTCTCTGATCACCTTTAAGGCCTATGCTTTACAGGAGAGACTTTGTATCTGGCACTGTAAACCTAGCCAAGAGCCTGTGCTCTGTTGCTAAACACACATAACATCAAACTGCCTTCTAAGCACGTATCATTATACCTATAGATCAGTGACGCTTTCACAGCCCACTAGAAGCTTCTTATTGTAGTTAGTTGCAGTTAACATAGGGACTCACAACTAGTTGGTATTCAGAGCATAAGTGACTGTGGAGTGCTTGTGGGTGAATATCTATGTCACACCATCCCCACAAGACTAAGGACACATCGTAAAGGGAGTTGAAAGGATTTAACAGCCTGAAGTCTGGGACGGCCATTGCGAAACAGGGAGTGAGAGACATGACAGAACCATTGCATTTATGAACTCACAACAGCTGTTGTTCCCGGCACTAGACCTGCAGAAGGTCAAGCCAGTCAACAGTCCAGCATGGGTGGAGAAGGGGGACTCAGCTGGACGCCCTTCTAGCTGAGATGCCATTGGCTTCTTACAGTTGCTGGGGGAGGAAGAGCCAGTTTTGTTCAGGGATGTGGCCTCTACTGGGTTGCTTGAGCTGCAGCAGCTGGAGCCACAGTACCCATGCACACAGGTAACACTAATAAGACTCAGTGGCCTATTTCTTAAAAAAGGGATATTAAGTTACGTGGGGATATGGAGTCTTGGAGAAGTTGGAGGGGAACAGTTGGAGATAGGTATGGTCAAAATACATTGTGCGCAGGTACAAAGCTGATAAAATTAAAATATTAACAAAAGAAATAATCTTGATAAGGCTATAACCCCACTTCTACTCTTTTTAAGAGAGCATTTACTTCTTCAAATTATGCCTAAAATAGTTTGATAACTTATTCATTTGCATTTTACAACCAAGAAGCATAAGCAGATGAGTGATGTGTTCTGTGTGCATCAGTGGGATGCAGCGGAAGTGGCATAGATAACGAGTAATTTTCAGTTAGAAAAGTGAGATAAAAGATATTGGTAGAGTAGGTGTTGGCCTTCCAGGGAATGGTGACAAAGCTTGAGGCTCCAGAATTATGAAGAAAAGAAGAAGTTAAAATGCTCACGAATAAAGGGAGGAGGTGAGAAAAATAAAATAAAATAAATAGTACTACAACTGTCAGTTTTTCAAGAGTATGTCAAGGTTAGCATAAAAATGACACAGTTCCTTTACTTCAATTCATCTTAGCCAGTTCAGACAAGCCTGTTTCTCGATGTAGAGAACAGGTTTAATTAAAAGCAGGAAAGAAAAACAATATTTTTACAGAGACATGCACACACACACACACACACACACACAAACACACACACACACACACACACACACACACACACACACCACTTGTATATACATACAGAGGGGAGTCTGAGTTCATTCCTTCTCTATTCTTAGTTATCTCTAGTTAAAAACCATTAAGACTTGGGTCCCCCTGCTAATGCTATTCTGCTATCCTTGGAGACAGGGTCAGTTGATATCTACGGGAGGTCTCCCTTTTTCTGAAGAGAAACAGAGGAGGAATGGATGGGGGTGTGTAGGAGAGGTCAGGGGCAGAAGGACTGGAAGAAGAAGAGGAAAGGGAAACTGGGAAGTTAATTAATTAATTAATTAACTAATCAATAAAAATATAGGTTTTCCTACATTCATATTCCCTACTATATAACGCATCAAGAAATTCAGAACAAGAGAAAATGTTTAGTATTACCTACAGGTAAGAATCAATTTTATTTGTACACAAGCATATGATGTGCGTGTATGTATGTATGATGTGTGTGCATATATGATGTGTGGGGTTGTGTTTGTGGTATGGATGCATTCGTTTGTATGAGTGCAGGAGCATGCGTGCCACAGCACACATGGAATTTAGGGGACAACCACCAGTGTTAGTCCTTGCTTTCCACCTTGTTTGAGGCAAGGTCTCTGCTTTTTGCCCCTGAGTGTATCAGGCTAGCTGGCCTATGAGCTTCCCGGAACTCACTTGCCTCTGCCTCTCGCCTTCGCATAGGAACAATGTGTTCAGCTTTAGGTGGACTCTGGAATCCAAACTCACACACTCAAGCTTGCTCAGCGAACGCTTCAGTAATGAAGCCATTTCCCAGCTCCTCGGGAGACGTTCGTTTTGAGACACCTTTTGAAAGATTAGAATGTTCCATAAGGCGTCCTCAAACTGCTAAGTATCTATGCTTACAACTATTTTTAATTATCTCATGGAGAAGGCTATCCCCCCTTTACTGTGAGAATAACTCCACTATGGCTTTGTCATCTCCAACATCCCTAGTGATGTCTGAGCACTTTCCCACTTTCTGCCCCAGGGACTGTCCCGAGCTCCGCTCAGACCTTCCTTGCAGATGACCTCTTGCCTTCATCAGAGAGCTGTAGGCATGTACAATGCAGGACATTCATGTTGGTCTTGAAGGGAGACCTGGGAAGAGGCCAGGAAGTACTGGGTTGTTCTTCTACTCACATCTGTTCAATGTGGCAGCTTCCTACTGTAAAGGACAGGAAGACAGAACCCCAGTGACCCAGGAGCCCTCAGTCCCGTGGGAACCCCATTACAACCCCACTTGTCACTGTGAATGTGTTCTTGTAGGAATTAGACAACAAATGCATTCATCAAAGTCCCTTTAGTATTGTATGGTCTCCTTACATCCTTAATTATATTTTTATATCTGGAGGCTCAAATTTGGAGATCATTTCCAGAAATTAGTAAGTGCTCAGTAAACATCTGCTCCTTCCTGGCAGTGGTTCTTATGGCAAATTGTAGATGACATATGTCATCAGTCAGTGCCTGGAAAAGGCAGGGATGGTGCAAGGGAAACCAGGTGGAAGCCGATGAAATCTGCAATCTACTGGCTCTGAGAACAGAGCTTACTTTTTATTGTGTTATATTCCACAACATTCCCTTTGTCAACCTATAAATCAGTTTTTAAGGAAAACACATGGAAAATACATACTTATAGTGAATCCTATTCAGTCTCAGATTTTGACTAGTTTTTAGAAAATTATTTTTTTTTGCAACAGCATTCTAGATTGAGTTTCTCTGATTGAGTCAGTTAAGGCCCGCATTATGAAAATATGATTAACTGTTAAATTAAAGACACACCGTTAACTGCTGTATTCTAAGCTGAAAACATAATATAGTGGAATTATACTGAAAATACTTAGATGAATCTTTGATTGTCAAAACACTGATACAGTGTTATAAAAACTAAAAAAATGTAGTGTACTAAAAAATTATTTTCTAGGCTAGTTTTGAAAAGTGGGTAAGCTCTTCAGGCAAATAATGAGTCAAGTTTACCATTATAATGAACTTGTTTAAAAGCAGAGGGACAGAGTAGTGCAGGAGCATTCAAGTCAAGCAATAGTAAGTCAGGTTTAGTTCTGATTTTTGTATTATGCACCCATGCATATATTTCAAGATTTATTTTATTATTTTTAAGTGTGCATTGAAAGAGAGACAGAGAGAAAGAAAGAGAGAGATAGAAGAGAAGAGAAGGGAAGAGAAGGGAAGAGAGGGGAAGGAAAAGGAGAATGTGCTTGGGTGTATACACACAAATGCAGCTGTCCATGGAGGCTAGAAGAATTGGATCTCTCAAGCTGGAGTTACAGGCAATTATGAGCTCGCCAAAATGGGTACTGGGAACCAAACCTAGGTCTTCTGGGAGAACAGTATACACTCTTAACCACTGAGCCATCTTTCCAGCCTCTTCATGTATGTTTTAAATTAGACTTTGAATTATGTTCTACTTTTTATGTATTTAGCCAAAACCATCTTTTGTGTCTTCTCTTTCTAGAAAAGAAGGTTGGAATGGAACCTACTGAAACACTGAGAGCTGTCAGCCTAGCGAGCTCTGTGCTCTCTCGGTAGCTCTTCAGCTAAGTAAGATGATAACTGTTGCAGAATAGCTGGGCTGATGGTGTGGCTCAGTGATAGAGTGCTCACCTGTGACGTGCAAGTCCCAAGATCTTACCACAATGCTTCCAACAAACAGATAGATAGATAGATAGATAGATAGATAGATAGATAGATAGATATGAATAAAGGAAAATAAAAAGAAAAGGGAAGCATCAGAGTGCTGAGTCTATAAATCTACCAAGAACTATCTATGACTGCAGATAGGTAGGTGATTAATTAACTATTGATATTTGCCCCTGTTTGTGTAATTAATTTTTCTGTAAGTTGAATAACCCTTGAAATACTTTAGGGATACAAGTATATTCTCAATGAAATTGCTGCTGTCTTGACCACACATTTCTTTTGGAAAATAGATACTGTAAAACGTCAGGAGGCTGTCAAGTCTGCGCTGTCCTCTAGCGCAGTGAATGCTGATTCCCAGGCCTGGGTCTCCATGGATAACTGGAAGAATAGCTGCCCTACCTGAATAGGTAATAGAACATTAACCCGTTGTAATGAACAATAAGCTGGAAATTTAGCAACGGGTGAGTCATTGCTTCTGGGTTGTAACTTCTAGGCTACAAGTAGACTGTTTCCTTTACCTTCTTATTTATGAGACCAATGCTGGGCAGACTGCTGAGGATTAATAAGTTCAACAGCTCATCTCTCATCTGCTTTCGTTTCCTGCACAGCCAAACTAAGCCTTTTCACTCTCCCCTCATTTTAGGTCACTTTGATTTTTGTCCTGGCATTGAACCCAGACTATTTTGCTGGCTGACTCAAGCAAGTCCTACCACTGATCTAGAAACCCAGATACTTGTTTACTGTTAAAACTTTATGAACACCCTAAAAAACAATGATGCTCTAAATTTTTTTGGCTAAACTATACACACATTGATGAGTTAAACTCCAACCTGTGCTGATCCACAGTTGAGCAGTCTCTCACAAGTGACTGTCTCTCCTTCCCCACGAGCAAGTAAGCCTATAGGCAGATCTGAAGGATACTAAATAACTCCTCCTCCTCCACTACCACCTCCTCCTCCTCCTCCTCCTCCTCCTCCTCCTCCTCCTCCTCCTCCTCCTC
>OU015756.1:26336064-26350515 GCA_907169655.1 Acomys percivali | reverse complement strand
AGATAGATAGATAGATAGATAGATAGATAGATAGATAGATAGATAGATAGAACCATCTCAGGATCCAGGTCAGAGCATTGTGTTTTAGACTTAATTGATATGCCTGGTCAGTTTTCTTTATTCTGAAAAGTTTCCTTGATCTGACTTGCCTGGTGTTTCTCTGTGATTGCACTTTGTTTTAGCAGCAAAGATTCACAGTGATGTGGTGCTCTTGCCATTGCATAGTTTCTGGATATCTATTTGTTTCCAGGACATGCATTTATTTCTTTTTTTTTTTGAGGTTATAATATAATTACATCATTTCTCCCTCCCAACTTCCCACATAACCTTTCCTTTTTATCCCTATTTTTTGAACAACAGCAATGTTTAAAAGAATTACCCCTCAACAAATAGAGGATAGAAGTAACTTTATGTCACGTAGAAAAAGAATTGGTGAGTCTGTTCCTTTGCTTGGCATGCCATTCAAAATCACATAGACTTGCTGACTTAACCATCAGAATTATTTTAACATAGTTCTACAGACCATGATTTAAAAGAGGAATGGCTAGTTCCTTCTGAAAGCTCTCCTCTTATCCCACAGCTCTCTTCTTCCCAAGTCTCCAGGGTTCTTTTCTCTGTACACTAATCCCTCAAGTCTCTTCCTCTTATATGGGCTCTGGTCTCATTAATTATAATGTACCCAAATGAAGGCATTATTTTTTTGGTTAAAAGATGACCCCCAAATATTTGACTTGGTGAGTCACTGGAGTTATCCATGTGATGTTTAATTCCTTTGGCTGATATTCAGTATTCTAAATTGCTTCATGGTTGGTGTGATAAAATATTGACCAAAATAATCTGGGGAAGTAATTGGGCTTATGGTTGTAGTCTGTGGTGATTTGAATAAGAATATCTACCCCCTTGCTCGTGTATTTGAATGTTTGGTTCAGAATTGGGGGATTGTTTAGGAAGGATTAGGAGGTATGGTCTTATTGGAAAAGGTGTGTCACTGGGGGAGGGGAGGGGTGAGCAGTGAGGCTTCAAAAGTCTACAGACATCTCTCTCTCCATCTCTCTCTCTCTCTCTCTCTCTCTCTCCTTCCCTTTCTCCAGCCCTCCTTCCCTCTTTCCCCTCTTTTCCACCTGTATCCCCTCCCTTTCCCTCACCTTGTCTCATTCTTTCTCTCTGTCTAACACAGATCAGATAAGCTCCTGCACCATGTCTTCCTGTCTGGTGCCCCATGATGGAAGTGAACTAACACACTGAAACTGCAAGCAAGACAGGACATTCTCCACAATTGGGTGGAGAGTGGGAACTGACTTTCACACAAATTTTGGTGCCCCATATTTGATCACGTCCCTGGATGGGGAGGCCTGGTAGCACTCAGAGGAAGGATAGGAGACTATCAAGAGGAGACTTGATACCCTATGAGCATATACAGGGGGAGGAGGTCCCCCCCAGTCACAGTCATAGGGGATGGGAGTAAGGGGAAATGGGAGGGAGGGAGGAATTGGAGGATACAAGGGGTGGGATAACAATTGAGGTGTAATATGAATAAATTAATAAAATATATAAAAATAATAAATTCTTTCTTTTAGAAGTTGCCTTGGTCTTGGTGTCTCTTCCCAGCAGTGGAACAGAGACTACAACACAATCTGTTGTTGACAGAAGCCCAAGGCAGGAGGTTGAAGCAATTTCTGAAGCAGAGACCACAGAAGAATGTCGTGGACCGTTTGTTCTCGCTCGCTTTCTCGGCCTTCATTTCTTTATGTCCCACACCTTGAAGGCCTACAATGGGCTGGGCCTTTCCACATCCAACATCAATTAAGAAAATACCTCACAAACCCATCTGATAGAGACAATTGCTCAAGTGACATTTCATTTATTTTCCAGGTTTTGTCTAGGCTTGTGTTAATTGACAAAACTAACAAGCATATGTGGAATGGCTCCATTTTTATCATTGTCATTATTTATTCTTAACATAGTTATTTGTATTATGGTTCATTTTTCCAAGAGCTCAGAAAAAGTGAGGAGTTGCCAAGACATTTAGTGACGGGATATTTACTTCTACTCACTTAAATTCTTGACATAGACAACCAGCCTGTATTGGCTAATTTTTGTCAACTCAACACGATCTGGAGTCATCTTGGAAGAGGGAACCATAGCTGAGAAAATTTCTCCATCATATTTGGGCCTCTAGGCAAGTAAATGTGGCATTTTCTTGGTTAATAATTGATATGGGGGCTGGAGAAATGGTTCAGTGGTTAATAGCACTGAATGCTTTTCCAGAGGTCCTGAGTCCAATACCCAACAACCACATGGTAGCTTACAGCCATCTGTAATAGAATCTGATTCCCTCTTCTGGTGTGCATGGAAATGGAGTACTTGTATACATAAATCTTTTTTTTAAATTGATATGAGAAGGTCCAGCCCACTGTAGGCAGCGCCATCCCTAGGCTGGTAGTGGTTGTCTATGGAAAGCCAGCCAGTGGGCAGCATTTCTCTTTCTTCTCTGCTTCGGTTTCAGCTTTCAGGCTCTTGCTCTACTTCTTGCCCTCAACTCCCTCCATGATAGACATGAGACATAAGCCAAATAAACACTCTCCATCCCAAGTTGCTTTTGGCTATGGTGTTCATCACAGAACCTAGGATACAACCAGATCAGCAAATTCTGGGCTGGGGAAGCAGAAAGAAGAACTAGACTGGACTGGGTAGAGCCCGGTAGTAGTCATGGGCCTGACTTCGGCTTGGCAGCCTCTCATCAAGAAAGCTGATGTGAAACCTGTTGCTTCTCTATCGTGTTCATTTTCCTTCTGGTCACAGCAGCAGCTAAGTTGAAGGGTAGTAGGAAGAAGGGGACTGCTAACGCATATCTTAGCCCACAAGTCATGTCTGTATTCCCTACCCTGCTATATGACAAGCCTAATGCCATAGTGTCCAGGAAGGACTCTGTAGGGCTCTTGCCTCCTCCTCCTACATGCCAGTGAGTATAAGTTCTGCACATCTCTCAAACCTCTCCTTTTTCTTCTTTCCATCCCTCCTTTATACATTTATTTTTCTTTTTCCCTTGTCTCCATCCATCTTTTCTTCTCAACATTGATTTTTGTGGCTTTTCATTACAGGCATCATCAAGTTATAGGAAAAAAAAATAAAACAAAGTAATTATTTACCATCTTGACATGCAGAAGTTATGGCTATTAAGGTGTGGCTATATTCTTTTCATTTCTCCCATTCTGTGTGCGCTATACAATTAGGATTCTACTGTGGGTACGAGTTTATAGTGCGCTTATCTCACTTTCTTAATGTAAACCTAAAGTTCTGCTTCATGATCGTTACATCACTAATTCTAGTTGTGCTTGGATCTGATAAGTATTCTAACATGCATTGCCTCGTCTTTCTGTTTTGTTTTACATTTACATGAAACTTTTCTCCTTCTTGTGCCATTGTGCTAAGCTGATCGCCCACCCCACTTTCGACCCTATCAGTTAGAAATCTCCTAGTGGATCTAACCTTCACCCGGCTCCCCACCATTCATCCTTATCCCCAGAGAGGGACCTTTCTAAACATAAGCCTAGCCGTGCCTTCTCCTGACTGTAATCTTCAGATCATGATCCTATGTTATTCCTCATGGGCGTGATAGAAGCCACGTATCTGTCAGTATCCAATCTAGACAACTTCTCTGCCTGGGTGATTTCTGAAAAATTCTTTTTTCACTTCCCTCTGTTTGATCCCATGTAGGTAAACATAACCAGTTCTGTTCTCCAGAGCCTAAGAGGCCCTCCTCAGACTTCTATCTGACTCTTAGAAGACTACTTGATTTTCTTCTCTTTAACAACATGAGCTGAGCTGAATATGAATCCCACTCCTCTGCAATTGTAGAGAACATCCAAGAAAACTTCACTGGACAGCCTTTCGCAGTCATTCTGGCTCAGTGGGCAAACCTTCCTTCTCTTGGCTCAGCTCTAATCTCAGCGTGTTTAGGCCATGACTCACAAATTCCTGGACAAAGTAGCAAACTGGCACAGCTAGGAAGCTCTGTCCACACATGGGATTTCCCAAGGATGTTAAAATCTCCCTTTAAAATACCTTTCCCCAAGCATTTCCACTACAGATAGCCCCATGTGAATAGAGAAACAGGGATCATAGGGCCTTGCTACTCTCAAGATCAACCAGAATATTTTCCCCCTGAAGGACTTATGTCAAGGATCCACATAAGAAGGCACTGAAGATACTCAGCTCATGGACCTGGTAAATCCCAACTGAACATGCAAATTTTAATAGAACTGGTTTGGGCAAGGATTAAAAAGACAGATGGAAATATCTATGACTGGATCAAGATTCCAGATTGGTGCCAAGGAAATAAATCTCTAAGCGTAAGCTACTGGAAGTGTTACTTAAAGTCACTGTGGTGATAGAGTTCTGATTCACTCCTCTGCCATTCCTCACTGTGACTAGTTAGTTACTAGGGTCAGTTCCTAATCTACACATGAGGATGAACATTTTTATAGCATTTAAGCAGCAATGCTCAATCTAGCAGACTAGAACTTCAAGACAGTCATAGTTTCATGTATCACAAAATGACTCAAACCTTTGGTAGATCAAGCCTTTGCCAAAGTCATAGGAGGGGACCTAAGAATGCTTGTCACACATTTTTTTAATAAAATACGTTCAAGTCTCATGTTTTAATGAAGCCGGTTAGAATGGTTTTATCTCCCTCCCACTCCCACTTCCTTCCTTGGTTCTTCTGGTGTTGGGTGACACTGGTGTAGCTGTAAGCACTTTTGAACTCTGGCTAAAGGGAAGTCATGTACAGTGGACATTAGCGTATGTTTATTTATTGGTTCACAGTCACATGCCGGGTGGTTCCGGTGTATTAGGCATCCTAGGGAGAATACCTTTTATCAATACCTTTTTGTTCACTGCACATATTCTTTCACTTCCTGTTGCAGGAGTCAGAGAGTGTCTGAGTCATCCACAGCAGCATGGCACAGCCATGGGAAACAAGGTTGAAGTGCATATAGCTAGAGTAGAGTCAAGGGGAGTTTCTCCCAGTTAGCAGGGTGCAGAGTTGTACAGAGAGAGGTACAGCAAGTAAAATCATCAAGGGATGATTTTAGACAGGTAGTTACAGGTGAGGCAAAACCTGGTGTTTTGCGTGAACTTCTCAATCACTCATCGCAAGGTATTCTGGGCATCTGGAGTCATGTCATGAGCTTCGTCCGGTATCACGAGCTTACACCCTTTCTTGAAGGTTGCCCTTGTGCTGAGGATTGGCCCTCGAATGTTCTAGATTCCTCGGTCGTCAGAAGCGTTCAGCTCCAAGACCATGGAACCAAATTCTTTATCTCTGTACAGCTGCTTGGCACAGGCCAGGATGGTGGATGTATTTCCTGTCCCTGGAGGCCCCTAGAGAAGTAGGTGTGGCAGGCAGTCTTCACTGAAGAACTTCTAAATGGTACTCAGAGTGTCCTGGTGAGAAATGAGATCAGTCAGTGTGTGTGGCAAACCTAACTTCGCATTCTTAAGTTGTCGTAGCGTGTTAGGAAGCTAATGACACTCAAGCACCTCTGACAAGTGCTCTGGGGCTCCTCTGCCATGGCAGACTCCCACCTCTCATGTCTCACGTGTTCTGTCGTTGTTTCTGTTTTGAGACATAGTGTACTAAAAGAACCTCAAATGCTATTTATTACGCAACTCCTTGACTTAAACATCTTTTGCTTCTTGAAGGGATGAAAACAAAACGAAACAACCAAACAGTGGCTACATAACAAAAATATACAATTTTCATAGATGTTACGTTTCTGCTATTTTTAAGACTTATAAATGTGTGATGCTTATTTTTTTTAACCATTTAAATGTTTCTTTCTGTGCTCAGTGTTACACTGTAGTTTGCATTCCTTTTTTCAGGGAAGACCCATGGCTTTATGCCCTTTGGGCTTTATGGCACTCTGATCTGTCGAACTTTTAAAAACACTTTGAAGTTTTAAACTTCTTAAAGGTTTCATGCACACGACAACCCACAGCAAACTCCTCTATCTACCATGGATGGTCACTGATCCTCACGGGGAGCCAAAGGGTAATGTGGGCTGGACAGGAAAGGTGCCCTGGTCGCTCTTGCATCTGAATCCCCTCTCTGTATGTCTGTGTGGCCTTGCTCTCTGTTTCCGTGCCTGACACCCTGTGTCTCTCTGTTTCCATTCCCTGATGCTCTGTGTTGTCTCTGCTTCAAATTCAGAATACAGAAACAAAGAGTAACGGATGATTGGAACCACTTAACTCACCATTTAACCAAAATGCAGTCAATTAATACTAGTTATAGTTAAAGAATCACATAAAATCAGCCACATTTTCATATTTAAAAAGTCATAATTTTTGCTAGCCTTAGATCTATTTGAAATACAATTCTTTAACATCAATGGATTTATATTGTGGTCTAGTTTATAATTAAAAGGAATTGAGATAACTTAAAATCACTTTTATAAAAGATGCAATTTGAAGAATGATTTGGAAAAGGTGTGTGGGGCCAGATCTCTTTTTTCCTGTTGCCTTCAGTTGCTTCAGAGGCGTGCCGCTCAATGAGAACATTTAGTGAGCACATGGCCAGCTCAGAGCACAAGCTCTTCCACTTTTTGCCTATGATTTAGTGCAACAACCTTTCTGAACCCCAGTTGCCCCATCTACACAACATTAAAACCCTTCTTTGTAAGCTGGTGAAAATCAAGTGAATTCATGCATGGAAAAAGAACAAGATCTTGGATGCCCAGAACAGATACTCGTGTGTGTGTGTGTGTGTGTGTGTGTGTGTGTGTGTGTGTGTGTGTGTTTATGTGTACATGTATATGTGTATATGTATATTTAATATATATTTATATATGAGTATGTATTACATATATTATATATGCTCATATATATGCTAATTCTCACCCTTTTTGCAGTTTTGTCAAATAATTTCATCATTACTTCTTCTGCATCCTGAAGATCTGTTAATGTTAATGTTAATGTTAATGATTTTTCATGTTGCGAAGTAGATAGAGCTTTCATAATCATCATAATCAAAATAGTTAGAAATGTTCATAGTTTTTGGAAAAATAGATGTCACAGCCAGCCTCAGGTGGCACAGCTTAGGCATCTCCAGATGCCAGGCCCATGGATTATATGTGAGACTAAAACATTTCAACAGAAGAGCTTAAGGCAACATTTAATATGACAAGAGGAAGTGGCTCTGCTTTTGTGCCAAATTCCCTCCTTCTCAAAACAGGTCTACATCCAGTGCTAGTGACTCAGCTACCTCCCTTCCGGGCACCTTGCATATCTAGAGTGTGGGAAAAGAGCAGACCCAAATCCAAGAAACCTCTATAGTGCAAAATATTCTGAAATCAAAATGTCACAGAAAACTGATTGTGTGTTTACCAAGTATACTACCCTGTTTTCTGTTACCTTCATGAAATAGCCAAAGCTAGGTATTTTGTAGAGTCAGTCGTATAAGCTCACAACTTGGAGACTGAAAGTGCAAACTTTATTATACTGCCCGAGGGTGCTCCCAGCCTCAATGTCTAATGTAGAATGACAGATGCCAAGGCAGGTATGTGAGAGAGAGTTTATAGGGCGAGACAGGAAGCCAGGATCCAGGCCTGGTGAGAATTCTGTTAACCCTCTCTGAGGGAAAATTCACAATGATGTAAAGTTTTTCTACAAGTTCCCACCTCAAAAAGATCTTATTGCTTTCAGCAGTAACACAAGGGTGTGGTGCAAAGCTTCCAGCATGAGTTTCTGGGAGACTCATTTGACCGATTTCCTAACTACAGCAATATGACTTTAGATTCCTTCAGAGAAAATGTACGGAAAGTCAAGGTTGTAATTATACCCAAAACATAGTTATAAAGTATTATCTTCCTCATTCTTATGTTCTACTATCCAGTGAAATGTGTCATCTTCAAAATTATAACAACAACATAAAAGAAATCTCCAATAAAGAGAAGCTAACCCGATTAGATTTACTTGATGAGAACATGTTGACACTTCTGGTGCCATGGCTTCTAACCTGTCTGCCTGGTGGCGCTGATAAACCCATATGTAAGAATTTCCCAAAGCTGGTGGTCAAGGTCTTTGCTGACATATAAGTGTGTGTGTGTGTGTGTGTGTGTGTGTGTGTGTGTGTGTGTGTGTAAGACCTTTCCTGAAATTAAATGTTGTCATGCTGACAAAGAAGACTCCAGGAACTAGATAATTTGTTTATAGGTTTCATGCCTAGAACAGGGCATGCACACTGTCTGCACGGTACAGTGTGTTAAAGATCGGTACTAGATTTAGGCACATACTTGCATTACACTGTGGGTACAACAGGCATAGATCACTAGTTGGATTAGTTACTTTCTCTTTCCATACAGTTCTAAGTCACACATCTCTGTTCTCTTAGTATCTTTTCAACTGTCTGTCAACACCATACTGTGCTGCTGGTGCACACCAACTTTATCTGCTGCCCAGAAAACAGTGTATTGTGGGGTTGGAGATGACTCAGAGGACTAACCATTGGGAATCCTCAGTCGGTGTCCATTACTAATTATTTGGAGGAGAGTATCATGCCTCTCCAGCCCCAAGATATGTGGCAAGAGATGTCCATATTGCTAATGATCCCCAGAAGAAATCCTTTGTCTTTCAGCATTTTCTCTTGGGTACTAGCACCTTGCTTAAATAGAAAAGAAAAATGGTTTTCCAGGTTCTGTTTTATGAAAACAAACTCGAGCATCTTTGGTGTGAGACACTTGCCTCCATGATGAAGTCAGAAGAAAAAAATCAATGGATGAAAAAAGAAAAGAAAACAGCCCAATGAGCCTCTGCAGAGAACAGTGTGAGAGAAGACAGAGGTCAGGTCAAGAATGCATTGCTAAGCCAGCTATCAGAAAAGAATTAAAAATTAAACAAAAGCCCAAATGTGATCATTTGCATATTTTATGGTGTAAATATTTCTACTATGACTAACAGTTGATAATGGCTGAAAAATTTTTCCACAATTTAGCAATCAACTCTGAGAACAAATGAGTTGGCTGAACAGAGAAATGGCGGCAGCAAATGCCAAGAAGTGCTCACTGGCCAAGGGCTAACTCTTATGGTACCTCTGGGATGATGACTCTTTCCTTGGCTACTAAATATGTGCTTTTTGTAGCGCTGTCTTTTTGAAGATGCCAAGACAGCGTTTTACTTTAGAGAGTTTGTATGTGTACCCTAACATAAAACAATGGTTTTCCCAGTGAAAGCTTGAGTTGACGTCACTCCTCAAAGTGACTGGGCACATGACAAGCACTTTTCCTTCAGCAAACCTTCGTCACATCTCAGACTTTGGCCTTTCTGTGACGTGAGCATCTTCTAAAAGGACGCAAAAAGCTACACTCTAAAATAAGTTAACATCACTAAAATGTTAGACACACACACACACACACACACACACACACACACGGAAATATTTACCGCTTGTCACTAAAACGTAGCCTTCCAGAATTAGTTTTCATCTTTCATTTGCATAGAATGATCATGGGCCTGACTTTACAACGAAGGAAAATGGCATGACTGTCTGTAGACATCCTCTTGACCTCTGCATCCAGGGTCAGCCCTTCCTCCTTCTGTTCATCTGCTGCTTCTCCTAGATGCCTAACAACAGCAGAGTGACCTGAACGTAATTAATTCCTTCCAGCCACAGATGTGCTATGAGGGAGTGACCTGAATTTTGAAACAAAAAATCTCATATGCCAATATTTCAGTTCGTTGAGTCATAAGCCTGACAAGTAGCTACAGCCCATGAGGCAGCATTTCCTGAGGCAGAGCGCGTGTGAGGGAAGTGCGGCTAAGGCTTTGTTTGGCATGGTGCTCTCTGCACGTCCACCTGAGGCCACAGCTCCATTCTCCAACAGTTTTCCTCTCTACTCTGTTCAGCCTCAGCTCCATAAATCCTGTGCAATGATTAGATCTTCCAGGCCATATACCAAGATTTATGATCAATAGTGCCTAAATTTCAACTTCCTGCTGCTCTGTGGAAGTAGCTGCCCAGGAAATGACAGCAGCCAGTGACTGTTAATCAATGAACAGCGGTCCATCTCTTACATAACTGATAATGGCTAGTTGGGAAATGAATTTCCTGTTGTTAAAATTTCCATCTTTTATGATATAAACCATTATAGTTACCTTTATGAAAGAGACTAGCTTGATAGAAGATATTAACTGTCTTAGGACAAATAAAAAGAGTGTGTTAAGTTCTTAAGCTACATAGATAGAAAGATAGAAAGAGATAGATAGATAGATAGATAGATAGATAGATAGATAGATAGATATGCATGCCAGTAATACCAGTTCTTGGTCACAATAAATAATAAATAAATAGATGGATAGATGCATATATAGGTAGATGATAGATAGATAGATAGACAGACAGACAGACAGACAGACAGATAGATAGATAGATAGATAGAACAACGGTGGTTTCCCTTGAGACCTGCGTAAGGCTTTCTCATCCAGAGTCTTAAGTATTAAAATGCTTTACATATACTCATTTCAAAATAGGTGATAATTCTCTCAATTTAAAATTGAGGAAGCTCAAGTTTGTATAAGAGGAAATATAGTTGATTCCCAACCTCTTGCTGTTTTATGCTACTCATACAGGCAAATGGCATGTAAATAATTGCTTTTCTGACCTACCAACAACAGATCTTAGTCCTAGAGGATAAGGATTTTCCTGAAGGTCGAGGCATAGCTAAAACTACAGCAAGAGGCGAAAGCATACCGAAGCCCGAGTGGCTGTTGCACCGTTAGAGAATAAGTCATCATTCTGTGGGCATGGGCTGCATGCAAGGAACAGAACAGAGTCATGCTACAAATAAACAATTATTTCTCAAAGAATTTTATCCCTCTTATGAGCTTTCCCTTTTTTTTTTTTGTTCCTAATGCCATGAGAAGTATTCTGTTAAGATACCAATTTGATACATTATATCTATCAAAGCTCACCAATGTACAGACATTCAAAGTTTTATTTTGTTGTCCACATGTAAGACCTAAATCTCTTAATGTGGCATACACATTGCTCTCCTAACCTGTAAATGGGTATATGTTGAGTCCCTGTAATAAAATGAAATGTTACTACAAGAAAATGTCCCACAGAGCTTCAGCCTTGTTGTGGATATGAAAACGTTAAAAAAAAAAAAAAAGATGTAGTAATTTTTACTAAATGATATGACAGCACTTGGAATTGTCATGTTTAAGTTTAAACCGCCTGGCTTGTTGAATATGATATTTAATGAAGATGTTTTTATCAAAATCAGCAAAGGATGTTGAATTGACATATGAGTATTTTTATTGATTTATTTATTCTGTCTCTCGTCTTTATCTGTCTGTCTGCCTCTCTCTCTCTCTCTCTCTCTCTCTCTCTCTCTCTCTCTCTCTCGTGTGTGTGTGTGTGTGTGTGTGTGTGTGTGTGTGTGTGTGTATGAAGATATGTTGTGTGGGTGTCTGTGGAGGCCAGAAAAAAGTGTGAGACCACCTTGAACTGGAGTGACAGCCAGTTGTGATGCATCCCACATGAATGTGGAAAACCAAACTCTGGTCCTCTGAAAGAGCAGCAAGTGTTCATAATCACTTAGTCACTCCTCCAGGCTCACAACTGATTACATTTTAATTTTGCATAGTAGGAAGTGGGTGCAGTGGGAAGGTATGATAATTTTACTTTTCTCTCTCTCTCTTTTGTGCCTGAAAGAAGAAACATCTTTATTCAGATAATATACAAGGCCATGGCCCAATTGCCCAAAAGATTCAAAGAAAAGTTTCCAAGTCAAACAGTGCTGGTACTATGTTAATCTTCATCTCTGCTGTGAACATTGTCACACTGCCACCATTATCAGCCAGAGCATCAGGAGCAAACATTCCTGCCAGGAAAAGGCCAGGCTGTGTAACAATTTACTGTAGCTCTCTTTGTGCTGTGTAAACTTTTAAGGAGTGATGAAATCTATGTAACACGTTTTTCAATTTACTTTTTTGTTTCTTCCTGACTGCTCACATGTATAAAACACATAAAAAATACTTAAATGAAGAATATACAATACACTGAAATATAATCTTTTAAGAAGCAATTCTAGCCTATTATGTGTTATTCCATTATATTCAAATATTGGAATAACTCATTCAAGTTATGTCAGAAACACTAATGTGGACTATGACCTGTGGTTATAAAGTAGTGATCTGGACTCTTCTTGATGACAACACCAAGTGTTGCCAGTCTCTATTAAGATTTCTTTATCACTAGTGCCTTACTTTACTTTGAAATCTAGAAAAGAAAGATACCATACATAGATCAGCAGCTCTCAACCTGTGAGGCAAGACCCCTGTAGGGGCTGAACCACCTTTTCACACAAGTTGCCTAAGATAATTGGAAAATACAAATATTTACATTACGATTCATAACAACAGCAAAACGACAGTTATTAAATAGGAAAAAAAATTGCGGTTGGAGGTCACCCCAGCATGAGGAAATATATTAAAGGGTAACAGCATCAGGAAAGTTGAGAACCACTGAGTTAGACCCTTCACACTCTTCTACAGTCAATCAGATTCTAGCTCTTGACCTGGTGGTGTTCAGCATTCCTGAGCACTTCAGGGTTGAAGCATGTGGTGTTGCAATGGGAAAATAAACATAAAAGTTCTCTAGTTTTGTTCTGTTGCTGTAAGGGAATACTACAGATCGAGTAACTTATAGAGTAAAGGAATTTGCCTCTTATTGTCCTGGGCTTTGGTAAGTTCAAGATCATGATGCTGATGAAGGACTTGCTGTGCATCATAACATGGTAAAGGGACAAGAGAAGAGATGAGGCAGAGAGAGGGAGAAAACTGGTCCAAGTCATCCTGTTATCACCACCACCATCCCTGCCTACTACAACCAACCATGTTCTAAAGTAACAGTATCAATCCATTTATCATCACAGGGTGCCTTAATGTTCTAATTACATCTCAAATACCTCACCCTTCTGCACTCTTGCAAACAATAATTTCTAATAATAAATCTCAAAAGGACCTTGGAAGGAGACACTCAAAGCATAGCAGAGAGTCTCTAGGATGCAAGGACTCCCAAGGAAAATACTATCTTTACATACACATTTCTGTGTAGGTTGCTGGAAGAAACTGGATAGATTGAAAGAAAAATAAAAGAAAGAAAAAAACCCATATTTTTCAAGAAGAAAAAATAAACACCTAAAATACACTGTACAGACTCGATACAGATTCTTAACCTGGCCTTTCCTTCCTTTCCACATCTAACTGGAGCCTGGCTTTAAGGGCAGGAGCCTACAACCGTGCAACTTCAGCTTGGATGCAGCTCCCTTCTCTGTACAATGGGCCAGCACTCTGCACGTGATCAAACCATTCATCTTTCCTACCTGGTTCTCATGATTGTTAATTTCCTCTGCTTCAGAACCTTCAGACTAGCCATAAGCTCAGTCTTCAAGAAGAGCCCAACTATCTCCAGCACATGCCACATCAGCATAGAGTAAGGCAAGGAGGAATTCTCCTATCACAGTATGCTTCAATGCAGCTACTCTTAGAACATTTGGAAGCAGATGTAGCATTTGTTGAAGGACTCTTTTTTTGCAGGTGACCATCATTCCCCTATCAGGGAAGGAGGGGGTGAGCACTAAGACTCAGCATAGGCAGGATTTCTGAACCCATAGGGCTTTTCATCCTATTCTGAGCACCCCACCATCATGACCTCATGTCTATCTGGTTATCTTCCAGTCCCTAATAATACCACATTGGAGCTTAAGGCTTTGCCATGTGGAAGGGGGAACCACCATTCAGTCAGTTGACAATAAAGCTGTGAAGCACAACTTCTGCTTCATTTATTCACTAGCTATTTACGAACGCTTACACAGTGCCTGTGCTCTGCATAGTTCACCTTGGCATCGACTCTCTGAGGCAAAGACTACTATTGGCTCTCTTATGCAGATGAGAAACGTAAGCTAAGAGAGGTCGAATAAACTGCCAGTGATCATTCCGTGGGTATGTGTGGTAGCTGAACTGGTAGCCCTCAAAAACAGGATGTTCCTGTAGCTCTACATGTAGAGAGCATCCAGGCAAAGGGTTTCTTCCATCACATACCTCCCCGTCTCCCTCACAGACACATAGAGTCACTGGTGTTCCACTAGAATCTACAGTCAGATACCAGCAATGGCAGCAAAGGGAACGAACCAGAAACACTGAAGACTGTAGTTAGGCAGACTCTGAGATGGTTTAAATAGAGAGCTACAAACATTTCAATAACTATCAAGTCTGGTGTGGTGGCTCCTGAGTCTAAGGAGCAATTGGGAGATGGAAGGAGGAAGTTTGGAAGTTCAATGGCTACTTCCAGGCCAGCCTGGGCTGTAATAATAATAATAATAATAGTAATAATAATAATAATAATAATAATAATAATAATAATAATAATAATAATAATAATAATAA
>OU015756.1:26307876-26336054 GCA_907169655.1 Acomys percivali | reverse complement strand
AATAATAATAATAATAATAATAATAATAATAATAATAATAATAATAAAGACTCAGTCTTAAAATACAGACAGATTCAGTTAACATTAAAATAGAGTTGTACCCTTAAGCTAATTGTTACAGAAAGCCATAGTCCTTTGCACTTCAAGCGGTACTTTGTGGCATCCCTGGTGGCCTTTTCTATCCAGGGCGGCCCCTCTCCCGCCTTAGCCCAGCATAGCCCCTCACAGCTTTCCTGTGGATTTTCCGTAATCAAAACAAAATATGACCTGCCGATCAGCAGAGTAGTGATGCTTCAGGAACCACTAGAGTTCGGGAACTTCCAGAGTTCAAAAAACAAAGAGGAGATTACTACAGTGTTCTAAAATAAACACTGACCTCACTTTGGCAATGATCTTTGTCCTCATCCTCCTCCCATGCTTGGCTGACCAAAACCGTATGCGCCAAATGTGATTTACTTGACACCACAAAAACAGCAGGAAAAACAAATTCTCATTTGCGATAAGACAAGATGGATGTATTTTTAAAGACTGCGTTCCTGTCTGAGACATGAATGGAACCTGCAAAACTCAAAAGAGAAGAAAAGCTGTGAATGCTCTCCTTCCACCCACCCCCCCAACCCGCGGCTCCCCGGGCCCCCAATCACTGCACTCCCAAGTGCAGTCCTGGTGGCGCGGAGCTCGCTCACGTGCACACATAACGGGTGTGACCAGCCTCAAGCTGCTGTACTGAGGTCCCTGGAGTCTCACTACTCCCTGTGAGCTGTCACTTCTCCCGTAAAGCCCATCACTCCCTCCCCTTTTGAGACTTGGGACAAAAAGCAAAAATCCCAGAGTCTAATCCTTGGGAGTGGAACAAGGAGGGGGGAGGGGGAGGAGCGATGTCCTTTCCGGTTGTGGGGAAACACCCTGAGCTCCGGGAATTTCCCTGGCCTGGAGCTCTGTCTTTTTCTCGCATAAAAGGGGCTGGGTAAAGCCGTAGAGCTCCAGATCTCACCTCAAAGCCTCCAACCAGCTCCAGCACTCCAGACACCAGCCGCACTCCAACTCAGCACTATGGCCCCAGTCACCAGACCGCTTCTCAGTGCAACACTGCTGCTGCTGCTGCTGGCCACCAGCCCTCAGGCCACAGGTAGGACTAGCTGCTGCTGTTCTAGGGAGGAAATCTCCGATGGGCACAGCCACCCACAGTCCAGTTGACCCAGCGTCTTCTCCCACAGGGGCTCCAGTCGCCAGCGAGCTGCGCTGTCAGTGCCTGCAGACTGTGGCAGGCATTCACCTCAAGAACATCCAGAGCTTGAAAGTGACGCCCCCAGGACCCCACTGCATCCAAACCGAAGTCATGTGAGTGTCTTCCTGCGCAACTTCTGCAACTTCCAAGGTCGCCCAAACCCTCCGCCTGCCCGCATATTCATCCTAGCCGGATTTCCTCAAGTGATTCCATCCTTCTCTCTACAGAGCCACTCTCAAGAATGGTCGCGAAGCTTGCCTTGACCCGGAAGCCCCCATGGTTCGGAAGGTTGTCCAAAAGATGCTAAAGAAGTGAGTTGTACTTGTGTTTGTACTAGAGTCAGCCTGGGTCCTAGTGGTGAAGCTCGGAAAGTTTTGGTTGTTACTTTAATAACTGACCTTAACTTGAGACCGTTAATTGGTGCTGATGCTAGAGAAATGTGTCCAGCTTGGCCATCACCACATTCAAAATCCCTATACAAACGGATGGTGGCAATGTGTGTCCCTAAAAGATGAAGTAGCAGGTGACCTATAAAAATCCCTTAAGGGGCTTGAAAACTGGCTCCTTGGCACAGTTTGATTGTGAGCCTTCCTGACAGAGAAGGGAGCTTTTTGGCAGTGAGATTTCCCTGAGTTCGAGGCTAATTTCTCTGTGAATGTGGCATAATTTCTCGAGTCAAAGCTAAGTGGGAGAGGGTTGTGAGTGTGAGAGGAGAAAAGTCACACTTGCAAATTAACCCACGTGATCTTTTTTTTTTTTTTAAACCCAAATTGTTGAGTCCATAAGAAGCCAAGTTGTCAGCTGTACAGAACTCTGGTTTCAAGGGCAGATGTGCAGGGATGCTACCTAGAGCCTCAGGGACTGGGGTAAGACGAGAATTGCTTTGATGACTGCCTGTAACACTGGCTTTCCTCCCACTACAGGGGCATCTCCAAGTGACCGAAAAAGAAGTAAGACTGTCCTGATGGTGACCGTCTGGTGAATGCTGGCGTCTGACAACACTACTTAATACATTTTACAATTTCTTGTGAGGGTCGTATTTATTTATGTATTTATTTATTTCACAAAGCATGTGCTTTTTTCCCCTTAAATTAATATTTAACTATGCAGGGCGTGGGATGGGAAAGGCGAGCTGAGAGCTGAGAGTATATGATCATGTTTTGTGTTAGGGTGAGGAAATGTGTGGTAGTCTATGGTTGTATGCTTTGAAAAGAATGTCAGTATTTATTGACAGACATCTTTCTTATTATATGGTCAACACTGACGTGTTGAAGCGTCCCTTGGACATTTTATGTCTACTTTGTAGGGCATAGTGCCCTTTTATGTTCTTTAACCAATGTTTCTCCTTGTCTCTGGACAGAGAAGTACAAAGGACTGTTACAAATGAAATAAAGATAAAAGTTTTATCAAAAGATAACATGGGTGTTTTTGTTTCATTCTTCTTGACATCATGGTTTATAGTTAATCCTGTACATGTGCTGGTTGGCATTTCTTGGGACTTTTCCTTACTTGAGGAGAGTTGGTACTCCTGAGAAACACACTCTACCCTCCCCCAACATTCTTGATGATTCTAGCTTTATATAAAACATTGCTATTTTTCTACACTCACCAATTTCCCATTCAAAGTAGCTCCTTTTTCTTTAATGCCCTTATACTTTGAGAGGGATCGTGCTGTGCTGCCTAGGCTGGCTTTGAGCGCCCAGTCTTCCTACCGCAGGCTCCCTGCTTTCTAGGATGCAGGTGTGCAGAGAGAACACACCTGGCTGTAAATTAATTCTTGGTAAAGTCCTGAGTTCTTATAAACATGTTTACAATGGCTCTTCTTCAATTATTTTGGTTTGTGGGTCTTCCAAACTGGGTAATCTTTGCCTTTTAATGAGGTTGATGGTTAGAGGTGGGAAAAATGGATTCTTTCTAAAGACTTTAAAGGCCTGTGCTATTGAACATGCTAATAAAAGTAACAGCTTATACAGAGAAGTACACCCTTTGGGGTAAAATACATGATTTACTAAAACAGAATGACAACTAATGAGATACATGGTTTTAAACTATGCTATGTTTTATCAATGGCTGAGGCAAGAACATATATTAGGATATCTAAGCAATCCTGAAAAAGAAAATGGAAAATTTAGAACTTAAAAGATATGAAAGGTACATAAAATAGAATGAAATAAATGACCTCAGCTATGCATGCAAAAACCTAAGAAAATAACATAAGAAGTGTCTGGGGAGTCTAGACAGAAAAATTCCCAAAGGTCGCGCTTGATTTCTCAACCCATGGGACTCTGAGCTGATTTGCTGCCATAGAAGACATGAGAAACACTGTGTATTAGAAAAAAAATTACAAGCCCCAAACCCTACCACATGACCAACACTTGACTATCACCAGCTATGGCTTTGGAATGGCTGTGCTGCAGCCCTTGATGGACAGTGGCAGGGAAGAGAAGGGCGTGTCAGTCACATCTATACTCTCCTACATAATCCAGAGCCCCAGTGTAAGCAAGAGAACAGCACAGGAATCTGAATTTGAGGGACATTCCTCAAAATATGCAACAAGCGTTCTTCAAGGTTGTCCATGTGAGGGAAAGCAAGACACTACCAAAAACTTATACAGATCAGAGGGGACAAAAGAGATATGAGTGCCAAATACAGTGTCTGTGATATATTAGAGTGTGGAACAGAAAAAAAGGAGACATGAATGGAACACTGGTGAAATCTGAGTGAAGACTGCCCTGGGATCAGTCTCTTGGTTTTGATAAATACACTATAGGCAGCATGTCAACAACAGGAGAACAGAACAAAAAGTCATGGCACTTCCCCCACATAGGTATTTTCCAGTTCTAAAATTATTCTATGTTTAAATTTCAAATTTTCAGCATGATTTTGGGAAATGTACAATAAATAAAACAAGTAATAGACTTTAATACACTATAATAAAATTACAACAAACTTAAATGGTACTGATGTAATTAAAAGTCAAAGATTATTTGTCTATGAAAATAAGATGATCCATGCTACTAAAAGATGCATCTTAAATATTTGACTCTAGATAGCTTGAAATGACAATAGTTTAAAATATGTCTCATCCCACAAGAACCATCTGAAAGATACCCAATATACATCATCAATTAGTAATGTACTATTGATACATTTATGAACAACTGATCTATTAAGGAAGGCACATATAGAAACAAGTAGTCATGGGTGAATAAAATCTGATTCAAAATATAAAGGGGGTAATTATAGAAGAGACAATGTAATTTTTAAATTTTATGAATAACATTAAATTACATAAAACAATTCAGAAAGGCTAACAAAAAGCAGCACAAACCAGAATTCGTAAAGTTTTTTTTCTGCCTGGTGTGAGTGGTGTCACACACCTATAATCCCTGTGCTTAAAGGGCCTGTAGCTAGAGACTTATCTTGGCCACATGGCGACTCAGAAGCCATCACAGGGTACATGAAATCTTGTCTTTAAAAAAAAAAAGAAAAGGACTAGAGACAGGCTGCCACTGCGTGGTTCATGCTGACCCTGACTATAGAATTCACCTACCTCAATTCCTCAAATTCTGGGATTACAGGAATTGCCATCTTGCTGGCTTCCCTTAGATAAAGATCCTAACTTTATCCATATCTCAAAGCTTAGTAGGGAAGGTAATGAAATACTGCTAATAGTATGGAAGAGTTAAAAAATATAACTGAGCCAGCTTGACTGGCATCTCTAGGTAGATTGTTTGCATTTGGGTTTTTTGTTTTGTTTTCCATTTTGCACTTCACAGGGAACTTTCCCTATAAGAAATTCCATTTTAGCCTTGAAGAGTGTGTTGAACATGGAAAACATTGAAATGCTATGAGGACATGCCGTGGCCATCACTTTTTATGATGATCTTGCTTTTCTAGTTGAGACAGATGTGACCATCCATTGTGTGTGCTTGTGATTGCTGACTCACCCCTTAGCTTCCTAAATTTGCTTTCACAATGCCAGAAGCATCTTGCTTTTTCATATGCAATGCAAACATCTAGTATGATAAAAACATTGCCATGGAGATATGTGCTCTTTCCATGTGTTTATTTCAGACATAGTTTGTCAATGTTGGGATCCCCCTATTTCTTAGGCTGTATTACATGAATATAATGCAATTTAATTGCATGATACTACTTCCACAAAAGGCTCTAATTTTTAAAGGAAATATAAACACAAAGTTTTACATTAAGACTCATTTAGTAAGAGTCTTGAAAGAGCTAACATATTTAATTAGTATTAGTTATTGCTTAGTATTAACTAAAAAGAATTTAAATAAGGACAAATTATTGAAAGCATAAAATATCCTTTCTACAAGAATAAAAAAATACTAGTTGTATTAGTGGATGGAAGTATCTTACATGTAAAAAAAAACTTCTTTTTCAATTTTATTTTATTCATCTTTTACAAATGTCACTAGCCCTGATATGTCATATCATCTAACAAATATCTTTTGATTTTAATATTCAACACCATTTTATTCTGTTATGTAACTTGAACATGAAAATTCCACAGCCTTCCCACCCTCTCAGGATAGACACTGGGTAAATCTCGTGGTGTGACATCTGCACATTGGCCATGGGAACAGCAGTTGATCAGTAGTAGCTTCTCTGTGGAAGTAGCATCCAGAAGAACTGACAGGATCCTAAAGGTCACAGTGCCCCTCCCCCAGCACACAGGCTAACAGGAAGATCAAGAATTGTGGTCAGACTGGGTCTCCAAGGAGGCCATGCCTTGTTTAAAAGCGGGATTCCCCCCCCCCCCAAAAAAAAAACCAATGAAACAAAACCCTCTCTCCAGGTAGGCTTTGTCTTTACTAAGTGTCCTGTGGGCAGAATAAAAAGATAAACTGTGGAAGAGCTGCAACAGAGAGGGATGCTACCTCTCCTCAGCAGCTCTGATGGACTCAGGCACCACATTCCCCAGAGCAATGTATTTCCTTGTCCCTCCTTACTGAAAAAGAAAGAAAAGGTTCCTAGACATGAGCCAACAAGGAAGTGGATTTTATTCCCCAGTGTGTTTTATTTGGAAGGGAAAGGAATTATGGGATGCAATAAAACTCTTAATAAAGTCATGACCTTTTCTGGAGGAGGAACTATGGAATTTTATAGAAAGCAATGACATTTGCAGTTAATTTAAAGAATGCTTTGATGAGAAAATTGTGTGTGTGCACTTGTGTGTGTGTGTGTGTGTGTATGTGTGTGTGTAAGGCAGAAGCAACACCATGCCAAGCTTTTATGTGAGTGCAGAGATCCAGACTCAGACTCTCACGTTTGTGGTGTGTACACTCTGCTGATTTAACCATCTCCCTATTCCTGGAGAATTACTAAAAATGAATTATGAGTTCCAATTCCGCTATCTCATAAAATGCCTCAGTCATACCATATTCACATGCTTTTTCTGCATCAACAAATCAAACTCCTTAAGTGAGAAATTAACAGAATTGTGAATACCATGCCGCATGGTAATCTTGAAACTTGAAGTATCTCATTTACCTTACAAGGAGAAACGTCATTGAATTTTAATTTAAAAGATGAATTTATCTCAGTATACATATAGAGAAAAGCTGGGAACCCTTAGAAACAGGCATACCTCGAGAGGTCCAGCTTTGTGACAGAAAAAGTTACTTGTGGGGAAGTCTAAGGGGTACAGAAAGACTGACAGGCACAGTGCACTGATTTGCTAAGTCCTGGTCAAAAGTCACAATGCATACAGGAGCAGGGGCAGGGATGAAATTATGACCATCATTTGCTGCCGCACCATGCCTAGCTCCTTTCAGACAAGCTTTTGCTTGCTCTGACAAGCCTCTCCCTCCAGGAGGTTTCCCGCATCAGTGTTATCTCTTTTCTCTGGAAAACCATCTTTAAAGTTGTCATAAGTGAGAATTTTCTCCACGATAGCATGCTGGACAATGCTCACCAAGCCACAGTGGGAGCTGTTAGGTGCAGCCTATCTCCAAATATACTGAGCGTGTTTCATGTAGCTTACCACAGCATTTGTTGGGTTTTTGGCTCTTCTGCCTCACACATGTATCTTACCTATTGCAGTGAGAGGTTAAGGGTCATAGGGTCTCTGAACTCTCCTGACGTCCAAGGCACCTAACTTTACTCTCACATTTTAAATCTGGAGAAACAGCATTGAAGAAAGAAACTTTGAAATCAAGCTGAAATGCCCCTCTTGACGTAACGACATCAGTAAGTAGAACTGGTAACATACAACGCTACTTGAAATGGAACGTATGAAAAAGTGAACCATTTCATCTTCCCCTGACATCCAAGGACAGGTGAGCGTGAAAGGCTGAGTCTCCAAATGCAAGGCTTACACTTTGCGACTGCTCTCACTCATGCTAGGCCACAATTCTCTCTACTGGCAGAGCTTCAGGCAGCCTCTCCCAGGCACTGGCAAAGCTCCAAGGTCTTGTCTTGCCAGCTGCAACCCAGCAGGAAGGAAGGACCTGTTTTTTTTTTTTTTCTTTTTTTTTGAAAAGCATTTCCTGACAAAAAGGACTTGAGGGAATTTTTCTGACTTGCACAGGATTATGTCATTTGCCCACTGGCCAGCTTACCAAGGCATCTAGGCTCTGGCACAAAAAGACTGGCAAACTCTCTATGGGGCTGTGAGCTTCTTCCTGGAGCCTCGGAGTAGAGCACTGTCTTGAACCGAGACTGGGAAGAGAGAGAGCAGGGACCTGAAGCCAGAGGTCTGCTTTCCAAAGGGAAGTCAGGCCTCTGTCATCAAAGGTCAACACGTAGGAGCTTATATCAGGCATAAATGACAAAGAAATTAGAGTTATACTCAATGGATGTTTTGGATTGAATGAATGAAGAGGTCTAGAGGTGTTTTAGTCATTCATTATTATTGTATGCGGATGAGTGTTTGCCTAAATGTATATACAGGCACTTCATGCATGCCTGGTACCCAAAGAGGCCAGTTCCAGGGCATTGGATTCCCTAGAACTAGTGTTGAAGAGTCAAATGCCATGTGGGTGCTGGGACAGAAACCTGCGTCTTCTGCAAGAACAACAAGGGCTTTTAAGTGCTGAGGCATCTCTCCACGCCTGGGTTCAGGGATTTAATGCAATGTAATGATTTCTTTCCTCAGCCAGATTCATTCGTTATACAGGAAGCACTAATTGCTTCAAAAGAGGGCTGACACTTGAGACATCTTGATTCCTGCTGGCAAACGGGGTGAAGTGCTGCCCTCTAGAGCATCCAGGCGCAGCACTTGACTTAATCTATCATGTGCTCCTCATTAAAACGGAAAGATAACGAATCTGGCAAACCTCAGAAGAAGAATAAATCAATGCCTAGTGATGATTCCCTTCCATTCAAATTGGCGTGAGTATGACTTTAAAGTCTGGACCCAAAACATGTCATCTTACTCACACAAAGTCTACTTGGACGGAGACAGTACTTAACACTTCAGGAAAGAATTGTATTATTTTTAGTAGAATGTGATTTTTCTTTAAAGTTTCAAAAACAGCAAGTCTGAAAGTTGTTAGGGATTCCCTACGAAGACAGATTCTGTGTAAAAAGAAAAAGTGCTAGTATCCCATTTGGTAAGCAACTGTTGTTTTACTATATAGTTATATAGTAAATTCCTAAATATAGTATATTTAGAAATTACTTTTTGAAACATGTTATGCTTTGGAGACTACTGTAGGAACCTGGTGCTTTACCTCTCTGCTTGCTTATGCCAACATATGAGATTGTAATTAGAAATCACTACAGCTGATATTTTCTGTTTTCTGACAGCATAGAGACTAACAGACTGACCAGCATCCTGCAATACGGAAGGCAAATATTTCAGTTATTAAAACCTGATAAAGCCATCAAATTAAGTCGACACAAGTCTGCGAGCCTCATCCATGCAAACAAACGCCAAACAAAATGCCTAGGTATAAAATGCCTCTTAGAAAACTCCAATTTCCACTGGCCTTAATTTTGAAAAGAAAGTATATATTAATTGGGAAGGGGGGACAAAGTATACATATTTTTGTTAAATTAAATACACTATATTCATTCTACAAAAGAAAAGTCTTACTGTGAGTAAAATAAAACCTAGGGACTTTACAGAAATTCACCAGTTTTAAACATTAGAAGAGTTAAAGCTGAGCCCTGAGAGACAAACATTAAACAATAGCAACTCCCCTAAACTATGTGAACTAGTTATTTCAGGAAAAGTAGAGTTTTCTTAATAATTGAGAGGACTATATTTACTTTCATTCACATTTTGTAGTTTTAGTTAGTAAAACTAATTAAATTAGATAAGAGATATATCCTAAAGTCCTCTTTCTTAACATAGAGTCTCAATATACAGCCCTTGATCACCTGGAGCTCACAGATATCCTCCTGCCTCTGTCTCCCAAGCACTGGGATTAAAAGTGTGTGTCATCACCCCATGCCCTAAATTATTTCTTAAGAGGAATAAAAACCTAATAGAAAATTGTTTTGTTTTTCAAAAACTAATTTGCTTTGTGTATAAGGATTTTATTCTGAGGTGAATCTTGTTTATAGCAATATGGAGGCAAAACAATTATTATTATTTTTTTTTATTTTTAGCCTTTAATACACACTGATGTTTAACATATTAACATTTATCCATCTGAACATTTTGAGATAGCCACTTAAATGTGTTTTGAAGACAAGACAGCATAGCTTCAAAGACCAGGTGGGATTCCATGTCCCAGTTACTGTGACAGAACACTGACCACTTGGCAGCTCTGAGTATCACCCTACTTCTTGTTGCCCCCTAACTCGCCTCTCTGCGAGATGACTACAGGACACTCAGAGAGCTGTACCTAGACCCACACCCAAACCATCTAAAACTTGCATGTTATCTCACCAAGAATTAAAACCCAGGGTGAGAAAACAAGCTAGTGCATGACAAAGGCTAGAGCTGAGAATCTACAATAGCTTATCACAACAGGCAAAAGTAAAATATGATCCTCCAGAGGGGAACTCAACTCAATGGGACAAGAAAGCCTGTGTAAAGTAGGAAAGAAATGAGATTTGTCTCGATAACGGAAAAAAAAAGAAAGGAATGAAGGAAAAGAAAAGAGAGGAATTTTGAGACTGAACCTGGTCCTTAGATGTTTCTCCAGGATGCGGTTTTTTTTTTTTTTTTTTTTTTTTTTTTTTTTTTTGTTTTTTCCTGTGCGGACCAGTGTAGGGAGGGGCGCTACTCCCTCTAGGTGTCAGCACTGACTTTGGTGACTTCACTGTTTCCTTGAGAGCCCTCGCAGCACTGCCTCCCTCCCCTAGATGCTCCGAGGGAGACCACCACCATGATGTTTCTACTTCCTGAATTCATGAAAACCTCTTACACCCTGTGTGGTGCTCACAGGCACACTGAAGCCTCGGAAGTTCCAGAATTTCACTGAGGAAGTTATATGCGATTACAACACTATGTCCTAGGTGAAACATGAACTAAGCTTTTGACACATCCTTCCCCCCCCCCCCCCCCCCCCCCCCCCCCCCCGCAAGCCCAGTGGGAGGATATGACAGAAAATGTGATTTATTCGTGCTCGCTACACACCAGGAAAAAAGAGTAGTCTTGTGTACAGCCTGAGATGACTGTATTTCAACACTGCACTTATGCAGATGTGAGTAAATCTTCATCTAGAATTATCTGAGTATGTAACTAACGGAGAAGCATGCCCCACCCCCAACCCCTGCCCTGCGTGCTCACACACCTTAATCCCTCCAGCCCTAATGACTAAAGTTCCCCAAACTGTTACTTCTCCACTGATGGCATCGCTCCTTCGAGGAGTCACTCGGTGACCACAGTGCCTTAGAAGGTGGTCCCTCCACCGCAGAGATCTCTTCCTTCTTCTTGAGACTTTGGGGAAGGACGTCCCAGGGTCCCACGGTGGAAGGGCAGGGCACTAGGATGAGGCATGCAGCACACGCGCGCGTGTCCCCAACCCACTCAGCTCAAGGGCGGGGCACTGTCCTTTCTGATGTGGGATCCTGAGCTCAGGGAATTTCCCGGGTCCCACGGCTCGGGCTTTTCCAGCCACTATGCATAAAAGGGACTCGCAGGGCCCCAGAGCCCCAGATTGCTCCTCAGAGCCTCCAGCCAGCCCCTGCGCTCCAGACTCTAGCTGCACTTGTGCTCAGCGCCATGGCCCCAGGCACCCGCCCACTCCTCCGTACCGGGATGGTGCTGCTGCTCCTGCTGCTGGCCACCAACCAACAGGCTACAGGTGAGACCCGTGGTTTACAGCCCGGGAGAAGCCTCAGGTGGGCGCAGCCACCCGCAGCCCCTCTGACCAAGTGTCTTCTCCCCTGGGGGTAATTGTAGGCAGTGAGCTGCGATGCCAGTGCCTGAAGACCCTACAAAGGATTGATTTCAAGACTATCCAGAGCTTGACCGTGACACCCCCGGGACCCCACTGCACCAAGACAGAAGTCATGTGAGTGTCGTCCCCCCCTCCTCTCCCCGTACCTCTGCCATTGCTAGAGTTGCCGCCCACATCCTCCTTATGCCCCATGCTCACCCTCAGTGGAACCTGGTGACTTACAAGGGTCTCCACTTCTTTCTGCAGAGCCACTCTCAAAAATGGTCAAGAAGTTTGTCTCAATCCTGAAGCCCCGTTGGTTCAGAAGATCATCCAGAAGATTCTGAACAAGTGAGTTGTGGTTACACTTGCCTGGAGCCTTGGTCAGAGTACTGGCATCTGATTCCTGAAAATTGTAGCGGGGGGGGGCGGGGAGGGGGATAAAGGTTAACTATGAACCAGAAACCTAGATTATTATTTTCATAGTTAACTTTGCCTTGTGATCATCGCTTGGCTTTAGTATCAGAAGGACACAACCTAATTCTACCGTCCGCACTCTCAAAAGTTCGACTCTAATTGTTGGCCGCTGTGTGTGTCCCTAAGAATGCAGTAGAATGACCGAATGCTATTGGTAAAGCCTGTGGTGTATTATGATGATACAGTACTTAACCCTGCCCTTTCTAGGTCTTTGAGCTGTAAAGGGTAACTCCTGGGTTTGGTCAAGGTGTGCCTCTGAGGCTTCCTGATGAAGAACGAGGGTTTGCCATGCACCTCTTGTTTACAGTTGAAGGGAAGCCAGTTATCCTTAGTATCATTTGGCCAGTCTGAAGCTAGCACAATTGTAACCCCAGTACTACAACACTAATATCGCACCATCCAGAGTGTTTATTGCTAGGTAGAGCAGACATGGTTCAGGGAACAGTTCCCTGGTGGCAGATTAGATATGGTTGCATTTGGAGCACAAAATAAAACAAGGTCCAGGGTGAAGTCAAAAGATGAGGGCTCTGCAATCAGTCTTTAAACTACCTACTAAAATCAACCATTTTTCTCATCAGAGGCAAGGCTAACTGACCAGGAAAGACTGGGTGTGGGCTGGACCTCAAGGAAAAGAATTGAAGAGAAGCGAGCAGCACCTGGGAAGCCTGCATTGTGCCTGACGTGCCTCACCGTCTGAGAGTTCATCTATTTACTTATATGCCTATTTATTTATTTATTTATTTTTCAATGCTAAGATAATGTTAGGTTTATTATATTTAAAGATATATGTTTGCTAATTCACTGTGATAGCATAACATGTCATTTTAATATGTGAAACTGAGGTTTAATTTAATAATGTTTACTGTGTTAAATTAAAGTTATTTTGCTTATGCAGTTAGAAGGTGATGCATTTTGAAATCTGTTCCTTCATTGCTTTCTGGGGCGGGTGAGTTTGGCACTAGCTACATCATACCCACACTATGATAGAGATTGGAGGACAAACAAATGCAGTCAGATCACTTTCAAGCAGCTATTTATTGTTCAGTGATTCTATATTATCTGTACAATGTTTCTGTTGTTGGGCTTTCAATAATGGTGATGTTGTGAATTATGAATATCCTGTAGACAATTTCAGTCTCCCTTGTAAGGCACAGTGCCTGATTAGCCATCATTTTATCATGCTTTCTCGTGTGTTGAAGTAGAGACATTTATTTATTCATGTGCTTTTGCACATAACAAAAAATAAAACCTTTATTTAAAAATATAAACATGCTTAAGTTTGTTTTGTACTTCTTCCACTGTTACCCAAGGCGTCGGGAATGCAAAAGAAACTATCTGTTCTGTATGGACCCCTACTAGCTGGAGCCTCCCTTGCCTCTCTCAAGAAAGCTCCTTGAAATTCCTTTTCCACATCGATGTAGATTGGTCTTGGAAAGAATCCCTGTTTAATGTATTTTCCTCACTACAACCAACTTGAGGTTCAGCACAACAGCTTTTGAAAATTTAACAGGTAGTTTTTTTAAAGCTCTCACTTAAATTATTTCCTTATGCTTTTATTTATTTTACAAATATCCCTTGCTTTCCCTCACAATAAAGTTGGGTCTGAACTGCAGTAATGTGGCAGATTCTTCCTCAGGACTCAGTCTGCACAATGAAGATAAAACTGGGTGCTTAAATCAGTGTGAAAGACCACCTCATGTATGACCAACAGCATCCCATAGTTGTCCCTTGCTAAATTCATATTGATTATTATATTAGCAAATAATTAGACCCTGGTGAGTTCTCCATGATTATTTCTCTCAATGTTGAGTTAGTAGGTTCAATACTAGGGCCTGTTTACACTGATCTTAAATATTCACTAGTGTTAGACGTGTGGTTGTCATCAGCCTCACTCAGTTTTGTTGTATCTGTCTAATACAGCTGATACCTGTCACAGTGAGTTGCCGTGTCGGCATATTGAAGCATCCGTTTTCCCCCCTCCCGTTTATTGAAAATGTACAGTTGACATTTGATATTTTTTACTGTAGCCAAAAAGAAATTAAATACTAGGAGACATCAGGCTAAAACAAGGGACTCTAACAGTGTTTTCCAAATGGGAACGCTTACAGTGTACCTGAACAGGATTGTGGGAGACTAAAGAAAAGTAAGGGCAGTGTCTGGCAGGGGAGCACTAGTAAGGTGTGAGTTAGAATGCACAGGGCTAATTTGAGGGTGAGGGAGTGCCCATAATGCCTTAGCTAGCATCTTATTGGTGTGACAAAACACCTGGCAAAACCACTTGGGGGTTACTCTGCCTTGCAGCTCAAGGTGGGGGATGCTGTGCCAGCCGGAGCATGAGGAAGTTGCTCAGGCTTTATTCACAGTCAAGCATCAGAGAGTGACCAGTGCTGCTAGTCCACTCACCTTCTCCTTTCTCCAGACCCTCTTTTAGTATATTGCTCCCGTGGGATGTTGCCGCCCATGCTGAGGGTGAGAGTCCCTGCTTTGTCAAGCCTTTCTGTAAAACACTGTCATAGACACACCAGGAGGTCTGTTTCCATGGTGATTCTAATTCCCATCGAGTTGATAATGAAGATCAACAATTACATATAAGCACATACATACAGAAAGTAATAAGGTTGTGTGGGTATCTTTATAGACTATTGAAATTCGTTCACGCATGTGAACAGAGGATATAGAAAAGACACTGTATACTTTTCCAGGTTTTTTTTTTTTTGTCATTTTATTTATTTATGTGTTCGTGCTCATTTATTTCTGTGTACGTTTATGTGTGGGGGCATGTGAGTGCCATGGAAGGCTTGCAGAGCCCAGAAGACAGCTGTCAGGAGTCAGTCTTCTCCTACTGTGTGGGTCCCTGGGATCAAAATCAGATCATCAGAGTGGCCGGAAACACCTTTACCTCCTGGGCCACCTCGCTGTCACATTTACAAACTTTGTAATTTCATAAGATTATAGATGGAAAAAATGTATAAATTGCGATCATAGGAAAATTTACTTTTTTATTTGTGATATCAAGGCTTCTATAAAATATTTATGTATACATGCACATGTTATATCCATGCATATATACAATTGTATGATATATACAATTCTAGAAACAATAACAAAATGAACAGCCATGCACAGTCCCAGAACTTTACTGGGATTCCCATTCGTCTCTATTCCCTCCCAAGGTTCAGTCCCTCTCCAGCACTTTCTCCACCGCAGCTCTGTCTTGACAGTCTTGTCTCACATGTACCACTAAATTTAACCCATCATCAGCCTTTCAACAATTGTCTAGTTTTATGTTTGAACTTTGGATGAACGAGATGTGCTTTATAGACAATAGTCCATCCTGACATTCAGCAGCTTGTATGTGCACTTCACACTTTGTAGAAATTCACTTCAGCATTTATTTGATTCATCAAGGGCTAGAAATCTGAGTTGCTTATAGTTTTGCTATTATGAATAGTGCAAAACTCAACATTTTAGTACTGGTTTCCAGCTATATTTATTATAGAGCCCAATAATATACATGTAAAAATGGAATTACTAGCTATGCTGTACTATTTATAAATGTATCTTCACGTTGAGCAAATCAGACCCAAACTATTTTCTTTTTGACATCAAAGCAGAAAAAAAGTTTTATTTTTCATCTATCAGACAATCTTTATGGTGATTTGCACTTGACCAAATATTTTTCTTTTTAAATTTAATTTTATTAATTATTCACTTTACATCCTGGCCATAACTCCCTCCCTCTTCTCCTCCCAGTCCCACCCTCCCTGTTTCCCTTATTTGCCATTCCCAACTCCTCAGAGAAGGGGGACACCCCCTACGTACCCACATCAGCATATCAAGTCACATCAGGACTAAGAACATCCTCTTCCCCTGTGGCCTGGTGAAGTAGCCTGCCAGGGGAAAGTGATTGAAAAGCAGGCAACAGAGTCCATGTCAGAGTTAGCCGAACCCCCCCCCCCCCCGGCCCCATTCCCCTTACTAGGAGACCCATATGAGGACCAAGCTGCCCATCAGCTACATCTGTGTTGGGACCTAGGTCCAGTCCATACATGGTCCTTGGTTGGAGCTTCAGTCTCCAAAGATCCAGCCTGGGCCCTGGTTACTTGGCTCTGTTGGTCTTCTTGTGGAGTTCCTGTCTTCTTTGTGTCTTTCCTTCCCCCGACTCTTCCACAAGACACCCTGCGCTCCACCCAATGTTTGGCTGTGGGTCTTTGCATCTGTTGCCATCAGCTGCTGGGTGGAGCCTCTCAGAGGACAGCTATGCTAGGGTCCCATCTGCAAGCACAGCAGAGTGTCTTTACTAGTGCCAGGGGCTGGCTGTCTTCCATGGGGTAGGTCTCAGGTTGGACCAGGCATTGGGTGGACATTTCCTCAATCTATGTTTTATTTTTGTCCCTGCACATCTTGTAGGCATGATAAGTTTTTGGGTCAGAGTTTTTGTGGGTAGGTTGTGTTTCCTTCCTTCCGCCAGGAGTCTTGTCTAGTTAGAAGGTGGCCTCTTCAGTCTCCATGACCTCTGCTGCTAGGAGTCTCTCTTATATCCTTCCAGGAGCCTACTCTATCCTAGGTCTCCAGTCACAGAGATGTGACTCTGCCCAAGGTTTCTCTTCTCTCTGCATGTCCTCTGTCTTCCCTCCATTGCTCCCCCCGGGTCTGATATGGACCCTCATTTCTCTCTTGCTCCCTCTCTTACCCTGTTCCCTCTCCTTAGCCAAATATTTTGAGCATCCTTCCTTGGATCCTCCTTGTTACTTGCCTTCTTTAGGTCTGCAAAATGTAGTATGGTTATCCTGGACTATATGGCTAAAATCCACTTATGAGTATATACCATGTGTGTCTTTCTGGGTCTAGGTTACCTCACTTATAATAATCCTTTCTAGTTTCATCCATTTGCCTGCAAATTTCATGATTCCCTTGTTTTTAATAGCTGAGTAGTATTCTATTCTGTAAATGTACCACATTTTTAAAATCCATTCTTCAGCTGATGGACACCTGGGTTGTTTCCAGATTCTGGCTATTATGAATAAAGCTGCTAAGAACATAGTAAGAAAATGTCCTTGCTGTTTGTAAACCAAATATTTCAAGTGAAGAAAGTTTAGTTTCTATTAGCCTAAACTTGCTACCTCTAAGAAGGGAAAAATAAATACACGAAAATCACTGGTAAGGCTTCAAGTAAAGAAAGCGCTTGTAGGCTAGGGGCCCAGCTGACTTAGTCAACATGTACTATGCCCTGGGTTCTATCATTGGCAAAGGAGGAGAAAAGTTAATTTAAACAAAGAAATTAATCACAAAAAATATAAGTAAATAAATTCCTGTCGTGAAAATTGCTGCTGTGAGAATGAAAACTTCTCTCTGAAAACGTCACCCCACTCCCGTGTGTATGGATGCTCTTCTTTAACAGAATCTGAATGAACCTTCATCATTTTGCATTGTGGCTGATAAATTCTAATGTTGATAGAAGACAGATAAGAGACACTAGTGAGAGCATAGAAGTCCCGTGTACAGAGGGAAGGCTGCTCACTCTTGCCACTTGCTTCATTGTGAGGATGAGGGTCAAGTGCAGCCGGATGTCCCACCTTCTCTGTGGAGAGATCTTTCCATCCTCCTTCTGCAATGTCCCCTTGAGCCATAGATGCAAGAGCCACGCTGCAGAGTATCCACTGCTACGCTGGATCCCCAAGATCCAGCGATCTTTGCAGTGTGTCCAACTGAGATTTTTTTCTGCAAAGGTGGCTCTGGGTTGTGATGATTGGACCAAAGCAATTCACTAGCGTTCCTCTTCTGCCACCTGCTGGTCATTTTCAGACTCAACTCTGTCAGACTGTTAACCACATGACTACATAATAGTAGTTACTGGTCTATGTACTTTTTCCTTTTTACAAATGCAGTCTATAATAAAGATGTGTGAGTATCGTTTCACATAGTTACATAAATTTTGAATATGGTAATTTAGAATTAGATTATATTTAATTTATAGATTAGTTTGAAGATAGATAATTGATGACTCTTTAAAATAGTAAATCGTTTTTATAATCTTCATGTAGTGTGTGAATAAAGATCTTTAAATTTTTAGAATAACTTCTAAAAGATCTTCTTCTTGAATATTTCTTCTCAAACTTGTTCCTAGAAACTTTTGTGTCTTTTATTTGGATGTTATAAGTAGTATCATTCAGACGGCATTTTCTGATGTTTGAAGTGTAATTTGTTCAAATGATGCATATACTTTGAATTTTCTTTGTGGACAGTTATAGAATATGTCACTAATGGCACTTTTATGGTTTTCATTCACTGTCACTTATGCCTTTAACTAGCTTTACTGCATTGGCGAGGCATTCCAGTGCAGCTCATATTTGAATGGAGACAGTGCTATCCAATGCTGTTATTCAGTTCTCAACAAACTTCTTAAACATTTTATCCCCTAACCTTCACAAAGTTAGGAAGCTATTTGCCATTAGTGTATATTATTTTCTTTAAGGTTATGAATTAATATCAAATTGCATCATTCTTACTGTTTCTTATTGTTACTGTTGTAGTTACCACTACCATTATTAATGAGCATCACTGTTACCATTATTATTACTATTTATACTCCTAGTTCATTGATGGCCAAGTCTACAGCTAAGAAGCTTCATGAGTCCTGAGGGTTTAGGTAGAACTCTGTGCTTTGTGAAAAGCAGTCGAAACTTCAGAGTTAACTTAAGAGAAATCTGAAAAGGGAACACAGAATTCTCTACTTAATTCTGTTGCTCTCTGACAATAGCTGAGGGTCTGTTTAGAGAATAAAATAAACATACAAAAAACAACCAAAAACAAAACAAGAAGAGAATGAAAGGACCGTCAAAGACAAGGCTAAATAACATGTAATAAGTGCTCCATGACAGCAGCTTGGGGAATGCTGTGCAACTTACCAAACCCAGCATGTAACTTTATATACAGTAACACGTGGCTGCTGAGCGGTTCATCACAAACATGCCCTACCCTGTATCAAAAGTGGAACTAGCGATAAGCAGTAACTGGAGTAATGCTTTTAGAAAATTACATTAAAAATACACACTTAATGCAACACCGGAAGAAAATTTACTTTGAACACGTATACAGTTGTTAACAACAACACATAATACAAAATTACATTAAAATTTAAACCCAGTTTCCTTTTTAGAGTTTGCATACAGGAATGGCAGTTATTATGGGGCTTTAACAAAGGCATGGCAAAAGATAACCATGGGGGATATTTAAGCATAGCATACATTGTTAAAAAAATTACAGGAGGGTAGGCTTCTGCACACACTGGGTTGTTGGAGGTGGGTCTGATATACTTTGATGCTAATTACTGCTTGCAACCTTGGGGTTGCTATGTAACCTTGTCTAAGGAACATCCTGTTTGACCAATAGAAGGCCATCACACCTGGGCAGGGCAAAAAAGGCTAGGCGTGGCTAAGATTCTGGGACTTGGGGGGGGTAGACAGAGAGAATCTTGGGTAGGAGGAGAACAGGAGGAAGAAGGAGCTGGCGCCAGAGATTAGGCAGGAGTAAGCACATGGCCCCTTGGATGGAGAACGGCCCAGATGACGATAATTAGCAGGTATTTGCGATTATGGGTGGGAGGTAGCACAATAGAAATTATTAGAAACAGATGGGGTTGGGGCAGGTATCCCAAACCTGCCCCAACATAGGAAGTAGTTTAGGAGATTAATATCTGCCCTGCCCCAGGGTAACTAAGGATATTTTAAAACATAACAGGTGTCTGTGTCCTGATTGATTGCTAATGAGTTAGAATACTGCCTTTAAAAGTAAGTATAGGGCTGATAATAAACATTATTAGGCCATACTCATAAGTTGACCACAACACCACATTAAAAAGGTGAATCAAGACATATATCCAGTATTCCAATTGCCAAGGGGCAGCTGAGCCATTTACTGACCTTTAGAGAAAACAGGATTAGAGTGTGTGAGTCACCTTCCAAATACATTAGCAAACATCTTAGAAGAGTCAATTAACAAAAAGGCACAGTCAAACATAGGCCTCAGAGTTTTGAGGGTTGGCCTATGAACTTCTGACAGGTGTGGTTGGCTGGTGCCTGAGGCTGGACAGTCAACTAGATGGGAGGACACAAACGAGGAGGTAGCTCCTTCCTCTCACAACCAGGTGTGAAGGAAAGAGAGAGAGAGACAGAGACAGAGACACAAAGAGACAGAGACAGACAGAGAGACAGAGAGAGACAGAGACGAGAAGAGAGAGACACACAGAGAGAAACAGAGAAGAGGAGAGAGATACAGAGAGAGACAGAGACAGAGACAGAGACACAGAGAGAGACAGAGAAGAGAGAGACACACAGAGAGAGACAGAGAAGAGGAGAGAGAGACAGAGAGAGAGAGACAGGCAGAGACACAGAGAAACAGAGAAGAGGAGAGAGAGACACACAGAGAAAGAGAGAGACAGACAGCAAAACAGAGAGAGAGAGAGAGAGACAGAGACAGAGACAGAGACAGAGACAAAGACAGACACAGAGAGAGACAGAGAGAAGGAAAGAGAGACAGAGAAGAGGAGAGAGACACAGACACACAGAGACACACAGGAGGCAGAGATCGGAGTCTTGCAGTCTTCTTTGGGGAATTAAAGACATATTATATTCTACATCCTAAAGGCTCCATCGCCTTCCAACAGGATTATTGACTGGGAACTTTCTATGCCTTTAACACAGGAGGCTTTGGATCACATTTATCCAAACTAAGGTTGAGAGATAATGATCAAATTTCCCAAATAGGCCTGTCTCAATTGCCATGATTGTTCTTTCTGCTTTAATAAAGTAGTAAGTAATGCACATAATGTGAAGCAATCCAATATTAACTCAATAGTTTTCCTATTGCTCTGACCCACTATACAAGGAAATAACTTTGAAATGAGCAAGTACTTCCTGGGTTTGGATAAGTTTGCAAGTCCTTCTGCATCCATAAAACCAATCTGTTTGCTCAAAACCTTTGTTGTTGTTGTTGTTTTGTTTTGTTTTCAAGTTTTAAAGACATTTAATTATACTTCTTCTCTGTCTTACAGGGATGTCCAAATTTTGTCTTAAACATTCAAAGCTTCTTAATTGTCTCATTGTGTTGTACAAATAATACTAATATAGAACAGAAATTGGTAGGTGAGCACTGTTTAGTATCACAATTTCTTTTTTAATATATTTTATTAATTTATTCATATTACATCTCAATTGTTATCCCATCCCTTCTATCCTCCCTCTCTCCTGCTTTCCCCCTACTCCCCTCCCCTATGACTGTGACTGAAAGGGACCTTCTCCCCCTGTATATGCTCATAGAGTATCAAGTCTCTTCTTGGTAGCATGCTATGTTTCCTCTGAGTGCCACCAGGCCTTCCCCATCCAGGGGACGTGGTCAAATATGGGGCACCAGAGTTCATGTGAAAGTCAGTCCCCACTCTCCACTCAACTGTGGAGAATGTCTTGTCCATTGGCAACATCTGGGTAGGGGTTTGAAGCTTACTGCACGTGTTGTCCTTGGCTGGTCCCATAGTTAGAGCAGGAACCCTGGGCCCAGATCTGCCAGTCATAATGTTCTTCTTGTAGGTTTCTAGGACCCTCTGGATCCTTCTATTTCCCCATTCTCCCATGCTTCTCTCACCTAGAGTCCCAATAGGATGTTCCCTCCTCTGTCCCACTTTCCTGGTAAGTGAAGACTTTCATTGGACATGCCCCTTGGGCTAGTGTCCAGATATAAGTGAGTATATACCATGTGAATCTTTCTGCTTCTGGGTTAACTCACTCATTATGATCATTTCTTGTTCAATCCATTTGTCTACAAATTTTGGGAATTCCTTGTTTTTAATAGCTGAGTAGTATTCCATAGTGTAAATGTACCATAGTTTCTTTATCCACTCTTCTACTGAGGGACACTTAGGCTATTTCCAGGTTCTGGCTATTATGAATAAGGCCACTATGAACATGGTTAAGCATATGCCCTTTAAATAATTGATTTATTTGTTTTATGTATATGAGTGCTCTATCTAGTATAACAAAGATGTGTTCCTTTTTTTCTCTTTTATGAGGTGACATTTTGGCCAGTTTAAGAGTTGACAATGAAGCCAATTAAGACTGTTAATGTACACTGTAATTTTATTCTTTAATGGTCCCATTCTTTGGTGATAGAATTTTTCTCAGCTTAGATAATAAACAAAGGGTCAACTCTAGATTTGAATGGTTCAGCGCTGTACATTTTATGTGATGCGGTAGAATCCTGGCAACACCCTACGTCACAATTGTCCCCACTAAACTTACAGGTGAGTTATCTTATTCAGATGAATATGTAGATCATACCCAAACTGAATATCAATATATTGAATAAGCAAAATAAAAAACATTCTCTTTTCGGTGAAATCCCTTATCTACAACCCAGTGTTGTTCAAAGGCCAATTTTGAACAGTCAACAAATCACTGGGTGCAGAAAGGATGAGGGTGGCCCTTGAGACAAAGACTGGCGTGTAAGTGTGTATTAAGGAGGTGTAGGGAAAGCCAGCAGGCAAGTGAACGGAAGTAATATAGAGATGAGTAGACCACTTGCAAATGTCACAGTTAGGCCAGCTGCCCGCCTCCCATCACCTGAGGCCATCCTGCAGCACACTATGTCAGAGGATGATATAAGTGAGGTTCTCCCACACCCAGACAAGGCATCCTGTCTTCAGTAATCCCAATGAAATACGTGTGGGTGGAACAAAATGGGTTCTATACCTTGCATCTTGTAGTAAACCACCAGACCATAGAATGCAACTTATAAGCAATAAATGCAACCTCGTAGGGGTCAGTGTTCAAGGCAAGAGTCATGGGCCTACTTTGATTAGCATTAGGTGGTTCTTGACCTTCCTAATGCTGTGAGCCTTTAATATAGTTCTTCATGTTGTGGTGATCTCCAACCGTAAAGTTATTTTCGTTGCTGTTTCACAACTGTGATTTTGCTATTGTTAAAAATCATAATGTAAATATCTGTGTTTTCGGACACGCTTAGGGGAGCTCTGTGAAAGATCATTCAGTCTCCCAAAGGAACCGTGGCCCACAGATTGAGAACCACTGGCCTAGACAGTGCAAACACAATTTTCCCATGTTGTAACTGAATTGGTCTGGATATCTGTATTTACTACATGGTCACTAAGAAGATCAGCATTGTACTGGCACAAAGATGCATATATAAACCAAGAGAATAGAAGAGAAGTCCCAGAAATAGCCCACACAGCAGCAGTCGCCTAATTCTTGCAAAAAGTGTTGACCACGAGTGGGAGAAAAGACAATATCTCTAACAAAGGATGCTTGGAAAACCGGATGTCCATGTACTGAAGGATAAACCTACACATGTTATCTCAGCTCTCTGTCAGAAAAGAAAAACCTTAAACTAAGGCACCAGCCAAGGACAATACATGCAGTAAACTTCAAACCCCTACCCAGATCTACCCAATGGACAGGACATTCTCCACAGTTGCGTGGAGAGTGGGGTCTGACTTTCACATGAACTCTGGTGCCCCATATTTGACCATGTCCCCTGGATGGGGAGACCTGGTGGCACTCAGAGGAAGGATAGCAGGCTACCAAGAAGAGACTTTGTACCCTATGAGCATATACAGGGGGAGGAAGTCCCCCTCAGTCACAGTCATAGGGGAGGGGAGTATGGGGAGAGTGGGAGGGAGAGAGGAATGGGAGGATAGAAGGGATGGGATAACAATTGAGATGTAATATGAATAAATTAATAAAATATATTTTAAAATGTTTGTAAATTAATCTTCACTTTTTGTGAAATGGAAAAATAAAAATAACTTTGTTGGTAAAAAAAAAAAAAGAAGAAGAAGAAAAAAGAAAAACCAATTCAAGATGGAACAAATATTTTAATATACAAACCAAAAGGAGGCTTCGTGGATAGTCAAGTCCCAGACCCCATTTAAAGCTGGGGATGGTGATTTGTTTCAGTTCTTGGTATAATTTGAGTGCAAATTCATAATGCGCATGTAGCAAACACCCCAGCCCATAGTAGCTTTCTTCCTAATTTTTCATTCTCTGAGCAGAGTTTCTTTTTTTTCACCACAACAGCAGTTTATAAATCTTTTATATGTTACAATTAAATGTTATATCTAAAGTTTCAATGCCAAGATTCTCTTCTAAGTTTTCTTCCTGGTGCTCCTTTGGGTGTAATTGCTTTCTATCAGCCAGACCATGCAACTTTGTTCTTGACAGGATTTTTACAGAACAAGCTCTCTAATATCTGGGACTTTCGATAATACGTTCCCCTCAGTCGGGTCAGCAGCTCTGAAGCAGACAGACCATGGTCCTCACAGCCACACCTTGACCTCCGGAGGAATATTTCCTGTTAGCTTTGCGGCAGATTTGGCCTGAATTGTCTTTTTTTTTTTTTTTTTTCCTGGCTTTAACTTTTGTTTCTCATTGCAAACACTCTGCTTCAAGGGACCACAAACTCTTGGAGTGCAATGGATCTTCTAGACGTGCCAAGGACATGTCTCTTCTTTTTCAAAGCGTCCTAAGGTCACACGCGGAGTGAAAAGCTAGGACCTGAAACAAAGTTCCTGTTCCAAGTCGCCTTCCCTGTAACCATGGAGACCAGGGGACTAGCGCTGGGCCTTGGGGACAGAGGGGCATGCAGCCTTCAGTGAATGGCGGAGGCCTTCCTGGTTCTCCCGTGGTGACAGCGCGCTGGCCAGAGCCAAGTCACCCGCCACCCCGCGGTCACCAGCAGCACCTCCGCGTCCTCCGGGGGTTCCGCCCCGCCCGGTGCCCCGGAACCCTGCTGAGCACCCCCCCCTCGGCGAGCCGCAGAGCTGACCGCGGGGACCCTCGGAAGACGGCGATTAGGCATGGCGACTCGGGCCCGCGGCTTCTTGCTGTTCCGGGGCCGCCTGGGCCGTGGGCCTGCGCGGGCCCCGGGAGTAGCCGAGCGCGCGTGGCGACGCTTCGGGAGCAGCGGCTTAGGGTAGGAGCTGCGGGAAGGGGCCGCGCGTGGGGCGGAGGGCGCGTGGCGGCGGCGGGGCCTGCAGAGGCCCTAGGGGCCTGGGAGTGGAGAGCTTGCGAGCGTGGGGCCAGGACTCGGCGTTGTGGTGCAGCCAGGCGGTCAGGGAAAGGGCCGTGGGCGTGGGCAGCTCGCTTGGACACTGGCTTTGTTCGGGTTGTTCTTGTGCCAGCAAGAGTAGGCGTTGTGTAGACAGTCAAAGAGCGGTTCGGTTTCTGTATTCTTTTGTCACCCGCATTGCTGAAGTCGTTCCCACGTCTAAATGTCTTAGTGGTTTCATGTGAACGTCAACGCTAGCCACTCAGCCTTTCTCTGTATGGCACCCGCCAACTTTCCTGGAGTTGTTAGTCCTTTACTTTGCTTGATCCCCTTGGGTTTGGTTGGTGGCTATGACAATGAAAAGACACGCTAGTGCCCAGGAACACCCTGCCTCATCTTCCCGTGTTCGTTGGAGAATCCAACCCATGGGATAGCAGTTCATAGCGTCCTACCCAGGGCCAGTGAATTCAGAAAAAAAACTCATTTTGTAAACTTTCAGGGCTTCTGGTAACGTTACATTTACAGCTTGCTTAGATGGCCAGAGACTCGCCTGTCCTGTTTATAGTCACTTTGTGTCCCCAAGGAAAGTAAGCAATGATGTGGTGCCCATACATGCTGTTTATTTAATTTAAATAAACTCTCCTATCATACAAATTTGGATCTTAGTATTGCGTCGCTGGAATGTAAAGTGTTTCCTGTAGTTTTACCTTCGGAGACGGCTTATAGTGACTAGATCATAGAAGCATATGTGAAAAACGAGAGTGGTTCAGAATTCTAATGCTGGTACACTGTAGTAGTGTTGAGATTTGCTGTTTCGCTTGACGTTGCCCGAATGCTCTCCTCCCATGGAAAAACAGATTCGGTAGGATTCTGTTCGCATTTACAACATTGAAAGGACTATTTACTAAAGGCGCTCTACTTAAATCATCATGCTTGGAATTTCAAGTTTTTAGTGCGGTGCCTCTCCGAGTGAGGATAATCTTCCTGTGGGTGTACAAGTTGGCTAACATGCCTTCATCAATTCAGTGTCTTGATCTCCCCATTTGCTCCATGTCCACGGCCTACTAAATGAGTCACTGGCGACAGGGGCAACCCCAATATTTGGCTGTAGCGACATGCTTCATCTGCACAAGTACATAGATATCCACTGATGGGCATTTCTCATCTTGTAACTTGTAATTTGGTCTGGTGGCAGGCCCTGGGTTTGAACTCTGATATCACATACACAGAGAATACATTTAGTGGCCTTGGTATAGTTATTTTATAATCAAAAGCAGACAATACAGTGGATTTTAGAAGGCTATTTTTTTTAATTTTATTAATTTATTCATATTACATCTCAATGGTTATCTCATCCCTTGTATCCTCCCATTCCTCCCTCCCTCCCCTTTTCCCCTTACTCCCCTCCACTATGACTGTGACTGAGGGGGACCTCTTCCTCCTGTATATGCTCATAGGGTATCAAGTCTCTTCTTGGTAGCCTGCTATCCTTCCTTTGAGTGCCACCAGGTAGGCTGGAGAGATGGCTCAGTCGTTAAAGGCTAGGCTCACAACCAAAAATAGAACGCTATTTTTTTTTTTTTTAATGTTTGAGGCAGATTACAATTCCATGAAAAGAAATGCTATTTGTAATGAGTTTTATTTTAAAGGCAGTACTATACTAACCAAGTTGGGACAAGGTGGTAATTTTTGACATCTCTTTTTGCACCCAATGCCATATCTGAAGTTGTGGCTGGCTGTAAGGAGGAGAAACACCCGCAGCAGGTGTATCTCGGGTGGGGAGGAATTTGGACAGTGTGTTGGTGTTTATTGGTGTCTCTTTTCTCTTCTAGGACCAGCAGAGAGAAGAGACTCCATCTTCCAGAGGTCGCCACTGTCTGCCTCCCCACTCAGTCATCTTTTTTACTGACACCTTATTTGTCTGGTCCCTCATAGTGATTGTCACACTTAACATCATTCCTATTGACATGAAATTAGAATCATAGCATATTTTGATCGGAAATTATCCTTGATTATATACACTCCACGATGATATTAAATATTTTAAATCAACAAATGCATCACACTTTTGAGCTGTTTTAGCTTTACATGAAAAAAGTCTTGAATTTTTTATATTTGTCTAAGTAGAAACTTAGAACACACTAGGTATTTTTTACACAGGTGATTATTTTAGTACGTTGAATTTTAAGATATACTATTTGGTAGAATTTGGAAGCTATAAAATTTAATAATATTGTTTACCATGTATCTCGCGATAGTTCCCCCTTTAAAATTCATCATTAGTCTGTTTATTCTTGAAAAATTACAGCTTAATAATTGAGAGAAACTAATGTCAATACATAATTTCTAATTTTGTCTTTCTAATTTTTGAAGCTTCTTTTGTTCTGAAATGAAATACCTACATGGTCAAAAGGTTAAAAAAAAAAAAACATTCTTGGTGCTTAAATTATTCCCTCTTTCAGGCACGGTGTGATGAGGACTTTTCAAGTCAGAATGGCCTTGGTTTAAAACATTGCATGAATCTGGGGCCAGTGCTTTTCACTATGAGGAGCTTAGCAGCTTCCTAGCCCTTTGGGGCAGGAATTTCACAAACCTTGCCCATTATCTAACACCAGGTTCAAAGCAGATTTGCAGATAGCCCACAACAGCTCTGCAGGGCTTGTTTAGGTTGCTCCGTGCCACCCACTCCTTTGCAGCAGCAGCTCAGGGGCATCCCATGTATTTGCTCCAGGCTTGTGCTGCTGCTCAGAGGTCCCTCAAACCATGGGCGTCACAGTGACTCTCCTGAGTCTTCAGAGTCTCCCTTTTAGCATTCTCAGGGTTGCCTTTTGGCATTTGCTTTGAAAACCTTTTATCCTCCCTGAAGTTTAAAGGACCCAGACTTTAATTCGGACTGTTACAAAAGCTGATTTTATATAGATTGATTTCAGTCTAGAGAGTTATTCAAAGGCTACCAAATCGGTTTCTCAAAATCATACTGTTTTGTTGGTAAAGATGATCACGTGATTTTTGTTTCTTTCTTTCTTTTTTCTTTTCTCCTTTTTCTCCTTCTTCTTCTTTTTCTTCTTCTTCTTCTTCTTCTTCTTCTTCTTCTTCTTCTTCTTCTTCTTCTT
>OU015756.1:26272771-26307866 GCA_907169655.1 Acomys percivali | reverse complement strand
TTCTTCTTCTTCTTCTTCTTCTTCTTCTTCTTCTTCTTCTTCTTCTTTTTCTTCTTCCTCTTTGAGACAGGGTTTCTCTGTGTAGCCTTGGCTGTCCTTAACTCATTTTGCAGACCAAGATGGCCTCAAACTTACAGCAATCTACCTGCCTCTGCCTCTCAAGTGCTAGAATTAAATGTGTGCACCATCACGCCAGCCTTTGTTTCTTGTTGAACTTAGTTATCTGGCAACAGTTTTGTTTTCTAAGCAGGTATGTTATACATTTGAAAACTAAGACTAAATGTTTCACCATTTGGTGTCTCCTATTTGAATTTTATCTTTTCAGCTGTGTCTCAGCTGTACAGAGATAGTGCGCTAATGTAACATTTTCAAGATAAAAATTTAAGATTAACAGTGTTAGAACATGGGCCTGCCCCTTTGAAACACTGGCCACTTGTAAGAGGGCAGATCCCACAGCTTGGAGAAATCAGGCCAGACCTCCTGCAATCCTGTGGGACACTTAAGAAGCCTTGCTGTACTGTGCTTTCTTAGCTCCCAATCTGTGGTCCTGCCCAGTGCCTGACTTCTCCATGATCCTTGCCAAGTAAGCTACCCCAAAGCAAACCATGTGGTCTTGGGAATCCTGACACCAGGAAAGGATATGAGAGCTGAATACTGGGTGATTCCTCTGAAGGCTCCTTGTACATCCTGTCCAGCAGGGCTCTCTCCCTGGCTTTTTTATTCTTGTTAATGAATCTCATTTCCAGGTTGTAAAGGAAAGCCTCTTCTCCCCTTAAAGGTCCCGTGTGTGTGTGTGTGTGTGTGTGTGTGTGTGTGTGTGTGTGTAATATGTAATATATATATATATATATATATATATATATATATATATATATATATACTTTTTTTCAGAAGTGATGTTTGTTTGTTTGTGTTCTTAAGGATTGAACACAAGGCCTTGGAGATGCTATGCAAGTTCAGGAACTAGAGAGCTATACCCTCAGATTACAAAATATACTTATTTCTCTGAGACACATCTCACTATGTCACCCTGGCTGGCCTGAAGCTGTCTCTATAGGCCACCCTCAAACTTACAGAGATCCGACTGCCTCTGTCTCTTGAATATTCAACTTTATATCTGGTCAAAATATTCATTCTTTTTTTAAAGAGTTATTTATTTATTATTATGTACACAATGCTCTGCCTGCATATACACCTGTAGGCCAGAAGATGGTTATGAGCCACCATGGGGTTGCTGGAAATTGAACTCATGACCTCTGGAAGAACAGTCGGTGCTTTTAACTGCTGAGCCCCAAAAATATTCATTCTTAAACTTTGACCATAACCAGTTTTATTCCTAGTTTCTCAGATTACCTTAATGGGGCATATCTTCCTATAGGATCCTATAGATAGAATCAAGGGAACCTATAAACCTACCTGGAAAGGAGGTCACTAGCATCTGATCCATTCAGCCTCCTTCCCTTGTAAATGCTGACAATAAATCACACTAATATGATCATCAGTCAGCACTTGTGAGGTCACAAATACCTAAAAATATTTTAATATTATGATTGATTAAGACAACACAAAACATCATCTATACTCATCACTTTGCTATTATTAGTCTTACATTTTATGCCATCTCAATAAAATTGGCTTCCCTTGTAACTCTATGTATTCATATTTGAAGCGAGTTCTCTGAGAATGTGTTCAAGGACATCTGTAGGTGAAGCAGGCATTCTCATGGAATCAATTTCTTTTCTGGAAAAGTTGTTATATAACCAGGCTTATTGCTGGCAATTACTAATCCTTTGGTTTTATTTTAGGGTTCTAAATTGGCAAGCTATAAATTGACATTGGAATGAATCATTCATGATAGACCGTGCTTTGCTTTATGTCTTTGTTTATTTCCAAATTATGTTTTTTCATAAAATTTCCTCAAGGGTTGAGTGAAATACTTATGGTGGGAAATGAAGCACCTATAAAAAGGTCATAAACTTACCTCTCATTACTACTCATCTACTTTAAGAAATATGTCACAGAAGGCTCAGAATTATTGTTATTAGCCTTATTAGACATATTCCATAGCTGACTTGGCCTTGGTTCTCTTGGATATTTTTTAACATAACCTTCAACTAACCCATGCTGTGCCTCAGGACACACAAGACATACAAGCTGATTGAGCTGAACTCGTTGAGACCTTGGAGCAGTTTATACTGATGTGAGGTCTTTTTGTCTTTATAAATCCTAGAGCTGGTCACTGATGCTCTAGTTAAAGTCATAATTAAAGATGAGTTTGAAACAAGGGTTTGGGACTTGTCATTGCACCATTGGCCTTGACTAAGTTCTGCTGCTTTTGGAGGTATATGTTGACATACAAAAGGTTATCTTTCTTGCTTACTGCTCTGCTCTGGTTTATTATACACTATACAGTGTATTTGATTATAGTAAACATAGTTTAATAAAGTTACATTTTAAAAAGTAAGACAGATAAGCCCTTAGCAGCATGGCCAAATGTGGATGTCTCTTCTCATATGGCTCCAGGCTATGCAAATTCACCTCTGTGATTTAAGAGAACTAGGAAGTAGAACCATTTTTGTAAAGTAGCCAGGCAACTCTTAATCTTATTGTGCAAGGTCAACAGGGAGCATTCTCATTACACACACGAGGTAACTCTGTGTCTTTGGAAGCAATTAAGTAGTTTGTCTATCCCCATGTTGCTCCCAGTGTGGACCAGGCTTACACTCAACCCTTCTGGTTTCAGTTGAGTAATGTTTATTGCACAGTGCTGCTCTATGGCACCTGCAGCTGTCGCCAGTGATTTATTGCTTAGTAATAAAGTTGCATTTAGAGGCTAGCCCAGCAACAGGGAAGAGAGGCTATAGGGAGAGCACCTCCCTGCCTTTCATGGGAGCTGATGAAGATATTCTGTCCTTTCAGGAAATGAATTCGAACAAGCGAGCACGGGTGTGCTGGGAACGAGAGCCATGTCTAAGCGGTCAGGATCAGTGTACTTTTGATATGAACTAGTGACCATAGATATTTTGACCAAATTGGCAGATTTCTGAGAATTAAAAAGGATTTTTAAATGATGAAAATTAAACATTTAGAATATTTGTTGTCTTAGGAACAAATTACAGAACCTGTGAAATAGTGTCTTCAGAATATACTTAGCAATAGTTTAAGACAGTTTGTATCCTAATAAAGTAAAACAATAATTTCTTATAAATTTTTAGAATGTTAAATTTTAGTAAGACTGAGTAATTACTCTTAGTATTTATGACAAGTTTGAACCACGTTCTTAATCGTGCCTTTTAAATGGTGATACTTAAATTCTGGGCAAAGTTGAGCATGTGCTTAATCTTAAAAGAAAATTTTCTGCAATGTTCTTACAAGTTTCAACTTTAAAAGTTTTCTTTTGCCAAATAGTGATAATTTTAGTTTTAAAATAATTTTATCTACAGATGTTAAGCTTAGAAAAAACTCTACGTGGAACACTCTCTTTTTTTTTTAAGATTTATTTATTAATTTATTCATATTACATCTCAATTGTTAGCCCATCCCTTGTATCCTCCCCTTCCTTCCTCCCTCCCGTTTCCCCCTCTACTCCCTTCCCCTATGTCTGTGACTGAGGGGGACCTCCTCCCCCTGTATATGCTCCTAGGGTATCAAGTCTCTTCTTGGTGACTTATTATCTTTCCTCTGAGTGCCACCAGGCCTCCCCATCCAAGGGACATGGTCCGATATGGGGCACCAGAGTTTGTGTGAAAGTCAGATCCCCTTCTCCACTTAACGGTGGAGAATGTCCTGTCCATCGGCTAGACTGGGTAGGGGTTCGAAGTTTACCTCAATCTTACTTTATTTTGTATTGAAATATAAAGATACTTTTGTTTACATAAATTCACAGGTGACATCTATGTCCCTTTGAAATATCTTTGCACCACATTACATGAAATAAAGTCATTATGAAAGAAAGTAGGAGGAACTGGGAGGAGTACAGGGAGGAGACATTTATTCAGATTATATTGTATGAGAAAAGAATCTATGTTTAATAAAAGGGAAAAAGGAAAACAAAAGATAAGGTCATCACATAAGTTGTTTGATTTTACAACAACTTTATCATATTTAGATGTAGTAAAATTGTCTTCTCGGCTGCATTTTTATATATTACAAAGTATAATCTACAAGAAAACTTTGAGCTCAGTCATTCAAGTTTTTTTTCTCATGAACTGGAGCATTTAGATAGAGATTATAGAAGTTTCTGTTTGTCCTTAGTTTTACTTTGCATGACTTCAGTTACCTGAAAATGTTCAATGAAAAGTTCCAGAAGTAAGCATGTTTTAAAAAGCATGCCGTCCTAAGTAGCATGACGCAATACTGAATCATCTTTTATTACTCCATCCTAAATTGGAACCGTTGTTCAGTCAGAGTGCTCCTTGTGTGACTTACACATTATTCGTTTAGAAGCTGTCTTGGTGGTAAGTTATACGAAGACAGTGCATATTTTCACATACATAGGGCATGTGAAACTCTGTGGTTTCAGAATCTGGAGAGCGGGGCTACTGTATAGTGGCACACATTTACTGAAGTTGTTGTTAACAAAGTAAAACAAAAAGAATTGATCCTTAACACTCCCATAAGCTAGAAGTCTGATACCAAGTTAAGGCGATGCACTGCTTTCTCTCCCAGGTCCTGGATTTTACCTGTGGTCCTTGGAGTTCTTTAGGTTGTGTTTGCACACCCCAGTCTTTCCTCAGTGTTTCACACGGTGGTCTGTGTGTCTACTGAAAGGACAACAGTCATATTGGAATAAGGCTTTTCTCTGTGACGAGATGTTACACTTTAGACACACAGGCAAAGCTCGGTTTCCAAATATGGTCGCATTTACGGGGACTGGAATTTTAGAGTTAACATATGCTTTTGGAAGGAACAGATTATGAACAATATAATTTAAAAGTTACTTGCACAATGTGTTATTATTTAATTAGCTTAGTTCTTTGCTTTATGAAGGATAAGTTTCTGTTTATAAGCTTTTCATTCACTGATTGCAATTTGCCTAAAACTCGAAGACTGAAAGTGCCTCCTCTTTTTGATCCACTTGTTGATTATATTAACAATTTCTATAAGATTTTAAATGAAATGTAATCATTTTTAGGTGTGATAAACTGACTTACAAAATAATTTTTCAAATCCTTATCATTTTTGGAATCTGACTATAGGCATCAAATAAGAGAGTGATTACTCTATGATAATTTTTGTATTAGACATAAATTGTATCACTGGTTTTACTTATTTTTATTAATAATTTTTACATATGCATTGATATTATTACATACATATACAATAAGCTACTTATAGTAAGAAGAACTATGACACAATCAAGAATTATCTAAATGTTACATTCTTAGTGTTTTGGCTATTTGTACTTGGCATCCATGAAGAAAACATCTTTCCTATCTTGCTGCTTCTAAAATTCTGAATGTAAATCAATATCTATCCTATCTCATCATTATCAACTTAAAACATCTATCTAGACCTAAAAACATCTTAACCCCTAAACAACTAAGTTTAATTGTAAAACTAAACTATCTGATCTTCAACTCATCAGAGACTTGAGAAGGAATAAAATTGTTTATCTTAGTAGTCAGGAAGTGCAGGTAGCAGCTTCCAAAATGAGAAAATGACAGAGACAGTTTGCTTCCTGAACAGCCACCCAAAACTTTCTATAGCATTGGAGCATCAGCTTCAGCCTTCTGGCCCAATATATCTGACAGACATATTTGTGAGGCAAAAACTATTGAGGACTTGCTTACCCTGTCTTGGCAGAGTTTGGCCATCGACTCTGCCTGCATCCAAGCTTACCCTTTTTAAGGCAGAATTCTGTCTGTGGTAGAAATGAGGACATTTTGCCCAATGGCTTGTTTGCCACATCTGAAGCCATCTCCATAAGGAGGTTCTTTGATGCTCATCATCTTTGAAGTAGGCTGGGTGTTTCCAGCAGTTAGCATGTCTTATTGTTAGTGAAGCTTTAAAATAATAAAAACATTTTAAAATGCCACATTCTGTATGTCTCTGAGGTTTTTGAAGACCTTACCTGATTGTTTTACCTTATCTTTCTATAGAATCATTGTATCACTAGTTTTAAATTTAAACTATCTGTATAATAAATTTAAATTATCTGTATAATATTTATTAATTTTGTTCTGGATTTATACTTCACTTGGTAGATGATTATAGTTTATTTGCAGGTTGTTAAGAATACCTGTGTATTCAATGAAGAATTCTGAGCACATTTAGTCAAGATAAGTTTCTTCAAATTAAAAGTAGACAGTCTTGCTGGGCATGGTGGCACATGCCTTTAATCCCAGCCCTCAGGAGGCAGAGGCAGGCAGATTGCTGTGAGTTCAAGGCCAGCCTGGTCTACAAAGGGAGTCTAGGACAGCCAAGGCTACACAGAGAAACCTTGCCTCAAAAAAAAGTAGACAGTCTCTCATTTATACAAGGGGATGAGTCCTTGGAGTAAAGGAGTAAAGGAGACCCAAATAAGTGCTTCTTAACTGTGCCTCTGTAGAACCAACTATAGATCTTTAACAAAATACCAAGGTTTTGAAATATGACAGCTCTTAGACACTCTGCATTAACAACCATGTTTTCTCCATGTAAGAAAAGGAAAAATGCAGAGTCTAGAGGCAACGATGGTTGAATCTAACTTTAAATTTTAGAATACTTTTCAAAACAACTATTAAATGAGTGAGGATACGGAGTACATCCTGGAAATATCTTCTACTTTGATTCATTGATGGAAAATTAGTGTTTTGAATGAACAAAGGGTGATGACACCAACAAGATGGCAGCACAGGTCTTTCCAGTAGTCCCTTCACAGAGTCAACTTGAACAACCTTCCATAACTGAAAATATCTTTGCAAATACTCATGGATCCAGTGAAAGGGTGAAGTAGCATATTGTATTATCAAAATAAGAAAAGGTGTATTGAAGAGGGTAAGAAGGCTAGTTTTATACCATTTGCATAACTGTCCATCCTTCAGACTCCAGTGCATCAATATGGAGGACACACTTTGATGCAGGAGGGAAGAGCGAAGGCAGCACTCAGCCTTGCTGCAAACCCCTGCACTTGCCAGACTTATAATATCAGGCTGGTGTGAAGCAAATGCTGGTAGTCACACTCTGGTCCAACTGCAGTTGACTCAGTCTCCAGGCTTGCTTTGGGTTATTGGTTGGTACACACGGCTCCATGGTCTACATCTCTGCAGCAGCCTGAGCCCCCATTCCTCTAGGCTTCTTCAGGGCTTCCCCAATGCTAGGATGACACTTGCAGCCACAAACTCCAGGTCAGCATAAAGAGACTCAGCTCTAGGGCCACTCCAGTATCAGGCCAGCATCTGCCAACATCAGCTGCAGTGTATTCTACAGTCTCAGGCCTCAGACTTTACCCATAGGTGAATCTCTGCAGATACAAGCCCTAGAAACCAGGCTTACAACAATGGATACCATCATCAGCCAACCCCCCACAGACTCAAGACCAATCTCATTCCAGTGCTAGGCTGTATAACCATGAAATTAATTTAAAGCTCATCCTAGTATCAGATTTACCCAGATGGAGTTGGGTTTCAGGTTATCTTGTATGGATTCAGGCTCCGGATCTGTCCCCATAGATACATGATACAGGCCTGCCTATCTAATGGCTTCACTCATTATCACTATCAAAAAAAGTTAAGAATATAAACACTTATTAAGAATATCAACAACAATATAATTTATTAATAAATGAACTTATTTTAAGTTTGTTATGAGAGATCAACATTGCCTTGATGTTAAATCCAGTTGACAGAGTCATCCAATTAGACACTGTAGTCAGGCTGTCCTCATAGACCAAAGCTTAAGGTCGGTCTCAGTAGACCCAGAATAGACTGACTCCTGGGTACTTAATAAGTACTTGCATGGTCCAGGCACTCGCTCACCTAAAAACTCCAGCAAGGCTAGACAAACAAGGCTAAGAATCTCCTAGTGAGTTGGCTGGTGAAAAGAGTCCCTGCTGAAGCTGGTCTGCAGGGCTGAAATAACTTGCCACAGCATTGCATACATAGTAATCAATGCATCACAGATAGCCATCAAAATATACCACCAGCTAAGAAGCAAAATAATATAGCCCCTTTATTTCATCTCAGTAACAGAATTCAAAATATCCTAAGCTCAGCAAGCTCCAGAAAAGCATACATGAAACAAAACTAAGTGGAGGGAAACTGAGAAAAACCATGTAGAAATGATGAAGTTTGCTGAATGATACAAAAAAGTTCACAGAAATCTGAGGTAGTGTGATCAAGCAGAAGAAAGAAGCAGTGGATGAACCTCAAAAGAACCAAATTATGAAAATTATATACAAATACATTATATGTATACAAATTATTATATATACAAAATGTATACAATATACAATATATACAAACTATAAAAATCTCAGAACAGGAAATGGAATCTTAAAGAAATGACAGACCCACTGTAGCCAGGTAGGCAAGATAGATTTTCAGAGGTAAAAGAAATCTGAACGCAAGAAAACAAGCCATTCCATTCAAAGGAACACTCCATGAAGCTATCAGGAAAAAATGAGGAAGAAAGGACTGATGGATCTATGTATAACAAGAAAACAACATGACAGTAGTAAATTCTTACTTATTAATTGTAAGTGCAAATTAATTAATTGTTTAGTTGAAAGGCATGGAGTGCATACACGGATAAATTAAAACAAGCACCAACTCCATTCTGTCTTTAAGAGACATGCCTTAGTTATAAAGTTAACACATTGGCTGAACATGAATCGGAAAGAAACAGTCCATGTAGTAGTAGCATGGTTGTATGTAGAAAAAGAACTATTAAAGAGACAAATTTATCAATTTCTTATCAAGAAGATAATATATATATATATATATATATATATATATATATATTCAATATTGAGGCAGAAATAGAGACCAGACCAATGATGGTAAGGGACTGCAGTGCTGTGCTTTGAACAACACATTGTCCAAATAGAGAATGATGCGAAACAGGTTTATTTGACACCTTAAACTAAATTAACCTAACACATACAGAACAGTCCATTCATCATTAGCCAAATACTTCCCAAATGCACTGACTAGAGTATAAACATTTAAAAATTTTGCATAAAATTTTATTGTTGTTATTAGTTTGTTGAGATGAGGTATCAGTAGGTTTGTTGAGATTAGGTCTCAATAATTGGGTGAAAAATGAAAGTTTCACGAATAGACACAAAATTTAAAATTGTAATTAAAATTGAAATACTACTTGTAACAGATCAGATAGCAAGAAGAAACCAAAAATTTTCTAGAAATATAAACTATCAAGACTATATTATGAAGAAATACAAAAATATAAATAGCATTGATGAATATAGAACTTGAATAAGTAGTCAACTTTTTTCTTTCAACAGTAACAATTTAGTACCTGATGGCTTCACTGATGACCATATCAAACTTTTAAGAAGTGATACCACACTTTTTAAATGCCTTCAAGAAGTAGAAGAGGGAGAAATAGTTTTAAATTCATTTTAAACTCATGTGAGACGAGCATTACACTGACGCCATAGCCAGACAAGAACACCACAAGAAAACGAACCAGGGTCCTCAGTGAACACAGATGCAAAAATACTTGGTAAAACAACAGCAAACAATTCAACCACCATTCAAAGGATGGTGTAAATAGTAGACTGGATTTGTCCCTGAGATGCAAAGATGGCTCAGTGCCTAAGCGAATAAATACATGTGATGCCACACATTAATAGAATGGAGGCCAGATATTATGATTGTCTCATTAGCAGCAGGCAGATAAATCGTGTGGAAAAAAAATGTAGTGTTCATTTATGATATAAACTCAGTAAATTAAATATAGAGAAGATGTGCCTCAGCACATTAACCTTATTTTAATACATCCACAGATTAATGCTGAAAAGACTAAAAGCTTTCCCTTTAAAGTCAGAAGTAAGGTGAAGGCATCTTTTTTGTCCACTTCTTTTTAATATGGTATTGAAAGTCTAAGCTAGAGCAATTGAGCCAAGTAAAGGTGGGGGGAGGGGGAGTCCAAATAAGAAAGGAAGAACAAGTCATGTATATGTGTGATACAAAGGTGTCAAAACCAAATAGTGGAGAAGAGACAGCGTCTAAGAAAGGGTACTGGGGAAACTAGATTTCCCCATGTAGAAGAATAAAACTAGGTTCACATTTCTCATCCAGCGCAAAAATCAACTAAAAAAAAAAATAATAATAAAAAGTGTGAGACCTTGAAACTGCTGGAGGAAAACACACACTAAACTTTAAGAGGCAGGGATTGGAGGCTCCCAGGTCAGATCTAGCTCAATTCCTCTAAGTCCTGTGTCCGAAGTAACTGATGTCTTCAGCAACAGGCTCTTACCTTCTAGGAGGCAACACTGGGCAACAGAGATAGCCTGTATTGATTTTGGGGTCTCTTGAACTCCCCCAATCAGCGACTCCAAGGAAGGCGTGGTTTTTGTTAGATAGTGTATGGGGTGTGTGGGGGCATTATCACCCCAAGGGAAACTTCATTTAAATAATTCAAACTTCATTTAAATTATTTACTTATGCATATACATACTTGTATATAGTATATATTTTAATTAAACAGAAAACAATCATCCTTAATGTTCTTTATCCCACTCTCTCTCTCTTTCCTTCCTCTGTCTTGACTTCCTCTCTGCTCCCCAGCTAAGGGCTCTCTTGTTTTTTTCCACATCTCCCTTCATAGATTCTGTGCCAGGCTGTGCTCCTTTTCACAGCTCCCCTCACCACGATCCTTTTTCACATTTCACATTTCTGTGGCAATACACATTGCCTAAATAAGACCTACATGATGACAACAGTCGACATGCCAGTGTGGACAGGGCAGTCCCATAAGGCCTCAGCCCTACGTGAAGGCAATTGATAGCTGCTCAGAGGAGGACAACTGGTCTTCCTCAGGGACAAGCCTCTGATAGGTTACCCAGCACCAAATAGACTCGGTGGGTTGTGTGTGTGTGTGTGTGTGTGTGTGTGTGTGTGTGTGTGTATGTGTGTGTGTGTGTGTGTGTACACCCATGTTTATGAAAGAGGTCACATGTACTTTAAAAAGAGTTTCAATATTATCATGTCTTAAGATTTGTTGTACACACCAAATTGAGTTAATTACCACCAGGAAAACTTATTTGTTTGTTTGTTTGTTTATTATTCACTTTACAGCCTGATGGCAGGCCCCCTTCCTCCTCTCCTCCCAGTCCCATCCTCACTACCCTACCTCATTCCCCCATCCTCATATCCTCAGAGAAGGGGAGGCTCCCCCATGGGTACCAACCCACCCTGCTACATCAAGTCACAGCAGGACTAGGCATGTTTATTGTTATGGGACCCACATGCTGATCACAGTCTACATCTGCTACATATGTGTAGGGCTCTAGGTCCAGCCAATGCATGCTCTTTGGTTAGTGGTTCAGTCTTTATAAGCCCCCATGAGCCCACCAGGTTAGTTGATTCTGTAGGTCTTCTAATGGTGTTCTTGGTCTCTCTGGCTCCCTCCATCCTTCCTCCCACTCCTCCACAAAACTCCCCCAGCTCGGCCTGTTGTTTGGCTATGTGTCTCAGCATCTGGTTCCATCTGCTGCTGGGTGGAATCTCTCAGAAGACAGCTCTGCAAGGCTCCTATCTGCATGCATAGCAGACTATCATTAATACTGTCAGAGGTTGGCTCTCTCCCATGGGGTGGGTCTCAAGTTGAGCTGGCAGTCATTGATTTGCCATTCCCTCGATCTCTGAACACACTGGATTGAGTTAGTTATCATTAAGAAACTCCCCCAATTATATTGTATCTATATACACATAAAATAAACTGCCCAGTGTCAGGCTTTCAACATTTGAACTAACACTCACTACTGAGTCTTGTTGAGCTGACTTCCTTCTGCTGGGTGTTTGTAGAGACCTCCACACTAACCTGCTCTTGAGGGCTCCCCTCCTAACTTTGTAACTGAGCAGTTTAGACTTTGGGGTGACATAAACACATTGTCTAGAGCAAGCAAATTATAAGGTAGAAGTACAAAAGAACTATAATCACTAATATCATTCATGAACCTAGAGTTAGAAAAGTCAAATTTTCAATGTTCATAGTAGTTTGAATATCTATTTTTATCTATGTGTCTTTGCTTGCATGCATGGCTGTATACTGTGTGAGGCAGAGCCTGTGGAGGCTGGGAAAAGGCAAGTGCTCCTCTGGAACTGAAGTTCCAATCAGTTGTGAGCTACCATGTGGGTTCTGGGAATTGACCCTGCTCCGTCCTCTGCAATAGCAACAGGCACTCTTAACTGCTGAGCCATGTTACCAGCCTCCATGGTTGTCTTAGACATTCTTGTAACATATTTATTCAGTTTAATGGTCCTTACTGGCTTTTTAATATTACACTTAATGTTTTGTTTCCCACAGACATGAAGCCATTATCATCTCAGGAACAGAAATGGCCAAACAAATCCAGAAAGAAATACAACAAGGTGTGGAGTCATGGGTTGCTCTTGGAAACCGGAGGCCTCACCTCAGTATCATTTTAGTGGGAGATAATCCAGCAAGCCACACCTACGTCAGGAATAAGATAAAAGCTGCGTCTGCTGTAGGTGGGTATGTGTGTCATCTATAATTGTTACTAAGTGTTTCTGTTATCACATAAAGTTACGCATTCAGGAGTGATAATTATCCAATTAGCCCCATTCAGATAACATGGGTTCTTCTTATTATTAGAGATTATTCAATTACCAAAACTTATATGAATTTCTTACTGTTTTCAGGTTTCATATACATTTTTTCCATTGGGATTTCATATTTTGTGGGTGACTCAACAGGACTCTGCATTTAAAGATGCTGTTTATTACATTTGCTTGAACTGAATCATAAACCTCACTGATTTCCTGTCTCACTTGGCCTCTTCAAGTCTTCTAAGAGGGGGGTCTTACAAGTCCCTGCAGGTTGTCACCTGGAGTGGTGGACAGAGGAGCATAGGAATCAGGAGAGAATCTGTGTACTGACAGAGAATCCCTCCTCCTGGTGACTAGGACACTGACTTTGTAGAAGAGCCTTCCTTCTGGTGGCACAGGGACAGAGAGAGCAGTTACACACCAGAGAAGACTTGGTTAGTGAAAGCACTCCATAGGAGAATACTACATGGGAGAATCCTCTCTGGGTATTCAAGCGACTTTCTCTGTTTGATTTTCTCCCAGGTATCTGCAGTGAGCTCATTCTGAAGCCGAGGAATGTTTCTCAGGAGGAACTTTTGGATATCACTGATCAGCTGAACATGGACCCAAGAGTCAGTGGTATATTAGTTCAGCTGCCACTTCCAGGTACTTGGTGCCCTTTTGTATAGCCAGGTTGGGCAGGAGAAAGGGCTTGTCATGGCCTGAGGGCAATGTACAAGACATTCAGAAGCAGAAAGAGTCAAAGGGTATATACTCACTTATATTTGGACACTAGACCAACGGGTATGTCCCACGAAAGTCTTCACCAACCAGGAAAGTGGGACAGAGGGGAAGACTTCCTATTGGGACTCTAGGTGAGAAAAGCAATGGAGAATAGGGAAATAGAAGGATCCAGAGGGTCCTAGAAACCTACAAGTAGAATATTATGATGGACAGATCTGGGCCCAGGGGTCCTGCTTAAACTATGGCACCAATAGAGGGCAATACATGCAGTAAACTTTGAACCCCTACCCAGATCTAGCCAATGGACAGGACATTCTCCACAGTTGAGTGGAGAGTGGGATATGACTTTCACACAAACTCTGGTGCCCCATATTTGACCATGTCCCCTGGAGGGGGAGGCCTGGTGGCACTCAAAGGAGGGACAGCAGGGTACCAAGAAGAGACTTGATACCCTCTGAGCATATACAGGGGGAGGAGGTCCCCCTCAGTCACAGTTGTAGGGAAGGGGAGTAGGGGGAAAGCAGGAGGGAGGGAGGAATGGGAGGATACAAGGGATGGCATAACAATTGAGATGTAATATGAATAAATAAATAAAATATATTTTAAAAAAGACATTCAGAAGAGGACTGGCTGTTACCTCAGTGCTATAGTAATAGCTAACAGTGTCCTCATGATTTACACTTACAAGATGAAAAATTGTGCATGGAAAAGTTAGGTGTGGGCAAGACATATCTTTCTGTACAGCAGAGTACAGCCCCCAGCAGCCTGCCAACTGAAGGCAGGCAGTGCTCCCAACAAACAATGGGGGAAATTAGCAATTTTTCTGTGTCACTTAAAAATCTATTCAGGTGTGGAAAGCTATCTTATTGTGGTTTGAAGTTATGAAATGTAAAGTGGTGTAGCTAATATTTATTCACAATACTATCTTTTAAAACATTAGGTGCAAGATTTAAAGTATCTTATTTTTGTTTGTTTTGTTTGCTTTTTAAATAAAATTATGTCAGGACTAGTTTGCAGGTGCTCGCTTCATTGATGTACAACTGATGTGGAACAGCATCTTTTCAATGGCATGATGAATTATTGGCTCATCATATTCCTTTCTAAGCATCTTTTATTTTTACATGCAACATCATGGACATTGCTAAGAGCCCCTTAGTGTGAAGCTTTAGAAGGTGTTGCCTCCCTTAGGATTCTCCCTGGCTTTTCATCATAGCCCCTTCCCTTATTGCCACTCGCCTCAGTCTCAGCTACAGCTCCTCATAGAATGCTGTGTTAACATTCTAGTCAGTTTGCATGCCTCCATTGGCATCCAGGTTGAGTCCTGATGAAGTCATTTCTTCCTCCTATGTATGCCAGGGTTCTACAACATAGTCCTTACCTCGACTTCATGGGAGCATAGGTGACACCTGCCTCTCCTCGCTAATCTGATCTACTCACAGACATTACAGAGTATTATCATATATAGTTTCTTTGCCTTTATAGGCCAATCCCCTTGGCCTATTCTGTATTCGCACAGTGTCATGTGGGGGTAAGTCTGCAATACATAGTGAGGACATACTTTACATCTATACTTGAATTGAATAAGAAACATTCAATGCTCAATCAAATATTTGAAAGAAATATGTGATTGGCCAAGGATTGACCTGTTCGACTGTCACAGGGTTTTTGAGCATAAGAGCCAATAGCTTTTATGTAGTCATAGTGAATTTACCTGAAATGTAGTTAAAGAGCTGAAATTTGAACTATGTTACTGGGGGATTGATATTATTTCACTAAACTATGGTTCTGAAATTCATTTATGTCTAAACTCTGCGAGATTATTGGTATCGTATAGGACATATCATTGTTCAATTTTAAATTATGTAGTAGGTAAACTCTTATCTCACGTGATGAAAACAAGGCTGCATGATGCTATTACATGTGATAATATTTAAATTAATTAATTGTGTTGTTTTATGTTATACAAAGACATAATATCAATATATACTGAAGATTTTGTTTTGTTTAAAATCTCAGACTTTCAATACTTTGCCTCTGCTGTAGCATCACTTTAAAATTGTGGTTCTCAATTTTTGCAACCCCAAACAGAATCTCATATCAGGTATTTGTATATCAGATATTTATATTATGATTCATGACAGTAGCATAATTTCAATTATGAAGTAGCAACAATAATTTTATTCTTTGGGATCACTGCAACATGAGGAACTGTAGTAAAGGGTCACAGCATTTGGAAGGTTGAGAACCACTACTTTAAAACTTTAAATCATAAGGGATCTTAGATGTTATCAAAGTTTCCCACTGAGAAAAATGCTCTGACAGAGAATGCTGCAGTTGCATCCTGGTAAAGCTAATGTAGTGATGCAGCTCCTTCTCTCTTTCTTTTTTTAAAAAATTATTTATTGTAATTTATTCACATTACAGTCCAATTATTATCCCCTTGCTCTTATCTTCCCTTTCTACCCTCCCTCTTCTGCCATATTCCCTTCCGCTAGACCTCTGTCTGACAGGGGCCCCCTCCTCTCCCACCATCTGACCTCAGCCTGACAGGTGACATCAGAATAGCCTTCATCCCCTTCCTCTGTGTGATCTCAAGGCCGCGGCGCCAAGGGAAAGTGTTCAAATCACAGGCACCAGAATTGATATCAGAGGCAGTCCCTACTCCCCCTCCCCCACATGAAGAATGAGCTGTCCATCTGCTGCATCTGAACAGGGGGTCTAGGTTCTCTGCATGCATTGTCCTTCGTTGGTGCATCAGTTTGTTCAGGCCCCCCGGGTCCAGACCCTCCAGCCTTGATGATCTCCCTGTGGAGCTCATTACCCCTGTAGGTCCTTTGGCCCCATTCTTCCATACAACTCTCAGGGCTCTGCCCAGAGTCTGCTCCAAGTCCAGCATCTGTCCTGATCCCCTGCTGGGTGGAGTCTCTCAGAGGACATCTATGCTAGGCTAATATTCACTGATGAGTGAGTATATACCATGCATGTCTTCCCTACATGTGACAAAGGGCTAATATTCAAAATATATAGAGAACTCAAGAAATTAAACACCACCAAACCAAATAATACAATTAAAAATTAGGGTACATATCTAAACAGAGAATTCTCAACAGAGGAATATTGAATGGCCAAGAAACACTTAAAGAAAAGCTCAGTGTCCCTAGTCATCAGGGCAATGCAAATTAAAACAACTCTGAAATTCCATCTTACATATATCAAAGTGACTAAGATCAAAAACTCAAGTGACAGCACATGCTGGCGAGGATGTACTGGTGGGAGTGCAAACTTGTACAACCACTTTGGAAATCAATCTGGAGCTGTCTCAGAAAATTGGGAATAGCTTTCCCTCAAGACCCAGCTATACCCAAAAGATGCTCCACCATACCACAGGGACATCTGCTCAACTATGTTCATAGCAGCTTTATTTGTAATAGCCAGAATCTGCAAACAACCTAGGTGTCTCTCAACTGAAGAATGTATAAACTAATTCTGGTACATTTACACAATAGAATATTACTTAGCTATTAAAAGCATCTTCTTTCAAAAGTAAGAAGGAGCCAAATACATGGGATACTTCAGTTTATGCCACAGGGAAATGAGATTTAAGCATGATCATAAGTTTATTGACATTAAAAACATTTCTAAAGCATTTGGCAGTAACTTAACAATTGTTTAGCTCATGCAAAAAATGTGTGTGTGTGGCGTTGTAATTTAATTAGCAAGCTATGAACTCACACTTTGCTTCATTTGAAAGTTCCCCCACAGTATTTAAATAGTTTTATGAACTATTTATAGTGTTAATTCTAAGAGTGTCATACTGTCCACAACCATCTACCAATTCAGTGACTTTCTTCTCAAAACTCCAGTGGTACTTCCTAAAAAACAAAAGGGATAGCATGGATACATTCACTTCAAACATCCCCAAACTAGTATGGAGCCACAAAAGAGCCAAGTAATCAAAGCAAGGCTGAGCAGAAGATGAAAGATGGTAGTGTCAAGCCACCTAATCTCAGAAACTACTCCAAAACTACAGCAGTCAAAACAAAACGGTACTGCCACTGACATCAGTGAAGCAGACGGGAAAGCTAGGAGTGAGCCCCACTTAAGGCCAACTGTATCTTTCAGACCTAGAGAAAAGGTATTGGGGGAAACATATATACATATGCAAAATGAAATTAGACTCATATCACCCTCGAATTCAACACTAACTAATATAGTAACTAAACTTATGTTAAATGTGGAAATGAAACTGCAAGCTACAAAAAGGAACATTCAGAGGGCCTGTTTCTCAGCATCCGGTCTGTGCTAATAATTCTTGGGTGTGATAACATGAAAAAAAGCAAAAAATAGTGAGAAAACCCCAAATTTAAAAACTGCCTTACAGTAAAGAAGTCACCAACAGAGTGAAGAGTCAACATTGCGGGATTGGAGACGATGTTTGTGAACCTTGCACTTAATCAGAGGTTAATACTCAAAATTCAGACATATTCATCCAACCAAGCAGCAAGGAAACAAATAACTTCCTGAGCTTGTGTAAAGGCCCTGCATGTGAAGCAAACCACACAGCAAAACAAATACCGAACTATACACTAATACACAGGGTATAAAACGTGCCTGGGGCGCTTGGCATTTGGAGGCAGGAAGGTCAGGGCTCATTGGCTAGATAGTGTCGTCACGGCTCCCCAGGCTACATGACACCATGTCGCAAGCACAGAAACAAACAAACAAACAAACATTTCAAGTCCACAGAAACTTATCATTGAATGGTGGTTATGAGGGGCTGGTGACTGGGAGGCATACATGAAGTCCTGGCCAGAGGATTTAATACTTTGGTTAGATATGACAAATAACTTCTAGAGACCTATTGTGCAGCACCATGAAACAGTGATGAACATGTTGCCGCAAAAGCAGATTGACATATTCTTACCGTGCAAAAAGAAGTATATTATATGTTGACTACACTGAACTAACCATTATATAAAGTATACATTGTGACAGAGCATCATAATACATACCACAAATACATATAATTTAAAATGTTTTAGAGTTATTTTCCAAACTAGTACATTTTCTTTTGTTTGTTTGTTTGTTTTTGTTTTTGTTTTGTTTTGTTTTTCAAGACAGGGTTTCTCTGTGTAGCCTTGGCTATCCTGGACTTGCTTTGTAGACCAGGCTGGTGTCGAACTCACAGAGATCCACCTGCCTCTGCCTCCCTGAGTACTGGGATTACATTTTCTTTATCAGCATTTCTGGCTGGATTATATTTAGTTTGTCCTAACAAAATTAAATATTAAACATGTTGCCTTTGACATTTACTTGGTGACATTGTTACTAGTGGCCAGTAGATGGCACTGGTTACCTATCTGTTCCACAGACAAACTGCTTGGGTCCTGTGTTCCTAGAATAAGAAACAGACAGGTAAGGAGACCCCAGCAAATGTGAGGGTGATCTGAGAGAGGATATTTTTCTATATGTACAGCCCATAATATGTAGCCAAAATACCAGTGGTCATCACCCCCCGAACTAAGTCGGTTGTATGAAGAGTTTGTATTCCATTGTCCTCAGTTTGAATCCTCTCCGTAATTCTGTGTGTTTGTGTGTGTGTGAGGTGGAGCTATCATTATTTGTATTTGATGACAAAAACATTGAGAGTAAGTTCTTTCCTTCAGAGTAACTGAATTTGATCCCGGGCGGACTGATGCTCATGCTAGAATTTTAGCCATAGTTAATACATTTCCAGATATCAGTATAAGCTAGTGGACTCTGTAAATGTCTGAAGTGAACGGATTCATGCCCTACCTTTCAGTATTCGGAGACGGTGGTGTTGGCAAGGTAGATTTTATAATGACATTGTCTGGGGTTGAGTCTTGAGCCTGACACCCACCAATACATCCTGTCTACCAGTCACCCCTCTGTTTCAGTCTCCCCATCTGAGAAGTGAAGAAGATGCTTCCTGCCTCATAGGAGATTTTGAGCATTAAATAAAATAGCCTAAAGGAGGACCCGCCATGGAATAGTAATTTTAAATTCTGATTTACTTCATGTATAGAAACACCAACTTGATATTATTTGTCACCATTAAATCTTTTAGACTTAGGTTTTCAGAAAAAGTACCAAAGGGATAATGGGTACAGGAACCAGGGTGAAGTTTAAAACAGGTTGGAACAGGAATGGAGGTGGATGAATAGGTAGATAATGTGTGTAATTCAGTAAATATAGGTTACTGTCAAGGCGGTAGCATTTGTTTTCAGTGGCAGATTTGGATATATCTATTATTGTGAAGATAAAAATTCTCTAAAATTTGCACACTTTGGGATAAATATCAACGTTGTGTCATGAAAGGGCTGCCTCAGTTGGCTACGTGTCTGCTGTGCAAGTGTGACGATCTGAGTTTGGGTCCCTGGTGCCCTTGTAAAGAGTTGGGCACGGTGGTGCTTGTCTTCAACACTAGTACTGGCAGGTAGAGGCAGAAGGGCCTCTGGGACCTATTCTCTAGTTTCTCTTACCAAACCAACATTTTTCTGTTCACTGAGACTCCAGTTCAAAAGATGAGGAGGGGGTTAAACTAATATTAACCTACGGCTTCCACACATGAAAACACACACACACACACACATACACACATGAACACACTCATGCATGCACACATGCACACATGAACACACAAAGTACACTAAAATAATATCAACAACAATAAATTATTATCTCATAAGCTGTGAATTATTGTTATTCAATTTAAGAGTCATTCAAAGAAAAAACAATAATTAATGAAGAAGTTTTTGCTTCAAATAATTTTGACATGATTTTCATAATTCCATTCTCACAATGTTGTCTTTCACCTTAAAACACTTGAAGTCACTTTTAAAATGAAACACAAGAGGAAAAAAAAAAGCAGATTGTCCTGTAAGTGGAGGGTATTATCACTAGATGGCAGCATTGAGCAAGCATATTTTTAATTTTAATTTTAATTTTATTAATTTATTCAGATTACAACTCGATTGTTATCCCCTCATTTGCATCCTCCTATTCCTCCCTCCCGCTTTCACCCTATTCCCTGTCCCCTAGGTCTCTGACCAAAGGGGACCTCTTCCCCCACTATATGACCATAGGCTATGAAGTCTCATCTTGGTAGCCTGCTTATTCTTTCTTTGAGTGCCATCAGGCCTCCCCACCAAGGGGACTGACTAGGATGTGAGCAAGCATCTTTTAAAACTATGTCAAGGCTTTATGGAGACAGTACAGTACATCACTGAGACCACTTATATCTCAGAGGGAACGCTGGTCTCTGCAACCACTAATGTGTCCTCCCGTTCCTTCCCAGGTGCAAGCCATCCTAAGAGGGTGTTTTGTTGTCTACATTCACGGACATAATCTGTTTCGAGGTGACTTCTCAACAAAACAAAACAAAACGAAACCCCAAACAAAACCTTTAAATTCAGGAATTTCAAAAGCAACAGTACTGTTCTCCTTCCCTCCCCCATCTTTTGCTTTTTACTTTATCATCTGTTTTTGAGTGTATTTATCTCAAAATGCTATTTGCATGGTGCATATTTCTTCCTTAAAATGTTTTAAAAATACGTATGAGCAACACTAAATGGACTCATCAGGTTGCATTTCCATACTTACTGACTTAAACAATAACATTTAAAGTAACAATAATAAAGCAGAAGAGGCAGTGGATCTGAGAGGGGCAGGGCTGGGTTGTGGGGAGGTTGGAGGAGGAGAACGGGGCCTAATCTAAAAACAGTACACAAGGAATATGTGAAAAATAACGTAACTAAAAAATTAAAGTATATGAATTTATAGGCTTTGCTCTGGTCTTCTGTATTGTTAGTTTAATGTAAAAAACAAACAAACAAACAAACAAAAAACTTCTGGTCACATAGCCCAGGGAAAAGGGACAGTTAAGAAACAATCAGAATCTAAATTATTTTTATTGAGAGCCCCCCAAAAGCAATATTTCTTTCTATTTACTGTGGGTTTAAATTTTAATAAGAAACAAAAAAACACTTTTCTGAGTATTTTGTTCAAGAATACATATGGGGTTTTGAAGGTGGTGCTGTATGTTTGACAGAAATCACTGTATGCAGTGCTCCAGAGACTGAGGGCTTAAGAAAACAGGGTTTTCTCCAACCTCTTTGGAGGACTGTGGCCATGTTTAGTGGTAGCATATGCTTCAGCTCTCACCAGAGAATAGGAGAGGATTAGATGGAGGCCAGCTTAGAGAGCCTCGTAGGATGCACAGGTCCTGACCCTGTATAGGATGTCCACAAGGTAAGTCTAGTGGTCTCTGTGGCTTTAAGAGAGTGAGGCTGCAAATGCAGGGAGGAAGAGGCCCCACCCCTTCAGTGGCCTAGAGCAGTGGCTCAGTGAGGTCAGACCCACTTCCCTTCCCTCTACTGCCCCCTCACTTCAAGCTTTTAATCTGTCTTGATTTCTTTTTAATGTAGCATCCAGAGACTATTTATTGAGACTACAGCTAAGCTCTTTGGGCAGATGGTTATGTCATTGGAATATAATTTCGTCTGTTGTTTCACTAACATGTCCTAAGTTCCATTAGCTCCATGAAATACATTCAAATATTAGTTGAGTGGATAAATGAATGAATTTTTCAAAAATACATGCTAAGGATATGAACCATATCCCATTAGCATAAAGCTCTGCCTGGAATTTTTTATTTTTCAAGGCATGAAAGAAATATTTCACCTTAAATTGATATCAGAGAATATAGGTGTTTTAAAAACGTATACCCAACTCCCAATATATTCTGGAATCTAACGGAAGCCATATAGGATTAAGACTAAAATTTCATGGATTTAGAGGTCAGGTTGGAGAAATTGATGTATCCCGGGGTATCCAGCACACGGCCGAGAATAACTTGTGTTTATTTTGTCAACTGCCAAGAATTGTTTGTAGTTCGTTTCATAGGAGTTGCTCTCAAATTTAGAAAAGCTTGTTCCTAAGAAGTTTGCTGTTGGTAAGACATCATAAACAGTAGTTTAAATATAGTTTACCTTCTGATGACTGCAGTGCACGTGAAGAAATGCACTTGGTCTTTGTGTCCTGACTTTGTGCTGTGTGTTCTTGCTGAGTTGACCTTGTTAATTCTTGCAGTTACCTTATACATTCCTTAGATGTCCAGAATAAACAACTGCACTACTTTCGAGAAGTTTTGCTATTTCCTCTGAGACTTCTAGGTCTCTTTCTTTTTCCTTATCCACTGCCGCCAATCAAATGGCAAATAGAAATGCCTTTCTCTTGTGACCTTCAGGGGCAAAGGTCAGCAACTTCCTATTAAATATGCCACTTGGGGGGTTTTGGGGAATGCCTGTAGCAGATTGACAACTCAGATTTGTTTATTGTTTGGTATGCCACATCTTTAACTTCATTTCCTTATGGAAAGTCCTCTCATGTGTGCTCCTGGGACCTTGCCTTTTCTATACGGTGTTAATGCGTTAGCCAGATATTTTAGCAGAATTTATTCACCACATTTGGGTATCTTCTGTTGCTTTCTCTTTTACCCCATTTTTAACAAAAGTCTCCTGGGGGGGTAGATCTTGTAATGAAGAAAAGTGGATCAAAACCCTTTAAATCTGCAAGCAGGTTGAGGCAAAGACTCCTACCTACTGTTGCTGCGTTTCCTCGGACGTGTTCAGCTCTACACAATTCACCAGTGCAGCCATCATGATCCCTTACTAGCCTATACTCTTGATGCAGCCAATCACAGCAATCAGTCAAGTGCATTTTGCTTTACTATTTTGATGGCAAGAAAAAAATAATGTTATGTCCTTTGGAGCCTGAATCATAAGTGATCCAGCTATAAGTCAACATTTTTCACTCTCCAGGCTTCCACGTGCACATGAATCTTAAAGGAGACCAATCATATTTGCTTTTCAGACCACGTGGACGAGAGAGCAATATGCAATGGAATTGCCCCAGAAAAAGACGTAGATGGATTTCACATTATCAATATTGGAAGACTGTGCCTTGACCAGCATTCTCTGATACCTGCCACTGCCAGTGCTGTTTGGGAAATAATAAAAAGAGCAGGTTGGTAGCTTGGGTCTGTGGGAAACAGGTGTCAACTGCAGGCTAGCAACTGCCCTTGATTAGGCAGAACTACCCTTGTCTACAAGTGACAAGAATGATAAGGATAAAACTAAAGTCTGTAAAACGTTGTATGTCTATGAGCATCACAGAACAAGACAGAATAAAAGAAAATTAAGGACACGTGCCAGGTGATAGGCAAATACAGTTGTAGCTGTAGTGGGTGAGCCTTCCAAATATGGTTGTGCCTTCCTGCTTTTGAATTATTATTTTGATGACAATCTTTTCAAAGTATAGAAAAGACAATGAGTCAATTATATTGGAACCATGTCTATTGACCATAGTTTTTGTTAAAAATATGTAGGCTTCAACTGTGCTAGAAACATCCTCTGCTCATAGGTTGGTGGTCCATTCCTGGAGCTCAGTGGCTCTGCACATCAATGCCTTTCCTGCCTCTACCACAATCACTTCCTTTTGGGATACATCCTATCATTTTTAATCTGCCAATTTCTAATTGCCAGACAAACCCTCCAAGAGAAAACAGATTCTAGAACCACACTCTTGCTCGTCAGTACTTGAATATGCCTCAGTCGCAATTTCTTCATTTTACCTGTGAAGAGATAGTGTCCACAAAAGGCAGAGAGATGACTCCGTGAGCATACTGTCACTTTCCGGGAAGTGCAGTGTGGGACCCTCCCACTCCGCAATATCGCAGCCTCGCTAGAAGTCTGATTGCCATTTGTACTTATTCTATGAATGTCTATTCTAATTAGCAGTTAATATATTTTAGGACTGTACACTTCATGTGAAACACGGTATTTAAAAGGACTTTAATGGCAACTTGACAATTTTTGTGGTTTTAAATAACCTGATGAGGTCATGCTACAGACAGGGCATGAAATCCAAATTTAATTAGAAAATTTCAAAGAATGCTTCAGTTGGCTTTTCCCACGTTTAATTTGCTTCTTGTTGCTAGTCATGCACTTAAACAGACTCTTTTTTTTTTTTTTTAAAGGAATTGAAACATTTGGGAAAAATGTGGTTGTAGCAGGAAGATCCAAGAACGTGGGTATGCCAATCGCCATGCTGTTGCACACGGACGGCGAGCATGAGCGCCCTGGAGGTGAGCGAGTGCGGGTCTGTGAGGGCGCTGTGTCCTCCATAAGATGATGGTGTGGCTCCTCTCACTTACAGGTTTGTGCAGCTGATTGTTCCCTTTATTTCTCATCTCGTGGTGTAAAGGCTTCGAAAGTGAAAAAGGAATGGCTGACGCGTTAGTTGCTCTCCTGTTGTTCCGGTGAAACACCATGACTAGAGCGGCCTGTGGAAGAGCTTATTTCCGGCTTACAGCTTCAGAGGGTTAGAGTTCATGATGGTGCGCGGGAGGTGGCAGGTGGCTGGAGCAACAGCTGAGGGTCACATCCCTGACAGTAACCAGGAAGTTGAAAATACACTGAGAATGACACAGGCTTCGATACCCCCAAACCCAGTGACACACATCTTCTGGCAGGCCACACCTCTTAATGTTTCCCAAACAGTTCCCACAATAGTGGGAATTTTCAAATATTCAAATGTTGTAACCTATGGGATCTATTCTTCTTCAAATCACTACTGCTGAAAATATATGATCCCTTTGGTCCCTTTCTTTTGCTTTGTTTGTTTGTTTGTTTCTTATTATGGCTGTAAATACTTTTTTTTTAAAAAAGCCCAATAACAATACAGACATTTAAAAAAGGTAAAAGCCACTAGATACATAAAAGTCACTACTTCAGAAAATTCAGTTCTCAAAGCTGTTAGAAGTTGAGCGTTGGGTAGGAAAACGCTTTAGTACATCCCAAGTCAGCTGGCTAGTTCCTCTAATAGGAAAGGAACCTGGCACTCAGGGCTCAAGGCTGATTACCTGGGTGAGACGGGAAATACTGGGCTGCAGGAATAGTGCCAACTCACCACAAAACCCCAGTGAGAGTTCAAGACAAAGCGGGAAGGTGTTTGAGGACATGCAGTGGCTTGTTCCAGCTTCTAGGACCGTGGTGTTTCCAGCTGTCTAACAGCTGGATGCTAAGCAGATGCGCAGTGAGGACTGGTGACAGGGTAGAAAGGACAAGAGGCACTGCTCACACTTGCCTGAGCCAAGGCTGTGGCAGGGGACCAAAGGTTACTCAGACCAAAGTTCATAGCTTTAGTAGAAGCAGCTCTTAGTCTGGGTATGTGCCAGTGATGCTCCCGGGGACTGTTGGTGAACAGTCTTCCTTCTTAAGACGTTTTGCCTTCTCTTCTAAGCACTTAACTGGCTTCTTCAATTACAAAAAGAGGGGCATACTACTGTTAAATGCCAATATTCTTAGACACCACAGGTATAGACACTATATCTAGACACTATAAGTGTAGTTAAATGCTCACACATGTACAAACTACCATACATAGGTGCAGTTAAATGCCCACACATATACACAGTATTGTACATAGGTGTATGAGATTTTTAAAAAAATTATTACTTAAAAAATCTTAATCAAGTTGAATTCTAGTTTCCTGATATCAATTTATTTTGGAAAGTCTTGTTTTAGGGTCTTGGCTGTCATAATTAATATGAAGAGATTTTTAAAAAGCAAAGTCCTTTGAAAAATAAACACGATGTTAACTTATGTAAAGCAACGGACAGGTGTGGTGGCACATACCTTTAGACCTGGCACTCGTGAAGCAGAGGCAGGCAGACCCCTGTGAGTTCAAGACCAGTCTGGTCTACATAGTGAGTTCTAGGCCAAGCCAGAGCTACTCAGTGAGACCCTGTCTTGAAAAAAAATATGCAATGGATAATGAGTATGAACATGAAGCTTTTGAATATTATCTTTCATTTTTGTTCTAAGAATCTATCACAGGAAAGCAATGAAGATGTGTATGGTTCATATGGTTCATAGTAAGTCAGTGCTTGATAGTGACTCCAGGCACTTGTCAGCGCATCCACCATCCAAGGCTGCATTCCTGGCCTCCCTCTTCCCTTCCAGCTCCCACTGCTATTTACCCTTCCTACAGCTGCAGAAGTTTCGTTCCTTCGTATAATAGTTATATGTTAAGTAAGGTAAAGCCGGGGGAAGTTTTAAAAGGGTATACTATTTTTTCATGGAAACTTTGATCAAATGACACCAAGTCTGCCTTTATTTTCAACATTTCATTTCCTTGTCTTGCTCTCACCAGGTGTCATTCTGAGCCCCGTGTTTTGAGGCACATGTTCTCAGAAACTCTCCAGCCAGGTTTTGGATAATTCTGGTACCTAGGATTAGGATTTCTGTCTTACTGATAAAAAAAACGAGCTTGTAAGGCTTTGGTGGACTTTGAGGATGGGCAGGTCCTAGGATTGGGAGCTAGAGATGAGAACTTGCTGTGGCCAGAAGCATCGATGAAGTCATAGACGCATCGCTGATCTAACCTCGTCCACCAATTGCCCTTTGTAGACTTTCGCTTTTTTTGTCTGTTTGAAATGCATAGCATTAACATCTTTCTTACTTAGCTATTGTGAAAATTAAATGAAATAAAAGTTTTAGTTAATGAAGTGCTAGTTACAATGTATTTCAGGTGTTACTGCTTGGCACATAGTAGATTAAGAAAATCAGCATGCGTAACTGCAGCTGCTAGTGTTTCAATTGTTTTTAAGTTAATGACCTATAACACATCGCTCAGATGTTTACAGGACAATGCCTAGGGATCAATGATGATTTCCTCTTTAGCTTTAATTTGAAATTTAGTTTCTTTTCCTGCCAAGCTTTATTTATGTATTTATTTATTTGCCTTTAAAAATTATATTTAGGCTTGTTTTTGGTAAGGATTTGAATAAATTCAGCTTAAAAAGGTTTATGAACCTACAGTTAGCTATGTCCTACATTAATATTCCACTACTACTTGGCAACATGCTTTTTATCATAGGCTTCAGTATATTATGTGCTAATTTCTTGTCATATTTCAATTATGAAGTATTTATAAACTACTTTAGAAAATCTATCTCCTTTTAAGTCAATTCTAGGCTACATAATACTATGCTGCAAATATTACCTTACATATTTTTGTGTATGTGATTATTTTGGATACATACATATGCAGTGAAACATCAAAATAAACACAAATGGATGGTGGTAACTGTAGGGTTTTGTGACAGAGGAGTACCTTGGCAGATTAAGGGCCAAGGAATGCCACAGAAACCACACCATGCAACGGATCTTAAACAAGAGATTATTGGGGAGAGGGACAAAGGCGGGCTTGTAGTGGGGATGAGAGAGAGAGAGAGAGAGAGAGAGAGAGAGAGAGAGAGAGAGAGAGAGAGAGAGAGAGAGAGAGAGAGAAAGAGAGAGAAGAGACAGAGACAGCCGCAGAGAAGGAGAGAATGGGTTGTGATGGCCATGTGGCTCATGGGGACAGTGAGCCATTTCACAGTTTGTGGCTAGTGATGATGCGGCTGCTGGCCTGGTTCCTAACAGTAATGATTTTTGAGGAGAGAATTATGGGGTCAAAACTGATTACCTTAAAAACATGTTATAGTTTGTTCAATAAAATGTCTCCATTTTAATGAATGCTAAAAATAGAATACATGTGGTGGAGGTTGTTATAATGTTGCTTACAAACCAGTTAGTTACATTTACTTTTATTATAGTGGTAGTTTTCTGCTGTTACAATTACTGTATCCAAAAGGTAGCAAATTATACTAAAATGATATAGAAGTTTGCCACATGGGTGGTGTTTAACTTATACACATTGAATAGGAGCTTGGTGACATATTATTAATATAATGAGCTGTAGTAAGCAGCTTACTGAATATGTGGAGTCTGTGGGAAAGTTGGTGTTTCAGATGTCTTTGCCTGGCAGAGCAGTAATTGCATGCATTGTTAGCTAATGGAGATAACGAAGGAAGGTTAGCTGCTAATTTATATCTATAGAATTTGTCCTAATGACACGATGTTGAACATTTAGCACACACTGTATATTTTTTTGCCAATAAGAAGAGACTGAGAATCCCAATAATTCATTTTTATCTCAAAGACAAATATACTTTCACCAAAGCAACAGCAAACAACAGCAAAAATAGCCATATTGTCATTTAGTTTAATATGTGTCTGTTCCCAGATCACCTAAAGTTTTGATAGTAAGAGCACAAAGCTCAGGTACTTTGTATGGAAAAATCTCTTAGATAACTTGGGGCTTGAAATATTCAAGAGTGAGATGTCCCTTAATGTCTAAGTGCAAAGGTGCACTGTGCACCTGTGTGTGGTGGTGGAGGGACAGGAAGGAGTGGAGGGAGGGAACTACTCCAGTCAGGATGTACTGTGTGAGAGAAGAATACATAAAAGAGCATGAATGAAAAAAAGGGAGGGAGGGGAGAGAGAGAAAGGAGAAGGAGAAATAAGGGAAGGGAGGAAGGAATGGAAGAAGGGAGGGAGGAAGGAAGGGAGGGAGGGACGGAGGGAGGGAGGGAAGGAGGGAGGGAGGGAAGGAGGGAGGGAGGAAGGAAGGAAGGAAGGAAGGAAGCAGGGACAGGGCCCCTGCTACTGAGCATAGGCACTACAGGGGCTTGGGGAGAAGTTCAGCTACCACAGTTTCTGGAAGGAAATTCTGTCCTCATAGACCCACAGTCTTGGTGGAAGTAAGTGATGCCAGAGACACAGCCTGGAAGTACAGGGGTTTCTAGGTGTTCAGACATAAGCAAATGCTCTGCTTACTTATGAGAGCCCAGGCTTGGATGAAGTGACTTCAGAAGAGAATAGTCGAAAGTGGCTTCTTATGAAACTTAGTAATTCCTGGGATATTTAAGGACCATTGTGACTGTCATGAGTTTATAGGGTAAGTTTTTTTGACATTTTTATGTAGACTCAATTTTCTTAACCAAAACATTTTATTAACAACTTATTGACCGAGCCTACGTCAATTATAACCTGATTAACCAAAACAGTAGGAAATGAGGATTAACTGACACAAAAACAAAACCTTAAGGATATCAGTCCTAAGGAACGATTCTCCGGTCGGGAGCCGCAGGATTTCTTACACTGGAACTGGGGGTAACCAGACCCCAGAGCCTCAGCAGGAGCCGGAGCTCTGAAGCCTTCCCTCAAGTGGTTTTCTCTAGGAGCGTCTTGAAGGGCAGCGATGAACAGCCAAATCTATCCCAAGTCTCCAATCCGCACTGCCGCCAGTTCTGGGCTCGTTTCTATATCTCCTCCCAGAGTCTGTTCACAGGATCTTTTTCATCTGGGAGCAATTAAGCTCCTGCATGAGGTGGTTGCCCTGCTAGTGAATTAACATCACCTGTTCTCTTACTAGACCATTCGATCCCACACTTGGGATCCTAAAGAACAGGTTTTTCTCTTCTTCATTTTTATATTTATAAAGTGGAGCAGTTTCTCATTCTGAGAATAAAAACCAAATACCACTAACTTTTTAGCAGTGTTTTTGTTTTTAGCGTTCCTATAAGGAAGGAGGCCTGGAGAAAACCCTCTAATACCTTTAAAACCATTTTTTCCATCAAGATGGCAGAGAGCCCCACCCCTAATCAAGACATTATAGCTGTCACTCCCCACCCACAGAGTTTAGAATCTAATTTTATTTCCCATTCATTTAGAGAAAGTTTCTTCTGCTTCCTTTTACTCTTTAGCAGCACATCTTACCTAAAATTGACCAATGGAGCCGCTTGGCATGGGTTACATGACCTTTCTTTAACTAAAATGTTGTAGCATCATTAAGAGCGAAGGCTTAGTCTCTCTCCTCTGAAGGCTCTGCTCTTCGTCTTCAGATTCATCTTTGGGAGGCGTGTGTTCTCCAAACACTTAGTACACAGCATCTGACATTTTCAGTCAGCCTGGCCTGCTGCTGAGCTTCATCGTCTCTTTCATTGTCCTATCCTAAGTGGAAATCCACAGGAGTTTCTGTTAACCCACTGTCTTAGTTAGGGATTTTCTATTGCTGTGATGAAACACCACGATCAAAAGCAAGCTGGGGAGGGAGGGGCTTAACAGGCTTATACTTCCACATTGTGGTCAGTCATTTAAGGAAGCCAGGACAGAATTCAATTAGGGGAGGAAGCCAGAGGCAGGAGCAAGCCACTGAAGGTTGCTGCTTCCTGCCCTGCTCATCATGGCTTGCTCAGCCTGCTTTGGTATAGACCCCAGGACCATCAGCCTAGGGGTGGTATCACCTGCATTGGGCTGGGTCCTTTCCCCATTAGTCTTACGGAGGCATTTTCTCCATGGAGGTTCCCTCCTTCCAGACAACTCTAACTTGTATCAAGTTGGCATAAAATTAGGCAGCACACCCAGTGTCTTTTCACTGGGAAACTGACTCCAGTTCTGGAAATGCATATTTTTTTGCCAGGCTGGGAGTGTTATCTTCTCCCCCCAGGAGGCCATAACTAGTAGCAGATGCTTGAGGCAGTGCAACGTGATGGGAGTGCCATATGTGATTAAGCTCTGTTCAGTAACAGGTGGGGCCAAGCTTCCTCAGGTTTCCAAGAGAAGAGCCAAGTAGGAACAACGCCTAGGAATGTAGGAGGCATGTCAAGCATCACACCATCAGGACTGAAACTCTTAGTCCTGGTGGCCCTGAGTGGCATGGAGAAGCCATGGCCAAACTGGGACAGAGAGGATGGCAGACATTTTGTTTCTGCTCCTCTTACCCCATAGTCTCAAACAGCTCAGATTCTGTGATGCTCTGTGTTGGCCTGGCTTCATTAACTTATAATTTTGAGGTTGGGTAGTTATTAGAAAAAAAAAAAAAAAAGGATTACTCTTACCTCACTCTCGGTTGACCAATAGGAGTAGTGTCTTCCTGCCAATGTTTCTAACTTCAGCCAGCTGCTATCTAGAAAGCACGCAGTTGGAACTAGGCATTCTTATTGGACAATAGAGATGGGAAGTGACATTAAACCCGTTTAAACAAGAAAGCAAGGTTCCTGGGGCTGCTCAGTGGGGAAAGTCACTTGCTGCCATGCCAACAAAGTTTGATCACTATGACCCACGTAGTGAAAGATGAGAGCATTCTGTGGAAGTTGTCCTCTGACCTCCACTCACATGCTGTGGTACATGCAAGCCCTACCTGCCCCCCCCCACACGTAATATATAAACATAAATGTTAACATTTCAAAACAAGTTACGAAGCAAAATTCAAACCTTTCTCTACCCTCTTTTGCTCTCTCTGTTACTTATAACCTCAGGACACCACACATCGGCTCCCCTGTCAGCACTTGGTGCCCTGTTTCTAAGCTCTGTACACTTTTCTCAGCAGGCACTGAATTCTCAGCTACATCACCAGCTACTTCTTCCCCACCTAACGCTGAGACGTCACAGAACTGCATGCCATTCCCAACGCGCCATTCATTCCTCATGCTCCTGGGAGCTCTATGTCCTGGTCCTTTAGCCTGAAACCCTTGTTCCCAGAATTAATTTCCTTTCCTTTCCTGCTTCCCAGACGTTGCTTTGCACAGCTTGCCATCACAGGCCTTATCCTGCTGTATACTGATTCTCTCTCCCCCTTCTCCTTCATTACAAAAGGAAGTAAATATGAACTTCTTTTGGGATTGAGGCAGTATGAGATAAAGTTTCATCACGTAGCCCTGGTTCATCTGGAACTCCATTTGTGACCTAACCTTAACCCTAACCCTAACCCTAACCCTAACCCTAACCCTAACCCTAACCCTAACCCTAATCCTAACCCTGACTTAGGATGGCTATAGACCTTACAACAATTGTCCTGGCTCAGCCTTTCAAGTACTGGGATTACAGGCATGTGCCACTATGTCCAGCCAAATGTGAACTTCTTGATGACAGCATTTTAGGCTTTGTATTTATAAAATTTAGCATAATAGTGCATAGGCAATAATAGAATTCATCCAACTAATACATCTCTAAAATACTTTATGTGCCAAACACTGGGACAACATTGTACAAAGTAAGGCCACATATAGAAACTTAGAATATGAATTGTCATTTGTTGAGAGAAAACTTTTGTATGGAAGGAAGAAAGGAAAGAGAGAGAGAAGTAGTTAAGACACTCCCCCACAGATCAATTTTTCATATTTAAGATCGTCAGCCTTTATATAAAAGGCTGACTTAGTGCTCCACTACTCCAAGGGGTCACCTCGTGTTCAGTAAGGGAGGAACAGGCCACATCAATATCAGGAAGGGAAGAGGGGCCCTCAGGACACTCTGTAGGGCAGGGGAAGTTGATGCTGACCTCATTCATTGAGAGAAGCCACTGTTTCACAACAAAACATCATGGTTCTTCTTACAGAGGAGCTGCTTCCTTTGTTGGTAAATATGTAAAACATAACAGTGACTAAACCAGACATGCTGTGTCTTCCTGAGACTGCATAGCAGTAGGTGTGTGTGTGTGTGTGTGTGTGTGTGTGTGTGTAGAGCAGAGGTCAAAAACATGAGTCTTCTCTCTCTGTTATCTTTTGAGATATCATCTCTCACTCTCCCTGGAGCTCACTAATTGGCTAGCCTGACTGGTCCAATGAGCTGCAGGGATCTTTCCATCTTTGCCCCTCACTCCCCAGGGACTAAGATTACAGGTGTGTGCCATCATGCTTATGGGTGCAGGAGACTCAAACTCAGGTCCTCATGCTCACATGACGGGCTCTTTGCTGACTGAATGATCTTTTCCTTGGCTCTAAGATCACTTTTAATATTTACATACTGAGACTGTATTTAAACTAAAAATTCAATCTTCATAGATCAGTGGCAACATGGTAGACAATATATATATGTATAATGTAAAATGAGAAATGATAAGGTAAAAGGGAAAAGAAAGGCTGGAATAAGACTTCTACTAAAATTATAGACATCATGAAATGTTTATGGTTATATGCTCACTGTCAAGCATACTACCTTTTATTTATTGGAGCCGAGTGTGTGTTTACTGAATTTACTTCATTGAATCTCAATCCTTATGACTGGGTCATTAGTTTCATCTTTAAAACTTGTCAGCTGGAAAAAAAGGAGTAGTTACCCAAATAAGTATCTGTAAGATTAAAAATAAAAACATATTCTGGAAAAAAAGAAAATATTTTTCTAACACTAGAACACAATTTTTCTTAAGGGTTCTTATAAATGGAAAACTGTATAATGGATTCAGTAGTATGTACTACATGCTTTTCAAGTTAAGACAATGAGTCCATTTAATAGGACCATTTCTCTAATCACTTAAGTGCAGATTAAAGCAACTACTCATGTTCACGGCTTTTAGTGTTCATTATACATTTCTGCTTACTCTGTTTTTAGGCTGTTCCCTCTTTCATCTTCTCACCCAGTGTTCTTAATCCCATCTAGCTTCAGCACCATCAAGGTGCCTTTAAAAATATGGCTTCCCAGTGCCAACACTCGACAATTTGAGATGAGAACCCAGGAGCCTACACAAAGCACCACTATTTTTAGAAAGCATGGAGGAATATTTGTGGTTGGATTTGAGAGTGACTTTTCAAAAACACTAACTTAGACCCATACTTAGATGTTCCTCCAGACCCATCCCCTATGTGATCCTTTGCAGCCCCACAACTCCAAATACCAGCTGTGCTGTAGACTTATGCAGCCACGCAACAGTTTCATGGGCATGTCTCAGTAAACACTTCACATTCCATTTATGAGCACTTATTTCTGATTTTTCTCCCATTGACTTCCCCTTGAGTCCTCTGAGGATGCATGTGGTAAAGATTTACTCTGTAAGCAGGGTGGGGCAGATTCTCTCCAATATGGGAAGCCTTGAGGTCATTGGTTGTGTGCTCTCAAGGAGAATAGTGGAACCTTAGTCTCCTCTTCTTGCTTTGCTTCTGGCTATAAGGTAAATAAATAATTCTATGTTAGCACAGCTTCCACCACACACCCAAGGCAAGGGAGCCATCTAAACATGGGCTGAAACTTCTAAACTTATGAGTCCAAAGATTTTCTCACAAGAGTTTGTTACAGTAATACAAAACTACTTACTCTCTTGGTAAAGGCCACCATGAGTTCACTAGAAGCTGTCTGTCCTTGACTTCTCTCTCCCATACCACTTATTTAATTCACCAGCACATTGGGTAAAACACTCCTGTGATGTCACTGCCTCAACTAATATACTTAATAAGACAGCTCTTATTTGTCACTGGAAATATTACAATATGTACAAACTGATTTCTCTGCATTTACCTTAATCCCATCTCCATGCAATGGCAGCTAAGATGTATATTTGCTTCGAAGGGTGGGTACCAGGAATCCTATGAAAGTGCTCTCCAGCAGGATTTAGAGGTCTGAACACCTCAGCTTTTAACCCCTTTGGTTCGTGTTTCTTTTACTAACATCACCAGGGCTACCAAATAACCTGCCAAGAGTCTTGCCATGGTTTTGTTAACCATTGGAGTCATTAAACTCTGGTCAGACAAGTCTAAATGTGACTTTGGGGTATCTGCCATGAGCATTTCTAGCCAAACTTAGAGTATCAAATTAACTTGATGTTACTGACGAGGAAGTGATGTGACTGTGATAATTTTTTTGTGAAGATTGAAGTTCAGGTTTTATTTATTTTGCATGGACCTTCACAGTGTGTGTGTGTGTGTGTGTGTGTGTGTGTGTGTGTGTGTGTGTGTG
>OU015756.1:26229668-26272761 GCA_907169655.1 Acomys percivali | reverse complement strand
GTGTGTGTGTGTGTGTGTGTGTGTGTGTGTGTGTGTGTGTGTGTGTGTGTGTGTGTGTGTAGTTCACTGTGGTGCTAGCTATCTCTCAATTCCTTGCTGAATCATCATTACTGATAGAAAGGGAAATTTGGACTTTGATTCTTAGTCTATTTTAGTTTTCTGCAGGAATTTGAAAGAGTCTTCTTTGAACAAGAGAACACTGGATTAGGTAGCCTAGTATGTAAAGGGACCCTTCTGAATAGGCAATTGAGCTAAGTGAGTGAGTGCACCATAGTCAGCTCTTTGGGGTGGATGATTGTTGAACTAGTAGTGGATAAAATATAAAGAAAAACAAAGGGAAACTTGGGCTCTTATGGCAAGTATCTGAGACTAGGGTGGCACCACTGATAGACTAAGGAAGACCAGAGGCTGACAAGTGATTTTTAGTTGTTTCTTCTTTTCATATTTTTACTAGTTTCTTTCATGCTTTCTGAAGTAATTTTAGAATCTATTAGATGCTATCCTCCAAAAGAAAAGTAGTAGATAAGAGCTGTGCTGTTTTTATAACAGACACAAGGGAAAGTAATTTTTGAGAGAACATTTTGGTGTGTATCTCAGGCTAGCTTTAAACTCATTATGTAGCCTAGGGAGGCCCCAAGCTCTCTTTATAGCCTAAAATGGCCTCAGTTTGGAAACCCCTGGCTACCCTGAGTGCTGGATTCCAGCCACATCTACCTTACTCCACCTGTTTTGTGTTTTTCACTTTTCCTTGAGACAAGGTTCCTCTACATAGTTCTGGCTGTCCTGGAACTCACTATGTGAGAACTCAAAGATCCTCCTGCATCTGCCTTCAAAACCCTGGAATTAAAGGCTCGTGCTACCACACCATGCCATCCCATTGTTTTCTAGCATGTACATCTTTTTCTATTTTATATTGAATTTCTCTTTTCATTATCCTTTATAGGTGACTTAAAAATTTCCATTCATTTTATGGTAAACATACGGTCAGAATTATTGACATACTTCCTATTCTGTTTGGGTTTTTTTTGTTTGTTTGTTTTACTTTTAATCTTTTCTGCCTATTTTTTTCATATTTAAGATTTCTACTATCTCAATGACATATGCTAGATTGGATTCTCTATTTTTGTGTAGTGTCTATTAATGCTATAAACAAATTGATAAAATGTTCCCACTATTTCTGGTTTCAGATTTTATTTCTCACTTGATATTAATCAATAAAGCTTACCTTTCAGAAAATTTGTATTTTGAAATACATGCCTGTGTTCTTGGCTAATTAGCTTTTAAAACAACTTGTTGATTCCCATTATATATGAGCAACCAGCAGGCTTCGCCTTTCCTTGTCATCTACTTTTGTATAGTGTATTCTTTCTACACAATCTAAGCAAATAGCAGTTACATTTGTCTGTGTCTGAGCCAGCTTTGCTGCTTTAGCAGAATTCCACAGGTGGGTAATCTGTGGAGGGCAGAGATCATCTCTTTACGCTCTGAAGGACATGCTAGCAGACGGTGGTGCCGAAATCATCTTCCATAAGGAATTCACTCCAACAGCAGCGTTAATCACAAGATCCACCATGAGCTAAACAAACCCTTTGGGTCCCACCTCTTCACACTGTTGCCATGGCAGCTAAATTTCGGCATGTCTTAGGAAACATGACTTATCCATGGTTGACTCTCAGCCTGATCTTCACATGTTTCCAAAGTCTTGGTTTTGTAGTAAAGCATGTCACATCTCCCCAATAGTCCTTTGGATATTTTCTCAAATCCAAGCATATGTGTGCATGAGATCCTTTCATTATGAACTATATTCACAGAGGTCTTGAATTTTCAAAATTGTTCACAATTCTCAATCTTTTAAAACATTAATTAATTTATTCACTTTGCATCCTGATTGTAGTCCCTTTCCTTCCCTCCTCCCGGTCGCACCCTACCTCCCTCTTCTCCCTCTCCCCTCCCCTACTTCTCAGAAAACAGGAGACCCCCCCTCCACCCACCCACGCCAGCTCATCAAGTTGCATCAGGACTTAGCATATTCTCTTCCCCTGTGCCCTGGAAAGGCAGTCTTGCCATGGGGAGTGATGAAAATATTAGGCAACAGGATCCATGCCAGAGACAGCCCTTGCTTCCTGTTCCCTGCTCCCTGCTCCCCGCTCCCTGCTCACTGCTCCCCTTACTAGGGGACCCACACAAAGCCTGGGCTGCCCATCTGCTACATTTGTGTAAGGGGCCCAAGTCAGTCTATTCATGGTCCTTGGTGCATCAATCTCCTCAAGCCCCTCAGGGTCCTGGTTAGTTGGCTGTGCTGGTCTTCTTGTCACCTCCATGTCCTTCTATCCTTCCCCACCACTTTCCACAAGATTCCCTATCATTCACCCAGTCTTTGGCTGTGAATCTTAGCATCTGTTCCAACTATTTGCCTGCAAATTTTATGATTTCCTTGTTTTTAATACCTGAGTAGTATTCCATTGTGTAAATTTACCACAATTTCTTTGTCCATTCTTCAGTTGAGAGGCATTTAGGTTGCTTCCAGATTCTGGCTATTACGAATAAAGTTGCTTTGAACATATTTGAGCAAGTGTCCTTGCTGTATGGTAGAGCATCTGTATGCCCAGGAGTGGTGTAGCTGGGTCTTGAGATAGAGCCATTCCCAATTTTCTGAGAAAGTACCAGGCCAGATTGATTTTGAAAGTGGTTCTACAAGTTTCCACTCCCACCAGCAATGGAGGAATGTTCCCCTTTCTCCACACCCTTGCCAGCTCACTCCAAAACTCCAACATCTGTGGTTCTCCAGTGATAAGCAGCATCCCAGGAGCTAGTATTACACAGGCCTCCAGGACAGGACAGCTCCTAGGTCCAAAGACACACATGGTTCTAGGCTCTTGGTGCCTTCTGCCTGCTTGAACATGAATCCTGAGTTACAAAAACACATGGCCCCAGCATCTGCACCCCAGACTCCTCCCACCTCCCCGTGGACAGCTCCTGGATATCAGGAACAAAGTCCAAGCCTCTGGTCCTCGGTTCTACCTGTCCCCCAGTGGAGACTGGCTGGACAGTAAGAGCATACAGGTCTTGTTTCAAGATGGTGGAGCCCAGTGGATTCTGAGTACCAGGAGCACATCTGCAGGACATCACAGGATGACACAGGTTGGAAACCCACAGCATCTTTCCCTATCTATAGACCCAACTGTTTACACAGCCAGTAGAGAAAAGCTGTAAGCTACACGAGGAGATCCAGTCCCCAGCACATGACCTAGGGCTCCCTCTCACATGCCCAAGAAGCCAAACCAATTTCAAGAACAGCAAATGCCAGGGACAACCAGATGGCTAAAGGCCAGTGTAAGAACATAATCAACAAAAACCAGGGCAATATGGCAGCAAGCTCAGGATATCCTAACACAACTAAAACACAGGAAAACGACCTTTAATCTATGCTTATTAAGATGATAGAGGCCTTTAAAGAGGAAACGAATAAATCACTTTTAAAAATACAGGAAAACATAATCAAATGGGTGAAGGAAATGAATACAACAGTTTAAGACTTGAAAATAGAAAGAGAATCAATAAAGAAAACACAAATTGAGGAAATCCTGGAGATAGAAAACATAGGGAAGAGAACAGGAATCATAGGGTAAGCATCACCAACAGATTACAGGAGATGGAGGAGAATGGTACAGAAAATACAACTGAAGAAACTGATACATCTGTCAAAGAAAGTATTAAATAGAAAAAATTCCTGTCACAAAACACCCAAGAAATCAAGGCCACTTTGAAAAGACACAACTCTTAACCTTAATTTGACTGGTTGGTTGGAAATTTCTTGCACTCCAATTTCTATATATGAGTCTTTCTGGGATTTTTCTCTATCTTTATGAGGGGGGTGGTGGGATGGGGGATTGATTATAAAAATCTGAAGTTTTGACTGCTTGATTATAGGATTTTTCTCCTTGTCTTTAAAATCAAGAATCATCATTATTTGTCAATTTTGACCATTATAGATCAGTTTGGTTGGATTCAAGCTGCTACCTGATGGCTTTTATTACTTTAAGTTCTAACTTTAAAAAAAGTTACAGTGTTTGTGCATAATATTCAATTTTTCACAACAAATTTTTGTTGTTTGTTAATATATCAGTAAAAATTAGCTACAACAAAATTTTGCTTTCAAATTTGTCTAATTCTCTCTCTCTCTTTTTTTTTTTTTTTTTGAGACAGGGTTTCTCTGTGTAGCCTTGGCTGTTCTGGAGTTGCTTTGTAGACCAGGCTGGCCTCGAACTCACAGCAATCCACCTGCCTCTGCCTCCCGAGTGCTGGGATTAAATACTTGCGCCACCACGCCCGGCATCTTAATTTTTTTTAATCTCTGCCCCTTTTGAAATATTTTCTTTTATTTGCTTTAAAACTTTTCATACGGTAAATCTTACTGCTTTGGTGCAGGGCTCCATTGATCTGGGTAGATGCAGAGTCATTATGGCTAGGCTAGTCACCACTGGAATCCTTAGTTTCGTCACCTCCCCAAATTACCTCAGAGTTGTCCTTTGTGGGGCTGTTTATGGATGCTTCACCAAATCCTTCTTATTTATTACTCATCATTGGATGGATGGAGTTTTGTAGACCATCTATTTGCATAGCATTTCTGTTGGTTGCTAGGGTGGAGGCGCTGCCTGGCCTTCCACTCCTGTTCCAGCTTCCCTGGCGCTCCCATTGGGACTATTCCTCCATGTCACCCCGTGTGTTAGCTCACTGCCATCCTGTCATCCACAGTGTGTCTTGGAGGTGAGCCCATCACCTTTAGGAAGTGTGTCAATGGCCGTTTTCAAAGGTCTGACACTGCTGCCAAGTGTTTCCTTCCTGGATTTATATCTGTGTGACATTTACTGCCTGCCACTCTGGTGACTTGTACATACTGTGGATTCTGTAGGAGAAATATGGTTTTTCATTTATCTAAAGCCAAGATTGTAGTTTTGTTGCTGTTGCCACCTGGGAAGGAAAGAAGGACTCGGCATCTTTCAGGAGCAGGGATGAGGAATCAAGTCTTTCGCAGCCACTCTTTTGGGGAGTCCCTCCCTGGCCTGCTTCTCCTTACCATATTTGTCTCGTTTTCTTCCCAGAGCTATGTTTACACCTTGAGATGGCACAGCAGCTTGCTTCCCTTCCTCACTAATGTGTAACCCACACAAGTGTTCATACCGAGGCTCCCTGCTCTGCTCTTATCCTCTTTGCTTTCCCTAAACACAGCCCCCAGCTAATCTGCTTTATCGCGCCATACCAGTTTTGCTCGAAACGTCATTTTCTCCTTTTCCAGAATTGTTATACTCATGCTTGGGGACATTAACAGATACCTTGTCTCCCTTAGGAGCCCTTCCTTGACATGTTCTTTTGGAGGGATTAGTCTTTTATCTATTCTTCTACAGTGCATTATCCATTCTTAGAACATTTATCTTGTTGCTTTATATACTTATCCCCCTGTCATTAATACACCAGTATACAACTGATTTATAACCCTAATACTAATTTATACCCAGTCAATGCAAAATTTAAAAGAATAACTATGCAAGGACTGGCAGCTCTTATGCTCATTTTAGCCTCATTTGATTTTCCATGTATCCAATTGAAAAGCAGATTTTAAAATTTTGTTCATCTAGAATTTAGTGATTTATTTATTTATTTTTGACATGATTTAATCATTTCAAAACAACTTTCCTGTTCCTGGGTAGCAACAAAAACTACCATAGGTTTAGAACTTCTGTAAAATTCTGGAAAGCATGGTAGCCACTAATGCTTAATGGAGACTCTTCTGCATTGCAGGTGATGCCACAGTGACAATAGCTCACAGGTACACTCCCAGAGAACAACTGAAGATCCACACTCAGCTGGCGGATATTATCATAGTGGCTGCAGGTAAGTCTGTAGTGACTGTTATTTGTTGAAATGACATGCCAGAGTCGTTCCTGCCCTGATCTATGATGCATCGAAAGAACATATGGGAGACACACATAGGTAAACGAATGACTAACTTCTGTAGATGGAATTTTGTCTCACTGTATACTCAATCCTACTGGTCTATCATACCTATGTTAGCATCTATAACACTTTATGTAAACCACAAATGGCTTTTGTAATACACAGGAAGAATGGAGGGGAAATGTGCACTTTTTGCAGCTGCTCTGACAAACATGATTGAGCAACACATATAAAAACTCATCAGTTCTGGTTGGTGACATCTCACGTCTCATGGTTTAGGGGGCCAAAAAGAAAAGAAAAGAAAAGAAAAGAAAAAGAGAAGGAATTTGATCTTTAAAATTGTGTTGGTGAAAATCCATTGTTTAAGTGAGTAAGAGACAGATAACCACCCTGCAACTGTGACCGCACCCAAGCTTGAGACAAAGGTTAAGAATCAACTAGAACATGCCCCTGTGGGAGCCTCTGGCATGAGAGAGAGAGGGCTCTTCCACAAAGGATGGTGTGTGAAATCGGCTGCAACAAACTGAGAGGCTCTGATTTGTATGAAAGAAGTCAAATAAAGAAGGCACAAGTATTGCATTAAAAAATAAAAAGAATACAGAAAAAGAAGAACCAAACATAACTTGATCATCAACTGAGCCACTTAAAGCCACCAGTTCCCGAACTGCTGAGCTCCCTGTCACTGAAGCTGTTAGGAAGAGAAATTTTTAAAAAATATTCTAGGGGAATCCCTGCTAATTTTAATAATTAACTCTTGCTGTATTTTGAACGACATAAATATTTCATGCTCTTTTTTCTTTAGGGTTCTTAAAATATCTCAACAGATCAAATATCATGCCGAATAGGTATAAGTAGGCAAAAGCACATCAGGCACGTTGTCTATAGAACATGTTATGTTTCTTCTGTGCATTTCACCTCTTACCTCCATTGTAACGAGTGCAGTGGTGCAGAGTGCAGAGTGCTGGAAAGTATGTGAAAAATAGTGACTACGTATATGTTTATTATAACATGTTTAAGTATATGTGTTTTAATCAATAGGGCGAATAAGGTAACTTGAATGATATTTTAGACCCCCCCCCCCGAAAAGGCTAGAGTGCAGTTCATATGTGGGACTGACTTACATAGAAATATTGAGAATCTGCAGCATGCTTCTGATGTTTATCAGACGTGAATACTGTCAGATAGCAAAAGGAGGGTTGGTATTGTTCACTCAATAATCACTGACCTCTTGCAGTGCACCAGGGGATGTTTCAAATTGGACAGATATGATATTTAATAAAATGTCAAAACCCACCCATTTTAGACTTATATTTTTGTGGGAAACAGTATAAAAAAACTGATCAATCTAAAATAGTGCCAGCTAAAGATAAGTGCTACAGTGAGGTTTAGTGAAGGAAAAGAATATGAATGAGACATCATTTTAGATGTTGATCACGGAAATTAATTTTCAAGAAATGGCCATTGATTAGAGTCCCATTCCTGATCATTTATCTGCCCACTGGATCCACTCTACCTTGCCCTGCTTTGATCCGAGAAGGTAGATGAACAGAGACAGCCTGGCCCAGGGACAGTCTGGCCTGTGGACAGCCTGGCCTGTGGACAGTCTGGCGCATGGACAGCCTGGCCTATGCGCAGCCTGGCCTGGGGACAGCCTGGCCCATGGGTAGCCTGGCCTGGGGACAACCTTGCCTTGGGACAGCCTGGCCCATGCGCAGCCTGGCCTGGGGACAGCCTGGCCCATGGGTAGCCTGGCCTGGGGACAACCTTGCCTTGGGACAGCCTGGCCCATGCACAGCCTGGCCTGGGAACAGCCTGGCTCAGGAACAGCCTCGTCTGGGGACAGCCTCGCCCATGGGCAGCCTGACCTGTGGACAGTTTGACCTGTGGACAATCTGGCCTGGGGACAGCTTGGCCTGTATATTTTGGCCACGTGCTTCTGCCAACATTTGGCACTGCAGGAAATCTGAAGGGAAAGGGAGAGAAAGCTCAGGGCAGGCTGTTTCTTCTCTTCTACCTCCATTCTGCTAATTTCTTTTGCATCTGTGGCTTTTGTTGGCAAGCCCATTTTCACAGCTTCTGCTCCCACTGCACTGTAGCAAAGCCACATCCTTCCCCGCCTCTTCAGGAATAGTCTCCAGAAGCCCAGGCTCACAACAGCCCCAAACACAGCTCTGTAAAAGTTCCCCGATAACCTTTCTTCATGCAATGCTCTGAGGTGGACCCTGTAGCCCATGCAAAGTGAAAGAAAAATTCAAGGAAAACACCTGAGAGACCAACATCCAAGCAGAGAAAAGAGAGTGAGAAAGTCCTTACAGGAGGGTGCGTGCTGTACGGTCCAAACTGGAGATACTGGAATTTTATTGTATATACTCTTCTGGGTTTGATTGTCCACTAAATTGTTATGAAGGGCAATGTAAGAAATACTGTGGAGAAGGTAGCCAAGGTCACCTTATATGTGCTCTCGAAGGTGGGAACTTTGGTATGAGCCGAGGATGGAGAGCAAGAGATAAGCTCCGGCGTCTAACTTTCCAGTCACACTGTCAAGGGTAGCTTCCATAGAGCCAGGAGCAAATGCAGAAAGAAAAGCTATTACAGTTTCACTTACTGGGTCCAGTTTTGTTTGTTTTTTTCCATTTTCTGCCTTATTTGGCACATAGTGTTTATTTCTAATTTATGGCTAATGGTTGCATCCCTTGACATATACAAAGCTTGGATGATGGCCTCTGTCATTTTCCTGTCAGTCATGTGTTACTAGTAACCAGGCTCTAAACTTCACAAGGATTTATAAAATATAAGGGAAAGCAAACATCCCAAGTGAAATTGAACTTGACGAAAAGAATAAGACAGTTTAAATTAGTTTTAGCCAAGTTTAATTATATTACTTATCAGGTATTTTTCTTAAAATGGTAACTCAAGGAGCAATGATTTGTTCCTTGTGTAATGAAACTAGACGTATTCCTTTTTTTTTTTTTTTTTTACAGTTTGTGGGTAAGCTGCTATACTTACTTATGAGAGGTTATACTCAGGTGCAAAGTTTTGAATAAGATTGACAGAAGGTGTTTTTAGAGATGCAATTAGTGTTTCCAGACCACAGATGACTAATCAGTGACACACTGCTATAGCAACAATGCATTCCTAGGCAACAAATAGCATGTTAGTATCTTTGAAACACTTGTATCCATGCAGAAGATTTGGTGAACAGAGATTTTGAGTGGTTACCTTTCCCACTAATATTAGGCAGGATGACATTTATGTTTTGAGAGTGTTGTTTTAAATATTAATGACTTATAAACAGTAAACCATGCCTCACAGTTTTCATTTATCAATTATAACATTAAATGGTTATTTCCCTCTGGTGGAGAAAAGTTTCTCAGCGTGTATTTGTGCTCCTGTTTGTCTTGTCATCGTGACAGATGGCAAGTCCTTTTGTGAGATCTATTGACAGTCTCTTGTGACTGGATCAAATTATATGTCATAAGTCATGGTGCCCAATGCAGTTGTCATCATGGAGTTTCTTCCATGGGTTCCTTTTTAAAGTCCTAGTTCAGAATCAAGCCCAAGGTGTTACAAAAGACAGAGAAGGAAAATACAGAGAGGTAGAAAAAAAGGAATTGAGCTTTCCCAGAAAGGTGCATGCGTAAGGTCTGATGACTTCCTCCACCACAGCCATCTCCCTCGGAGGAGCCTCTTGCCACCAGAGGATGCAGTCCTACTTTATGTGCAGGTCGCTTGGCCATAGGCCACCATGGCTAGGAGACATTTTGAAGGAAGAGAATGGGTAAAAAAAACATATTGCTTGCCTTGTTCTCCACCTGTTATGGCCCTCACTAGTTACAAAGACACACTGGGTGCCGTAGGACAGCTTCACACGTAGCCTTGAAATCATCCTGAACAAATAAATATTTAGTCATGGAAAGTTTCTGGGAGGAACATTGAGATTTTATGGAAGACAAGAAGTGTTGTTACATTTCCACTAATTTATTCACTAATAGTCGATAGTCATCAGGACAACTTAGGGATAAAACATGGAGCTCGTAGTAATTGCAGTAATAACAGAAAACATGAGTTCCACTAAAAAGAGGTCTATATAAATACATACTAGCAATACAGTATTGCTAAAATGAGCCCTCTATGCATCCTGTGTGGGAAAGCAACACATACAATCAGCAGCAGGTATTAAATAGGTAGCGAGTGATCTAATGGCACAGGTAGCTAGCACTGGGAGGGCTGGGTCGGTGTCACAACTGGAATGTCAGCATATATGGAAGCGGTCCCATCTAGAAGTCGGAAAGAGCAGGGGTAGGGGCGCGTGATGTGTCAGAAAGACTGATAATCTCCTAGCGACGACAGTGAAGAATTTGGTGATGAAATCTGGAAACGGGCTTGTAGACAACAAATAAAAGAAGAAATACTGTGTGACGAGCCTGAGGCATGAGCAATATTAGTTATGTTAATCCTGGTCTTATCCCTCCAGTTTCCCGTAGCATCCATTTTATAGGACTAACTGTATGCCACATAACTCTTGAACATACATCCCCCAGAACTGAGATTTGGAATTCGTTGAGTCTCAGACTGGAAAATCAGACCGTGTAAAACTCTGCATTTAGGAAGAAGAGGCTTCAAGGCTACAGGAAGCTACCAATCTGAGCCCCTAGAGACAATCCATTTGTTTCCAGGGCTCAGAGTACCTGTTTGTAGTTGTTGGCCGTTGTCATTCTCATATGGCAGGAATGGGCTTGGTGACTATTCTTCCTTCCTTTCTTTCTCTTCTAGAGCTTCTCAAGTACACACTTAGAATAGCACAGAAGTGGGAAGAGAGTTCAGTCAGTAAAGTGTTTGCCTTATAAGCACCAAGACCTGAGTTCACTATACAAAACCCATGTGGAGAAAGTCCAGGCAGGATAGAGTGTTCTTCTAATCCTGCTGCTGGCGTAAGAGACAGGCACGTCCCTGGGTGTTCACTGTCCATCCAGCCTAGACTACTGGGTGAGTTTTCATATAATAAAGACCAAGTCTCTTCTTGGTAGCCTGCATGCATATACAGGGGGAGGAGGTCCCCCTCAGTCACAGTCATAGGGGAGTGGAGTAAGGGGAAAATGGGAGGGAGAGAGAAATGGGAGGATACAAGGGATGGGATAACAATTGAGATGTAATATGAATAAATTAATAAAACATATTTTTTAAAAAGACCAAACCCTGTGTCAAAAAGGAAGAGGTAATGGTACCTGAGGAATGACACTGAAGTCAGTCTGTTCTCTCTACTTAGGTACATAAATGTGTATGCCCCCACCCCCACCCCACCACACACACACCATCTGATCACAGCAACTGCCAATTAAAGTGTGAGGCACTGATCTTGAGTTATATTTGAAACAAGGGCTTCTTCAAATTGGTTTAAATTTAGCTGATATGCCTTAAGATTGTAATTTTTAAAATATGAAATCTTTAATTATTAGATGATTTTGTATAGTGTAATATTATTTTGAGGAACTGCTAATATTTCTAGGTTGTCATTGTATTACAGTTAATAAAATCATATGAAAGAAATAAGTTCTTTATAAAGAATTGCTCACAGTGTTAATCAGAGTGGGCTGATTTGAGTACAAATGTTAAGATTAAGAAAGTTTGAAGTTGAAGGCAAAATAGACTGTTATAGATGTCTAAAGTATACATTTGCAAAGATGAGTATCATTAATAGTGTCAGGGATTGGATCTCTCCCATAGGGTGGGTCTCAAGTTGGGCCAGTTATTAGTCGGCCATTCCCTCAATCTCTGTTCCATCTTTTATCCCTATATATATTGTAGGTAGGACAAATTTTGGGTCCAGGGTTTTGTGGGTGGGTTGGTGTGCCCCTCTTTCCACTAGAAGTCTTGCCTAGCTACAGGATATGGTCACTTCAGTCTCAGTATCCCCCACTGCTAGCATAATTGTCATCTGAGAAGCTTTATCCAGCAGATAATGGAAACAGATGCAGAGACCCACAGCCAAACATTAGACAGAACTCAACGAGTCTTGTGGAAGAGTTAGGGAAGGCTTGAGGGAGCTGGAGGGGTCAAGGACACCACAAGAAGACCTACATAGCCAACTAACCTGGGCCCATGGGGCTCATAGAGACTGAACCACCAACCAAAGAATATGCATGGACTGGTTCTAGGCCCCGTACACATATGAAGCTGATGGGCTGCTTGGTCCTCAAGTGGATCCCCTAATGGATTAGAGCTGGTGCTGTCTCTGCTCTGTCTTGGACTCTGTTGCCTCCCTTTGGACCTCATTTCCCTAGCAGGGCTGCCTTGCCTGGCGTCAGAGAAAGAGGAGGCACTTGGTCCTGATGCACCTCTATGTGCCAGTATGGGTTGCTAGCAGGGAGAAGGGTATAGTGGAAGTGGGTGGGAGAGCAGGGAGTAGGGTTTCAATTGGAATGTAAAATGAATGAATAAATTATTAATAAAAATAAAGTATACTTTGAAAAGAAAGGAGTAGTTGAGGGCAAAACAAAGTCAGTTTTCTATGAGGCCGTGGAGGAGGGACCAGCAACCTCAAATCCAGGACTTACATTATAAGATGGCAGTAGGGAGGGGCCTCTGGGTCCTCTTCTGAGGCATGTACTAAGTGTGGAAAAGTCCTTGAGATTGTTATTCAGACAGGACAGCAATTTGTTATGGAACTTCCCAAAGTCCCTCCACCCATTCGAGTAAACTCTAACTTCGGTTTCCAGATGAACGCTGAGTCACTGGGCTGTTCACTTCTGGGTGCAGCTGTTGCAGGGCTGAAAATGGCATCTTGTCTTCTAGGCCATCCTCTTTGGCAAGGTGATGAACCACCTCAGCCTTGGCTTTAGCATCTCCACTGTAACACTTTTCATGATAGATACCACAATAAAAAGAAAAGCAGGACAAATGGCAGGGCAATTTAGTGATTAGTAATATTCACACACTCTGATGACACCAGGTGACCGGCAAACTTCCTTCTAACACTTCTCCCATCAAATCAACTCTATGGCACATTGCCATCAGTCATCATTGGAGGATCTCAAAGGATTTTTCTCTCTGGGGGCACTTATCACTCCTTGGAGTAGGGTTAGTAATTTTCCAAGTGCCAGAACAGTGAAATTCCAAGGGGCAGGACATGGGTAGAGTCTGCTCACTTCCTAGCTTCTGTACACTGGGAGTATAGCGAGTTCCCATACAGCCCACAGAGGTTATGAACGACGGCAGCACGGTTACGGTGCCAGCACCAAAACGACCACGCTTCCCATGCTCCGCCTCTCATTCCCCAGTTTCTCCCCTTTAGCTAGACTCTGCTTCTCCATTTAGAATTCCTTCCCTCCTTTATCTCAGAATTGTCAGTTATCTGTTATGGTGCAGAGGGATGTGCATGAGCCCTGGGAAGGGAGAAATATTTAAATCCCAGCTCAACTCCTTATTAATTGGGTAACATTGACAGGTCACTCCATCTCTCTAAAGTCCTTTGTCTCCACTCATATTAAAATCAACAACACATAGGTTCCCCCCCCCAGTTCCATTCCCATTAGTATTTTTTGTTTGTGTAAGTTGTGACCAGCATTTTAGTGATGGATAAAGACGTTAAAAGTATGTTGTGTATTTGTTGCCCATTGATCCTTCTAATTTGAGAACTTCTGCCCCTTCGTTGATTGGCTCATTTTCTCTGTGGGAGCTTGGTTTATGAGATCTGTATGTGTTAATCTCCTATCAGATGAGTAACTGGCAAAGATTCGCCCTATTGTTCCCTTCTCTGTACAGAAGCTATTGAATTGAATGTTGAATGTGGAAAATGGCAAATGGCAAAAGGGCTCTGCTTTGGAGGTTGGAAGATCAATGGAGAGGGGGTGGTGGTGATGGTGGTGGTGGGGGTGGTGGTGGAGGAGGAGGAGGAGGAGGAGGAGGAGCAGGAGGAGGAGGAGGAGGAGATAGAAGGCAGGAGAGGAAAAGACCCAAAGTGGGTTTATGTGGCACACCAATATGACCACATAATGAGGCTTGTTCTGCTCATGTAGATAAAAGCTTCAGAAAGATGGGCATGGGCTTTCAAGTAACAATTGACAGCCTTTAGCCAGGGAGTTGCCATGCTCTAGGTGGGATGGGTATCAGTAAATGGAAAGAGATGGGAAAGGGGAGATAGGAAAGATTGCCTGGAGAGTAAGGCTGGGATAAAGGACCCCAGAGCCTCTTCCAGGTTTGGGTACCACATGCTAGTTTGAAACGGATCAAAGCAATGTGGACACATTGTGGGAGAGAATAGCCCACCCTCAAGCAGATGAGCTTTCATCAGCACAATGATGGAAGGCAATCTCTAAACATGAAAAGAGACCACAGGAGTGTGACACAGGGGCTTGGGATGGGGATGGGTTGGGATGGAAGATTCCATCTACAGGCTAGATACCCTGAGAGTAGTTGCTATCTTAATCAGTAGTTTCCACAAGTGTTATTGATCAAGAGCTTTCCCATCAGTTTCTCAGCCTGTGCAGTCTGTTTAAATCTTTGCTTAGAATGACCTCTTTTGGCCATTCTTGGACCTTATAAATAATACTTCTTCATCTGGGCTACTTTAATCTTTTTTTAATTAAATTAATTAACTTGTTTATTTACATTAGATCCCAATCATAGACCCCCTCCAGCCTCTCCTCCTGGTCCCACTCTCCCTCTCTCTTCCCTGAATTTCCCCTCTCCTATCCCTCAGAAAAGGGGAGACTCACCCACTCACTACCCCAGCAGGTCAAGTCAAATCAGGACTGAGCATGTCCTCTACCACAGTGGCCTCGCAAGGAAGCCCTGCCAGGGAGAACTGATAAAAAGTATGCAAGAAAGTCCTTTTCAGAGACAGCACCCACTCACCTTACTAGGGGACCCACATGAAGACCAAGCTGTCCATTGGCTATGTATGTGTCAGGGGCCTAGGTCCAGGCCATATATGGTCCTTAGTTGGTGTTTCAGACCCCTTCAGCACCCCTGGGCTCAGCTTGGTCTTCTTATGGAGCTCCTGTTCCCTCTGGGTCCTTCATTCTTCCTCCCACTCTTTCACACGGCTCTCTGTGCTACACCCAGTGTTTGGCTCTGAGTCTCAGCATCTGTTTCAATCAGTTGCTGGGTGGGGCCTTTCAGAGGACAGCTATGCTAGGCTCCTGTCTGCAAGCATAGCAGAGTATCATTAATAGTGCCAGGAGTTGCCTCTCTTGTATGGTGTGGCCAAGTATTAGTTGGACATTCCCTCAATCTCTTTCTTTATCCCTGTACATCATGTGGGCAGAGTAAATTTTAGGTAGACGTTTTAGTGGGTGGGTTGGTGTTCTCTTCCCTCCACTTAGGAGTCCAGTCTGGTTAAGGAAATCATGAAATTTGCAGGCAAATGAATGGAACTAGAAAAGATCATCCTGAGTGAGCTAACCCAGACCCAGAAAGACACACATCGTATGTACTCACTTATAAGAAGATATTAACCATAAAGTACAGGATAACCATACTATAATTCACAGACCCAACGAAGGTAAATAACAAGGAAGACCCAAGGGTGGATGCTTGAGTCTCACTGAGAAAGGGAAATAGGATAGAGGGAGTGCTTGAAGAGAAGGAGGATAGGAGAGGGAGCGCTGCGGGAAATGAGATGGGGATCTGACGTGGGGAGAGTGGGGTGAGGGGAGTGGGGTGGGGTGGGGGTGGGGAGCAGGACAGAAAGCTTGCAGAGAAAAGAGAACCCCATGGCTTGGGGCATCTCTGAGACAGACTGGAGACCCACAGCCTGTGGGTAGGCTCCTGGGAGGAGATGGGGGTGACTCTAGCTGAGACCCCCTACTAGCAGCAGTCATGGAGACTGAAGAGGCTGCTTTGATCTTAATTGCGAGTTTCATTTGGGATGCTGAGGGAGGACCAGGGGTTTTAGTTTCCCTGGCAGCCTGCTGGTTCCTCGATTTGTCTTCCCTGGTCTCGAAAGCAACAGCAACAACAGCAGCAGCAGCAGCCCAAACATTAAACAGTTTTACGGGAGCTGGTTTCATTCTGCTCATGTTTCTATTTTGCAGTCCTTCCTGTTTTCCATTCTCTGGCAATTCTCAGATGTAAGAAGATTCCTTCTTCTGGAAACCAGGGGTTGTGCTCAATAATGCTGCCTAAACATTTATCTAAATATCCTTATTAACTTTAACTTCTCCTAACTTCAGCATACGTGTAAGTAAAGATACATAATGTTTCCGTGTTTCTGAGCACTGTAGGAATTCCTCATGCTGCACAAACCTGTGTAGCCCTTTTGTCCAAACTGAAACTCCTCTGTATCTTGAGTAGATAGTATACTTCAGGCTTCCTGCCAGGTGCCCCTTGATGCAGCCAGCACAGCTGTGGGTGTCACTGGAACCTGGAAAGGAGGGTAATGGCCAGACGGAGACACAAGACTCTGGGTTCACTTCAAGAATAAACAGTATTTATTTTTCCCATTGCTGTTTATATAGTGGTTAGGTAGGTACTAGATACGGCATTGCAAGCAGAGCTTCATTATCTTTGACCCCCTTATCCGAGCTCTTCCTTCCACACTTCTTTGCCCTTGTGGCCTTGTGGTAAGAATCATAAACACCAGCAGAGAAGAGAGAACACTGACAGAGTAAATTAATGCAATTTTTTATAGTGCGTTGTTATTATGAGCATGTTGTTGCAAAGCTATTATATGTCTGTCTATTGAGAGAGAGAGAGAAAAAAGAGATACAGATGAGAATGCAGACAAGAAAAGGAGTGAGAGGTATAGTCCACTGAGTGTGAAGATTAAATCATTAATCTGGGTCCCACCCAATAGTATGAACCATGGTTCTTTAGAAAGAATAGAAAGGTACTTTTACTGCTTTGAACTGTCAAGGTGTTATGACTGTATCAAGAACAGCATTAACTTTTAAAACTAGGAGGTAGGTGCCTCTCTGTAAGTGATGGAAAGTAAAACTGAGTGTTTAGCTGAGGGAAGGGTAACATAGGTTACCCAAGACATAGGTTTTGCGCTTTATGTCATGAGCAATCTTAACATAGTTACTATGGTTGGAATCATATGTTCAGTTGAAATTTTAGGAAAGCTTCTGGGTAAAAGCAAAACTGGACGTGATTCTGAATGAACATAAAACCACGTAGAAATGAAAAAGAGAGGCAGTGAGTCAGCTGGAAAGACATATTGGCCTTGGAGACTGTGTACATGGTGTCACGGTTGCAAAGAAGAGCGAGCATAGAGATCGGAAGAGAAGACCAGGAAAGATGACAGTGAATCGGCGGGAAGAGGTAAGAAGTTCGATTTGAGCTCGAGGCAGTTTTCATATATTTGGGAAGAACTTCCCAGGGATGGGTTGAGATATGTAGCTTTGGTGTTTGGGAGAGATTCCGGAGTAATGAAAAGCAACAGTGACATCAGGTAAGGCATGAAGCAAGCATGCACAATAATGTTTCTACTTACAAGGTGAATGTCACATTCTGTTCTTTTTTAACTGTGCAAGTTAACAGAGTAACTTCTATACCATTGTCCTCCTGCCTCTCTATAGTGTTGCTGAACATAGCCTTTCCTTCTTCAGCAATTGCACAGAATGGTTGTATAAGGGGAAAGTGGTATGTTTCCTTTTTCATCAGTTAAAAGCATTATGTAAGAAGCACCAGATCTTTGATAAACCATAATATATCTTATATCATAGACAATTTCATATTCTACTACTAGAATTGTTGACTCAGATTCGTAATATTTTCTATCCATGTTTGTGTACCCTCTATATGCATGGTAGATTTGTCATGACAACTAAATGCCTTCAATTTGTTTTATTTGCTTCTGCTATGTGGTTTGTCCAGGTTTCAAAATGGTTCGAGCCTTCACCCTCAGCCCACTGTATTGCCCTTTCATTTTCATCCACCAAATAGAGTTCAGTTCTAAACATGCAGTTCTCCTGCCTATTTTAAAGTTATTTGTTTGCCTTTTAAAGTCAGAAGAAATGATCTCAGTCATTTACAGCTTGGTCACTTCTGAGTGAAGTTTCCCTCCTTTTGACTTGTAACAGCTACTGAGCTTACTATTGTTCTCTGGAAGCTGTGACCTGAATATGGAAGCACTACCTTCTGTGCATGGGCTCTGTGGATTGTCCTAGCATCTGTCTGTTCTCTTCAATTTCTCCATGGCTTGTTATTGGTCTGCACCTGGGCTGTCCATTCAACACTGTGGATGCAATTACAACACATAGGGTGCTTCATAATAGCACAGACTGCAACCTCTGTCTCCCTCGGCTAGTGGATGATTATCTTATTTAAAACAGGAGTGTCTGCTCTGTGTGTGTGTGTGTGTGTGTGTGTGTGTGTATGTGTGTGTGTGTGTGTGTGTTTCAAGACAGAGTTTCTGTGTATATCCTTGGCTGTCCTGGACTCACTTTGTAGACCAGGCTGGCCTCGAACTCACAGCGATCCACCTGCCTCTGCCTCCCTGATTTATGGGATTACAGGCATGCACTACCATGCCTGGCTGCATCTGCGGTATCTTAAGACATTTCTAACAGATTGGTAAGAAGGTCATTACAGATATCCTGGTTTATCAGATGATTGAAAATCTACTTTTGGACATATCTCTTAAATATTACCTCTAGCTTTCATAGCTCCAGTAAAGAAACCCGAAAGAAAGGACTACAGCAGTTTTTCTACCATACTTCAAATGGACTTACCTCTTCTCAGTTTATTGGTTTTCCATAAAGATTACTATGTCTTAGTTTATTATATCAAGTTTAATTTATAGTTTGAAAATGCTGTTTATAGTACTTATTTGGAGCATAAAATATGACTTCATAAAATATAAATACATAATTTCACATAGGATAACATTGCTCCTCTGCTTCCAGTAGAAAAATCCTTGTTCTTAAATTAGGGTCTTCGATTCATCTTGAGGCGATTTTTAAAAATATTATTATTGTGTATGTACATATGACTTATATGTCACGTATACATGCTTATAGAGATCAAAGGACAATCCTGTAGAGCCAAGGTTTTTCTTCCTAACCTATGAGGGTTACAAAGGTCAAATTCAAGCCATTAAACTTGTTAGCAACAACCATCCAGCATTTTGCTCACTGATCCACCTCGCCAACTCCTGGGTGGACTGATATTCAAGCTGTGACACAAGGATCTAGTTTCATTGTACTAAATGTAGATAATTTTTTCCCAGATCACACCACCTTTTTAAAAAGAGGTTGCCCTTTTCTACTATGGTTCTTTGTCACGAATCAGGTATGTGTAGCAATAGGGGTCAATTTTTGGATCTTCTGTTCTGTTAGTCCATGCCTTATACACAACCAAACAAGAGAAGAAGAGGTGTGACATGTGGGGACGACTGGGAATTACAGTGGAACGTGACTGAAGTGACCCCCACTGTACTGAGACCTAAGCAGCCAGGAGTGTGCCTTGTCTGTTACTGTGCTTCTTGAACCTGACGGAGAACCTTGCTCTCAGCAGAAGACAACTCACGAATGAGTTCTTCTCCAGAGGCCAGGGTCTCGTCTTGGTTGAGGCTTCTTTTCTAGAAGGTGAGGATGTCTTTGTAAGGGAAGACAGCCTTTTTCTAACTCAACAGCCTTGGATTCTTCTTAACTCCTTGTTTGGGGCTGTCCCACTTTATGAAGAGTGAATATGGCATTGCATCAGCACTGTTGACTCAGGGCTGGCACCTGCAGAGTTCGAGGTGAGGGCAGGAGGAGAAACAACTGAGCAAACGATGAGTGCCTTCAGTGGAGGAAGTGGAAAACACTGCCATTCCACCGTCTAGTGTGGGTAGGAACGTGAGCCCTTTTGTGGGTGAGCTCATCACTCCTGTGGGCTTGCAGGCTGTGGCACTGCTGAGCGTTCCTTCCAGACATGTGCCTACTGGCAGAGAGCAAATGGCTTCACTGGGTTTGAAGTCAGTTATTCTTAGCTGTGGCCTTGCAGGAGCACTCATGGACATAATTATACCCAGAAAAGCAATAAACCAGTAACTGAAGGGTTACACACCAGTGCTTGTATTACAGATGGCTTGGAGGCAGTGTTTGAAGTGGGCTGCGGAGTCTGGCGGTGCACCTGGCTACCTACTTTAGGTTCAGGAGGAGAGCCACGAAACGGAAGGAATTGTGTTAGGAGTTCTGCACCTCAAGTAGCTCTGTGTGCAGTTATTTATTTATTTATTTATTTATTTATTTATTTATTTTTACAAACAGACAGACATAACCTGTCTATATAGTCAGTAAAGCGACTGTGACTCTGTTCACATTTTGAGTGAATGCATTTGCTCTCAAATAATAATAATTGCTTATTTTTACATGAACCTTTATTACAAAGCCTGAGAACTACAAGGAACCGTTGAGTGTTAGCTTTACTCGTATGAGTGTAAGACAGTCAACTACACTACACATTGTTTTTCTCTGAGTGTGCTGAGTGCGCTGAGTGCAGGTGGCTTTCAGTAGTCTCTGTATGTGTCACACATAGTTCTATAGCTTATCATATATGTTAATGTGAAATGAAGGTTATGAAATCAAATATGGAAGATGTTCTAAGTCCTGAAATACAAAATACTGATCCAAGATTTAATTCTTTATTGAAAAATGGACAATCAATTCTGTCCCGTTGGAAAATTTGCACTTTGGAAATGGCAAAATAAGGCCTACCGAATAATTATCTTTGGACAAACTTCTTTATGATTTATTGTCAAGAAACTATAGGCAACAGAAGCAAACATAGACAGATGTTAGCTACAAAGGCTCAACATGTCCTTGAAGGGCTTTTAAAAATGAGAATTCAGCTTATAGAATGGGGGCATGATTTGCAAATCATACATCTTAGAAAGTGCGAGTGGCCAAACGATAAACAACTAATAGTGAGATGCATTCACTCAAAATGTGAACAGAGTCACAGTCCCTTTACTGACTATATAGACCGGTTATGTCTGTGTGTCTGTTTGTAAAAATAAATAAATAAATAAATAAATAAATAACTGCACACAGAGCTACTTGAAGAGGTGAGGAACTCCCAACACAATTCCTCCCTTTTCGTGGCTCTCCTTCTGAACCTAAAGCCAAGGCCAGGGGAAGGTAACCTGATTTCAAACTTGGCAGAGGAGCAGGACAGACCTTTACTCCAAGGAAGAAAAAACTGACCAACAGAAGCATGAGAACTCAACATCACTGATCATCAAAGCTGCATTGTTCCACCATACCTATTAGCAAGGCTGTTATGAAAACAGATCATACTTGCTGGCACAGCCAAAATCATCCTTGTACTGTTGGAGTGAAAACTGATACAGACACTATGGAAAACACTCAATTTCTCAAAGAATAATTTAGCAATCTAGCCTGTAGAAATCAGTATCTTGAATTACCCATATTTGCTTATTCATTTGAACATCACTCACAGTAATCATGACATGTAGTTTAATTGTTCACTGATAGGTCAATGGATAAATAAAATGTAATGTAAATATAATATCGTTCATCCATAAAGAGAAAGAAGATGGCTCAGTTGGTAAGGTATTTGCTGTGTAAGTATAATGACATGAATTTGGCTGCCCAGCACACACACACAAAAGATGAATGCAATAGTATAAATACAGAACCCCAGAATTGGGCAGAAACAGGAAGAGCTCTAGCCCCCTGTCAAGCCAGACTAGCCCAGTTCACTGAGACCCTGACTCAAAAACTAAGGTGGAAAGCCATTGAGGAAGGTATCCACATCCCCTCTGGGCTCATACGCATGTGTACACATAAGCACATACACACAAGTATATATCTTTCATACATATACATAAACCCCAACTATTTGTGGCCATATGAGCCTGAAGGACAGCATGCTTAGTGAAGTAAGTCAAACACAGGGTTGACAGATAAACATGATGACATGAGACTCTAAAGTACCCAGACTTCTAGAGAGACTAGCACAGACACTAGAATGATGGTTTTCAGGGCTTGGAGGAGGGCGAAAGGGGTGCTGTTTTTGAATGTTGTAAAGTTTCAGTTACATATGAGGAATGCATTCCCAGAGCCATGTTTATCACAGTGTCCACAGTTAACAGAACTATATTTCATAGTTAAAATCTGGCCAAGAGGTAGGTTTTATGTTAAGTGTTCTTATCCCTATAAAATAAACAACATAAAATTAAATGTAAAAGATAGGAGGAAGAACTTGGTAGATGAAGGGTATTTTTATAGCATTGACTCTGCTGATGGCTTCGTGAATGTATGTTTACCTCTAAAACCATTAAGTTGTTTACATTAACTCGATACAGAGTTTTTGTATGTCACTTACACCTCAGTAAAGTAGTTTTAAAAATTTAATCCAAATTTAGCCCATTGCATTAAATGATAAAGCATCATGAATAAAATGGTGTTTATCCCATAAATCCAAGATCAGTATAACATTGTAAAGTTGTTTTATGTAATTTTCTATGTTAGCAACCAAAAACCAAAATATAAATTTTACAAAGTCTTCATAATCTTAGAAAACATATATCACTAGTTCCTAATATAAACATTTTCAGCAAAAGGGACTTCTCTACATGATGAAAAGTATTTGGAAACATCTTAGAAATAACATTGGTCTTAATGATAAAAGAGTGAATGCTTCTTCTTGTGTAACTCTATTCCTGGGGAGATGTGAAAAACCATCTATATACTCTAGAGCCATGTTTATTACAGTGTCCATAGTTAACAGAGCTCTGTTGCATAGTTAAACCTTGCTAAGAAGGTAAGTTTTATGTTAAGTGTTCTTATCCTTGTAAAATTAACATGAAATTAAATTTAAAAGATGGGAGGATGAACTTTGTAGATGAAGGATATTTTTATAGCATTGATTCTGCTGATGGCTTCGAGAATGTATGCTTACCTCTAAACCTGTCGGGAGACCCAAGGAATGATACCACTAAATTGCAACATTGTAGTCCAGTGAGTGTTACTGAAGTTAATTAAAGGAGTATAGGTGAGGGGTTACTTACTAGAACAGGAATGACTCAGAACAAAACCCATTCAGCATGAATGATGGTTGGCAAAAGGGGTCCAATAATTCTGCTCAGTTTCAAGGACTTCCTGAACCTTTTGAGTTGTTTGCTTCTTGATCTTCATGTGCTTCCCTGCAGAATAGAATGGTCTACTCCCTTTAGAACATCCTGTGTCTTATACAAAATGGAATCTTTTATAGGAATATATAATAAATTGCTACATAACACTTAAAATCAAGAAAAAACCAAAGATGGTCCCACCCATAACTCCTGTTTAACATTGTTATTGTCCTATCTAGTATAAACAAGTAAAGAAAAGCAGTGATATATGTATCCATGCTGGCTGACTTCGTTTTTAGACAATATAATCATCTATGCTAAAAATAAAGTGAAATTAGCACTAAAAAGCAAGTTGATTTCATAATGTAATATAAGAGGCTTAAAGAATATTTAATCATTATAATAATATAACCATGAATAGATTTGTACTAAAACTACCAACCTATAAACTATATTATTCTAAGTAATTCATATCAATATGTATATGATTCTCTTATTTCAGGCACATCTGTTAAGATCACTGCAGTGTTTGGTGTGTATTTTGTGTTTCATGAGTCCACAGTGTAGAAAAAAAATGAGACCTACAGGTTGGAAGATTAGAAGAATATCAAAGAGGCTGCTAGGAGGATGAGAATGAGGATTATTACCTTTGAGAGATGCTTTATTTACGTAATTATTACTGTGTAAAGGGTAGAGAACAGAACATAGGTTTTTACCATTTTGAACTGTAAACATAAATTTGAACTTCAGTATCAGTGATATGGAAGTTCCTATTTTTATTTCTGTCCTTTCCGAATTACATCTCTGTTATGTGTGGATGTTTCTGTAATGTTTACCTATATTGTTGAATTTTCAGACAGAGCAAATGGATTTATGGAATACCATGAATGAGAAGTCATGGTGTACAGTGCTTTGAAGGGATAATCATAAGCTTTCCACACCATTACCTGTGGAGATGTTGGCTATCAGTTGAAAAGCTAATTTACTGCACGTATGTAATGTATTTTAACTTAGGAAGTATATGTCAAAATGTTCACGGGTATTTTAATTATGACCAATAGTAAGGCATTTATAGCCTATTGGTACTATTGTTGTGGGACTGACCATGCAAAACCTCAGTATATTAAAAGAACAGCCATCACTACTATTATAAGTCACAAATCTATAGTTTGGCAGGAGATTGACACTATTGGATGGCCTCAGTTTATCTCAGATTGATTCATTCATATATCTATGAGCTGACTGGCTTGCTTTTATGTTATGAGTCATCCCTGGCCTTTGATATGGTCATGGCTTTCTTAAAGCACTGTATCAATTCCACATGTGGCCCATTCTGATCATGGACCTACTGGACACGCAACTGTCACCTTCTTCATGGAGAGGATGGACAGAAGCACAAGGGAACGAGTGGGGAAATACGGATCACTAGTAGTGGGTGTTGCAATTTCTATCTTACTCTAATTTAAATTGATTTCTATAGCCAGGCCCAGATTCTGAGTGGACCTTTTCCCTTTTGAGTACAATGTGCTGCCACGTCCCTAGTGTGCTGGAAGAGAGACAGTGAGATAGGAATAATTGGTACTCTAATGAAACACACAATGCATTTCTTGCTTTAACCCATACAGAACACAATTTTAAATCAAATAATACATACATTTATTGCATGCATTGTTCTGCAGTATATGCCAAGCTATGTTATGCTGTGGTTATGCTTTTTAAAAACTGATGGCTCCCAGGTGGATTTTTTTTATTTATTCCATTTTTTGGCTGCCATGAGAAGATATCTGATTGTAGATATTTTATAAAGAAAATGTGTGTTTAGTTCATAAATTTGAGGACTGAAAGTCTTAGTTCAGTGTTGACAGTGATGAAGATATCGCTGCAGATGCTATAAAATAGAGTCATGTGGGGAAAAAATCACATGAAGAAACAAAAAGTGGGAGGATAGATGGTCCAACTTGCTCCTTTCCTAACCATTTCCTCCCATAGAAATCAAATAGAGTCTGGAATGAACTGTGTTGGTCCCAGCCAACAACAATCCCCACGGACATCACGGCTGTCCGCTAGTCAGTGCCGCTTAAAGTTCCCACACTAGGTAACAAACCTCAAGCTCACGGACCATTGGGGGACACTCATAAACCATGGCTCGACCCTGCTCCAAAATTTATTGCATTTTTTCAAAGCAGTAAACACCAAAGTCTAACCACCTAAAGTCTCCTTTTGTTTTCTTTGAGACTGCATCTAAATATCATGATGCAGTGGAGACCTTTTGTTTTCACAACTGTGTTTATAAACACACACCCAGTGAGACAGACATTGTCACTCCTGTCCCTTGACCTGATCACCATACATGTGCCTGCTGCTGTCACTCTCCATGCTGCTGTTGTTATGGTGTCTCAGTGTTTGATTGCTTCCAGTTTCCTGTCAATCCTCTGGCACCCTGAGGTCCACTGGAACCCGCTGGGAGGGCCTTAGGCAGATGTATAAGCTGCTTTTCTGGCCTTTAAATTATTTGGGATCATGTCACTTTCCCAGCCTCTAAGAGACAGAAGGTGCCTTCACTTTTCTGTTTCCCAAGTGATGTGCTAAATCTCGCTAGCTCTCTAAGGCGTGCCAGCTTCGCCGACCTTTCCTTAGGAAGCTCTGATGGTTAAAGATTTCATCTCCCACCTTGTTCTGTTTGTTTTTTTCCTATTTGCCCTTTCTGTTTTCTGGTTTGAGGTGAGTCCTTCAATCCTTGCCTTTTGAAATTCCAAATCTAGGGAACAAGTTCTTTCCTCTTTTTTCTTTGTGTCGCTTGCGTGAGCCGCAGACCATGAAAGGCGTAGTTACTCCTTAAATGATTAAAGGTGGGAGGAAGCAGGAATGTCTACAGCTGCGTGTGAAAGAGGTGCCTGGAATTATAAATTGACTTTGCTCCTAACTATCCACCTTATCTGAATGAATTAATTAGATCATCTGGTCTTCGGAATTGTATCTCTAAAATGAAGAGACGCACCTGCTTGGCTTTCGCAGTTCATACTCCTCATAACTGCTTTACACTACTAGCCCAGTAGGCATTTTCCATTTAAATGAAATTCTCAGGGTCTGGAGAGGTGGCTCAGTGGTTAAGATCACTCTCTGCTCTAGCCCTGGGCAGGCATCCACATGGTGGCTCATAACCACCTGGAACTCTAGTTTCAGGGGATCTGAAGCCTTCCTCTGGCCTACCCAGGCAGTGCACACATGTGGCACAGAAACATACATTCAGGCAGAACATCAATGCACACAAAATAAAAATAAATGAATTTCAAAGGCAACGAAAAACTAAGAGGCTGAGAAGTTCTCTCAGAAGAGCACTTGTCTTGCGCACAGGGCTCTGGTTCCTTCTCTCCAGAGCACATGTAATCCTACACTGTGAAGATGGCTATGGAAGATGCTAGCTGGCCAAGTCCAGGCCAGTGAGAGATCCTGTCTCAACAAACAAACAAAGAAACAAACAAACAAATGATAGTAGTCAGCAGCTGAGGAAAGACACCTGAGATTGCCCTCTGTCCCCTATGTGTATGACACTGTGCATGCACACTGGAAACCCAAACACGCATGCACCAAATAGGGCTTGGAACATTTGACTTCATGTCCCACATACAACGTGGCATTTGCCAATATAGCCTTTGGATATTTGCCTCGCCAGCCTCCAAGCTATGCCCATATCCAAATCCACAGAGGCAGCAGCATTCATTTGTAGAGAGTAAGATTTACTCCTAGAAAGAAAGGGAAACATGCAGCTCAATAGCTTTGTGGGAAAATTAGTTGAGGCAGAAGCTAACAGGACTACATCATAGTTGCCCTATGGATTTCTAAACCCCACGAAAATTTGGATTGCAAGCTGATGTAATCTACTACAGATCAAGATCCTTAGCTCTTACTTAACAAGCCAGTCCCTCTCCTGGTATTTGTAGATGCTGCCTTCACTGTGAATGGGACTGTTCTGACACGTCATAGCCATCCATGTATCACACAGGACACAAAGAGCTTGGAGAAGGAACAGCAGAAAGGACAGGATGTTCTGCGTGGCTGTCTTCTAACTCCACCTGTCAGCATTTCTTGAGACTCCCTAGAAAGAATAGGAGGATGCTTGGGAGGAATTCTCTTCCTGTTAATGGGAGTTCTGTTCAGCTGGTGTTCCGGTATCAGTCTCAATGATGCTCTATGGCTTGGGTGTTGAACACTGAGTCCCACATTGGTGGCTCTGGTCTGGGAGACTCTGGAACTTACGGAATGGAGCCTGGCTGGAGGAGTCAGGTCTGTCCTGATGACTTGTCAGTGGCGTCCTCCTTTCTGCCCATGCTGGAATCAGCTACTTTCTCTCCTGACTTCCCTGATGGAGTGGAGCCTCTGAAATGATAAATAACAGATAATTCCTTACTTTCACACTTTTCCTCTCAGATGTTGTAGTGTCAGCTACGAAATCGTAACTAAGACAGCTAGGCAGGCTGTCTTTACCCCTGGTCTGGCTGCCTCCAGAGCAAATGATGCTTTCAAAAGTTTTCTTGATCTAGAAGGAACCATGCATCCAGGCAAATTCCACGGCACATACCGCTTACTCTTACCAGTTCAGTGGTAGGCTAACTTCCAGCTGAGGCAGCGATCCACCTGAATAAACATTTCCAAGGTGCTAGCTTTCTATCGGAACTAGAGTTGTGCTCTTGTTCCCAGCCTCACCTCTGACTCAACATTGTGAAACTAAGAAGTCACTTAGCTCCTTGCTACCTCAGACACTAGCTTCTGTGAGCGAGGATAATGGGCAAAGCTCCATTGCCTCACTGAAGTGGTGTGGGGTTTAATTAGGTAATGTTTGCAGAGCTCTTTGAACTCTACTAATTAAAGCGCTGTGTAAATACGATGCTTCCTTTTACCAAGTGTGTGTATGAGTGTATGTGTGTGTGTGTGTGTGTGTGTGTGTGTGTGTGTGTGTGTGTGTGTTTGTACAGAGTTCTGAGCCTGCCACAGTGGTGTATGAAAATACCCAGTTAGGGCTGTATTTAATGACCTGTAACCTCACACTTACACCAATGGGAAAGGCTATGCTTTCAGCGAAGCAACTTAGCCCTACAGTGTGGCGTGGGTGCCTGTGGCTTTAGGTATTGTTATTCTATTTTATTCAGTCCACTTTGCTTAAACAATAGCCGTGTGTTGTTTTATTTTTCATGTAAAGAATTAAGGAATGGCAAATTACAGCACCTGATTAGACAGCTATATTGTACTCAAATTAGTAGTATCCTGTATAACCATCCACGGATGGTCTACTTACCAGCCAGAGGTCATCACTTCGAGCACACATGAATAGGAAACCCTACTCTTTATTATGAGACTATTCCATCCTAATATGGTCACATAAGTTAATTTTTAAATTCTAAATTACTAACAAATCTTTTCTTCTGACAGAAATAAATTCACAGATCATATTTTAGCTTATGGGAAAAACAACGGTTTGTTTCCATAGGCCTGCCATGAGCTCTTGTATGTAATTATATTTGTAAAATAGACATTTTAATGATACAATCATAGGTATATAACAACTCAATTTCATATGGGACTAAATGACTCAGAATTTTAGTGACTAGAAACCTAGTTAACTCTTTTATCAGAAATGTAGCCGACTGATCAGGGAATTCTGAAAACTTCAGAATATTAAGGTAGGAGTTTTCAGCTACAAGAGTTTCTGTGCAGGCTGGTCACTGGTGCGCTGTTCTTGGATTGCTTCTTGCTGCATACTCATTAACATGTCTGCTGATAGACCAAGTAGCATAATCATAATTTGCACTGTTGGAAGTCACACATTAAAAGCCTGACTTAAATTTTCTGAAATTTATGTCCTTTCAAATCTTCATCAGCATTATAAGAAAGGAATTACAGGGAAATTCCAGTCTTTAGATACTGACTTCTGACTGGTAGAACCTGTGCAGGAGGGCACCTTACTAAATTTCCGGGCGCAGTATTGACTGTATATTGTTACTTGCAGAAGATCGTTAGGAATTCATTTACTGTCAAGATCACAAAATATAGATCTTTGATCTATAGAGCTTCAGGGGCCAAAGTGATAAAATTTAAGTTTGTTACTTTAAGGAAATGGGCCAACGTGTCTGCTTCGCTAAGGTCACTGCACTGCAGATGACTAATAGGATGGGTGGATGATTTAAGAATCAATTTATTCAGGTAATTAATTTTATTCCTTCTCAAGTCTCTGATGGCGTTGAAGACCAGATAGTTTAGTTTTACAATTAAGCTTAGTTGTTTAGGGGCTAAGGTGTTTTTAGGTTTGATAGATGTTTTAAGTTGATAGAGATGAGATATGATAGATACTGATTTACATTCAGAATTTTAGACTCACCAAGATAGGAAAGATGCTTTCCTCAAGGTTTCCAAATACAAATATCCAAAGCACTATGAACATTTATATAATTCTTGATTGTTTCATTGTTCTTCTTGCTGTATGTAGTTTATTGTATATATGTATAATAATATAAATATATATGTAAAAACTTTATTAATTAAAAAAAGAATCAAGTTGATTCTTTATCAGTTTCTAGGCCAAGTGAACACCATAACTCCAGATAGAGGATTAAAGAGTTTAATAATATGAATGTTTGTGGGTGTAGTTCCCCCCAAAGTTCTGCAATATTATTTTAATATCTCTCTGGCATCTTTAAAATCCTCAGTCAGACTTTATTTGGGCACAAAGGTAGGACTCTTAAATCAATGTCAAGTGAGATGTGATTTTACTGTGAACAGTCTGTACCCAATAGGACTTAAGGAGATATTGGGGCATCATTTAATATGACATTTCTGTTTTCAGAGTGTGATATTACCAGGGATATCACAGAAGAAGGATGACAGTGACTCTGTTTGGGGCAGGATGTGATGGCTAAGAACACTGCCCCCCTTCGGAGATTATTTAGCCCAGGAGACACTTGGAATAAGAACAGTAGACTTTAGCTAATAAAATATTGCCTACCTCAATATAAATAGAGGCTGTTCCTTCTTGAGAATTTGAGAGTTAATGAGAAAGTATTTGATTTCTTTTTTAAAATTTTATTAATTTATTCATATTACATTTCAACTGTTATCCCATCCCTTGTATCCTCCCATTCCTCCCTCCCTCCCGCTTTCACCCTACTCCCATCACCTATGACTGTGGCTGAGGGGAACCTCTCCCACCTGTATATGCTCATAGGGTATCAAGTCTCTTCTTGGTTCCATGCTATCCTTCCTCTGAGTGCCATCAGATTTCTTTCAATAGTGTTTCTTTCTCACATCCTTTGATTTAAAGTCCTCCTTCCCACAGTGTTTTTTCTGCTTACAATATCTCAGAAAGTATTTACCCTGTATTTAATGATGGAGAACACCCTCCCTTTTAGAAAAAATCCATAAGGCCATATGTTTATTCTGAGTTTTATTGTATTTTGTAATGAGGCCTTTTAAGATGGTAAGCAGGACTATGAAGCTCTGGGTTTGGTGTATTTTATTTTTGCTTTAGTGTGTGTGTGTGTGTGTGTGTGTGTATGTGTGTGTGTTGTCATATTTCTTTCTAAGAGTATTAAGACAAATGGAAAGAAAAGTCTAGGCTTCATTTGCTTCAAGATTTTCATATAAATACTGTCACAGAGCAATAAGAATTTGTTGAGCAGGGCAGTGGTGATACAAGCTTTTAATTCCAGAATTTGGGAGGCAGAGGCAGGCAAATCTCTGAGTTTGAGGCCAACCTGGTCTATAGAGCAAGTTCCATGATTGCCAGGACTATACAGAGGAACTCTGTCTCAAAAAACAAGCAAAGGAACAAACAAAAATAATTTGCCTACAAGTCCTCTGATGAATGGGATGAATTGATAATAAATGATCCTTTTGTTGATAGGACTGAATAAGAGTCTAGTTTATATTTATATTGCTTAGAGCAATTATTTTGGACACAGTTTTCCAAAGCTGTCTGGTATGTAAAGCTTTCTAAATAGTTCTATTTCTTACACAATTGGAGTCTTTGATTTGTAGCACATTAACTAGTACGTATAGATGTAAGGATGGCTGGCTTATATGCCTTTTCAGTTTTCCTCAAACACACAGAGTGTGTTTCTAGAGTGACTGTCTCGTGACTGCCTCCAGAGTGACTGTACTGGGAAGTAGTAGGACTCTGGTGAAGTAGAGCCTAAGGACAGGTTCTTTGATCCTGGGGTACACTTCCTAAAGAGATTAGGGTGACTCCCTGGTAGCACTAGAAGCAAATACTATGAAAAGAGCAAACCTGTTGATGCTTATTCCTTTTTTTTCCCTCTTGTGTGGCAATTTCTTTCAACTGGAAGCATTCCATCTTGGAAAGAGGTTCATTGGGATTTGGGGTGGGTGTTGGAAGCCTAGCAAAACATATTGCATGACAAAATTTTTCAGTTAAAAAAATCTTTTAAGAAAAAAAAAACCACTCAGGAGCTAAGCAAAACTTACTTCGGGATACAAACAACTTACAAGTTTCAGGGAATTTCTAAAACTTACAGGGTTCTTGGGGCTTCACAATCTTAGATAACCAGTAATGATTTATCAGAAAAGAGAGTCTCTAACCAGCCAGGATGCCTGCAAGGCATGCAGGGACATCCAGGAATGCAGTTTTTGTGAATCATCATCAGTGATGAGGTCAACATTTTGGGGATGCAGCTGCCTACAGGTCACCCAAGCTTCTGTAGGTAACGCCTCACTCATACCTTGTAATCCGAATAAAGTGACTAGACCATCACTTTGCACAGGTGCAACTATTTCACTGGTCCGTCATTGCTATTGTACATGATGTAAGTGGACATTTGTTCACATGTCACCCAAAAGTCATATAACTCTTCCTGTTTGAAATGTGATTTATCTCCTCCTGTCTTGTTCACACTTACCATGATGTGATTCCATGTGCTGTTAGGTCCTCACTAAAGGCCAACACACTGTTTCCTCTTTGATCTTGCCAGACTATGTGTTACACAAATCTTATTTTCTTAATAAGCAACTTGTAGATATTTTATTACAGCAATGAAAAGCTAACTAGTTTAAGAATTTTTAGATTCTAATGCCTAAAAGTATTCCTAATTCTTCCGCAAGTTCTAACCATATTGTGCAAAAACTTAATTTATGGTCTTTAACTCAGAGTGAGGCTACATTTAAAAATCAACAACAAAGAGTTCTCACCATTTTAAGGGCATTTTAATTTTTTAAAGATATTTTTCTTGAGGGACTTCTTTACAGAAGGTAATACAGTTAAGTCAGAAAAGATGTGGCCAGCCTCTCTGACTGAAAACTTGCCTAATTTGTAGTACCTCAGAGACAGTAAGGCTTGGAGAGATTTTACAGGCAGAACAAGATAGACCAAGTGAATAATTCTAACTATTTTTCTGACTGTCAAAGTTTTTCTGGAGCATTTTTTTTTTTTTGGAGCATTTTCTAATATTCACATTCAGAAAGATTTCCTGACGTAGCTCTGAGAGTCAGTTTAAGGACTTATATGTGTCACACGTATTCCCTTCTGTGGACTTTCTCATATTGTGACTATGGAGCTGTCACAAAAAGGGATAGTCAATATTGTCAGTCAACTGATTTCTACTAAGAATAAATTATCTCAAGTATCATTGATAATAAATACTTCTTATAAGGATTCTTAGCTCAGAGAAGACAATATCAGAGTTTCTCTGTGTAGCCCTGGCTGTTCTGGAACTCACGCTGCAGACCAGGCTGGCCTTGAACTCACAAAGATCTACCTGCCTCTGCTTTCCAAGTGCTGAGATTAAAGGTGTGTGCCACCAATTCCCTGATTCTGTCTTTTCTTAAGTAGAATGATTGGGTCAGAAATATACAAAGGATCAGAGATGAATTCGTTGGCAAAGGGAATAACTTGTTTCTTGATTATCAAAGAGAAAGTAGAATCTGAAGACTTGGAAGACATCATGGCTATAGATGTCCATAATTGATATAAAGACTTAGCACCAACGCATCACTGCAGGGTACAGAGTTCCAGGAGGACAGCTGAGAAACAAACAGTGTTTGTGGTTTTATGGCTAGTATGAGTTGGATGAGATAGAATACTCAAAATTAAAAAAGCAGAATTATTGCTCACAGAAATGCAAGCAGGGATAGATAGAAGCCTCTGATCCTTGACAGAGCCCTGCTTTGGGCCAAGCTTTGGATACAAGGTGCTTTCCCAAGGGAAGTCTTCAGAACATGTAGTAGAAATACTACTCAGTTGTTTATGATCAGTGCTTTTCTTCATTCGTAGTGAATTTTAACCATGTCTAGCACCTGTTGAGAATTAGATTCTTTTCCTTTCAAATTCTTCTTGGTGCTATTGGTAGTAGAAGGCCTCAAAGCTCAGGTACCTCAGCCACATATCTTACAGCTTCGGGAGTGTGTGGTTCGTTGGTTGTGGTGGTTTCCGATTTCAACTGCTCTTATCAGGGAGGCTCAAGCATCTGCCACCAGCTGGTGGTTGACTGGAAGCTGATCCATGTAGATTGGCTTCAGCTGAACCTACTCATCTCCAGCCACAGGGCTTATGTGCACAGTAGGCTAGCGCAGGATTCCAGAGAGCAAGGGGGTAGTAAGATCTGTGTAAGGACAGCCCCGCCCCTGACATCAGGCCCCGCCCCTGACATCGGGCCCCACCCCTGACATCGGGTGGGATGGAATAAGACAGAAAGGAAATCAGAAGAACACAGAGGAAATCATTATCACAGCACTGGTGTGTGCTCCCAAATTCTTGATAATTGTGAAGGAGGTGCTGAACAATACTTGAGACAAAGATCTTCAGTGGGTTTCTGGAGGTATTGTAGGCACATGCATCAGCAGTTTGGGGATGTGCCATTTAACCAGCTTCAACTCTTTCAGTAGGTACTTCCATCCAACTCACATTTTACTCATGTTGTTTTCTAAGGTCCAGTGGAAGATTTCAGCAAGTTTTATGCTGCAAAATGTATCATGGTTTTCTGAATACAAATTACCATCACTGCATGACTAATTAATACAAAATGTTGGAAGCCATGCAGGAATAACAGTAATTCATACGATACAAAATTTGGTCTAATATTTAAGTCTCAAATCATTGATGAAATGAGAAAAGCATCACAGTTTAATTTTAGTGATAAAGTGGTAATATATCTGAATTAAATTCAAGCATCATATTTTATATCTAATGAATAAATATTTTGAAACTCTAGAAAGAAACATAATGAAAATTCTAATACCTATTATCTTTAGATGGTAGAAAAATACTTAATTTTACTTTTGTCTTAAACCTTTAAATATTGTTCAAAATGTCTACACTGGACATATAAAACTTTTATTATTAAAAAAGACATAAGCATCTTTCCGTTTTGTAATTTTTCTGTGAATTAAAATGCAGTTCAATTTTTTTTTATGCTTTAGAAATTGTGGTTTTTGTACACTGCCAGTCTGATAATGTCTGAGATACCATAATACTTAAACATAGATTTTAATCTTGGCTTAAGAGTATGATAGTTGGATTTTAATAACTATTCCACAAGGCTTTCATTTGAAGAATTGCCCTGCAGCTGTAACTGGTTGTATGTCTCCCTGTACAAAGATGGAATAGGATTTAATGGCTGTCTTTAGAGACTGAGGGAAATCCCGTCAGTTGGCTGCACTAGAACTGATAAAGGGTGAAGTCTGTATACCCAGTTGGCAAGTAAGGAAGACATGTCTCTGATGCTGGTGCCTTGTCAGTTAAGGAAAGAGCATCCATGGTAGCTGCATCTGTGTGAGCACTTTTTATAGGTCTGAAAATCTCACCTACATCACGGTGACATATAAGCCTTTTGGAATGCTCAAATGGACACTTGGAGTGCTAGAAGAAGGCCTCTAACTACAGAACAGATAGGATTTTTTAGATGTTATATTAAATTTATTATGTTAAGGAAGCACCTTCAAGGGACATACCATGTGAATGTGAATAGGTCACCTATCAACCATGGCTACACAAGAACATTGTTGCAGAGTGAAGAAAGTCACAGATTGTTTGAGTCACCTCCCACTAGAAGGGGCTCTTGAACATGACTGGGTTGTGTCACTTCTTCACCAGAAGGGTGTGAGAGACCTGAGAAGTGAGTCTCAGGAGTCCAGCCTTCAGAGATTGGCAGCATCTACTTTCTGCCTTCTGCATACTTGGCAGTCAGCTACCAGGCTGTGATGAACACACACTATAGACAGAGTTCACAAACAGTGATGCAGTGGCAGCCCACCCTGAGGTCCTAGTCTACCCTAGATGTCCGCTGCAGCCAGGAGTGAGCCACTTTGGGCCCACACTAGTCTAGTCTTCAGATAATGACAGTAAGAATTTATCTGCCTTTGATTACACAACCATGTAAGTCTGATGCATCCCAGATGAACTCAGTCAACACGCACAACCTAAGACATGCTAATTAACTGTTATGTTAATGCAATGTTTGGAGCAGGCTCAATAGTCACTCATAAGAAAGCAAAGCAAAGCAAAACAACAGCGCCCCCACCCCCACAATGCCATCTAGTGTCTGCCAGTACTGCCAGACTTGCAACAAAACGTGAACATAGTTTGAGATCTGTTGGTTGTGCTTCTTAACAATCAGACTTTATTATACAACCCAACTATCCTATACAGGAGGGAGAAAAGGTTAAAAGGAAACAAGAATAAACCTTCTGGATATCAGTTCCATAGGAAGGATCCCTAGGTGTCTCTGGGCCTGCTCGCTGGTCCTCTCCTGGATCAGTACTCTCCTGGTCTGAACCTGTAGCCTTCTCCTCTCCTCTCCACCTGCATCTCTCTCTAGGGCTTCAGTTGCCCGTCTTTCCTCTGGTTCCCTCCTCCCATTGATGTTCCATTAGAAACACAGTAGCCTGGCTGGAGTCCCAGTCTGTTTCCTGAGGATGGCTCCTCTTAGTCTGTCACGGTGTCCATCTCAGTGGGGTATCCGTGGTGTTCCCAAAGGGCAAGCAAGACTGCTTTCACATGGGGACAAAGTCTGCCATCCTTCCACAGAGACCAAAGACAGCGGTATAGACAGTGTCTCTATTTATCTCTCTTTATAACCAGAATGGAATAAGAATGAGGATGGTAGATATGGGAATCAAAGGAAACAAAAAACATCAAAAGGTGGCATTTCTGTCTGGAGTTTGTGAGATGCCCTCACCGCACTGCTTACCTCACACTAGGGAATTGTAATTCTCACAACTTTCCTTCCCCCTTCCGCACTTCCTTCTTTCCCAGTTTTCAAATTGTTTTCCTTCTCCTCTGAAACAGTGGGAGCCTCTCTCATTTTTGTGACTTTGTGTTAGACACAGGGATGCTGTTCAAACAAGTACCACATGGACAGGCCAGTTCACAGTCTCTGAGGACAGGAGGGCTCAGGCCCTGTTGCTCCTCAAAAGCCTGATGCACTTCCTTAATTGTCTTGTCCTTCCTCCTGACGATCAACAATTGCAGTGAAGTTGGTCTCTTACTTGCAAAGGGTGTAGTTAATATACCCTTAAACACGGAACAAAGTGCAAGGATTTAAGGGCTTTCCAACTGTTTTGTTCGCAGGTATTCCCAGGCTGATTACGGCTGACATGGTGAGAGAAGGTGCAGCAGTAATTGATGTGGGTATCAACTACGTCCAAGATCCTATGACAGGGAAGACAAAATTAATAGGAGATGTGGATTTCGAAGGTAAGAAGTGGAACTTCTAGATAAGTGAAGGGGGAAGCCTGCTTCTAACCTTCCTGCTTTGAGAAAGAAACTTTGCCTGTGTTCTCACTTATCACCATTCACTCTGAGGGAAGACAACATATTTGTATACTCTCTCTCCTTCCTCACCCCTCCTTCTCTTCCCTCCCATGCTCTCACTTTCCTAGCTGCATCATCCAATTTTATGTATATTTGTTCTCTGAGATAGAACCTAAGACTTTGAACATGGCAGACAAGCACTCTACCAATGAGTTATATCATAGGCTCTGTTCTCTTTTCTTTCTTTGTTTCTTTTTCTTTTTGAGAGAGAGAGAGTATGAGAGAGAGAGAGAGAGTGAGAGAGAGAGAGAGAGAGAGAGAGAGAGAGAGAGAGAGAGAGAGAGAGAGAGAGAGAGAGAAATCTGCAAGGTTTCCCGGGTTGGCCTTGAATTTGAGATCCATCTCCTTCTGCTTCCCAGGTAGCTAAGATTACAGAACTAGATGCCAGGGTTGTCGATGTTGCTATTAAGATTAATTTTCTTATTGTGTATGTTCAGTGAAACAATTGTTTTTATTTTTGAAATAGTATTTGTCAGACATGGGAGGCATTCATGTGCCAGCCCATGCATGTGGATGGCTGGGGACCACTTGTGGGAGTTGGTTCTCTTCTACCACCATGTGGGTCCCTGGGATCAACACTGAGTCATCAGTCTTGGTGACAAGCAACTTTACCCAGTTAGCCCTCTTGTCAGCCTTATCACTGTGGTTTTTATGACTGTCATTTCACACTACACTTAGACATTTATGTTTTATATTCAGATATTCACTCTTTCTGAAATTGTTTCTGAGAGTTTCATACAAGTACTTTATTTACACCATTTCTATCTTTTTAGTCCTTCCAATTCCTCCTGAGCCCCCTTTCAAACTCATGATCTCTTCTTGTAGGGTTATTATACATGATAATATATATAATATACAATAATATATATGATTGTTAAACATGTATACACACATGTATGTGGGTATGTATGTATGCATGTATGTATGTATATATAACCTATGAGACCATTTAGTGATGCACTTCATTTACATATGTTTAGGACTGACAATTTAGGATTGGATAATCTATCAGGGAAATGGTCCTTGTAGAAAGCTGACCCTCCCTCTCGGAGCACCCATTTATTGCCTGTAGCTCCTCACCGTGGGATGGTGCCTTATGAAATTTCTCCTATCCAAGTTGACATTTAACTGTTAATGTTATGTAGATCCTGTTTAGGCAATTGTGTTGCTGAGATTTCATGAGGACAAAACATTGTCTAGCAGCAGGGAGCCTGGTCCTCTAGCTTTTACTATCTTTCCATCCCCTCCACTGGCACCAACCCCCACATCTTCTAAGATGTTACCTGAGCCTTAGGTATAGGTGCTGTATTGTAGGTATACCAACTGGGGCTGTAGCCCCCATGGTTACTTAGTCTCTGTATTTTGACCACTTGTAGATTTCTGGAGTACCCTTTGTCAGCTACAAAAAGAAGTTTCTTCGATGAAGGGGGAGAGTTAACACTTTTCCATGGGTATGAAGACAAGTGTTTAGAATATAGTTAGAAATTATATTGGTTTAGGAAAACAGCAGCAGTAGGTTCTTTTCTAGGTTCTATAGTCTCTCTAGCCACATATAGGTGACAAGGTGTGTAGTATCAGACATGAACTCCATCCTAATAAATGGACCCTAAGTCCATACAACTTTTGGTTACCCCCAAGATATAAGTGCCACTATTGTACTGTCGAGGTTAGATAATTGTTGTGGCTCCTAGGCTTTACAGGTGGGCAGGACTGATACTTCTTTTATCACCATTGATATCTTGCATAGCACCTTTGGATACTGTGTGAGTTAGTCTTCAAGGAGGAGGCTTCTACAGCTGTTCCAGGGTGCTTCCTCTAAGTCCTGTGTCTGAAGAGTGGTGTCTTAAGCAACAGCATCCTACTTTACAGTCCTAAGAGGCAGCCAAGGCTAATGGAAATAGCCCGTATGTCTTTCGAGTCTCTTGGACCTCCCTGACCAAAAATTAAAAGGGAGGTTCCCCATGCATGTTAGTGGAGCTTTTGTTAAATATGCTATGTCTTTGGGGGGGGGCATTATCACCCATGTGCTGCAACTCCTTTTAAACTATAAATGTATATATGAACACACATGTATTGTTTATGTATCTTAGGTAATCTTATAACATAATGTTCGCCAGTGGCGTTTATCAAACGTCCTTAGTGCTTATCTCTGCCTCTAAATTGCCTTCCCTTCCTTCTAACCAGCTTGAGTACCTGCCCCGCCCCTATTTTCCTTTCTTCTCCATAGCACTTGCGCCCTATTTCACTCTTACAGTGAGAGTCAAACTCGGTTTCAGATCCAGATAGTTGTCTAGGTAATAAATTTGATGTTGAATTTTTGCTTTAAAGAGAATGAAGGAAAGGAGCTAGGCTAACTTTGCACAGTCAGTGAAGGATTTAAGGCAGCCAGAGTGTAGTAGTTACAAAACAGTTCCAAGCCCACAGCCTCTCTCTGCAAAAGAAGGCAGAGCCCCCTAGCCACATACATTTCAAGCTTTCTGACCCCAAGCAGTTTCACTTCCAGTTCTTTGTCTGGTCCTTACCTACACTGATGTCCCCAGGTGAGTGGTAGTCCTAGATTCATGGATACTCTAAACTATGCAGAGACCCTGTCATATTCGAAATAATATTTAAGGCTGATACTGATCATCCCAGGCTTCCAACAGGGCTTGGCAGGTAAAGACATTTGCCTCTATGCCTGATGGCCTAAGTTCAATCCCTAGGATTCACACAGGGGGAGGAGAGAACCGACTCCCACAAGTTGTCCTTTGGCTTCTTCATATGTACATGTGTGTGTTGTGCATGTTTGCATACATGCAGACATGAAAAGCAGAGATGGCTATAGTTCACAGCTTTGATTTCCAGGGCAGGCTTACCCAACACAATGCTCTTTATTTTTCTCAGCAGGCATTTTTTGATCTCAGGGCATTTACCTGCTTTCTTATTTTTAAATAAGTAAAACAGTTTGCTCAGGAAGATAGCCTGACAACTTTAAAACTGAGTGTTTGTGAGAGCTGTTTATGCTTTACTTGACTTGGAAGCATGCATTTAATCAAGCTTTAGGTCTGTGCATTTAAATAGCTGATGGCATAAAGAAGGAAATGTTACAAAAAAATGCAAGAGGGAAGGCATGATCATTGGGCTGAGAACTGGCGGGGTTGTTTGAGATATAGCGCTACCGCTAAGAGTTCTGCATCCTCTTTGCATCCCATTTCAACACTGATGACAGCAGCTCCTACCCCCATTTCCTGGGAGTCTGCTTTTGTAGCACAGTAAATCAGAAAAACACATTGGTATCATCTCATTTCATACAAAAGGCACTAGCATATCACAAATACTGTAGGTTTGGGGTTTTTTTCTTACTTGTTTTTATGAGATAGTATCTTACTGTATAGGCTTAGCTTACCTATAACACCTTTCATAGATTAAAGTAGCCTTAAAATCACAGAAACAGAAACTGCTTCTGCCTCACAAATGATGGAATTAAAGGCATCCATCACCATACCTTGCTCAGTAAGATATTTTGAAAGAGGATATATAGTCACAAAACCATTATAATATGGTATTGTAATTATTTTTTCTTCTTTCTTTTTTTTGTGGCTGATTTACAGACTAAACTTTATCACAAGTAACTCTGTAAAGACAGAAGCCTCTTGACTATGTAGTCAAGTGCTGTCTGCAGTTCCCAACACCTGCTGGAGGTCTCAGACTGAGTCCCCCACAGGCAATGGGACTATAGTCTATCAGTGTTCGCTTTCAGTTTTAATGTTTGGTGTCTTGGACATTCAGCAGATAACTGCCAAATGGCCACATAAAAGCACAGAAACTTCTGGAAGGAGGTCCAAAGATCAGAATATTCCGATCCTATCGGGAAATACACACATGAGGTTTTTGATGTTTTCCCCTGCCATTATCCTGCTGGCTCGCAGATCCACAGAGCACTGAGGGTGAGAAAAGCCTTGTCACTAAGGTGGAGACCCAGCCACCCAGACAATAGGCTTTGACATGTTGCTGGGCAGGTTGTTCATTAGGGCTTAACTTGAGGTGAGGCCTGGTTCCCTCTTCCCCATTGAGGGAGAGGGACTTTACCATGGGTCACACCACAGTCTCACGGGTAGCATTTGGCCAAGAATTGCCACAGGTGTAAAAGTTTCCTTATAACTTCCGCCAAGATGTACAAAGCAGACAGATGTGAGTAGATTCAATTGTAAAGGAAATTTTCCTTGCAGAGAAACCTGGCTCATTAAATGCAAGAACTTGGGCCATGCATGGAAAGTAGATTGCGCTGCTGGGAGTAGGTTTTCAATGTAAATGATTGTAAGGGAAAGGGCTACAGTGTCCCAGAAGGAGTCATGCTGTTTTACAACTGTAAATAAAGCCCTAAAAGAACTCCCATGATATCATGACATCAAAGGGGCAAAGGGTGAACTGTTGGGAGCCAGGGGAAGCTGTAGAGGGATGGACACCTTGGGGGAAGCTGTAGAGGGAAGTAGACCTTGGGGGAAGTGTAGAGGGAAGGAGACCTTGGGGGAAGTGTAGAGGGAAGGAGACCTTGGGGGAAGTGTAGGGGAAAGGAGACCTTGGGGGAAGAGTAGAGGGAAGGAGACCTTGGGGGAAGCTGTAGACGGAAGGAGACCTTGGGGGAAGTGCAGAGGGAAGGAGACCTTGGGGGAAGCTGTAGAGGGAAGGAGACCTTGGGGGAAGTGCAGAGGGAAGGAGACCTTGGGGGAAGTGTAGGGGGAAGGAGACCTTGGGGGAAGTGTAGGGGGAAGGAGAACTTGCCGGGGTATGGGATGGATGCTTTCTCCAGATAGAAAGCCCCATGTACCAGACGGTCCTCCATAGAGTTTTGTAAAGAAAAAAAAACTTTACATTTTAAAGCTTCTATTTTAATTGGATTTTAATAAGTGTTAGCATTACTATTATTTTCAATTCTCTAGGTACTTATACATTATAGAAAGATAGTGTTCTGTACTCTGACAAAATAACTTGAAAGGCTACTGAACGAGTCTAATTGCCTGCACTGATTGCTCGGACTGCTTTCCCACAGCTTCAACAAACGCTCAGAGCACGAGAGTCCTGCAGAATCTCTGCTGCTGTAGCCATGTGAACATGCAATAAAACATCACTAAGCTAGAGGCGGCGTGGCAAAGATTCCTGTTCAATACCATAAGCACTTCTCATGGGTGTTCAGCTTGCTTGATTCCAGTATCTCACCCTCCCCACTGCAGTATTGACCATGTAGACTGCTTTCTTAGAACCCCTGTGGAGATCCCATAGGGTCCCAGAGAGCCTTGCCTGCAATGCCATGCTTTCTCAGGTGCTGTTAAGAATAAATAGAGCCTTAAAATTAGCATTGCATTGGACTAGTGTTTAACTTTGCATTGACCCTCGAGTATAGGAATCAGGAATATTGACAGATGCCTCTGCCTCTGACCAATAGTTTCCATTCTCCTTCAGCTTTCTGAGAACACCACTTCCACCTGACTTAAGGCAGTAGTTACTTTTTTAAAGATTCATTTTGATTAGCTTTAATTATATGTGCATGTGAGCATAGATGTCAGGGAAGGCCAGAGATGTTGGATCTTCTGGAGCTGGAGGTAGAACTGGTTGTGAGTCACCCAAATGAGTACTGGAACTGAACTATGGTCTTCTGTAAGAGCAATACACGGTCCTAACTGCTGATCCATCTCTCTAACCCCTCAAGGCAGTATTTAAAAGCATCTATGTGACAAAACTCTTTTCATGGCTAGGAATTTTTTTCACTATCAATAATCATGCAACAAAGGTTATATTTGATAAATCTAGATTTCTTTTGTAGATTCCCGTTTTATGATGTGTCTACTAACTTTCTCCTACAATTTCTTTCAACTGTTTTCAGTTGAAGATTTGACGTCTACACTGTACATTCATGACAAAGCAGACTATATTCCAAAGACACAAACAAGAGATTACAGAGTATGGGCGAGTAGCACTTTCTGAGTTACAAGCTGGAACAGAGTCTCTAGTCCCAGACACTCATAATTACACTAGTTTTATGGCTGCAATTCACCAAATGGATTGGGTCAGCCGAACATGTAATTAATGACCTCCCATGCTGCTAATTCAGTTAGCCCTGCTCCTGTTGGTCACCTCTGGGGCCTCATCTACACCTCATGCCCAACACACAGATGCTTCTACAAATGTTGGAAGCTTTAATGGCTTTGCTTCAGTTTTATGATGCATTGCTCCACAAGGGATTGGGATGGAGTGGAAAGAACTGGAATGTCTGCTCCTCATTCCTGCCCCTCCCTCCTCCTCCTCTTTACACCTGGCCATGCCTC